>ONZH01023547.1:0-691766 GCA_900303285.1 Rhinella marina | reverse complement strand
ATATGCACCCAGACATGCTTCCCCTGCTGTCCCAGTTGCATTCCAGCAGTGTTGGCATCCTTTTCTGAGGTTTCAGGGTGGACTTGGTGACCTCCAAGTGGTCGAATTGAGATTTCCAAGTGGCGAGCATTTTTTTCCCATAGACTTTAATGGGATTCGATATTCGGTCGAATAGTCGAATTTCGCGGTCTATTCGAATCGAGTTTCGAACTTTAGAATATTTCACTACTCGCTCATCTCTAGTTATAGTCTCTCAATGAGGGCTGAACAGCCTTGGTTGGAGGTAACGGGTTAATTAGGTAAAGCATCATTTAAGTGGAAACATGAAAATATAACATTAAGTCCCTTCCAAAGACAACAACTTACTCCCCCCTCTGGCTTGCATTGCACTCAGCTCTTGGGTTGCAACACTCTGGCTTTGGTCTCCTCAGAGTGGCAGGAATGAAGACGGTTGTATCTGCAGTTATCTCCATGTTGTCTTTCCACGTGTCACAGTACCACACAATCTGCAAACTCTCCTCAGTCGTGATATGCCCTTTTATGCAACAAACAGTATTTCACACAGTCTTTCACACAGTGTTGCTCACAGGCTGAAGGCTGGCTGGTCTTGATTACAAGCCTGACTATTATACAGGCCTTGGCTGCTTCCAGGATGCATTGTATAGGCCAGGGCTGGCCAACCTGAGGCTCTCCAGCTGTTGTAAAACTACAACTCCCACCATGCCCTGCTGTAGGATGATAGCTGTAGGCAGACTGGGCATGCTGGGAGTTGTAGTTTTGCAACAGCTGGAGAGCCGCAGGTTGGCCAGCCCTGGTATAGGCAGTTTATTTCTACCTCTCAGCTTCAGCCTCTACTCCAGTGCGATCTTTGGCTTCAGATGCCCTAGCTATTCCCGAAGTGTTGCACCCTTATTACTAGTACCATTCACCTCCACTATATAGATAGTTATTCACAGGATTATTGCTGGCTTTGTTTTCTGCTCTCTCTGAGTTCTTTACCGTTGAAAGGGGTTGTCCGAGAATAAATGACTCTGCTATGGAAAGAATCACACTTTAATGTTCCCCACTCCTCTTTTGCTTTTGCTCTGGCACCTGTATGTCCATCTTCTGATCCCTTTGTTTACTTCCTCTTGAAAGCCAACCAGCAGTGACGTGTCTCTTGAGGAGGTCATTTTAATCTGGAACTGTAATATTATTCTCCTCACACTGAAATAAACATGCACACTCAGCTGATTCAAATGTGAATATTTATGGGACGTTCAGGGAAGCAGCAGTTTTAGGGCCTTTTTCACATGACCATATGCCCTCCGAGACATACGGTCTGTGAGCGGGCCATATGTCCCGGAGCGGCATTGATCGTGCGCAGGGGAGCACACAGAATCATTTATTACAATGATGCTGTGCACGCCGGGCCGCCCACGGGGCTATTGTCCCGCACTCATAAAATCATATGAGTGCGGCACAATAGTCCCGCGGGCGGCCAAACGTGCACCGCATCATTGTAATCAATGATGCAGCGCGCTCCCGTGCGCCTGATTGATGCCGCTCCAGGACATCTTGGCTATCTCATACATAAAATGGGATTGCAACTATGTAGCATATGATTAGTTATGCAGATTCTTATCATTTAACCCCTTCGCGCCCGGAGCTTTTTTCGGTTCTGCATTTTCGTTTTGCGCGCCCTGCCTTCAAACAGCCATAACTCTTTTATTTTTCTGTTCACATAGCTGTATGAGGGCTTGTTTTTTGCGGGACAAGTTGTACTTTCCAACGCCACCATTTAATATTGCATACGGTGTAGTGGGAAGCGGGAAAAAAATTCCAAACCGGGTGAAATTGCAAAGAAAACGCTATTCCGCTACAGTTCTACGGGTTTCTTATTTACAGCGTTCGATGTGCATTAAAACTGATCCGTTACTTTCATTCTACTGGTCAGTACGAATCCGGCAATACCTAATATGTATAGTTTTTCCTGCGTTTTCATAGTGATAAAATAATTAGAAAGTTGCCCTTTTTTTTTTTTTTTTTCTTGTCAAATCTTGACCCCTATAACTTTTTGGTATTTATGTGTACAGAGCTGTATGGGGGCTCATTTTTTGCGGGACGATCTGAAGTTTTTATTGATACCATTCTGGGGTGTGTATGACTTTTTGATCACTTTTTATTTAATTTTTTTTAGAAAAGAAAAGCGACAAAAAACGGCAAATCGCCATTTGGACGCTTTTTTCCGCCACTCAATTCGCCGTATTGGAATTTTTTTTTTATATTTTAAAAGTACGGGCGTTTTCGGTCACGGTGATACCCATGATGTCTATATTTATTGTTATTTAGGTATTTATTTTTTACTTATACGGAAAGGGGGGTGATTTGAACTTTTACATCTTTTTTATTTTTTATATATTTTTTAACATTTTTTTTTAATTTTTTTTTTACTATTAGAAAGCTCAAATATGGGCTTATATATTGTGGCTTTTTTTTTTTTCTTTATGAGCAATTCTGGGTTTTATAGACTCAGAAATCCATGAATTGCTCATTTCTTATCCTGGCCTGCCATCTAGTGGCCAGAATAAGAATTGCACTTTGAAAACTGTAATCCTCACCAGCGAGGATTACAGTTTTCATATGGTGTACAGACACCCCGATTGGCCACACACGTGTGATCACGGCATCTAGTCACCCCGGAAGACGCCGCCGACACAGTAGGTAGCGGCAAGTCTCTGCTGTTAGAAACAGCAGAGACTTGCCGGCCATGACGCCTGCCGCACCCGCGAGCGGGCGCCATGTGCCCGCATCGCCCCAGCGCCGTACATGTACGGCGCTGGTCGCGACTGCATTGTTAATGTTTTGCTCCTGGTGGAGGAACAATCTTTTTCTTCTTGTATACTACAAACTACAACCTGTTCTCACATTCCCTAATAGCTCAGTGTGTTGAGTACCCCTTTGCCAGCCACAATGCCCTCATGGGAGTTACTATGCTGTCCATGACAATCACAATGCTCCCCTCTGTTGTATTATAAGAAAAAAATAAACATAATTGGTATCGCCTCATCCAAAAATGTCCAATTAAAACAGAAAAATATTTATTGTGTACGGTGAACACAGAAAAAAAAATAAAAAGTCCAAATTGCATTTTTTGGCCCATATCCCTCCCCCCCCCCCAAAAAAAATCAATTGAATAAAAGAGTATCAAATGTTTGTTGCCAAAAATGGTATCAAAATAAAAGTAAAAATATATATATATATATTAAAGGCTGTCAGAATATAGTGATGAAAAAAGTTTTAATATTTTTAGTAGTAAAACATAAAACTATATAAATGTGGTATTATTGTAATTGTACTAACCTGCAGAATAAAGCCTCATTCACACATCAGTGTTTTGGCCAGTGATTTCCATCAGTGATTGCGAGCTAAAACCAGGATTGGAGCCTCCATAGACATGAGATCTGCACCTGTTCTGTGTTTAGAGCCGCTCCTGGTTTTGGCTGAAAATGACTGATGGAAATAACTGACCGAACACTGACTGTGTGAATGAGGCATAGGGTTGAGGTCACTTTAGTGCAAAGTGAACACCATAAAAACAGAAACCAATAAAACATGGTGGAATTTTTTTCAATTTCACCCCAAATAAGATTTTTTGTTCTTGCTTTTCAAAACAAGACAACACCAAAAGGTGCCATTAAAAAATACTTGTCCCACAAAAAATAAGCCCTTATATGACTATGTGAACATAAAAGTAATAAAAATAAAAAACAAAACACTTATGGCCTTTGGAAGACTCGGCCAGGTCTGTAAGGGGTTAAGAGAAAAAAACAGACATCCCTTGGAGGCAGAGAGAAAACATATAGCAATGGGAAATTACATCAGAGGAAGTGCCCTCAGGCGCCAGTGTTATGGCAGTGAGGAAGCAGAGAGGAAGGCCCTTCAGCACAGAACAATGTATATAAATATATACGTGTGCACCATAGCCTATCCTGTTAGTGATACCCTGTGCATTGATCTGTGTCCTGCTGAACAAAGCAATCAAATCTCATCTAACTACTGTAGTCATAAAAGACTTAAAAATAAATAATACTAGCAGAAGGACCCCGCTTCGCCTGGGTATATTTAGTCTATTTCATTTAGTGTTTGTCGTTGCAAAGAGAAAGTCAATGCAGCTGACAGTAGTTGACTTTTACCTTCATTTTTTCAATCCCTATTGGCTGCGGAGTAGGAGGGGGCGTGACCTAACCGGGTCAGGGGCGTGGTTTAGCGGGACTTTGGAGGGGGTTGCTTTTAAGTCCTTCTTTTGAGGGTGGCCTGAATTAAAGGTCGATACCATGGTAATTTCTGAGGACACGCAATGGGTAGCAGTGGAAGAAAACATCGCTTCGCACGGGTATATTTAATCTATTTAGTGTTTCTGGTTGTCGTTGCAGAAAGAAAGTCAACCTCCCACCCACCCCTGCGTCTGACAGAAGTTGAATTTTAGCTTAATTTTTTCAATCCCCGTTGGCTGCGGAGTGGGAGGTGGCGTGGCCTGACTGATTTGGGCCATGGCTTAGCGAGACCTGGGGCGGGGGGTTTAAGTCCTTCTTTTGAAGGTGGCCTGAATTACAGGTCGATGCCATGGTAATTTACGTTGACACGCAATGGGTAGCAGTGGAAGAAAACATCTTTTATTACTACTGAACGGTCTTAGTCTAAAATTAGTGTATTTCATCTATTTAATTTAATGTTTCTGTGTGTCGTTGCAGAGAGAAAGTCAATGAAGCTGACAGAAATTGATTTTTTACCTTCATTTTTTCAATCCTCATTGGCTGCGGAGTGGGAGGGGGGGCGTGACCTGACCAAGTCAGGGGCGTGGCTTAGCGAGACCTGGGGCGGGGGTTTTAAGTCCTTCTTTAGGGGGCAGCCTGAATTACAGGTCGATGCCATGGTAATTAATGAGGACACGCAATGGGTAGCAGTGGAAGAAAATATCTTTTATTACTACTGAATAGTCTTAGTCTAAAATTACTCTAAAACATAAGTTATATTTATGGTAACTGGAATACCCCTTTAACAGTGTCATCCACAGCGCTCTGCCCCTTTAAAACAGCGAGTAGAAATGGCTGAGCTCCTCAGTTGGCTGCTAATTACCTGGCTAGGTTGTTGTGTGCATGTGGAGAAAATGGCAGTTGGAATTTGAAGTGAAATGCTCTCAGACTAATATTGGCTAATGGAGATCATATTTTGGGAATATCTCGGGAACGGTATGTCCTAGAGAGAGAGCTGAGACCTGGTCTAAAACCTTCCCGGACACCTGATGTACCTGTGTGCCGAATTTGGTGAAAATCGGTCCAGTAGTTTGGTCGCGCATAGAAAACAGTTAATATTAAGATATATACATTAATATATATATATACATATATATATATATATATATATACATATATATATATATATATATTATATAAAGCTGAGTGTATGTGTGTGTGTGTGTGCGTGTGTGTGTGTCCGCTAAAGGAATCCGCACCGCTGCAGCTACAATTACAAAATTTGGCACACATGTACATCAGGTGCCTGGGAAGGTTTTAGAACAGTTTTCAGCTCTCCAGGACATACCGTTCCTGAGATATTCCCAAAAAATGCATTAGCCAATAGTAGCCTGGTCACATAACCCTTATCAGCCAATAGAAGCTCACAGGCACACACCAGGTTTCTATGACAACCTAGCCAGTTCACTGCTGTAGGTCTGCATTAAAGAGGCAGAGCACTGTGGATGACAATGGTAAAAGAGTATTCCGGTTACCGTAACTATAACTTATGTTTTAGACTAACTCATCATCAATCATTACCTCATATAACGTAAATTTCACATATTTACTGTTCAGTAGTCATAAAAGATGTTTTCTTCCACTGCTACCCACCTTCCTCCTAAATTACTATGGCATCAACCTGTAATTCAGGCCACCGTCAAAAGAAGGACTTAAAAGCCCCACCCCCAGATCCCACTAAGTCACGCCCCTGACTCAGTCAGGCCACGCCCCTTCCATGCCGCATTTGACCAGGATTAAAAATATAGGTAAAAATCATCTTCTTTCAGCTGCAGGGGTGGGGGGAGGGTGACTTTCTCCCTGCAGCTAATGCTCAGACTGCACAGTGCTGCTGCTGAGAGTGAGCCGTACAAAAGGACATCCCTGTGTCCATCCAGGCCCTGCGCATGACAGAGGACAGGAAGTCTGAAAGCCAGACTGTCCAGCCTAAAACAAGACCTCTGGCCACCCTAGGGGCAGGCTGATGTTAGGGTGGCCAGATGTCCGGCTTTAGGCTGGACAGTCCAGTTTTCTGGCTACCTGTTCTCCATCCGACACAGTGCCTGGACAGACACAGGGATGTCCACCCTTTCAGTAGCTCACACTCAGACAGCTTCTCTTCCGTGTCTTCATGGAGCCAGGGGGACGTGGCCTCATGTTTAGTGGTGTGTCTTCATGGGAACTGGGGGCGCTGTTTCACGTTTGGGGGAATGGCCGGTGAGGTCTGGCTTTCTGGGGTGAAGACAGTGGCCACTCAAGCTGCTGTAGAGGTCACTGTTAAAGGGGCGGGCCGCTGTAGAGGTTACTGTTAAAGGGGCGGGCACTGTAGAGGTCACTCTTGATATCTTTTAACGACACACACACACAAACAGTAAATTAAATAAATTAAATATACCCGGGCGAAGCCGGGTCCTTCAGCTAGTATTATATAAAGCTGAGTGTATGTGTGTGTGTGTGTGTGTGTATGTCCGCTAAAGGAATCCGCACCGCTGCAGCTACAATCACAAAATTTGCCACACATGTACATCAGGTGTCCGGGAAGGTTTTAGAACAGTTTTCAGCTCTCCAGGACGTACCGTTCCTGAGATATTCCCAAAAAATGCATTAGCCAATAGTAACCTGGTCACATGACCCTTATCAGCCAATAGAAGCTCACAGGCAGTCTCCACACACCAGGTTTCTATGACAACCTAGCCAGTTCACTGCTGTAGGTCTGCATTAAAGAGGCAGAGCACTGTGGATGACAATGGTAAAGGGGTATTTCGGTTACCATAAATATAACTTATATTTTAGACTAATTCATCATCAATCATTACCTCATATAATGTAAATTTCACATATTTACTGTTCAGTAGTAATAAAAGATGTATTCTTCCACTGCTATCCACCTTCCTCCTAAATTACTATGGCATCGACCTGTAATTCAGGCCACCGTCAAAAGAAGGACTTAAAAGCCCCACGCCCAGATCCCACTAAGTCACGCCCCTGACTCAGTCAGGCCACGCCCCTTCCATGCCGCATTTGACCGGGATTAAAAATATAGGTAAAAATCACCTTCTTTCAGCTGCAGAGGTGGGGGGAGGGTGACTTTCTCCCTGCAGCTCATTGCTCAGACTGCACAGTGCTGCTGCTGAGAGTGATGCTGCTGTCTCCATCCAGGCCCTGCGCATGACAGAGGACAGGGAGTCTGAAAGCTAGACTGTCCAGCCTAAAACAAGACCTCTGGCCACCCTAGGGGCAGGCTGATGTTAGGGTGGCCAGATGTCCGGCTTTAGGCTGGACAGTTCAGTTTTCTGGCTACCTGTTCTCCGTCCGACGCAGTGCCTGGACAGATGCAGGGATGTCCACCCTTTCAGTAGCTCACACTCAGACAGCTTCTCCTCCGTGTCTTCACGGAGCCAGGGTGTGGCCTCGTGTTTAGGGGTGTGGCTTCATGGGGCCGGGGCGTGGCTTCACATTTGGGGGCATGGCTGGTAAGGTCCGGCTTTCTGGGGTGAAGAGAGTGGCCACCCTAGCTGCTGTGGAGGTCACAGTTAAAGGGGAGGGCGCTGTGGATGTTACTGTTAAGGGGCAGGCTGCTGTGCACTGTAGAGGTCACTCTCAATATCTTTTAACGACATGCACACAAACATTAAATGAAATAGATTAAATATACTTCTGCTAGTGTATATATATATATATATATATATATATATATACACACACACACACACTGTATGTTCACCAAGGGGAAAGCTTTCCTTTGAATATTAATGTATTCTGTGGATGCATACTGATTGAGCCTTGCAGAGAAAACATTAGTTGTATAATTAGATTCATGGAGTTAAATGATCCTGCTCAGGCTTGTGTGGGTTGGCATCCTGTGGATGTGGTCAGTCTGGCGGTCGGTTGCCATGACAACCCTCCTCTGGCCTGCTCACCTCTGTTGGCACTAATTAGCATGATCTCATAAACGAGATGCAACAGATATGTGCTCTTTTTAGAAAGAGACCTATTTTTTAGATCATCTCTTGAAGCCAGAGATCCCACTCATCCTTGTTCAGTCACCTGATTAGGATCTTGTAATATGAGAGAAGACTATCTCCTCCTTCCTGGTCAGGACACAAACATGAGCTCATCTAATAAAGGGAAATACCGATTATAATCTTGGGAGGCGAGGCGGAGAGCTCATGTGACTGTGCATCCTGCCATGCATCTGCTTCTGTCTCGAGGGTTAAATGGAACATAATAGATTGACCTCTTTCCCCAAATACCAGGCGCTCTATGACGTTCGGCTCAGTTCTGCACTATATGTTGCTGGTTTTAAAGCTTCAGTCTCTTAGCACAATGTAAATGTCAGATTTTATGCAGGATTTTGCTCCTCAGCTGTTTTGGTATGAAGGTTTTCCAAGACTACGAGGTTTTCTTTGTCTTCTTGTTCTATCTTTTACTACAATGTAAGTTGATGTCTGTCTATCTCATTTTGCTTTTTCTGCTTGGTCTGATTTGTCTCATTCATTTTGGAGAAAAAAAAACTGCTCCATGGGAAATGTACATCACCTTCTCACTGACTGTACCGCTTGATTTGTGTTTCTCAGTTGTCACCAGTGTGACTTCATCCTAAGAAGAGGTTCTTGAGTTGGAAGAACTCTTGTATAATAGAAACTCCTGCAATTTTCTAATATAATTGTTCGAATCCCTGACCATCTTCATATGTCTATTTGCTGTCAGTGGACGAAAACCTTCTTATGTACATCCAGAATATGGAAGTCCATCTAGTCCTACCCCAGCTTTCAGCTGAGAGGCATACATGGACTCTGATGAAAGTTCTGCATGATTGTTGCCTTTGGCTATAAGCTGAATGGCGCTTCTGTCACACGAGCAAATAGTCCTACAACAATCACCCCTTGTGGTGGCAAAGCTGGCCCGGGAACTAGGGAGAATAGTGTCTCCAAAGCCTGGAAGAAATATGATATTGTAAAGTTAAAAATGTAACTAAAATAAGAAAGAAAAACAACAGCACAGTATTATACATGGGCAATGAGGTGGATTTTCATAAGAAATGCGCATCATCTAATTGAGAAGATATTGGACACGGTGGTGATGGCCAGAAGGTGGTTTAGGGGTCAATCCACAACTTGTTATAGGGACTTCAGTGTTGAACGCTGCCAGATACCCTCAACTCCACTTTTATGACCTGATTTACTAAGGGCTGTATTACACCAACAGATTATCTAACCAATATCTGTCCAATCAGACCAATAGTTGGTGTGTATAACAAAACATCTGTGTGTGTAAATGGTCATCTGACCAATGATTGGTAAGAAAACCTGTCAGATAATTTGTTGGTGTAATACAGCCCTTACCTTTTCCCCCTTGTGGACAAATGCTCCAAAGGGACTGAATATAGGTTAAGCATGGGGTCTGATTATGGTAACTGCAGGTATTTGATATATGCCATACATCCAGATTACACCCATGTATCTATGTGAACAACATGGTTCATAATTGATCTCATATTTGGATAGCCAAAGACAACAAAATATGCACCCTTGACCCCTAAACTGGCCAATAATTGTCCATTTTCAAAGGTATATTCACATGTCACGTCTGCCACATAATCCTCTTCTATTGTGTCAATGATATTCTATCACTACATATATTGTAATGTAGGTCTATTGAGGTATCCGCTGAGGTAATATTTTAATCTACCCTAGAGAACAGATGTCTGTTCAGACTGGCATTCCCTGGGCTTCCAATTACACATACTGCATTATTCATGTATTTTTATTATGACAAAAGTGTGTATCTACTCATGTAAACTTTTACAGAAGCTGGGAGGTCCATCAACCTTGCAAGTAATGGGACTCAACATGTGTCTCCAAGTTCCTCTTCATTGGGCTGGTTGCATATGGTTTTATTTATCTGAGGATAAAAGGAATGTACAAGTAGTAAGGGCGTGTTCAGCACATTGTAAAGCTGTGGTACTTGCACAACATGTGAGAAAGATGACGTTCATATTGACTTTTTTTTGCAGACTGGGGGGGGGGGCTTGGTTATTTTAACAAAGCCATACTCTATTTAAATACTGATATATTGTGCCTCCATATACATGCTGCATATTGCAGAAAATGCTGTAGGAAAGACAGAAGCTGGGTATAGGTTAGATGAATGTCAGCTGTAGAGTCCACAATTGTCAAGTGACAGAAGACTGATTGGTTTAATTAGGGTGACCAGATCTGGGTTTCTGAAAAGGAGGACACCTTTTTTTTTTTTTTTTTTTTGGAAAATAATAAAGGGAAATTCAGGTCCCCCCATTCCCTGGGGTATAGTGTAATGCCATTACACTATACCCCAGGGAATGGGGACCCGAACTTCCCTTTATTATTTTCCGTTATAACATGGTTATAACAGAAAATAATTGTTAAAATGGCCCTTAGAGGTTAGAAATAATTAAAAAAAACTCACCTTCTCCACTTGTTCGCGGCGCAGCCGGTCCGGTGTCTTCTTTCTTCTTTCCCGGCCTTGCAGGACCTGCAAAGGGACCTTTGGTGACGTCACCAAAGGTCCTTTTGCAGGTCCTGCAAGGCCGGGAAAGAAGAAAGAAGACACCGGACCGGCTGCTCCGCGAACAAGTGGAAAAGGTGAGTTTGTTTTTATTATTTTTAACCCTAAAGGCCATTTTAAAAGTTAAAATGACTTTGTTGGACTGCCTCAAACTGTTTGAGTCAAACATAAATTATGTTTGACTCAAACAGTTTGAGGCAGTCCAACAAAATCCCGGACGATTTTCCAATTCCCCCCGGACATTTTTTTAATGCCCAAAAGTAGGACATGTCCGGGGAAAAGAGGACGTCTGGTCACCCTAGTTTAATGTAAATTTGATGATTTGAGAATAAATAAGCTAAGTGATAAAAATGTTTACTTTAAGTGTGATTAAATATAAGGTAAAACAGACAAATCACATGCAGAACAATACAATGTGGGGGGAGCTCCTATCCCCACACTACCCACATCGCACATGGCCGACGCCCCATGGTGATACAAGAGAGAAAAATAGTGACCTACAACATCCTACCTGGATGATGTTCTCAGTGGAGCACCCTATTAGCCTTTGTACACAAAGGTTTATACCTTTCCGCCCCTCCTAAGGATATCCAGTGTTAAGTATGTAAAATACCCTAACAACACAGTGATAATATATCATATAGTATATATCATATAATATATCATATAGTATACAGCATACCTCCCAAACGTCGTAGATTTAATTGGCTAATTGGTTAATTGGTCCTGGGACGCCTGAGGTATGTCCCGCTCTCAGCTGTCCTCATAGGATTATATTTCTTCAAAATAACAGCACTGTAGACTGGAAACGTCAATTGCTTATTATTCTTTATTTTACGTGTAAACGTTTTCGGCCAATACCCGGCCTTCCTCAGACACTATACTGCCTGGGTATGTGAAATGGAGGTAGCGCTATGGAACGGCAGTCTGTAGGGAGAAGCGCCCAAGTGCCCAGGCGCTTCTCCCTACAGACTGCCGTTCCATAGCGCTACCTCCATTTCACACACCCAGGCAGTATAGTGTCTGAGGAAGGCCGGGTATTGGCCGAAAACGTTTACACGTAAAATAAAGAATAATAAGCAATTGACGTTTCCAGTCTACAGTGCTGTTATTTTGAAGAAATTACTACTGGAGTGGGAACCCTATAACAGCATAAGCAGGGTGCCACAAAGGAAATTTGTGCATGATTTTCCCTCATAGGATTATAATGATTGTAATGTTGAAGCAGAGAGTTGTCTGCTCCCTGCTTCACCATTTTCCACTAACCTAGTCTTTAGGAGTGGGGAGGGGGGGGGTTGGGAGAAAGCTGTGGAGCTCTTACCAGGACATGCTCTCTTTCAGCAATCCTCTGTACCTGCAGTTGTGTTTAAATTCAATCGCTGAAGGACCTGTGATGATGTCAGCAGGCAGAGCTCAGCAGTGGAAGTGATATTGAAGGACCTGCAATGATGTCATGGCCATGTGATCAGTTCATGAGGAGGCAGAACTTAGCAGTGAAGAGACGTTGTTGGGAAGGACCTGCAATTGATTGAATGTAAGAGCCTGAGAACCTGGGATATGCTGGGAGTTGTAGTTTTCTTATACTCCCTCCCTGCTTGGAGGCTTGGAGTGAGGGAGTGATGTTTTAACATTATACTATATATTGGAGGGAGCTGGAGGGAGTGATGCTATTTAGATAGGACTGTATGTTGGAGGGAGCTGGGGGAGGGAATGATGTTATTTACATAGGACTGTATGTTGGAGGGAGTGATGTTATTTACATAGGAATATATATTGGAGGGAGCTGGGGGAGGGAGTGATGTTATTTACATAGGACTATATATTGGAGAGAGCTGGGGGAGGGAGTGATGTTATTTACATAGAACTGTATGTTGGAGGGACTGATGTTATTTACATGGGAATGTATGTTAGAGGGAACTAAAGGGAGGCAAGTGATTTTTTTATGTTACTTCCCGTGACGGGGTCACATATCTGGGCATAGCTATTGTGAAGGGGCAGATCTGGGCATAACTATTGTGAAGGGGCACATCTGGCCATAACAAGTGTGAATGGGGTACATCTGAGCATAACTACTGTGAAGGGCACACATGTGGACCTAACTACTGTAAAGGGCACACATGGCATAACAATGATGAAGGGGCACATATCTGGGCATAACTAGTGAGAAGGGGGTACAGTGTGGGCACAACTACTGTGAGAGACACAATGTGGGCATAACTACTGTGAAGGGGGCACAATGTAGGAACAACTACTGTGAGGGACACAATGTGGGCATACCTACTGTGAAGGGGGGCACATGTGGGCCACACAAAATATCTTTCTGTTTTTCAACAGTTGGGAAGTATGATTTCAGTCATTTATTGAGCTTCCTTGGCAACATGATATTGCTGACTATTGCCTCCATGCCATCCAGCTTTCAGCCACAGTCTCATGTTGCTGAGGAAGGTCAATAAACGACCTAAACATCCTTTCTCATGAATGGCTGTATAGTATGAATACATGAAACATTCTGGATCACATTGGATTTTGTACAATAAAAGCACGCTTATTGATGAATGATTTATTGGGTGCTGTGGTATCTTCTTCTGGAACTATGTGGGTTTACAAGCCCTCCACTTGGCACCACCACACTTTGAGATTGCAGGTGGCATTGTTTATAACATGCTAGAAGTACAGTCAGACGATGACAAACCTTTTAAACATCCACCTCCAATACAGAGGCATCTCCATGACTTTTATCTCCTTGACCATCTTTGCCTGTTCTATTATAAAGAAGCTACTGTGATTCAGGAGGCCATCAATCACTGATAGGCCTCCTGCAGCATTTTATTTATAAAGTGCGTCATAGTACCACCAGTCTGAAAGCTATAGGAATGCAACCTCCCAAATAAGTAGTGAATCGCTCAAATAACATTTCAGTACTTTCTTTTAAGAACACTCACTTTGGCGACTGGAGGAGACTCATCTCTGGCTTTCTCTCTCATCCTGACTGCAGGGTTATGGCCAGAGGTTTCTGGTGTGCAGATGATAGAAAAAATAATGGGAGAGCTTGTTGCTTCATCAGTGATGCCGTGGCATATGCAGTAGTAACAAAACGTGAATATTACATAGAGGCAATAGCAATATGTATAAAAGATGCACTGCTGCATGAGAGGTGTAATGTTTAAGCTTTCCAGAGCAAGTTCTTCCCCAGACACAAAGCATGCTGAAATGTCTGTAATCCAGAAGATCAAGTATACAGTGACGACTGAGCAAAGGAATTAGTTTAAAAAAGGATGCGCACAGAATTATTATTTATTTTAAAGCGCCATTAATTCCATGGTGTTGTACATCCAGACGGGGTTACACAAATATAAAAATACAATAAACAAGAAACTATTAAGAGACTGGTACAGAGGGGTGGAGGACCCTGCCCACAACAGCTTACAATCTACAAGGGAAGGGGAGATCACAGTAAGTGAGGGTATAAGGTGCATGCTCATTGCAGGTGGGTATTCAGGTCACTCTTGAAGGTTTGGATGTTGGGGGAGAGTCTGATTTGTTAGGGTAGAGTTCCAGAATGGAGGAGAGGCACGTGAGAAATCTGTGAGGATCTGAGATTACGTGTGGGGATGTTTAAAGCTTTCACGGATTTTATCAATTTTTATCTCTGAAATATGAGGCAAAGTCTTCAGCTGTCGGAGGGGGCACGGGGAGATGAGGTAGAGTTAAAAGTATTAAAGCGTTTTTTGGGGTTACGGGAACTGAATATAGTTGGCAAATTTCCATGTCTTGAAAAGGGGAAGACTAGCCATAGAACCTACCTGGAAAATTCAGTAATATGCGTTAAGGAATACATACCCGACACACACCCACCCACAAACACACCCTACCAATCCCGTAGGAGAGAGAAGAGAGAGAGAAAATAACCCACCAACAAACAAATTCCATATTTGCCTAAATTTATCATTCATACCCTTACTTCGATATATAATTTTTTTGTTTTTTAACACATTATCAACTGATTTATTCCATTCTATCACTGAGGGCAGTTCTTTTTCAGTCCATTTCCTCGATATAACCAGTCTTGCATAAAAACGCAAATGCACTGTACCCCCCAATAAACAGGCCATTGGATCACCATACAGTTGTACTCCTAACAATTTATTAATTCACATTATTATTTCGAAAGCTAACAGTAAGGGTCAACATGTAAGCGTCCAAAATTAGTAATAGTCTCACAGTCAAATATGGGCTCTAAAAACAAAACAAAAAACTTTTATTTAAATATATGTTAAAACACAGGTGAAAGAACACGCCCTGAATACCCAAGCGCACAACACCTTTCCGACCTATGGTATTCTTTAACACGTATACAGGAGTGTTGAATGGCAAAAAGTTGCCACAATGTCTTATCTAGGTGTAGGAGGTAGGGAGGTAGGGAGCTACTGAATATTCAGGTATAACGTTACCCACACCCCTCTAATAGGCACATCCCCTGTTGTGTTTGAGGTAGGGATAAGACATAATCCTTACACCCGTCTTGGGGATTATTTGATGCCTTAGACAAGACATTGTGGCAACTTTTTGCCATTCAACACTCCTGTATACGTGTTAAAGAATACCATAGGGCGGAAAGGTGTTGTGCGCTTGAGTATTTAGGCCGTGTTCTTTCACCTGTGTTTTAACATATATTTAATTAAAAGTTTTTTGTTTTGTTTTTAGCGCCCATATTTGACTGTGAGAACATTATTATTTCGGACCAATGCCTAAACAGTTTAGGACACCTCTAGTGATGATCAACCCCCCCGATGTTTGGGTGCTCTGGCCGAACACTAGGTGGTGCTCGAGTGCTCGGCCGAGCACCCGAGTAGAATGGAAGTCAATGGGAGAAGACCGGGCACCCCCTGCTCTGCAGAGGGGAGGGTGTCTGGTCCATAGGGAAACGTGAGAAAATGGTGAAAACACCACTGAAATGGTTAGGGAACAGCATGGGGAGGATGTCTGGATGCATATTGGACACCGAAGTCGCTGCTGGGAACGAGAATTACGCCACTTTTATGGAATGACAATAATACCCCCCAAAACCAAAGATAACATCGATTTTAGAGGAAATATTGTTAGGAAACATATATTTACTTGTACGTTAAGCGCAAGTGCTGCCAAAAATTACACGGATGAGGAACTCTGATACAACTGCTATATCACATAAAGGAGGGCCTCATTCACATTGTGGTATAATTGTGGGAGTTCTACACTCATAAAGCCTATGCACAAAGTGAAAGGGCTGCCAAAAATTACAAGGAACAGCAGGGGCGTAGCTAAAGGCTCATGGGCCCTGGTGCAACAGTTCAGCTTGGGCCCCCCCTCCCCCCGGTGCTGGTGCACCTAGCTTTTCTGATGCCCAAGGCAAATATTGAAACGCCCCCCCATGCCAAATTCTCAACCTAATCCCTTCCCTCCAGTCCTACTGTTAAAGGGGTTGTCCTCTTTTTACTACTGATGACCTATCCTCACGATAGGTCATCAATATCAGATCGGCTGGGGTCCTCCGGCACCCTGACGATCAGCTGTTTGAAGAGAGGGCAGAGCTCATATGAGAGCTGCTTTCTCTGCTCTCTTCACCTGCTCGCCATAGAATTTGCAGTGAAGAGTAGTTAACAGAGTAGAGAAGGCAGCGCTCGTACAACAACAAAAAAAAGACAACCCCTTCAAAGACATACTTGGAAAACATTTCATACAACTCTACAGAACATACAGGGTCATACAGCGCCACATATGTACCTCTTACATCCAGTGACTTCTCTTCTCTGATGTAGACGTTCTCTTTCCTCCTCTTCTCCTGTCAGACCAAACCGCCATGGTGACTTCTTTCAGCTGTGCCTCGTCTCTGAAGAGTTCAACAAACAGACATCTTACTTTCCTACTTTTCCATCATCCTCTCACCTTCTCAACATCTCTCCCTGCCCGCCCCCCAATATTATACTGCAGAAACAGCCCCCCTGAAAATACTGGCACCACACAGAAAAACAATACCCCCTTACCTTTCAGATCAGATCCCATATCAAACCCCAGATGAGACCCCCCATCTCCAGACCCCCATTAGACCTCCAAGCTCCCATATCTAACCCTCAGTAGACCTCCAAAGCCCCAATCAGACCCTCAGACCCCCTATCAGATCCTCATTAGACCTCCAGACACTCAATCAGACCCCCATTAGACCTCCAGACCCCCTATCAGACCATCATTAGACCTCCAGACCCCCTATCAGACCTCCATACCCCCAATCAGACCCTCATTAGACCTCCAGACCCTCAATGAGACCCCCAATCAGACGTTCAGACCCCCATTAGACCTCCAATCAGACCCCTCTAGACCCCCAGTCAGACCCTTCAGGCCCCTAATCAGACCTCCTTCAGACCCCTAATTAGATCCCCAATCAGACTCCCCCTTCTGGCCCCATATCATACTCTTGTGGCCCCCATATAGGACTCTCTTTCTGGCCCCATGTCAGAACCCCTTTTCTGCCCCCATTTTAGACTCCCCTTTTTGGTCCCCATTCAGTCCCACCATTTCAGATCCCCCATTCTGTCCCACCATTTCAGATCCCCCCATTCTGTCCCACCATTTCAGATCCCCCCATTATGTCCCACCATTTTAGATCCCCCCATTCTGTCCCACCATTTCAGATCCCCCCATTCTGTCCCACCATTTTAGATCCCCCCATTCTGTCCCACCATTTCAGATCCCCCCATTCTGTCACCACCATTTTAGATCCCCCCATTCTGTCACCACCATTTCAGATCCCCCCATTCTGTCCCACCATTTCAGATCCCCCATTCTGTCCCCACCTTTTCAGATCCCCCCATTCTGTCCCCACCTTTTCAGATCCCCCATTCTGTCCCCACCTTTTCAGATCCCCCCATTCTGTCCCCACCTTTTCAGATCCCCTTTTTGGCCCCCACTTCAGACCTCAGATCAGACAAGAAAAAATAAATAAACTTACCTTCCAGGGGCCCGCGCTGAAGTCACCTGACCTCCTGCAGCGTCAGGTCAGAGGGCGCTCTGTACGTCCTGACAGCGCCGGCCTCAGGAAGAGCAAGCAGGAGGAGGGGTAAGTACTGTACAGCGCTACCAGCGCTTCACTCTCCCTCCTCCTGCAGGCTAGTGAGCGCTTCCATTATGGAAGCGCTCGCTAGTATTCCCTTTATAAGATGCACTGCATCTTATAAAAGGAAACGTTTAGCACCTGTGGCATGGGGGGCCCTCGGGGCCCCCCTGGCTTAGGGGCCCGGTCGCGACTGCGACCGCTGCGACCCCTATAGTTACACCACTGAGGAACAGGCACTCCAATACCCCCTTTATTACACATAAAGGAGTGCATCAGACACACCCTTGAAAAATTCGGATTGATGGCCTGCTGCTGACACTCCAAAACAATAGGGGTGACGTGCTAATGCTGAGCTGACCGTGTAAAACATTATGGGTGACATACAGCAGAGCTGACCGTGTAAAACATTATAGGTGACATGCAGCAGAGCTGACCGTGTAAAAATTTATGGGTCACATGCAGCAGAGCTGCTGGTGAGCTGACCGTCTAAAACATTATGGTTGAGGGCCTGCTGGTGAGCTGACCGTCTAAAACATTATGGTTCAGGGCCTGCTGGTGAGCTGACCATCTAAAACATTATGGTTGAGGGCCTGCTGGTGAGCTGACCATCTAAAATATTATGGTTCCGGCTCAGCTGGTGAGCTGAACGTCTAAAAAATTATGATGCAGGGCCAGCTAGTGAGCTGAAAGTGTTAAAAATTATGGTTCCAGCCCAGCTGGTGAGCTGACCGTCTAAAAAATTATGGTGCAGGCCCAGCTGGTAAACTTCGAGGGCAGCCTAAGCAGTTTCATATGATGGAGGATGAGGAGGAAGAGGACGAGAAGAGGAAGAGGTACATGGGAATACAGTGTATTCAATACACCCTAAAAGACACATTTAAGGTTCCTTCATGTTAAGCCGCTTTCCTCTGGTGGAGTAGAGAAGTCAGGGGCAATCCAGGCCTTGTTCATTTTGATAAGCGTCAACCTGTCGGCATTGTCAGTTGACAGGCGGATGCGCTTATCAGTAATTATGCCCCCAGCGGCACTAAATACCCGCTCAGACAAAACAGTGGCGGCAGGGCAGGCCAGCACCTCCAAGGCGTAGAGCGCCAGTTTGTGCCACGTGTCCAGCTTAGACACCCAATAATTATACGGCACACAGGGATCGCTGAGGACGTTGACATGGTCAGCTAGGTACTCCTTTACCATCTTCCAAAACTTTTCCCTCCTTGTCACATTAGGCCGCACTTCAGGGTGAGGGTGCTGGCGGGGTGTCATAAAACTGTCCCAGGCCTTGGAAAGTGTCACCCTGACTTTGTTGGAACTGCTGTGTGTTCCCCTCGTCTCCCCTCCTCGGGTGGCCAAGGAACTACGGACTCTGCCGCCAGCATTGCCAGATGGAAATTTTTGGAGCAATTTTTCGACAAGGGCCTTTTGGTATTGCAACATTTTACTTGTCCTCTCCACCACTGGAATGAGAGATGAGAAGTTCTCTTTGTAGCGGGGGTCGAGAAGGGTGAACAACCAGTAATCGGTGTTGGCTAATATGCGTATAAGGGTTACGGGAAAGGCAGCATAGCATGAAGTCAGCCATGTGTGCCAGAGTCCCAACAGACAAGGCTTTGCTCTCCCCACCAGGATGATGACTCTCAATATCCTCCTTGTCCTCTTCCTCCTCTTTGCCCCATCCACGCCGAAGAGATGGTGTAAACCTGCTATGGCTACCCTGTGTAGCAGTGGCAACCGTCTCCTGCTCCTCCTCCTCCAATTTGCGCTGAGAAGACGAACCGAGGGTGGTCTGGCTATCACCCTGTGTCGGGTCTTCCCCCATTTCCACCTCTTCCACACGCAGAGCCTCGGCCTTTATTGTGAGCAGTGAGCTTTTTAGTAGACACAGAAGTGGGATGGTTACGCTGATAATGGCATTATCGCCACTCACCATCTGTGTAGATTCATCCAAGTTGCGTAACACCTCACAGAGGTCAGACATCAATGCCCACTCATTGCTTGTGAAGAGCGGAAGCTGACTAGAAAGGCGCCGACCGTGTTGCAGCTGGTATTCTACTACTGCCCTCTGCTGCTCACAAAGCCTGCCCAACATGTGGAAGGTGGAATTCCAGCGCGTGCTCTGGTTGCACAGCAGTCGATGAGCCGGCAACCGTAAGCGCTGCTGCAGCGTTGCCAGGTCGGCTGAAGGTGTAGGCGACTTGCGGAAATGTGCACACAGGTGACGCACCTTTACCAGTAGCTGAGGCAAATTGGGGTAGGTTTTTAGAAACCGCTGAACCACTAAGTTGAAGACATGGGCCAGGCATGGTATGTGCGTGAGGTTGGCCAGCTCCAAAGCCGCCACCAAGTTGCAGGCGTTATCAGATAAAACCATGCCTGGCTGCAGGTTGACTGGCGAGAGCCACAGCTCAGCCTGTTCCCTTATGCCCTGCCACAGTTCTGCGGCAGTGTGCTGTTTGTCAGCTAGGCAAATAAGCTTTAGCACGGCCTGTTGCCACTTCCCGACTGCTGTGCTACACTGCTTCCAGCTACTGACAGAAGTCTGACTGGTGCTGCAAGATGGCAATTCTGCATGGGAAGTGGAGGAGGAGGTGAAGGAAGAGAAGGAGGGGTTGCAGCCACTACTGTAGGTGGTGGTGGAAATTCGGATTGAAGTAGGGCCCGCAATCCTGGGAGTGGGTAGCACCTGTGCCATCCCAGGGTACGACTCGCTCCCAGCCTCCACAACATTCACCCATTGTGCCGTCAGGGAAATGTAGCGTCCCTGGCCAGAAGCACTTGTCTATGTGTCAGTTGTTAAGTGGGCCTTGCAAGTAACTGCGTTGGTCAGGGCACGGGTTATGTTTCTGGACACATGCTGGTGTAAGGCGGGGACGGCACACCGGGAAAAATAGTGGCGGCTGGGGACTGTGTAACGAGGGACAGCCTCTGCCATCAGGCTGCGAAAGGCCTCGGTGTCCACCAGCCTAAACGGCAACATTTCCAGGGCCAGCAATTTAGAAAGTTGTGCGTTTAGAGCTATGGCCTGTCGGTGGGTGGCAGGGTATTTGCGCTTGCGTTCAAATGCCTGGGGTAAGGACATTTGAACACTGCGCTGGGACACTGAAGTGGACGTGCTGGCTGATGGTTCTTGCAACGGTCCAGGTGCAGGGCGGGAGGCATCTGGGCCTGCGTCTTGGACAGCAGGTAACAGAGGGGAAGGGGAGGCAGTGGTGTGACCTGCAGACACAGATCGTGGACCCAGGAGTTCGGCCTACCTTTTAGGGTGCTTTTCTGACATGTGGCGGATCATGCTGGTGGTGGTCAGGTTGCTGGTGTTTACGCCCCTGCTCATCTTGGTACGGCACAGGTTACAAATTACAATCCGTTTATCGTCAGCACTTTCCTCAAAAAAATGCCAAACTGCAGAACACCTAACCCTTGGCAAGGGAGCTTGCCGCAAGGGGCTGCTCCGGGGAACAGTTGTGGGCCTGGTTGGTGTGGCCTGCCTTCTCCCTTTTGCCACCCCACTGCCTCTTCCAGCCTGTTGCGGTGCTGCGGATCCCTCCCCCTCTGTACTGCTGTCCTCGCTCGGCTTGCCACCTTCCCAGGTTGGGTCAGCGATTTCATCGTCCACCACCTCTTCTTCCACTTCCTCACTCTGTTCCTCCTCCTGACATGGTGAGCTAACAAGAACCTGACTTAACTGCGTCTCATCCTCATCATCAACCTCTTGAGACACTAGTTGCCCTTGACTTGTTGGCAACTGTGTCTCATCATCATCATGCACCTCGTGAGACGCTACTTGCCGTTCCCCACCGTCATCTTCTTCAGACTGTGTTTGCTCAATAGGTTGGGAATCAGGGCACAATATCTCCTCATGTCCCACTTCAAGTGGCCTTGGCGAGAGGCCCGAGCCAAGGAACGGTGAGGAAAAAAGCTCCTCGGAATATCCGAATGTGGGATTAGTTCTTTGCCCAGACTCTGCATGGTGGGAGGAAGGAGGATCAGGGTGAGGATGCGGTTGCCCAGACTCTTGGCTACTGATACTGGACTTTGTGGAAGATGGGGTGGTGCTTAACCAACTGGAAGCATTATCAGCTGAAATCCAACCGACTACCTGCTTGCACTGGTGTGGCGACAAGAGTTGTTTCTTGCGCCGCCCTGCAAACTGTGACATGAAGGAGTTTTGGATTACTTTGTTTCTTGGGCTCTGCCAGCAGGCACAGTTTCACCGCGCCCGGAGCCATGACCTCTGCGTTCACCATCAGCAGCACGCCCACTTCCCCGTCCCTTAGTGCTCGCCTTGTGCATATTAAACAGTATATATGCAACTTTGTCAAAAGTACAGTACTGCAGTTTTATATTAAATGTATAAGAAAAATTTCACCCAATGTCAAATATTTTGAATGTGCAAACGTTATACAGCAGACGCAGAAAAAATACCAACGGATGTCAGGTATATAGACTACAGAACGGTTCTATTGCACACTCGTGCATGTGGTATTAGCGTCAGGCACACTTGCGTTCTTTTTGCTCAAAAAGAAAAAAAAATGCAGCCAGATATAACAATGGACTTTTGTGTCTTTTGAACAGAAACACTAGCCCTACCTAGCCAAATCCTATCCCTACAGTATAGGTCCCTCCTTGCTCAAGTTATACTGCAGACGCAGCTGAGGAACTGCGGCCTAAATTAACGGTAGAAAAAATAGCAACGGATGTCAGGTATACGGGTATATAGACTACCGGACGTTTCTAATGCACATGCTGTGCACGTGGTATTAGAGTCAGGCACACTTGCGTTCTTTTTGCCCCAAAAGAAAAAAAAATGTAGCCAGATATAACAATCGACTTTTGTGACTTTTGAACAAAAATACTAGCCCTGCCTAGCCAAATCCTATCCTTACACAAGTCCCTCCTTGCGCAAATGTTATACAGCAAGACGCAAAAGAGGTACTGCAGGCTTAACAGCAGAAATAATAGCAAAGGATGTAAGGTATATAGTATACAGAGAGTATCATACAGCATGCAGCAGCTGCACAGGTGGCGTTAATGGCAGGCCACCTAGCGCTATTTTTAACACCCCCAAAATAAAATAAAAAGTTTGCCAGCAAGATATAATAGCCCTTAAAAGGGCTTTTAGGTCTTTGAAACAGAAATTCTATCCCTGCCTAGTGTTCTTCTGTACCTACTCTGTCTGTCCCTGCTTGCAGCAGCTCTCCCTGCTCGGTATGATCCGGTCACATGTCACTGGGTGCTTTATAGCACCCGATGACGCGTTCCCGGCCAGCCAATCACTGTAATGCCAGTAGCTAACATGGCTACTGGCATTACAGTGAATGCCAGCACCTTCCCACACGCTAATTGGCTAATTAGCGTGCGGGGAGGAGACTCGAGCATGGCGCTCGAGCACACGCGGTGTTTGCCAAAACACTGCGTGGTCACGAGCGCCACCATGTTCGGAAGAATAGTGTATTCGGCCGAACATGTTCGCTCATCACTAGACACCTCCTTTTTAACAATAAGGGTGAACGATATGACCTATGTATAATAATACTTTTAATACTGGGTGCATAACAGTGGGACAGTAATACTGGAAGGCATTATAAATCCTGGGGGCATTATAGGATATTATTATCACTGGAGGCAATATTATTGCAGGAGACACTACAGGGAACATTACTATTGTTAGGGGGCATTATTAATACTTGGGGTATTTTAGGAGGCACTATTTTTACTGAGGGCACTATAGGGGGAATTATTATTGCTGGAGACACTAAAGGGGGCATGATTACTACTGGGGTATTACAAAGAGCATAATTATTACTGATGGCACTATAGAGGCATTACTATTGATGGAGGCACTATTAGGAGTTGATGGAAAAATGAGAGATCTATGAAGACAAATTCTGCAGAGACAAGACATGACTAGAAGAAGCTGTCTTAGTGGTTTGGGGCAAAAGCATCTACATCAAAGGATAAGTCACTGGTATGTAATTGGTATCTAGCTCTGTATTCTCCTGTATGTTTGGTATCACTGAAAGACCAGGCAGGATGCTGAAGGTTGGGCTGGCTTGGTGTTGTGGCCTGCATCTCAACACCTCAGCCCCCTCCTCTGTATCTTAATTAGACATAACAGTGGGAGGGCAAAACGTGGCAGATGGCACTGGCCACCACAGAGGGGCAGCTTCTGGGGAGGTATTTTGTGCTGTTGGGGGATTATTTTGGACTGCACTGTGGTATTTCATTCTGCTGGGGCAGTATATTGTGCTGCACTGTGGTGTTTGGTCCTGATGGGGCAGTATTTTGTGCTACACTGTAATATTTGGCTCTACTGGGGCAGTATATTGTGCTGCACTGCGGTATTTGGTTCTTCTGGGGCAGTATTTTGTGCTGCACTGTGGTATTTGGTTCTGCCGGGGCAGTATTTTGAGCTGCACTGTTGTATGTGGTTCTGCCGGGGCAGTATTTTGAGCTGCACTGTTGTATTTGGTGCTTTCAGGGCAATATTTTATGTTTTGATAGGAAGTACATAACGAAAAAAAAGATAGGATGTCTCGGAGGACTCAGAAAAAAAACAATAACAAATAAAAATATGTACCCTGCTGGAGCAATATTTTATGACGCACAATGATATTGCTGGCCCACCTAGTTGTGTTGGTCCTGCCCACTTGTGTATGCAGAAGCTATCGTGATACTCAATTCAGACGACCCTTGAGTGAGATATTTTATATGCTTGATGTTACTTTTATCTTGTAAGTACAATAAGGCCATTGCATGGATCTAACTCCGTGGCAGTGCTTCACTATTGGCAGCTGCGCTTGCATCTTTTCTCATGTACAGTTTGGATGATTTAAGATGCTGGAGATAAATGATTTGCCCGTGGAGATGCTGATAGCATGAAGAACAACATAATACAAGTGCATTACTTTGAATGATGACTTCAGAGAAATGAAAGGATAAGTGACTCTCTTCTATGTTCTTAAAATGAGTGAGCAGCACACACCTTCTATATATGTATAGGCCAGAAACAAGCCAAGGTCAGGACAGGCATCATTCAAGCAATCCAGTAAACAGGCCAATGGTGAGGGCAAACAGCACAGACTCAGAACGAGGAACAGGCAGTGGTCAGGTCAGGCTCAATGGGTCAAATCCGGAAACAGGCAGAGTTTGGTACACAGACAAACAACCTATTGCTCAAGCACCTTCTCACAGGGGAAAGTACCTTAAATTCCCTAAAATGGGCAGTTATTGGCTGGGGGGGGCTGCATAACACCAGCAAGAGAGGAACAAGGCAGTGCTAATCCAACAGCTGTACCATGGGAAAGAAGTGCAATACCCCAGACCTGGGGTATATGCAATTTTTTCTTATGCTTTGTAAAGTAATAATTTGCCATGTTATTTTAATGTTATGCCCAGCACACCAGCATGAGAGGTATGGTTAGCAGGGACAGGGTTAACCATCCTGTTCCTCCGGTCTTGGTAGAAGTGGGCTGGTCCTACTTCCTGCCAGGAGGGAAAGTTCAAGTCCAGACAAAGTGGAGGAAGTAAGCACATGCCAGAGCTCCCACTCCAAGAGACCATATCCAGTTCTCCTGTGAAATCCTTACATCAAGAAAATTGGCAGAATCAAGAACACTGCTTCCAAGATTCCACCTTTCATTTTTCACAGCTCCTTTTGGAAAATGAAAGGTGGAATCTGATTGGTTGCTACGGTCAACTAAGCAAGTTCTACTTTACACCAGTTTGAGAAATCTCGCCCTATATCTTCACAGACCCTGCTGCCAGTGAGGAAAAACAGGTCAGACACCCATCACATAGAGTAACCAATAGGCTATACATCAAGACTATATTCACAAGTGGCTGCATTTGCCATTAAATTGCCACACAGCCAGGCATCACATCTCCTCATCTGGTGCCAGAAACTGCACTTTGTACGTAATACTGGATGGACCATAAGTTATATTCTGCACTAAGCAAAGAGAGAATTTTATATGTTTACTTCTAACCTAATTCTTCAAACCACCTTTCCACTGCACCGATCCCCAGGGAGCAACGACCTGAGGGAGTAAACCATCACACAACACCTATCAAGACCACTATCACTGCTATCCTTTGCATCGGCTCCTTAGTGGGTCGCTGCAGAAGCAGGAAGACACTGGTATGTACGAGTCACCAGGGGTAAGACAGCAGGGACCCGTTGAGTGTTCCGGGGCGTTGCCCCCCAGGTGAGGCTGAGAAGGGTGGGCACAGACAGCTGGCATAACAATGAGAAGGCAACTAATGATGGGACAGGAAGTGTAAGGCTCCTACCAGGATATGAAAAGCCAACTCAGCTGTATCTGCATTTTAGACATGCATACAACTGAAGCTAGTGGGAAAGGAAGGGGTTCTGGGATATTATTGTCCAGCCAGGAGACCCCCTGAGCCAGCAGGAGAGCAGGGCCTGGAGCTGGATAATACGGCCCTGTTTACATGCTACAGCATCAAGAAACATCATATTCATATCCAAACATGGAGTTGCATCCTTCAGAGGCAAGGTCGTCAGCATTGTCAGCAAAGCAAGAACAAATGCCAGAAATTGAGGGGGAAAAGTCAACTCAAGTGTCAAAAAACACCCCTGGAAAAAACTGAGGGGGGTCTGAATGCTGAGACCCACCAATCACTAGAATGAGGAGAGAGAACTGTTCAGATATCTCTCTTTACTGCAGAGGAAAGAATTAAGATGGGCCCAGTTTCTCTCTCGTTGTTCTAGGAATCGGGGGTTCAGTGCTCAGATCCCTGCCTATCAATACTTTTGATATGTCTTTATGACATATCAAAAGTTTTATCAGAATTCTGTGACCCTTTAATAATTTCATTACATGTCCATCAACTTCTGTTTTTGCATAAAAAATGCTACAAAAATGCCAGTAAAAAAAAAAAAGAACCAGAAAAGCAAAACTCAAAAAACCAAACAAATCAGGGGCTATGTGTGACAGCAACTTTAACAAAGCACTTATTTTGCATCTCACCTTTGAGCCTCACTGTACCTCTGTCCGCACTGTATAGTCACGTCCATGCAAAATCATGTTCTGCACTGACATCCTGTGGCAAGTGGCAGCTATAGCAGGATAGATAAATGGGATTTTGTTATAACAGGAAAACTTACCATCTCATGCTTCACTGGCCTTTGTGCAGCTGTGCACACCTGGTAGATGGTCAGATTGCTTGGGGGAACGAAACTTGACCAACTAGTCTGGGACCGACAAAGGGGTTTTCCGGTAATAATGACTTTTTATCTAATCTCCACAACCAGCCTCCTGAAACAGTATTCATATTTACCTGCTCCGCACAGCTTCAGTCCTCCACGCGGACTCCTCTGTGTCCATGTTCCAGTCCCCAGAGTGTTTACATCCGGAGCTGCATGGGTATGGTCACATGCTCCACTGCAGGCAAAGATTGGCTTCAGTGGTGATGTGCTGCTTGTGGCCACGTATTCCATCTATTAATAATATATATATACAGTGGGGGAAAAAAAAGTATTTAGTCATCCACCAATTGTGCACATTCTCCCACTTAAAAAGATGAGAGAGGCCTGTAATTGACATCATAGGTAGACCTCTATAAGAGACAAAATGAGAAAACAAATCCAGAAAATCACATTGTCTGATTTTTAAACAATTTATTTGCAAATTATGGTGGAAAATAAGTATTTGGTCAATAACAAAAGTTCATCTCAATACTTTGTTATATATCCTTTGTTGGTAATGACAGAGGTCAAACGTTTTCTGTAAGTCTTCACAAGGTTGGCACACATTGTTGCTGTTATGTTGGCCCATTCCTCCATGCAGATCTCCTCTAGAGCAGTGATGTTTTGCTCACATCACACATCAAAAATCAGACACCCCATGGTAAGATCTCCCCTATGTCAAATCACCCCTCCCACACACATGGGGCGTTCATCTGAGCATGAGGGTGGTCATCTGAGCATGAGGGGTCGTCTGAGCATCAGGGGTCGTCTGAGCATGGGCAATCGTCTGAGCATGAGGGGTCATCTGAGCATGGACGGTCATCTGAGCATAGACGGTCCTCTGAGCATGGACGGTCATCTGAGCATGAGGGTGTCATCTGAGCATGGATGGTCGTCTGAGCATGAGGGTGTCATCTGAGCATGGACGGTCATCTGAGCATGAGGGTGTCATCTGAGCGTGGGGTGTCATCTGAGCATGAGGGGTCATCTGAGCATGAGGGGTCATCTGAGCATGGGGCTGTCATCTGAGCATGGGCCGGTCATCTGAGTATGAGGGGTCATCTGAGCATGGGGCGGTCATCTGAGCATGGGGCGGTCATCTGAGCATGGAGTGTCATCTGAGCATGGGGTGTCATCTGAGCATGAGGGGTCATCTGAGCATGGGGTGGTCATCTGAGCATGGGGCGGTCATCTGAGCATGGGGCGGTCATCTGAGCATGAGGGGTCATCTGAGCATGGGGCGGTCATCTGAGCATGAGGGTATCATCTGTGCATGAGAGTGTCGTCTGAGCATGGACAGTCATCTGAGCTTGAGGGTGTCATCTGAGCATGTAAATTGCGTTGTGAGTAGCAACGACTGAATACAAGCCAGATTTGAAACACATTGTGAAAAACAAAGATTGCCAGAAGTCTCACTAAAGTTGTCTACTTTACAGGTAGGAAAAGTGGTTTAAATACACTTAAATGTTTGAAAACTCAATTGCAGTAATACTGTCATGTGCACGCATATTTGTTTGAAAACTCAATTGCAGTAATACTGTCGTGTGCACGCATATTTGTGTAGATGTATAGCTTGTGGCTCCTGGTAGTCATACGTGTTTGTTTGTGGCTCTTTGTGTCTGTAAGGTTGGCCACCCCTGGACTAGGATATAGATTTATATAATTAGAGTGATTTTAGTATACTGCCTGAATCATCATGTCAGGTAAGTAGAGAGATTGTGCCAATATCAAGTAGAAAATATACACATTGTGATATGGGAGATGGAGTGTGCTGTACACACTCTTCTAGATAGGAAGGTAAGTATTTGGATAAAGTATGATATGAGGAATGGAGAAGATGTAATGATGTAATGTAGAGGATAGGTAGCCAAGCGTTCAGGCACAAAAGAGAAATCCATCTGTGTACGTTTGGATAGAGCCAGAATGTGTTACATACCGATCCAAGTTGTAGTAGTGAAGGAATAGATGGCGTCTTAGCGGTAGACTTGCACATGTCAGTATTTGAATCTGCGGGAACTAAACCAAAACCAGGAGTGGAGCCTTCAGAGAGATAAAGTATAATGGAAGGATTTGCTCCTCTTTTGTGTTTTTGACTCGCACCTGGATGTCTGGCTGAGGAAATTAAAAAAGAAAAACAGGCTACACACAGCATGGTGAAGGTCTTCTGCCCAATGGAAGGCGAGGTGCCCTTGGTGTTAATGTTGTGAGGTGCAGAGCAGGGAGCCAGGTGGTTGAAAGGAGCAGACCAGCTTACTTTAACTGAAAACCAGTCTTTACTAATATCTCAGCAGTCTCCACATACATTTACTTTCCGTCTGAATAAAAATGACTTAGTACCACATCCATATGCACTTTCCTATATATGGTCTGCAGGTGCAGACTTTAAACAGACTTGTACTCTGTCTCTCTCTATCTCTTTTATGACTAGGGACCTGAGGCTTTTATACCCAGCCAAGTAGCTGTGGAGTCCATTAGCCAGAAAACAAGTATAACCTCCACAGGCTGTCTTCTTCACACCCTCCAATATGGGTGCTTCATCTTCTGTAGATTATTTCTGTGCTGCACTGAATCTGGAAGGTTTTTCTGGAGTTGTCTCTTGGACATCGAACACTAAACAACTGACTCACAGGAAGGAGCCAAGCCCAAGGGGTTGGGCCTGGCCCTGCCTAGAGATAGTAGTTAGGAACTCAGAATTAAAGGGGCTATCCAACCTCTATAATGTCCCCCCTAATGCCCAGGCCCCTCATACTGGTCATACTTACCCTGCTCCCTGGCACCCGTGCCACATTTGATGCCCGGATGGCCGTCCCTACAGCTCCCTTTCACATGGATCAAAACATCCAGCGATGGGGAGGATGGAGTCAGCCAACAGCAGGCCGCAACGGGGATGAACCTGATCGCTGATGATGCTAGGGAGGCTTGTTCCCTTTGCGCCTGCTATTGGCTGCAACCCCCTGTTCTCCCGCAAGTGTCGGGGAGCAGGGTAAGTTTTTACCAGTATGAGGGGCCTGGGCATTTTGGGGGCATTATAGGGAGGTATCACAGTAGAAAAATTATTTTATAAACTAATTACACATTAGAAAACATGAGAAGTGCATTCGCATCCCATCAATGGCAGTGGCCTCTGGGTCACTGCACAATTACTGCATCATAAAGCTGCAGTTATCAATTGGACCTCAACTTCAACATCTAAATATACTCTAAAACGCCTTTCACTTGCTTTGTACTGTAGTTTGTCACAGATTTTTAGTGTGAAATTCCATGGTGTGAACACACCATTAGGCTATATTGATAGGCTATGCCAGAAATGTGGGTTAGGCTTTTTCTGGCGTCCTTCTGCACGTTTGGATTTTTTTGTGGTGTTTTTTGCCCCTGCGTTTTTTTCCGTTTTTGTTAATTAGTTGACTTTTTTTTCTTTTCTTTTCAAAAACACAGCATGCTGGAGCTCTTGGTATTTTTTCAGGTGTTTTCACATCACCTTTTCTATGGGAGAAAATAGCCATGGAGAAAATGCTAGTGGCAAGACACAGTGGGGGTCTTTTTTTATGACAGTCTTGATATTCCCTGCCGGTGGGAGGATGTGCTCAATTTATGACTTAGGCCTCGTCATAAACTAAGCGCCTCCTCCTTCAATCTGTGTGTCTGTAATGAAATCTAACACCAGCTGGCATAGAATTCAGTCATTACGCCAGAAAACTGGCATAAATAATGAGAAATCTGCTAGGGCTGAAAGCTATGCCCCTTTTTCAGAGCCTAGTAAATGACCCCCACTGTGTGCAAAAAATGCCCCAAAAACGCAGGTGGTCAAAAAGAAAGACACAAACTTATCTCAAGAAGGAATGGAGCAGCAGTGTGTATGCTTGACTTGTCACTCCGTTTATACATGGACACAGGACCCCTGTTCTTGTGATCGGTGGAGGTCCCAGCAGTAAGACCCCTACCAATCAGATCGTGTGGATAGGTGATCATTTTCATTCTGGCACAGCTGCTTTACTCATCTCAGTGTAACCATATCTCATATCCACAGAATATGCCATAAAAGTCTCCAGAACGGGGCTCTGTATGCTTCCTCACAGTACAGAGAGGTGGCTGCACATGCATGGCTCTCTCCATTCATCACTGCTGGAGTCCTGAGGACAGGCACCTCTCCATATACTGTGGCAGTGTATGGGGCCCCCTTCTTGAGATAGATGTGGCTCCCAGAGGCATCTATCAAACTTTTATGGAATATCCCGTAGATATGCTATAAAAGTCCAGGATGGGAATACTCCTTTAAAGGGGTTGTCTCATCTCAGACAATGGCAGCATATCGCTAGGTACGGGTCCCACTATATCAAGAATGGAACTCCGCAAAGTGGTGCCTGGAGGACTCCGGTCCGGCCACCACCAAGCGCTCTCCCCATAGAAGTGAATAGGAGCACCGCGCATGACTGGCCAACACTTCACTTGTATGGGCCCCAGCCAGCGCTCGGCTATTTCTGGCGGGCCCATAGAAATGAATGGAGGGCGGCTGCGCATGCGCAGAGCATCCTCCACCACTTTCAGGGCTCTGTTCTCGATATAGGTGTGAGTCCCCATTGTCTGAGATGAGACAACTCCTTTAAAGGCTACCCAACTAGCACACATTTTTCTTGCAACTTTTGGGGGAATTTATCATTCCCTCTGTGCTAAAATTCTGTTGGTAAAAAAGGCTTGAATTTTGGCGCGTAATATTTTTGTTGGCACACACCTTTTTTCTGTTTTACGTCATATCAAGAGAATACTGAGGATGTCATATGTGATATCCCAATTCTACAAATACTATTATCATGAGTATTACCTTTTAGAGCAGCGGTCCCCAACCACCGGGCCACGGATCACCTGGTACTGGTCCGTGGGAAGTGCGGGTGTTGAACGGCAGATGCAGAGAGAGCTGAGCGTCTAGGTGTAACGGGGGCTCATTTGCATATATCAAATCATTATGTTTCTCATGAATGCTGTCACATATGAACATGTGACAAACACAGTTGCCTTCACAAAATACCCGTTTGTGACAGGTGTCCCTTTAAGCTGGTCGTACACATCAGAAAAGTGTAGATCAAACCTGCTGATTTTGGTGGGACCAGATCATCGTTTTATGTGTACGGAGGCCTGTCACCAGCTCCTTTTGTTCTGGGCAGATATGCCAATACCAGAAGTATCTGACAGCGAGTTTCTCCCTTCACCCTGTTCTGGGCACATGTATGCTGGGGTCAGGAAGGCTACATGACAACTGTCTGATGTGTTTGGCCAGCTTTGGCTTTGTAAGAATTTTTTTCTTTTTGTCACCTGATGTAATAAAACGTTATAAATGTCCATTTCCATTAGATAACGGCAGCTTGTGATCTCCAATATAGTGATTGGGCAGCGGGCTCTTTCTATATCGCTCATACACACTGATGAATAGTGGTTAGCCATGAATGGACACCTCAGATGTTTCAGCAGTCAGATCCCCCCATACATGTATTTATATCTATATATGACAACTATCTATGCTGGGACCCCCTTAAGCTTTTCTGTTTCATGACATGAGAAGAATTAGGGTAGGGGCCTATTAGCACACCAGTGGGGCCGCCTGGAAACCAGTACACAAAATATGGAATGTGGTAGTCAGCTGGAAAGTGTAAAGAGCAGGAGCGCCGGCAGGGGGAGCCAGAGGGACGGAAGAGATCTGTGTTTTGGAAGGAGGAAGTGGAGAGAAAAATAAGAAACAGGAAGAGACTGTGGTAGAGGGGAGGACAGCGCACAGCACCGGGGGGAAAGTTAGTGAAGAAGTCCCTGGAGTCTGTTAAATGGTCCGACAGACTCGAGACTATCAGCGAGTGACCGTCCGCCGACGAGCACCATGTCTCTCCTGCTCACACTGCTTCTGTATGGTAAGAGCGGTCAGCTGGTGGTGTGGACACTTGTCGCCAGGCAGGCCACGTCCCACAAGTCCCCTCTATAGCTGTATACACTGTGGTGGAAGTAGAGATTTATATAGGAACTTGCTTGCTTATAGAAGCCAATCAGAATGCTGCTTTCATCTTCCAAAGACGCTCTGTAAAGTGAGAAGTGAAATCTGATTGGCTGCTGGACATTTTTTTTTCTTATTGGGTTGGATAAATCACTCAGGAGTTTGTCTTATGGATTTATGACTGATTGCATGTGTAAAGCTGTCCGTTATATCCGATGCTGTCCACCGAGCCCGTCTGACACGTACATGTATGTGTATTCTATAGGGAGAGCAGAGAAAGCTGATGTCAGACACCTCCTAGTGATATCCCCCTGTTGCTTGATAGGTGCAGGTCCCTCATCTATATCGAGAACGGAGCCCTGAAAGTGGTGGAGGGCGCACTGTGCATGCGCAGCCGCTCTCCATTTATTTTCTATGGGCCACCGAAAATAGTCGAGCGATGCTTTGGCTATTTTTTGTCGGGCCCATAGAAGTGAAAGAGAGTGGTGGTTGGTCATGCACGGTGCGCTCCCATTCACTTCTATGTTGAGTATGCATGGTGGTTGCCAGCCTGGAGTCCTCCAGCCACCACCTTGTGGCTGGGACCCGCTCCTATAAGACAAAGGGGGCATAGTGATAAGCCCCCATTGTCTGTGATGAGACAACCCCTTTAACCTTGGGACCGAGCTGATAAGGGGGCCGTTGTGGTTATGTTCACATGCAGCTGATTTTATTCCTGAAATGTATGCGATTGTTCCTTTCCAATTAGTCAAGTTTGAAAAAAATCCCTGCTTGTGCTGCAGAGATCCCTTCCAGGTACATGAATGGAGTTTCCGCTGGAAACATCTCAGCCTCTAAAACCCATATTCACATTTACTGTACTTGTGCGTGCTGTGTGTGAACTTATGGCTAATGCTCCCAGCCGTATTAGGCCTCTTTCACACAAATGATACGGATTAGGTCTGGGTGCGTTCAGGAAAACTCGCACCATTTTGCAAGTAAGTTCAGTCAGTTTTGTCTGCGATTGCGTTCAGTTTAGTTCAGTTTTTTCTGCGTGGCTGCAATGCGTTTTGTTACGTTTTTCACGCACGTGATAAAAAACTGAAGGTTTACAACATCTCCTAGCAACCATCAGTGAAAAACGCATTGTATCCGGACTTGCTTCAGGATGCAATGCGTTTTTCACTGAAGCCCCATTCACTTCTATGGGGCCAGGGCTGCGTGAAAAATGCAGAATACAGAACATGCTGCGTTTTTCACGCAACGCAGAAGTGAAAAAAGTGAAAAAAAGTAGACCCATTGAAATAAATGGATCAGGATTCAGTGCGGGTGCTATGCGTTCACGTCACGCATCACACCCGCACGGAAAACTCGCTCGTGTGACCACGTTGTAATGTCTGAGGCTGACAGATTCCATGCTGCTCTTTTTTCTTCCTCCCAAAGCTCTGGACCCCTCGATGGAACCTACCAGACCCTCTTGGGGTCAGTCGGGGCTTGCATTTAGGACTGGGTAATTATTCAGATTAATTTACCATTTTAGTGCAGAAATTCTGATTTTTATCTTGAAATTGATATTGTCCTCATACAAGCCGGGGGAGTCTGGCACTGACGTACGTGGAGCCACCACTGTAACATGTAGGATCAGAGATATCTCCAATCCCAGACCCTTGGACTAGCTGCACAGGGGTGCAGGATTACAAGCAGAAAGCCCACCCAGATTTCCTTGCAGGTTTATGTGCATATCGGCACCGAAAACCACATGTGTAACTTGCGGTTTTTGATGCTGATTTGCCACAGATCTCACTCTTGCATTGCAATGTGGTGAAATCCGCACAAACAGTTGACGTGCTGCAGATTTAATAATCCGAATGGCAGGTCAGTTTCTGCACGGGAAAAAAAAAGAAATGTGTACATGAGGTTTGAGTAATCTCACACACTCTGCTGGTACTGTATTACTCTGCATGAGAATGGGCGTGGGAAATCCGAATGTCTGCAGGTAGCATTAGGCTACTTTCACATATGCGATTTTTCTTTCCGGTTTTGAGATCTGGCAGAGGATCTGGCAACTAAGAATAAGTTAGTAAGTCTGGCATATTTTCAATGGAAAAAAAGCGTTGTTTTTTTTTACTGGAATTTGTGTAATTTTTTTTAATAGTAATAGTCTCACAAGGGGACTATAACAGACAATATATATATATATATATATATATATATATATTATTTTTATTTTATTTTTTTTTAAATACAATGCGCTATCCCTATAGTGCATTGCATTTTAATGTCAGTGGTTTACTGACATTGACCAGCAGGCTAGACCAGAGAGGCACAACCTGCTGGAAAACACTCAAGGCTGGCTTGGGGCCTATACTAATAACCCTTATCTCTAAATTACTAAGAAGTCATAAACACTTATTTAAGGCCTCTTTCACACTAGCGGCAGTCCGGATCCGGCAGGTGAAGGGTGCCGTCGGATCCGGACTGCCGTAAAGTCGTGTGGGGCCGGAACCGCGTACCATACACGGTACCATATACATACACACACATACACACAAACACATACATACTTACATACTACAGGCAGGGCGCACGTCTTCACGCCCAGGAGGCGCGCCGCTGCTGGGCGCTGTAGGGAATCGTCATAGCTGCACGGCTCCTGGGCGTGAAGACGTGTGGCCTGCCTGCCTGCCTGGAGTATGTAAGTGTAGGTGACGGATCCGTCCTGAACTCCATTGAAAGTCAATGGAGGGCGGATCCGTTTACCATTATGGTCACACCAAACGGATCCCTCCCCATTGACTTGCATTGGGGGTCATTCCGGATCTGTCTTGGTGCGGATGCCTGGACCGGAGAGAAAACCGCAGCATGCTGCGGTTTGTTCTCCAGTTTGAAGACGGAACGGAATGCTTTTAGGAGCCTCCGTTGTCTTCAGTTCAGTTTTGGCCCCATTGACAATGAATGGGACAAAACTGAAGCGTTTTTTTCCGGTATTGAGCCCCTATGATGGAACTCAATACCAGAATTATAAAACGCTAATGTGAAAGTAGCCTAAGCCACATTGAACTGAGCTATAATGTGTTTATAAGGTCAGAGAGCAGAGATAAGGAGTCCTTCTGCTCCTGGTCTGACTGAAAAGGCAGAAAATCCAAAGGGTGCTACTAGAGCATGTCAGCTCTGTACAGGAAAATGGGAAAATGACGCTATATTTTTAATAAAGACCAATTTAAAAAATGAATTTTAGCTTAAAATGAGTCCAATGCAATAAAAAAAAACTCCAAAGGTGTACAAAGCCTCTAAGCTCCAGAATTAGACACCAGAGCTACACAGCTCTGCCCACTGTGTGGCTGTACTGCTGGCTGCGGAGCTTGTGAAAGCAGGTGATTGCTGGGGGGTCTTGAGTCGGACCCCCCTACTGTTCTGATATTGATGATCTATCTTAAAGGGAATCTGTCACCCCTGATTTTGGACTTTTATCTACAGTAATGCATGCATAGTACTGCCAATAAGGTGTCCAGATCACTATTTTTTTATTTTCCTACTGGCCATGGTTACTCCGCTGTCAGCGCTGAAAGCTGCCCTGAAATACACAGTCTGGTCTACTGTGCTGTTCTCATATAATAGAGAGGACTCATGTGCGCAGCAGTCCTGACAGTGCATTTCAATGCAGCTCTGACCATGGACATCAGGTGCAGTAGAAAAATTAAAAATTGTGATCTGGACTCCTTATCTACATGACTACTCATATATTATTGCAGATAATAATCCAAAATCAGGTGACAGATTCCATTTAAGGATAGGTAATAACTAAGTCCTTTAAAGAGCACCTGTCTCCTTTCTTGACATGTCTGTACTAATAATAACTTGCATTCCCCATGTAATACTGGAGCATCATTTCATATAACTATATGTAGTTCAATTCCTCTATTATTCCTACTAGAAGCTTATAAATGAATTTCCTTCAGTCTGCAGGAAAGGGCTCAAATGGTAATAGCCAGCTGGACCCTTTAATGCGGCCTGCTGGCAATTCATTCATAAACTTCTAGTAGGAGTAATAGATGAATGGCACATCATGGTTATAACAATAGATGCTCCATTTTCTACTACATAGGAAATGTAAGTAGTTAATGAGACGGCATGATCATAGGGGAAGACGTCTGATGAAATCCACTGTGATTCAGTGTTACACCGTGAAACTTAGTCCAAGGAGGACGGATTCTTTTTATAGGCACTGGTAACGGAATTATCTCATTAAGATGAGTATAACTGCATTAATCTGATGTAATGGGGACCTGATGAGCTTTGTAGGGTTGGTTTTTCCGAATGCCTGTCCACAGGAGCTTGTAGTCAGCAAGTTCAGTAGATTTCCTACTTGTACTTAAAGGGACTATCCCATAAACATGAATTTATGTCAAAAAGACCAGAACCTGTGCTGGAAAGCTGCAGTGCCCATGTGAACAGGACCTTTACGTATATTCACACACGGCCGATATGAGGCAGGCATTACCGTGATGGTTCCATTAATCTGAATTTGTAGAAATCCATACACATACTAGAAAAACAACCCTCCTCAGACGATTGGGAAGGATTTTTCAGCCACATAAATTTCAGCAACATGTGAATATACCCTAATTACTGTGCAAAGTACCTTGTAGGCCTGGAGTGACTCTTTCCTTGCACTTAACTTCTGTTTGCTTTTCTTCTAGGACATCTAGCATTCCTAAAAGGAGATTCCATTTATGGTAAGTTTGGAACTTGACAAAGAAGGACAGTGGAGATGTTATAAGGCTATTTAGCTGTATTTATTAACCCCTTCACTGCCCTAGGCCACCAGGGATGCAGACAGTAACCTCTTTACTGCTCTGGAGTCCAGGGATGTTACCTAAGAAAAACCTCACGCAAAAAATTTTTATTCCATGTCCTGCTAGAAATGTACATGATATAACCTGTAGTGAATGTCATTTTCTTACCAGTGTCTGTATTTTTGACTTCTATCATCCTGAAGTTTCTTATCTGTGTCATGTGACTAGGAATTAGACCCACCAACTCACACAGAGACTTATGTGTGGACAGGAAGTCTAATTCTCTATGTATTCCTATGAGACTGAAAGTGAGGCTCCCATAGGAATGAATAGAGCGGTCCTGGGTCAGTTGGAGGTCAGGGAGTTGGTCACATGACCCTAGCTACAATAAGAAGAGAGGTTTTTACTCACAGAAACAGTCACTGATAAGAAAATGACATTCACTACAGATTATATCATGCACCTTTCTAACAGGTCAGAGAATAAAAATTTTTGTGGGAGTTCTTCTTTAAATGTACTACCCGAGCTAATTATGGCAAATTATGTGTTGATATACAGCAACAGGGTAGGGGCAAGAGGGGGGCAGCAGAAGCAACGTGGGCAATGAGCTCTTTCATTGTGGCAAAGGGGTTAGGTTAAGAAATAGGCATTGGGGGGGGGGGGGCACCGTTTCAGTTTTTGCCTCAAGCAGCAGAAAGGCTAGGTGCACCTCTGTGATCACTAGCTACAAAGGCTTATAGGGGATATTGGTGCTAGCATATTCTATAAAGCTTTACAGATGTCTCTTACTATATAGTTTAGTATAAAATAAATCTAATTTTTGAATATATTTGCATTGTGCTAAGCAACCAAGGGGTTCATAGCCTGTGTATCTGGCATCTTAAAGTACCACCTTCCATCTGTTGGGTGTGAATATTGACTTTATTGTATTATGACATTTCTCAAGCATGTATTCCTTCTTGAAAATGACGAAATAAGGAAGTTGTTTAGCGCTGACTCCAACCTGTTTTTCTTCTTTCTTTTCTTGCAGACTCCTCAGCCTGCCAACCAGGTTTTTTTCAGTGCAACTCTGGCTGTCTTCCACCAATTGCAGTTTGTGATGGCTCTTATGACTGCGAGGATAAATCTGATGAAATATTATGTTCCTCGTACTGCAACTTTACCCTGAAAGATTTTTATGGAGTCTTCTCTTCTCCTGGATATCCAGGTTCTCCGCCCTCTGCTTCGCCATTTCATTGCCGTTGGCTTATTGATTCTGAAGATAGCCGTGGACTTGCTTTGCAGTTTTCTTCATTGCAGCTTTCTGAGCGAGATGCTCTCACAGTTTATGAAAATGGCATTGGAGAAATTCCACGCCTCCTTCGTGCCTTATCCCACCAGAGCAATGGCAAGTCTGTCACAGTGGAGTCTGTCGGTGGCAGAGTAACTGTCATATATCAGTACAACACAAATATCCACCGCTATCCTAATATTGATTCCTCTGTACCCTATGACTCTGGCTTTAGGTTTCCCAGCAATGAGAACCACGACCCTGGTCCTCGCTTTTCTGACCGAATGGGATCCGCCCCATCTCGATTTCATCTCCCTGGCTTTAACACGAACAATGGATGGTTTCCATCAGTTTGGCCCAGAGGGTTTAATGCCACTTATCGGGTACAAGGCTACTGCCTTCCTTGGGACCAACCTTGTGGCTCCAGTCCAGGTATTTTATGGAATGATGGAGTGGAGGTTGGCGGTGGCTGTTTTTCAGACTCTCAACGTTGCGATGGCATCTGGGACTGTGCCAACGGCAGAGATGAAGTTAATTGTACTAATTGTCCCGAGGGCCACTTTCCATGTGCTTCAAGTCGTGGCTGTTACCCCATTAGTGAGAGGTGTAATTACCAGACGTCTTGCCAAGATAACACAGATGAAAAAGGTTGTCGTGGTTGTCAGCCTGGCGGCTTCCATTGCGATTTGGAACGCTGTGTGTATGAAGCCTGGGTATGTGACGGGCAAGCTGATTGTCGAGATGGAAGTGACGAGAAGAACTGTGGCTACATACTTCCCCGTAAAGTGATCGCTGCGGCTGTTATAGGAAGCTTGATATGTGCGACTCTGCTTGTGGTAGCATTAGGATGTACATGCCGACTTTATACCTCACGAGCACGCGAGTATAGGTGAGCATCAGTAGTAGTATAAGGATATTCTAGACAACATTCAAACCTTCCCAGAAAAGCTAGCAGTCTTTTTTACTGTGTTGTTTTTCCACAGCATTTTCGCACCTTTATCCCGTATGGACGCAGAACTCATCCAGCAGCAAGCACCGCCATCCTACGGCCAGTTAATAGCTCAAGGAGCTATACCACCTGTGGATGACTTTCCCACTGAGAGTCCTAGTGACGTAAGTGTACATGCTACACATTTGCTTGTTTTAGTCATGGGCCTGTCCCATGACAGCAACGTATTCCCTATCCACAGGATGCGGGGGGTAAGTGTCTGATTTTCAGGGGTCGGACCACTGGGGCCCTTGCTGATCATGAGAACAGTTGCTTGTGTTCTCTGTTTTAATAGCATGCATGCGTGTCTGCCACTCCAGCCCCATAGAGTTGAATGGATTGGTAGAGTGCATGTGTATCCAGCCGCTCCATTCAGATGGAGGAACACGGACCCTATTCGTGTGATAAGCAGGGGCCCCAGTGGTCTGATTCCTATCACTTCTCCTGTGGATAGGGGATCAATTGTTGTCCTGGGACAATCCCTTTAAAGTTTTTGGGTGTCTTCTTGTCTAGAAACGGTACAGTTCATCAGCCTATAATGGTAATAAAAATAAATTAAATATCTTGTTTTTCTACTACCTGTAAATTCTGAGTTTATGCTGTGATGGTGGTAGTTACCCTCTAGTACAATTATTAATTAATTTCCCGTACTTTACCGTAAGGCCACCGCTATAAATGATCCCTTACTACTGTGAAAGTGTCTGATTGTGTTGCTGTTTTCCGGGGACATCCTAACCAGGTTCTAAAGATGACAAGCGTTCAGAGAAATCCTATTTGAGAGATGCTGAACTAATGAAATCTCCAGCAATCTAGGTGCAGATGTAGCGTCCATGCATCTATGCTAGAGCAGTGATGAGCTACTGAACGGTGTGTCCTCCCTGCTTCCACATTTTCCATCTACAGACACCAGAACGGGAGTCTACTGGGACTCTCTTATAGGTCCAAGTCCAACTGCTTGGATCTGCACTGATGTTTGTTACTTATAGAGGACCTTTCACCACTCCTGACATGCCTGTTTTAATAACTTCATGCATTCCCCATGTAATAACAAATCTGGAGCATCTATTCTTATGTCTCTATGTTGTGCCGTTCCTTTATTATTTCTACTAGAAGTTATGAATGAATTGCTAGCAGTCTGCAGTAAGGGTACAGAGAAGAGGTGACCAGTTGGGGGTGTGTACCTGCACAGACTGACTCTAGCCAATCAGTGCTGCCGTGTTCAGACTGTGCAGGTACACACCCCCAACTGGTCACCTCCCCTCTGTTCCCTTACTGAAGACAAATAGCAATTCATTCATAACTTCTAGTAGAAATAATAAAGGAATGGCACAACATAGAGCCATAAGAATAGATGTTCCAGATTTGTTATTACATGGGGAATGCATGAAGCGATTAAAACAGGCATGTCAGGTTCTGTTTAAAGAGGACCTTTCCTATTGCAGGGCAATCTGCAGGCAGCCTGGTATATGCAGGAAAAGCTGAGCAGATATATTGTTTTGCTAGAAAAAATCAAGTATAACGTGTTTGATATTTAGTTAAATTTCTGCTTTTTCTCAGCTAAGGAGTCGAGGGGGCGGTCCTTAACCATGATTGACAGCTATCTGTCTCCTGTCACTGATGGGGACAGGACTACAAATGAGTAACATACAAGATGCGGTACAGCCATACACAGAGGAATTTTCTCCCTATATTTCTCTGCCATATTTTGCTGTTTTATGCAGATTTTTGTGGCAGATTTGCAGCTGATCTCACTCTACAGACTGAAAAGGGTGAAATCCACAGCAGAAATTGACATGCGGCAGATTTTAAATTCCACACCATTACTTTGCGCTGGTACTTTAAAACGCTGATGACTTTCTGCACACAAATCTAGTTCAGCCTATCCACATTTTTACACCACTGGATTCCTTATTACCTTACTTCATCCTTTCCAAATGCATGTTACCGAGAACTAGGAGAGGACTATAAAAGCAGGATCTGAATGGCCACTGTGCAATACTACATTTCCTATGCTGTGACCACTCAAACGCTTGGTTGGCTGCAGCTTCCCAAAACAGCTTGAACCCCTGGTGGTCAACAGATTACCACAGTGGCCTCCAATGTAAAAGTGGTGGATTGTGATGAGACAACTAGAGATGAGCGAGCATGCTCGGCCGAGCGTACTCGGGAGCAATTTTCGAGTAGTAGCGTACGCATCTTCTAATCTGCACGCTAGTGTACAGATTATAAAATGCGTATGCATTAGCGTACAGATTATAAAATGCGTATGCTACTACTCGAAAATTGCTCCCGAGTACGCTCGGCCGAGCATGCTCGCTCATCTCTAGAGACAACCCTTTAACCTGCAAATTTCACCCAAATAACAATGGGTAAAGAGGGTCAGTCAGTAATCACCAAAGGAAAAAAAAGCTGAAAGGGGGTAATAATCTGCAGCATGAAAGGAAATGCCACATTGTGGTTTTTCTGAAATGGAATAAATTTACATTAGTCGGGACTGATTATTTTTCTAGAGTGTATATTCTGTATGATCATCAGTAGTGCTTGGTAATTATAATAATGTATATGGCAGTATTTTTCTATTTCCAAGATTAATTCTAGCACACACCATGTGAAAATCTGATTCCATCATAGTTCAGTTGTCCCAGAAAGAAGCCGTATTTTTATCTTTTTCCTGTGTATATTCCACCCTGATCAGTTAATATTTGTTACTGCAATGTATGAGGAAAGGGTTTCCCGCCCTTGCCATGCATCCAAAACTGACCGGAGACCTTCAAAAACTGCAAATGTGGAAGGAGCAGGAAATAACAGGAGGATGGGGCGCAGGGAGATAGCTCACTTGATGGAGGCAGAAAATGCATAAATATGAACACCTACGAGAGTGGTTCAGAATAGAAACAGACACGGAGAGGAGGATAAAAAGAAAGAAGAGCACGCACACAGTCATTCTCAGCGAGTGGCCCACACTGACACTACCAATCATTTTAATAACTAGCAATTATACCTGTAAAGGAAGAGAGAAGCTGTGCCTCCTGGAATACGTTCTGTCTGTCAAAATGAAGCCTCTCTGTGCTCCATCTACTGGTATACACATGCACTTGCTGTGGACTTACCAGGTTTTATATTACTAGCAATAGATAGCATATTATCGATACTTTATAGGGCATCTCAAAAAAACAGCAACGTTTTGTAACATTTTTAACCTGCAGTCTTGTAGCGTTTGTTTTTATGGGTCACCAAATAAGTTACATAATATCATGAAAAGTATGTCAGCGAAAGAAAGCCCTAATGCTCGTGTGAACAGTGCCTAAAGTGAGGATCACTATAGAGTGGTATTTCTGTGTACGTATTAAAACCCCCCTCAACACTAATTTGGCAATGGAGTTTTTCACCACTAAGAAATGCCAGAATAACCTCTTGTTTTTTTTGCAGTGTGTCTTACCAGCAGTTTGTTCCTTGTGGCAAGAACAGCCAAGAGCAGCATTTTTTGAAAAGAAGCAAAAAAAACATCTAATGACCAAAAACACTTGTATCCTGTGTTTCATATTTCCCATAGACCTTCAGCTAACATCTGGAGGTGGTGTTTTTTTTTTTTTGCCAAAAACACTACTAAAAATACAAAAGTGCAGTAAAACAGCAACAAAAACAAATGTATGAAGGTACCCTAGTCGGATCAGAGCCACTGACTGACAGGGCTGTATTAGGGAGTCTCTCAGCACTCAGGGGGATTTACCATTTACTTGCTGCATTAAAAGAGGCGGTAAAAAGTTGCATACTGAGTTTGCAGTTTTGTGTCAGACAGATATATAAGTGATTACAGGTATGGTCTGATTAGACCCTTAGTCTTGCCACAAGAGGACATAGAATTGCTTCCTCCGCTGCTCTATAAAAAGGCTCTCAGAGGTTACTTTTGGGTAGTGTACCTCTTGGAGAGAGATTGTTCACTGCTAGACATTCCTCTACAACTCACTCGAAGACATTTTGCCCAGTGGACAGACCCTGAGAGGGCGGGACATCACTGGAGTGGAGATGGTCGTTTTGACAAATTGCCCCCCCCCCCATCAAGACTGTTCTGAACTAGCTGTTAGGAGGCATTGAGAGCAGTGATTACATGAGGACACCACACATAATGAACAGGCTTCGGATGGCCCAGACAGATCACCAGTAGAGAGGATTGTTTAATCCACCGACAAAAATAAGCAGCTCCCACGGTTTTGTGTCCTGCCGTTGACAGTCAGCCATTGTCACTTTTGTTTGAAGTGGGGCTATGGACTAGAACCATTTTGTCTTTTGCGACCAATCCAGGTTCTGTTTGGGATCTGATGACGATCAGCTTTGAGTATAGAGGCCTTATGGGGAGCATTTCAATCCTGCCTTTGGTGTGGAGCGACACACTGCCCCAACTGCTGGTGTGATGATCACCGGGCCATCACATATGACGGTCGCTCCTAGTAGTGACATGAGGGACACTAACAGCACAGGGATGTGTGCAGGACATCCTGCGTCCACATGTGTTAGCTTTCATGGCAGGGCTTCCAGCTGGCATTTTCACCAGGATAATGTTCATCCACACACAGCAAGGGTTTCCCAGGAATGTCTCAGATTGCAGCAATTCCTTGGCTTGCCCGGTCCCCAGATTAATTAGCAAGCATTTATGGGACCAGCTAGGACACCAGCTTCAGCAATCTACTAGTGTGCAGGGTCTACAGGTCCAACTGCAATGTCTGTGGACAAATGTGCTGCAGGATACCATACAGAACCTGTATGCCTCCATTCCCAACCATATCTCATCCGGTATCCAGGATAGAGGCGATATAACATGTACTGCAACCTCCTTTCAATAGTAAAATTTTCTCCTAAAAACTTACCCTTTCAAACTAATATTGGAATCGCATTCCATTCCAACAACTTCTTATTTGTGCATTCTTTATCTTTTTGTCAATGAATGTACGTAAATCATTTCTGCTCCTTCTGCTCTATAACCTGCTACCAGCAGATTGCATTCTATGGTGACATGTCCTAAGATAAGTTAAAGGGGTTATCCCACGAATAATGTAAAAAATGAAAATCAGACATCATATAGTACATGACAATACCTTTCTAACAAAGCTAGAACCAGCCCTGTACCTCACATGGATCCAGAGATCTCCCCATACATTGCTCTGCTAGATTTATATCAAGCTGACAGCTCAAGGGGAGTGTCTTTTCTGCTTCAGCAAAGGGGGCGTGTCTCAGCTCCCCCTATCACAGCTCAGAGGGGGCGTGTCTTAGCTCTAACTATCACAGCTCAGGAGGCAGTTGAAAGATGAAACTGAGCATGTGCGGCCTTCTCAGTGAGCAGGTCAAAGAAATAAGAAATTAAGTGTCACTATACAGATACATTTTACTGAATAACTCAGTAGCTATACAAAATTTTTAATTACATGCAATTACAAAAGTATTGAGATCTAGGTGCTGGATTGAAAACTGTAGAATATTTTTCGTGGGACAACACCTTTAAAATCTTTTGCTCAATAACGTTAAAGGGAACCTATCACCTACAAATGTGAAATAATCTGCAGGCAGCATGTTATAGAGCAGGAGGAGCTGAGCAGATTGATATATAATTTTATAGGAAAAGATTCAGTAAAGCTTTGTAATTTTAATCATTTAAATTCCTGCTCATTCTGGGCTTTGAAGTCCAGGACGCGGTCCTATCAGTGATTGACAGCTATCTGTATACACAGTCATAGAGGGAAGGCTGTCAATCACTGATAGGACCGCCTCCTGGACTTCAAAGCCCAGATTTCAATACATTTTCTACTGAATCTTTTCCCATGAAACCATTATATCACAGGTTCCCTTTAAATGTACTCTGATCATGTGTTCTAGTGATTCACAGCTATGTATTTTATTTTAAAGACTTTACTTTTTAAATATAGATATTTTACTTTGCTTTTAATATTCATTCTTGTATAAAAGACTTTTTAACACTAAAAAGTTGAATTATAGATAATGAGAAATTCATTTTGTTTTTATCATAGGGCTCATTCATGGGAAACCTTCGCAGTCTGCTACAGTTCTTACATCAGACACCACCTGTTCCTGCTGGTGGTGTAAATGAGCTACCTCCTAGGCATCGCCCCCCACGCCCTGTTAGGCGCCTTCTCAGAAGACTTCGCAGATGGGGTCTTCTTCCTCCCCGAACACAGGGGACACAAACCGAACCATCTCAGAATCCAAACACTGATCCATCCCAGCTGACATCAGAATACAGTGATCATACCTCTGCTCCACTCCTTCCAGTGAAGACTCCTTTAGATTCTCCTGGTTATTCAGTTTCCATGACTGAGCCTTCAGCTTCTTCCCAGCACCCCTGCTCAGTGGAGGATAGGAGTGGACTTATGATGGGCGTGTTGCAAGTGGTGCGAGAAAGGGTCTTGCACCCGTCTAGTGCAGATGATCTTTTGAATGGAACAAGAGGGGAGAGGTTTGGGCAGGAGGCTCTAGGACTGGAAGGAGCTGACGATGAGGATGAAATGTTGTTGTTGCCACTTGCTGAAGGCTATGATGAAGCAGCAGGAGATGTGAGGTTAATTTTATGTTAGCATAGCTTCTACCCTATCCTCTCCTTCAAAATTTGCACATAGTGAAAGGTTTTGTGAGAGTTTGTATGCAAGTTGCTGTGATCAGCTTGAAGCTTGGTGAAGATCAAATTAGATGACATGGACTTGATAAATTCAAAGATCGACCCATCTGCATTGTGCGGAGAGCCCGATTTCTTACATCTACCAGAACAGGAGCGGGGTGCATCCCAGTGTTGCAATTATTAAGATTCCGTATAATGCCATATTGACACGTCAGTGTTCAGTCAGTGATTTCCATCAGTGATTCGGAGCCAAAACCAGGATTGGAGCCTCCACAGACATGAGGTATAAGGGAAAGATCTGCTCCTGTTCTGTGTTTAGAGCCGCACCTGGTTTTGGATCACAATCACTGATGGAAATCACTGACCAAATACTGACATGTGAATAAGGCCTAATTCAAGAGCTTTGTTCAGTGTAATTTAGTTTTTGTGAAGGAATACCATAGTTTTAACGTGGATATCTGCCTTTGAAAACCAATATACAAATTATATATGGATAGAATCTGTCTATACAGTTCAGTAGCTTTGTACACTGCATTTTGTATCTTGTACTGTTCCTTAATAACAGTACACCTTATACCACAGAGCTACATTCACAGTTTGGCTGTTTTAGTCGGTCAACATCTCCACCACTTCATTGAAAAGGATCTGATGTAAAGACCATGGAGCACATTTACTTAAAGGGGTTGTTTATGTTTGCGGTGTTTTGGCAAACCCCCTCGTCCTGGGCAGACTTGCCAAAGGAAACATACTTATCTGCTTCCCAACGCTGGTTTCCGGCCTTTGCTGCCACTCATGTCCTGGCATATAAACTTCCGTTTTGATGCCGCTGCAGTCAATCACTGGCTGCAGTGGTGACCTGCATCATGACAAGGGAAGCAGGCCACCACTGCGGTGTCAAACCAGAAGTTTACATCCATGGATCCAAGCGCAGAAGCATAGGCCAGAGAGCACAAGAGCAGGGAACCAGGGTGGGAAAGGCAGGTATATATACTTCGCTTTGCAGATCTGCACAGTAGGGACACTGCTCCCTGCCAAATTGCCCCATGAGACTGAATCAGTGGTGAGCATGTGGATCCTCCACTCCATTCCCTTCTATGGGACTGCCAAGGAATGTAGTGGAGGACACATATGCACCACCGCTCTATTCTCATGGGGCAGTACAGTGATTGCTGGGACCGACCTTTAGTGATCAAACCCTAATGCTCTATCCTGTGGATAGGGACTAAGGGTTATTAGTGGCAGAGTCTATCAGCAGTTTTGACCATGCATTGAGCTGCTTTGTTACCCTCCTCTCTGTTCTGAGTGACACCTATAGCGGTCTCCTGGTTTTATGCGACAGCTGCAGGAGAAGAGCCCAGCAGAATAAAAGTTATTTGGTGTAAATTATGGTAAATGTGTCAGATTGAGAAGGACAACCCATTCCAATAAGTCCCACCCATGAAAAAACATGAATAAATGCCATGGTGAAAAAAATCACTCCTTTTTTATGCCAGTGTACAGCTTTAGTACATGTGGCCCGCATTTAAGAAAAACAGTGCAAGCACTGTGCATATGGTGTATAGGTGGGGGAAATTGGGAGAGTTCAGGTCTAAAGCCAGCAAAACTCTGGATTATAAATTGGATGGTAGATCAGGATCAGTACAAGATGAGTGCTCAACTTTTTATACAGATTCATATTCTATATATAACCCTTAAAGTTCTGTTGAATACACTTTTCAATGTTCTTTTACAAAAGTAATTTTAGGGTTTATTTTATTTTAAGAACTTCTTTTCTGGGACCTTTTCTTGTTTTTACAAAAAATATGGATGGAAATGTGACCGTTAAGGGCACTTGTTTGAATGAGCCTATTTGTATACATACAAACCCTTATATTTCCCATTCTAACCTACACTCCTGACTTGCTGCGTTCTCGTCTATCCTTTAAATAGATGTTTGTGACTGTCAGTGGTGAAAAAGATAAATCAGGGTAGATAGTGGTGACAGGACTAGACTATATTGGTGTGCTGGATATAATGTTAGATTTTAGGGAAGGCACACAAGTATTAAATACTGGATACATGACTTGGTCCAAAAGGAGAACGTGTCTATTGGCTATGCAGTACAATTTGCAAGCAGTATATTATAGAGCAGGTGGAGCTGAGCAGATTAATATGTAGTTTTAAGGGATAAAGACTCAGTAACACTTGAAATATATATTATCATTATGTGCCTTATCAGTGACTTACAGCTATTTCTGTATACACACTTACACAGAGAATGCTATCAATCACTGATAACACCTCCCCCGTCTACAGATATCAGTGACTGACAGCTATCTATGTATACACACTTACACAGAGAATGCTATCAATCACTGATAACACCTCTCCTGTGTACAGATATCAGTGACTGACAGCTATCTATGTATACACACTTACACAGAGAATGCTACCAATCACTGATAACACCTCCCCCATGTACAGCTATCAGTAACTGACAGCTATCACTGTATACACACTTACACAGAGAATGCTATCAATCACTGATAACACCTCTCCTGTGTACAGATATCAGTGACTGACAGCTATCTATGTATACACACTTACACAGAGAATACTATCAATCACTGATAACACCTCCCAGTGTACAGATATCAGTGACTGACAGCTATCTATGTATACACACTTACACAGAGAATGCTACCAATCACTGATAACACCTCCCCCATGTACAGCTATCAGTAACTGACAGCTATCACTGTATACACACTTACACAGAGAATGCTATCAATCACTGATAACACCTCTCCTGTGTACAGATATCAGTGACTGACAGCTATCTATGTATACGCACTTACACAGAGAATACTATCAATCACTGATAACACCCCTCCTGTGTACAACTGAGCTCAGACATAGAAATGTATAAAGTTATATGTACAAGTTTTACTGAATCTATTATAAGACAATATAATAATCTGCTCAGCTCCTCCTGCTCTATAACATGCTGCCTGCAGACTGCACTGCATTTTTATGGTGACAGGTTCTCTTAAAAGGGGTTGTCCAAAATTAGAAAACCGGGTCTGTATTCTTCTAAAGCAGTACCACACTCGTCCAAGGGTTGTTTGGTATTGTAGTTTAGCTCTTTTCAGCCTCTGGACAGGCGTGCAGCTGTTTTCAGAAGAACACAACTATTTTTTTTTTTCCAATCCTGGACGACCCCATGAATTGTAATCGCAGACAGTGAACATACATGAGTATTCAGAAAATAAAAACCATTTGAAGGATGGTATACACCAGCTGTGGTGAAACTACAACTCCCAGCATGCACACTTGCTTGTTTATTCTTGGAACTCCGCTAGAAATGAATGGTGCATGCGGGAAGTTGTAGTTTTACAACAGCTGAAGAATAAATATGGATGGAAATACTGATAAAACAGATCTGTATTACGTGTCCATATTTAGGTCCGTGCTTCAGGCATGATTGGCTAAGCTTTGGTAAGGCTCTGTTCACATCTGCATTGTGGTTTCCATTATGCCATGATGCAGTGCCGGATCTGTCACGCAAGAGACATCAATGGCGTCTGATGGACCTATACTGACCTAAAATGGAATCTGTTGTTTTTTCCATCAAATATGATGGAGTCATGCTCCTGACCCTCTGATGCAGATGTGAACAGAGCCTAAAGGAGACAAGAATATCTGTGTTTGCTATTGAAATACAGGAGCAAGTTACATGTTCATCTTTGATCAGTTGTTGCAGAGGCTGCAAACGTTCTCCTCATTCAGAGGTTACTAAGAGCCAAATCTGAGTGTAGCCACAAAAAACAAAGTATGCACAGACAAACAGATGAAAAAGTAATCAAAAATACATCACTTCTTCATTGATACAATGCAGCAAGGATTAAAAACATAATAATCTACAGCGCATATGAGGGTTATAATAAATCCACAAACCCACACACACATAATTGCGCATAGGAAGACTACAGCTTAGAAATAAATCACAAGTCCCAAAATACTTATAGCCAATAACAAAGATCAATGAATAATAATATAAATAACAAAAGTAGAGACTCAAATAATAATACATGGATATCGCCCAAGTGTTACTAATAGCTGGGGTCAAACTAATGGAGAACGAGACAAGAGCCGCACGTGTATTACCACTGCTTTGCGGCTTCCTAAGTTGTACCCCTGAGGAAGCCACTGAGCTGTGCTGATAGACGTTGGGGCTCTTATCCCCATTACCCCCGCCCGTATTGTTTGACCCAGGCTATGTTACCCTTGGATGATATCCACTTATTGGTATTTTTGATATTCGCATTATTATTCATTGGTCTGTCTTTGTTATTGGTTATATTTATTTTGGAACGTGTGATTTATTGTTAGGCTGTAGACTTCCTATGCAGATTGGTGGTTTGGGAGGTTTATTATAACCCTTGTGTCCTTTTGATTGTTTTTATTCCTTGCTGCTTGTATCAATAAATGAATGTATTTTTTATCTTTATTTTTCTCATTTGGTTGTTACATATTCCCTTTTAGGTTTGTTTTTTGTGGATACCTTGTTTTGAAGTATTGCTGTAGCACCCATATTAAAGGGTTTCTGTCACCAGTTTTTTCGGTATGAATCAGGCTGACATTAGAGATGTGCTAATGTCACCTGATTCCAAATATATATCTGTTTTATTTACTGGTGCCCCCATTTTTATATAAAATGAACTTTTATTTTATGCTAATAAGGCCTCTAGGTGCAAGGGGCGTTACCTCTGCTCCTAGAGGCTCTGTTCATTGACAGGCCCAGGCAAGGAAGAAACACTCCATTCACCATAGCTTGCAAGGACCTTCAATGATGTCATGACCATGTGATCAGTCACATGGTTTAGGAGGAGACAGGCTGTGTGTGTGATCCTAACTATGTGACTGATCACATGGTCATGACATCACTTAAGGTCCTTAAAAGCTATGGTGAATGGAGTGTTTCTTCTCTGCCTGGTCCTGTCAATCAACAGAGCCTCTAGGAGCAGGGGTAGCGCCCCTTGCACCTAGAGGCCTTATTAGCATAAAATAAAAGTTCATTTTATATAAAAATGGGGGCACCAGTAAATAAAACAGATATATATTTGGAATCAGGTGACATTAGCACATCTCTAATGTCAGCCTGATTCATACCGAAAAAACTGGTGACAGAAACCCTTTAAGTGGTGCCTGTCATAGACCTTACTGGCCCCCAATCTCATTGTAGTGAATGTTAAAAATGTGGTTTATTTTGCGCTCTAGTGGTGCCCTAAGCAGAGGTGCCAAACAAGAACAATAATGCCTAGCTGAGTGTGCCTGAGAACAACAGTTGCTGTGCAGTAAGACTCGGTTTATTAAAAAGGCATGTGCTACCAAAGTAACTATTGAAAGGAAAAGTCATTAATATGCCGCCAGACTGCATAGTCTCAGCACCGCTCCTCGCATTCACATTGGTGTCTGCCCCTAGCTTCCAGCTACATTTATTGGTCAGCTATAGGAGAATTTGTTAGATTTCCAGAGGCTTGATGACGTTTACTGGTTTTATTACTTATTTTATTAGGACATTTTTATGCATTTCTGCTTTATGCTAGTTCTTCACTGTCATCAATATAGCATTGCTGTAAGGGAGAAGTGAGCAGTAAAACTGCTAGATTAATTTTTATGATGCTTAAAAAAGTCTTTTAAAACTGGGTAAAGATCCATTCTAGAAAGTTCTATATTTTTACCACTATAAACACTGAAGGAAGACATGCCAGAGCACAATATGGTTACAAATTCAAATGGTCTTTAAATCACACATTTATGTGAGTGAATTAATAAAATTGCACACCTGTCCGACACAATACCAGAAGAAAATACCACGCATCCGCATTAGAGGGCATATGATGTTAAATTCTTGTAAAATTAGATTTTATTTTGTATGAATTTATATAAATGACAGGGATTCCCTGCTTTGTTTTTGTGCACATTGCTCAATTTCAGTGGGTCTAATAGTGGAGCACAATTTTTATCTTTCTTTTAACTTTCTATGGGCAATAAAACTCAACAACCATCCAAAAACTTGCCATATACATTAGATTAGATTATAATGTCTTACTGAACACGTGAATTTTGGTGGGGTTGTCCAACTAACTAATTTGTATGGGAGGACAAGGATCGGGCAGTTGAATGTCAGCATGTCTGTTCCTTTTGTCTGGCAGTGGCTTACTCCTACCTTCCCTGCATGATTGGTCAAGCCTATCGGGGGTTGACGGGCGAATTAGCTATAGACCTTACAGGGAAATTTCCCAGTGGGCTGATGCCCAGGGGGCCGTCTGAGGCCTCCTTACAGCCGGGCCAGGGCCAGTATTGTGTGATGGACTGCGGTATTTGTCTCTGTTGGGTTGGTATAATGTGCCACAATATGGTATTGCTGGCCCTGCCTTCCATCATTTGGACCTGACTACTAAATGGGGCCACTTTTAGTATTTTTTCCAGGGCCACTTTAAGTTCCCAGTCCACCCCTGGGGGTTGAGAGAGTCAGATGTTTGCCAATGAAGCTCACTCAGCTGTCTACAATATATGACCAAAGTGCCATGTGTTGGTTGGTTTAAACCTACTGAAATAGTGCTGTTGTCACAGGCGACATGTGGGGTGTGCACAGGGTAGATTTGGTAAATGACTGTCTAAGCACCTTGTCTTTTCAGCTTCACCACAAATTTCTACGTCTTTACTATTTGACAATCGGGATAAAATAATTTCCTTATTATGGCCACTTTTTCTACAGAGCTTTTTAGCAAATCTTCTAGCAATTTTTCTATTGAAAAGTACAACTGGATCACTGAGTATTTTTAATTCAATGTGCTGGACATGTAGGGGCCAAAGCAGATTTGTGCTGTATTTTATCTATCTGATAAGCACGCCCGACGATCAGCTGTTTCAGAGTAGCGCAAGAAGTGTGCACCAAAATGACACTGTCCTGTCTGTTGTGTAGTGGACATAGCTGGTTACTGTAACATGGATCCCACTGAAGCGAATGGGAACAGCGCTGCAGTTACCAACTCCATCCACTACACATAGCACATGGACTTGGATGTATAGTTCCTGCGTCGGAGCTATAGCACAACAGCTATTCAGCAGGAGTGCTGGGTGTCAGATCCCTGCAGATCAGATATTGATGGGCAATCCAGAGCACAAGCCACCTGTATTTAAATCCTGTAAAATCCCTTTAAAGGGGTTATCCCACGAATAATGTAAAAAATGAAAATTAGACATCATATAGTACATGATAACCTCTTTCTAACAAAGTAAGAACGAGCCGTGTACCTCACATGGATCCAGAGATCTCCTCATTCATGGCTCTGCTAGATTTATGTCAAGCTGACAGCTCAGGGGGAGTGTCTTTTCTGCTGCAGCTCAGGAGGCGTGTCCATGTTCTCCCTATCACAGCTCAGGAGGCAGTTAAAAGTTGAAACTGAGCATGTGCGACTTGCTCAGTGAATGGGTCAAAGAAAAAGGAAATTAAGTGGCACTATACAGATACATTTTATTGAATAACTCGGTGGCTATACAAAATTTTAAATGACATGCAATTACAAAAGTATTCAGACCCAGGTGCTGGTTTGAAAACTGTAGAATATTTTTCGTGGGACAACCCCTTTAAGGCCAGGTTCACACAGGGCACTTTGGTGCAGTCCCGTGTGATGTATTTTCAAAACCACAACTTGATCCACAAGAGAAGAGATATATTATATTAAAGGGTTTTCAGGGTTCAGAATATTGATGTCCTAGCCAGAGAAATGGCCATCAATGTTAGATTTGTGGGGGTGCAGCCTCTTCATTGTTTACCTGCTTCTACCTGCATAACATTTACTTAGAAGGTGCATTGCAGTGTAGTAAAATGTTGTCTTTACTTGCATCAATCTGATATTGTTGACCTGTCATGAAGAAAATGACTGATTATCCATGTCAAGCTTCTGTCAATACAAAAGTTGTTAAAATTCCTTGGAATTCGATGTGTTGCATCTTATTTTTTATATGTATGTACTGTATATCCATCCTTGACTTTTTTCCTAATGCTCTTGAACAGATACGACTGGAGGAAGGTCTAGTTGGACCAAATGTCATATCTTATCTGGACACTATGGGGTCATTTATGATAAGATATACGCCACTTTTTGGCATATATCTGTTGCAGATTCATTCGCAAAGGGGATATGCAGCCGAATCTGTGACCTCTTCCACGCCACATAAGTTCTAAAAAAAAAGGGGGGTAGGGCGGCAGGGAAGAGGTAGGGTTGGCAGTCCTGTCTCATTTATCATTTTCTACGCCATTTTTTGGCGTAGAACATTGTCTAAATGTATGCCATCAAAGGAGATGGTGTAGATTTAAGGCTGTTAGGTGCCGGCAGTGTTGTAGAGGCCAGCACCTCTACATAACTTAGGCACATCAAGCACCAGCGCAGTTAGTAAGACCTGAGTCTAAAACGCCAGTCTTAATAAATGACCCCATTTATGTCTAGAACCACAGTATATCTGAAAAGTGGAAGGAATATACAGTATATATGCACAAATGTCATGCGTGGTTCCATTTATTCTTGGACTATCCTGAGGATAGGTTGTCAACATCCTGAACCTGGAAAAACCCCTTTAAAGGAAAGACTCTCTTTGTAGTTCCAATCCCAAATGTACATTTAAGAAAAACTAGCGTTTACCTGGCCTAATTGTATTTCTGCTGCAGCTATGCAATGCCGCACTTGTTAATGACTGACACAACAGACACTCAGAAACCTGTTCTGGATGAAGTTTATTTTGCCAAAGAATGGGTTAATGACAGGTGTGGGTTTGTACACTGTGCGAAATTATTTATTTCTGTGATTCTATAAAAATAAATCTTTAAAGACTTAAAGCACTTGTTGGGAACTTTCTTTTGAAGCACCACAAATATGTTTTGTGACAAAGATATGCGAGACTAGTTTATCAGAAGCTGTTTGCATCCAATTTATTAAAACCCCTTGCTTCAAAAGCATGTAAATGTACATTGCTGGCCACCACCGTACAGGTACACTTTAGGGATGTTACGAGCTCAGGAACTCCAGAAATGTTCCTCTCTGGGCTATACATCGATGAAGCCCAAATGAATTATAAAGGGCTATTTGCTATTGACATCTTTTTATACCAGGTCCTTGTTCTGGTCATGGTGCTGTATGGTTGCAAGACTTGATCCAAGTTATCCACGCCTCCTTTGTACCAATGGTAATCCAGGGTACAATCATTTGTGATTTCTGTAGAGGTTCCTTTGATATGGACAGGGGTGCTGCTGTGGACATGTATTGTGGACATCTTATTTATCTTTGTGTCTAATATACTAAAGATTTTCACTGCAAAAGGCCCTGCTATCACCCATTGCTAGTGGTTCCCCAAGCAGTGATTTCTGGATGTCTTTATTCTTTCTCCTTATAGTGCCACATGCCACAGTTTCTCTGATATCAAGGTTTTTGAAAAAAGGCAAAAAAATACAAATTCTCCATAAATTTTAAATTTATGAGTATAGCCCGATACTTTTTGACAGATTTTGTACATTTTCACACCATACAGTGACCTCTTGCTTGGCAGGTACTGGAGAAAATGCAACCTCCCTTTAAAGTGAACGAGGGACATTGTGGGCCACAATCCTGATGAGCATCAGCAACCCTTCTCCTGATGTTCTTAGAAATCTCCTTTGTTTGTGCCATGATACACTTCCACAAATATGTTGATAGATCCCTGTTCTTTAATTAAAACAGGTCGCCCACTCACACTTGATTGTCATCCCAATAATTGAAAACACCTGACTCTAATTTCACCTTCAAAGTATCTGCTAATACTAAAGGTTCACATACTTTTGCTGCTCAGAGACAAGACATCGGATCATTTTCAGCAAAAAATAAATGAGCAGGTCTAATCATTTTGGCTCATTTGTTTGATTTGTTTAGCTTCATCTACTTTTAGGACTTGTGTGGCTTAGGTCAAATTTATGTAATAATATACAAAATTCTGAAGGGTTCACAAAATTTCAACCACTGTGTTCTATATAGCAGATTCTGTATTACAGAGGTATTCTTCTTTATCCGCTTGCTTCTAGTGAAGAATGTCTGACATAAGGCAACTGACAGAGCACTGAGACTCCATATGCCACTGTAAATCCTGTGTACGGCACACAGATCTGGTGTGTGCGTGGGGCTTTATTCTGCTTTTACAAACATTTTCAGTTTGATCATTTGCCTTGCTCTGTAATGTCCATTTCCTGTTGCAGAATTTTCATCCTTCCAGTTCTCCACCCTCTGCACATTTCTCGGTTCCCTTCTGTGATTTCATGCCTATTAGAGCATGTTATTTTTGTTTTTGCTAATTGTCTAATTTCATTCTTGTTCCTAATTAGTGGTTGGAGACCGTTCTGTAGAAAATGAGCGTAAGGTACTGATGCACACAACAGTAAAGTCTAATTAACCCCTGAGGTTAGTCTCAATTCAGAGTTAATAGTTTTCACATGTTTTTCATATAAAATGTGCATTGACACCAAAGGTCCAATGGATGTGGCATATATGATTTCACACATCCTGTAGATGCCTGTCTGTTCAACAAAGCAAATAAGGTTGACATGTAGGAGGCTTGTAATTTTATCATTTCCTGAATCGGAGGGAAGGCTCATATTTCAATGACTCATTTAAGTTGGTGGTCAAAAGTGCAGTTACCTCTATCATCATCTCCTATTTTCAACTAGCTGTTCGCACTGGTACCCACAATGGTGTACAACAAACAATAGTAGAATTCCGCCCCCCTTCCTTATCGCTTCCTAAAATAACATTCTTTCTGAAATGTTTGCTAATTCCATCCAAAACAAGCTGCCAGCACACTGACTGATCACATTACAAACTCCTATAGGTCTAGGGAAGAGGAGTGAGTTGCAATGTGAAAGCAGAGGAACAACTACCCACTGCTGGAGCTAACAGTTTTTGCTCTCACCCCAAGTGTTTTATTCACATCTATACTGCTCAGTACTTCTCTATAACGGCCTCTGTGGTAGTGTTCCTCAACTCAATTCCTCAAGACCCACCTGCTGGTCATGATTTGAGAATATCCCACAGAATGAATGCATGTGGTAAGTCCTGATGCACTGACACTAATTGTATCACCTGCTTAATACAAGGGAAGTCCTGAAATACATGACCGGCAGGTGGGCCCTGATGACCGGAGTTGACACTGAGCAGGATCTCCTTTTTCTAGGTATACTCTATGGAAAGACTAATGAGCACATTAGCAGCATTTACTGTAAAATGTAAAATAATTATCACAATAGCCCTAAAGCTTAAAAAAAAAAACTTACTGTCAGTAGGCTAACCTGGACTAAGACAGTAGTGTACAGATGAAAACCAATGACAGGTGGGAGGGAGAGTAATATGCCCAATCTTGTTGGTGTAAATGCTTGCTAGTGAAGTACTAAGGACTGTGGGAAATGGTTGAAATACGTGATCTGAGCAACAGGTGTCCCCTTCCCACTTCTGCTTCTGGATCTACAAACAGCTGATTAGCGGAACCCCACCAAGCTGATACTGATGACTTATCTGGAGGATAGCTCATCAATATCTAAAAGATGATCAACCCTTTAAGATGGAAGTTACAATTATCCAACACCATGAAAAAATACCAAATACTGCTTGATGTTTTTGGGCTATTCAGGAGAACTACGCCCTGTTATATAGTCCAAATGCAGGAAGGATTAGTTAGCATGGCACAGAGAAGTTTCAGTATTACTACTTTATGAACAGAGTAAACGTAGGGGGTTGGAAGTGCAGGAAGTGGGTGAGGTTAAGCTTCAGCTAATAGCTGAACAGTGTGATGTCAGCAAAAAGGTAGTCATTTTAGTTATTTCTGTGCTGTTTGCCCAACGAGTTTGTTCCAAACTACCAGGGGTTTGTTAAAATACTTTTAAAAATTAATTTCCTGAGGCCCCTTCAGATCCAGCTACACCCCCAATGAAGTCCCATATATTGCTGCAGCCAATCACTGGCCTCATCGGTCCCTGGTGTACATTGCCGAGGACAGTGAATGGCTGCAGAGATTACAGGACATTATGGAGGCAGCCAAAACAATACATCACAGCCACTACCTGGAGAGGATAGAGCTGCAGCACTGGATAGGATGGGGCTCGGGAAGGTAAAGTACGTTTTTATTTATTTATTTATTTTTTTTAGGGATGTCTGCCAGATAAGGCGTCATATCTTTTTTTCTGTTTCAGTTGCATAATTCTGGTTGCATCTGCTCTGCCTCTGCAGCATGCGGAGTACAGATCCTATATACTGTACTTTCCATGGATCCATACTTTGGAGGCTGCAAATGCAGAGCCAATGGAAGCATAAGGGGCAGATCGCTGAGAGAAACGGCACTGCACCTTCCATGTTTTGCATGAAGGATTGGGTACCCTTTAAAACATACCTTTATCGACGCTTTCTTTGTCAGCAGTGCTCTGAGAAATAACTTTAACCATAGGGAGAATTCATCATACCAAGTACACCAGCTTTCTCACTTTTTAGATGCCATTGCGACTTTTTTAGTCACAGCTGTCATTTTTATGCCGTCCTCGCCATATTTTGAAAAGTGAGTGTTGTGAGGGCAGGGTGTGGGTGCCCTAGCACATTAAGCATTATTCTATGTGCTAGAAACTTCCTCCCTATTGAGTTAAATGCAAAAAGAATGTCGCACAAACACCATTCACGCATTGTTTGCATCAGTGGCGTAACTACAACTAACTGGGCCCCACAGCAAATTTTTGAATGGGGCCCCCCCAGAAACTTCCTCGCAACCCCGAACTCACATGCAACCCTCACTCTTGTGGCTAGTCAAGATTGAGCTCTCCCAGACAAGGCCTGACAGCCGCTCCATCCGCTTTCTATAGTGTCACTGTATATAATGTCATTGTATAATACTGTTGAGGGGGGCCTGACAATAAAGTCTTCCTCCTGAGGGGGCCCCTTGTGGGTCTGGGCCCCAAAGCAGCTGCTTCCCCTGCTTCCCCTATTGCTACGCCCCTGGTTTGCATGATGACATGCAGGGGCTTAGCTAAAGGCTCATGGGCCCTGGTGCAAGAGTTCAGCTTGGGCCCCCTTCCCTTAGTGCTTCTTATGCGGCACAAGGGTCTTTGGGCCCCCTCAGGCTCCTGGGCCCGGTAGTGACTGCTACCTCTGCACCCCCTATAGCTACGCCCCTGATGACATGGTAGCACATGGTACACCAATGAAACAACAGCCATCATCTCACAACTTGTGCCACCAGACCCCTGCTCTCTATTTAAAGGAGTATTCCCATCTCACAAATGTAGTTTGTATAGTTAGATATAGCCATACCAATATTATTACTAATAGAATGTATTTATATAAAATGTACTGTTTAGAAGATTTCCCTATTTGTATATCCATTGTCCCACACACATCAGTCAGGCCGTTGCCCCTAGTTACGGCCACCATGGCCATGTAGTAGTGGTGGTGGTCGGCTTGCTCCTTTTCAAACCCTCTCTGAGGTAACTGCTGTATTTTGAACGCACATTGCATGAGCATGCGGAGACACATCTTAGGGTACTTTGGTACTCTGTCTCTTGAAACGTAGGCTTGACTGAATGTTGCTCTATGAGCCAAATTCTATACTTACTTTACTTCCTGTAGTTTTCCCATAGGCTCACTACCCGCTCCTATACTTTTCTTTGTCAAATAACTGTGTTACAGTCCACAGAAATCAAATCCACCTATTTCCTACTTGCTTTGTTTTCCACCCTACTAGAGATTTCCCTCCTCCTCCTCCGGTTTGTTATTAGTCTATCTACCCTATCTGTCCTGTCTGGCAGTTATTGATGTCTCTCTTTACACTTCTCCTGTAATGGCCCCTCTCAGAGGATTGCATACTGAACAATGACCGTGCATATGGTATCTGATAGGTGCAGGTCCCACCTCTGGGACCCACACCTACATTGAGAACAGATCCCTGAATGCGCAGCCGCCCTCCATTCATTTCTAAGCGCCACCGAAAATAGCACTGGGTCAGCTATTACCATCGGCCCCATAGAAATGAATGGGAGCGGGGCCACGCAAGCGCGGTGCGCTCCCATTAACTTCTATGGGGAGAGCGCTTGGCGGTGGCCGGAGCCCAGAAAATCTGGGTTCTTCCGCCCACCACCTTCCCTGCTCCGTTTTCTGTGTAGGTGCGGGTCCTAGAGATCCTAGCGATATGTCCCCATTGTCTGAGATGGGAATACCCCTTTAAATGTACAAACTTCTCCTATGCATGTCTAGTCTGTCAGGCTTTTCGTGTTTTCTAAATTGGTTCTTTTTACCTTATGCTATGTTACCTTATTTATGATTAATAAAATGTTTAAAAAAAAAGTAAAAATGTAAAAATAAAAATAAACACCATCCACCATAGTAATTAAATAAATGATACAAACACCATAATTAAGTTAGAAAGAAGTGACTGTAATGTTTATTAAGGTAAATCATAATATCAGTTCATAATAAATATATAAATAATCAATAATTCAAATTAAAAACATGACTTTGTCCATCCCAGTTAGAGCCTCACAAGCCATGTCTGATTTATGCCTCATTCACATGTCAGTGTTTTGGTCAGTGATTTTCATCAGTGATTGTGAGCCAAAACCAGGATTGGAGCCTCCACAGACATAAGGTATAAGGGAAAGATCTGCAGCTGCTCTGTGTTTAGAGCAGCACCTGGTTTTGGCTCAAACTCACTGATGGAAATCACTGACCGAACACTGACGTGTGATGAGGCTTTATTCCGTTGTGCCAGATCTTCCTGAAGGACCAGACTATAGAATGCGTCCCACTGTGCACGAGGGGAATCAGTAAAATTATTCTCTTTGGCCTAAATCCAAATATGTAATTTAAAACACAACAAAACTAAATAGCTAAGAATCTTAAAGGTGTTCTGTAAAACTGATTTTCTATCCCCTGGATAGATGATCAGCATCTGATCGGCGGCGGTCCGACACCCGGGACCCCCGCCGATCAGCTGTTTGAGAAGGCAGCAGTGCTGCAGGAGCGCCGCGGCCTTCTCTGTGTTTTCCTTTGGCCCAGTGACGTCACGACTAGTATCACTGGCCTGGGCGGGGCTAAGCTCTGTTCACATGAATGGAGCTTAGCCCCGCCCAGGCCAGTGATACTAGTCGTGACGTCACTGGGCCTGAGGAAAACACAGAGAAGGCCGCGGCGCTCCTGCAGCGCCGCTGTCTTCTCAAACAGCTGATCGGCGGGGGTCCCGGGTGTCGGACCCCTGCCGATCAGATACTGATGATCTATCCAGAGGATAGAAAATCAGTTTTAACGAGCTACAGAACCCCTTTAACTACTGTTTCAAAACTGAAGAACAGGTACTTGATGGCAAAAGTAGCACCTTTATTGTTAATATTAAGGATAATCCTTTTGGGGGTCATTTATTAAAACTGGCATCTTATACTATATGTGAATATAGAGACTTCAATCCTTTTGTATTCTAAAATAACCTTTTTTGTATTATGCTATAAGAATAATTCTACATGAAAAAGCGAATAAACCGCTGAATTCAGCTGTATTGCCATCCTGAGGAAACTGGAGTAGGAGGACAGAACATGGTGCTTGCCGCCACAGTGGGGCATCTTCTGGGGAGGTATTTTGTGTTGCACTGTGGTATTTTGTGCAGCAAAATGGTGTTGCTGGCTCTGCCTATTTGTGTTAGCCCCCCCCCTTACTTTTGTTTTCTCTGCCTTCTATCAATTTTGGGCCATTTTAAGTTTTTTTTCAGGGCCACTTTAAATTGAGAGTCTACCTCTGCCCAGAAATTCTAAACAACAAGGAAAAAGTTTTTTCTTTCACTAAAGGAATATTTTAAAAAAATCACAAACTTCAAAAAACTGATACAACAAATCTAAACAACTGTTAGAATTTGCAGAACCAATAAACCATAAAACCATCTAAATAATGAACTGAACTAACATCAAAAGTATCTCTAACACAATAAGAAAAGAGGAAAAGATTAAAAATTAAAACAAGACCTGCTAAAACCCAGGCATTCACTTATCAAAGTAATATTAATTAAATCCAATAGGATTGACAGCCAGCAAGGGTAATGCTGATTTAAGATGGTATAACATACTATAGATGATGTATCATGATATATTCATCCGGTTCTTAAGTACTAAACCTAAATGTGAATCTAAAATTAGAAAAAGTTGGAGCTACAAAAGGTCTTTTTATTCTACCCTCAGAGAGATTCTTACAAAGTTTTCCCTAACAATATCTACATGTTCATTAATTGATTTCTATGGAGGCAAAGAAAGAGCCTACAGTTTACTATATGCATCCACTTCTGTTCCCACATTCTAGCAATCAGTGGGGGTCTCAGCAAGTTTTTGGAAAAGTTAGTCACCGTTTAACTATAACCCTAAATCCTTTGTGCCTCATTTATGACCAGTATGACTTCTTCATAATTGAACCACACAAAACTTCAAAGTGTCAATGAGCTTCCAACACTATGGCAATATGTGGGAATGCTCCACAACATAATTGGGGATATTTTTCAGCCAAAACTGCAGCGTAAATGCAAAAGAAGCTTGCAGACAATTATTAATAGACTTTGCACAGACCTTTGTCTCTCTTCCTCAGTTTTATCATGCCATTTTTTGGCACACTTTAATATCACATACCTCCCAAGTGTCCCTCTTTGGGAGGGACAGTCCCTCTTTTTGACCCAAGTCCCTCTGTCCCTCTTTACTCCTTAAATGTCCCTCTTTTTGACCTGGAGAATTAATACATAAATGTGCATTAATAAATTCACTAAATTGCTCCTTACTAAACTATCTGTTTGGTTTTTACCTGTATATTAGACAATAACTCCATTATTTGGTGCAATTTGGACCTTAAAATATCTATAATCTGATGATTTATGTGCTAATATTTAAATGGACATTGAAGCGCAAGAAAAAAAAAAGGCCGCAGGGGCTCCAGTAATTATGATTTGGGCGGAGTTAGAGGCGTGGCCTAGTATAAAAAAAACTGCCGTGATGCGCGCCGCACACATTGTCCCTCTTTGCAATTTTCAAAAGTTGGGAGGTATGATATCACATATTTTGAAGATGGCGATAACGACAATATATTCTCTTTCCTTACAGGACATAGACAAGTGGTAACCCTAAGGTGAAATGTCACATGACAATATCTCTGATGACAAGCTTCAGAAACACCTAACCCTTTTCCAAGCATAGGACCATTGGCCATTGTTATTTGTAAGATCAACAGTAGGTGGCGCTATATTACTAGCCCATACATTAGAAGAAATACTTTTAACAGGTTTAACCAGTTGAGACAACATATTAATGTAGCCTAGTATTAAAGGGGCTCTCTGGGCTTTTAATTATGATGACCTATCCATCAATATCAGATTTGCATGTATGAAGGGAAGGCACGCGCAGTGGTGCTATGTCTATGGCGAGCAGGAAGAGAGAAGGGAGACGGGACGTGCACACAGTGCCCGCTGTCTATTCATACAGCTGGAGTCCAACTCCCGACACCTCTGATGTTCTGATATTGATGATCTATCCAGAGGATAGGTCATCGATCTTAAAAGCTCGGAGAACCCCTTTAAATTATTACTAGCAACTGAAGCTGGCATATCAACCTTCTGAGCTGCAATGTTTGTGGGTTTGCCTAACACACTTGCTGTCTCACCTTCTGCTGCAGAACTCTAATCCGACTTGTCTCCTGAAACTGAAGACCATTCCCGTCTTCTAGATGATACAGAAATAGAACCGTGGCCCCTTGCTGAAGATATCCTTCTCTCCTGGCCTGACTTCTTAGTCCAATCCTCCGAAGGAGAATGGCATTTCTGCGTCCTCTGGACGAGCTGCTACAGCATTCACAGAGTCCTCAACCAGACTCCTCTCTTCTTCCAGCTGAGGTTAGAGTTATCACAGGCACTTCCAGGTCTTCAGATGACACTGCTTTTCCAGCTGATGGTCGTGTTTCTTTGACGTTTGGGATGGACTCCAGGCACTCCGGAGCCAGTCTTCACCACAGCTCTCTTAAGCTCTCCACAAGAGCACTTTAGAAGGTCTTCCATTTGACAGCGATGTCCCGATCCTCCAAAGGGCTGCTAAGGGGTTTTGTAGCTCCGGGCTACTCACACCAGTCCCCCACAGCATGCACAATTTATACTCTAAATTACCACCACTGAAGCGAGAAAAGCCAGTCCAGATAACCCTGGAAATCCTCTAAAAATGAGGAATAGGAAAGAAAAAAGTGTGAGAGGGCACAAATAAGGATATGCCATAATAAAAACCCCATTAATCCTAGTTAAAACTAAAGGGAGAAAAACAGTAGGGCCATGATACCATGATATGACCATGACCATACCATACGCTATATTCATGCTCGTGGCCCCAAACCATTCTGATGTGGTATAAATCCACACGAGAATTACCAGAAAAAACACCATATGAGCAAACTACTGTAGCTAAAGTCAGAAAGTATTAGGAAAAAAAAATCTATATATGAACCTACTTATATAATGGGCAGACCTGAAATTATGTTGGCCTGAGGGGGTTGAATACAATAAAAAAAATCCTAAATCCTCAACAATACCACTTGAAAAATAACACTTGGACAATGGAGGACAGGTCAGTTCCCTGTCACGTTTTGCACTTGTGAGAATGGGCATTCACCATGAATCATTGACCAGTACAGCTGTGCCCACCTCCACCCACAGCGCCCTCACACTGAGGCACATCTGCTGGTAACCACCTCACTGACTGAAGAGCGCGGGAAGAAGCATCACGTGATCTGGAGAGGGAATCCCTTGACGTCACTGCCTAATCTACATATCTATCGTCAGGAGAGGGAGGATCTCCCCAGCCCATGGTGTGTGTCTACTGAGGGATATTTAAAGGAATGGGGAGGAACAGGACAGATGGAACTGAGCATCTGCCACACAGAGGACCCAGGCAGAAGACAGGGACAACAGACAGGTGTCAGCGACAGGGGAAATACAGGTAGGTGACAAATTACTAGTGGCATGCCGGTTACTCAGGGCAGTGCAGTTAAACGTGTGTTATCCTGATGGATTGTATATGAATAGACAGGTTACTGATGCAGAACTGATTACTGAAAATAATTGAGAAATGCATGCAGTGCTTTTTAAACCTCAATGGGTGCAGAGCCTGCAGCGGTGGAGAAGAAGGGGTTACCAGCAGCAGGTTATAATAGTCTATGCGTATCGATCTAATTACCTGTCTGACCAGGATACGAAAAACAGAATTGACTTTTCCATTATGGTCGGGAGCATGGCTGTCCATCACAGTTGCCATCCATACAATAGCACATAGTTTTCATAACGTAAGTGTCATGTTATGAGCCGTGGTCTCTGCAGCAGGGAACGTATTAGTCATTGTATGTCTAGATGCTAGTACTTACTAGTGATCCATCTGGTAGGAATGGAGAGAGTTAATGATGTCTGTAGACCATGGAAATACAACGGAGCATGCTAAGAAGGTGCAACTTCAGTCTAATGTTTTGCTGACCAACCATGACCATCAGTGATCTGTAGGTCTTCCTGAATAATACTATTTGCTAGTCTAGTTCCATAAGCTACGTATAGACAAGACAATGGGCATTGAGTGGTTAAACTGTACTCTGTATAAAATTAGCAAATGACTACAAGGCAGGGCTGACGGACAGAAGAGAAGCCAACTGTTCACCAACTTTCATGTCACCAGTATGGGCAGCGCGTGATTCTTCTAGCACTGAAATGCTACAACCATATTGTAAAGCCAGATGCTTCCGTTATGGCAATAATGGCACTGCTGCAGAGAGTTATGTCACATGCACTGAACACGTTGCTTTGGCATGTGCCCAATCTTAAGCTATTAAACCTTGAAGAAGAACGGTCATGGATTGTGATTGGTAACCTTGGACGAAAGAGAAAAAAAACATAAAATGTATTCACTATAAGGGGCCATTCACGAAATTTGACGGCAGAATTTTGGCTCGGTTTACAGCCGTGACTACGCAAAGAAGGGACAGTGTGCGGACAGCAACAATTGGAGCTGTGGCGAGTGTCCATTCAATGGAGCTAATCTGCGAGTGGGTCTGTGACACTACAAAGCGAACAACCACAGCAGAAACTACCGTGGTTTCTGCTGCAGTATACGCAGTGGATTTTGACAGCATCAAAATTTGCCATGTGAACTGATAAATTATTAGGCTAGTCATTTTGTAGCCATAATATCTTCTGAAATCAGAAAGTAAAGCTTTGCAAATCATGTTTATTGCTGATATTCATCAAAGCTACTTGTATAAACAGAGAAAAAAAAATTCAAGATAACCCCTTTTTCACTAAGGGGGCATTCTCATGATCATATCTGTTTTGCATTGCGCAAATTCCAGATCCGCAAAACACAGATACTGGCCATGTGTGCTTCGCATTTTGCGGATCAGCACTTCCCGTGCTTATTTATAAATGCCTATTCTTGTCAGCAAACCAGACAAGAATAGGACATGTTCTATTTTTTAGCGGGGCTGCAGTACTTGCATACGGTGTGCTGTCCACATCCAAACGGCCAAAAATGCAGATTGTATGTGGACCAAAAATTTGATTGTGTGAATGCCCCCTAAAGGAGACACCACCCAGCAATAAAATCACTTCTTTTAGTCTTGTGTTGGGAGTAATCTTTGTTTGTCCTGGATACTGATCAGAGATGATCCGGGATTAGAAAGAAGGCAGAAGTCTGATTATATAATTCTGAAGCCTAACATGGCAATAGTGGGACGTGTGAACATGAGATATGAAAGGGGTATTCGATTAAAGAGTCAATCACTTAAAGGATACTCCAATGGTTCTGAGGAAAATCTATTATTAGTCATTTTTAGATCCACGCCTATGTACTGGATGTGTCTTTCCCGCTATTTATTTACATATGTAACATTATAATTTACATATGGATGTAACATTGTGGTATATGATATATTGTCTAATTTCTGATACCAGCCTTTACAGACACCAGGGAACGCTGACAGGGGCGGACTGGGAATTTAAAGTGGCCCTGGAAAAAAATACTAAAAGTGGCCCCATGTTGTAGGCGGGTCCAAACTGACAGAAGTCTGGGCAACAGAAAGAGCCAGGGCCAGCAATACCATAGTACAGTACAAAATACCGCCCCAGCAGAACCAGATACCACAGTGCAGCACAATATACTGACCCAGAAAAACCAGATACCACAGTGCAGCACAATATACTGACCCAGCGAAACCAGATACCACAGTGCAGCACAATATACTGACCCAGCGAAACCAGATACCACAGTGCAGCACAATATACTGACCCAGAGAAACCAGATACCACAGTGCAGCACAATATACTGACCCAGCGAAACCAGATACCACAGTGCAGCACAATATACTGACCCAGCGAAACCAGATACCACAGTGCAGCACAATATACTGACCCAGCGAAACCAGATACCACAGTGCAGCACAATATACTGACCCAGCGAAACCAGATACCACAGTGCAGCACAATATACTGACCCAGCAGAACCAGATGTCACAGTGCAGCACAATATACTGCTAAACAAATTAAAGTTGAGAGCATCAGATCTTTATGTACCTGGATGGCGGCTAAGAGGTTGGCTTGGGTGTCCCTCTGGGCATCGGCCCACCGGGAAATTTCCCTGTAGGATCTATGGCCAGTCCACAGACATCATGGGTGCCTTTACATGTTTTAATAATGTGTACGAAATGCCACTCTATTGCTGTGTGTTACATGTTTCATCTCCTCAATATTGTGATGAAAGTGTATTTGTAGTCACATAGCACAGAGGGGCACCAAAAGCTAGATGAGTGGTTCAATTACTAGACCATCAAGTGATTACAGATCTTTCAAAAGAAGCTTATATCATACCTGTAGATTTATTTCACTTGTCTTGTCGAATTCTGAAGAAGGGTTGTTGATCCAGAGAGTTATTCTGATTGCCTGATTGGAGTCGTGAAGGAATATATTTCCCCTGATGTGAGGAAAATTGGCTTCTACCTCACAGGGTTTTTTGCCTTCTTCTGGATCAACTTGCAGGATAACAGGCCGAACTGGATGGACAGATGTCTTTTTTCAGCCTTACAAACTATGTTACTATGTTTGTTAGTGGTTGCATTTAGTTAAATCATATGAATAAATATTTCTTACATTTGCTACATACATGATTACCTTTAATAGCCTTCTATTTATTCACTTTCTTTTCTGAACTTGAGTTGACCATTGTCAATTTCTCTTTTCCCAGATATCGAAATGACCCTAAACAAAATAGAGAAACTGGGGGGTCTGCGGCAACACAGAGGAAGTCTTCCTCTTCCAGCGGACTCACGTCGGCGTGGTAGTATGCCCTTGCCTTACAAACATCAGTTGAGACGTGCACAAGCTGTAGATGAGCTTGACTGGCCAAGTGTCCATTCTGGGTCATCTGATTCTGTGAGGTCTTCAGACAGTAGCTCAGAGCCTGGTGTCTACAAAGTGATGCTGCTTGGTGACAGTGGAGTAGGAAAGACAACTCTTGCTGGCATATTTGGAGGCACACAGGACACATTCTCCCATGAGTCTGAACATCCAGGTAAATTTGTGAAAAGAGTTTTGTTGTTTATGTGGGGAAGGATGAACTTTTGTGCTAGAACTGATAGTGATCAAGATGTAATTCTGTTGCCAACAGAGGACACCTATGAGAGAAATCTAATAGTGGATGGAGAGAAAACAACACTTATGGTATATGATATCTGGGAACAGGTGAGTAGAAGACATGTGCCACATTGTTTTCAAAAGTAACTTGCATGGAATATGGCAAAATGATCTGTTAATGGATTGTGGTGCAAAATGGTGAATAATTGTCCAATGACCGACTCCTTATACCCATTTTTAAAGGCATCTATAGTACTATAAAATTATGTCTACAATATGCTTTTATTGGATAATGTATAGGTAAATTGTATAAAAGATTAAAGTTTGCAAAATCCTCTTCTATAGTACTGGATATATTGTCATCACTGTAACACCCTTAATGGATTGTCAACTTCTTTGGTATTTGGTAATACATACAATAGTCCAGGGAGCAGTGTTCAACCCAGCCCTGATCCCAACCATTATAGGTACAAAATGATATTGTGCATGATGTGTGATATACCTCACATTACATACATATTTTATCATGCTAAATGTGACCTTTATCTCTCAGTCAGGACCACATACCTGGATGCAAGACAATTGTCTACAGATGGGTGATGCTTTTCTTCTAGTCTTCTCAGTGACAGATCGTGGTAGCTTCCAACGTCTGCCAGGTCTTCTTCTAAGGTTACGCACTGCCCGTCCACATCGACACATTCCAGTGATTCTGGTTGGCAATAAAGGAGATCTAGCACGCTCTAGAGAGGTCAGCATGGAAGGTATTGCCAAATGCTATACTTGCTACAAATCCCTCAATTTGCACTCTTGGATATTGCATGTTCAAAAAAGATTAGATAACATACTTCAACCAGCTAGCTCAGTATAACTACACATACACATTAAAGGGAATGTGTCATCAGAAAATGACCTATTGTTTATGTCATGTTTTTATGTTTAACATACTTTTATAGAATTTTTGGTGATGTTATTTTTAATTTTGCATGTCACTATCTGTATTTAAACAAAGACCATAAACAAACTCCTGCAGCTTTCGCACTGGCCATTAAAGGTCCCTTTACATGCAGCGATCTCTTCCAGAGATGGGGAGGAGCGATCGCTAATGCCATCGCTTTCCCTATACTGACTTGTTTCCTGCCAGCAGATCGTGTTTACAAAGCACGATCTACTTACGGGGAAGAGGTAATCGGCGGTACATTTATACTGCCAGATCATCGCTAATGAGTGTTACTATGAACACTCGTTAGCAATGATCTATGCGTTTCTCAGCATGTGTAAAGGGCACTTACGCCTAATAATAGGCTCCACTTCTTGGTCTATACAGATCCCTTTACTGCCGTTATATACCATTCTAAACCTATCTGTAATGATAAGGAGAAATCACCTCTGTGTATAGATAAGACAGGATCCACCATTCACAATAGTTGATTGTCAGAGCTTAACTATTCTATCCTTGTACAATCACCTCTGCACAGGTCACAGAGCATGCCTAGAAAACTCTCCAATAGAAGTCAATGAGGTCCCCCCAGACCATTGTGTCTATGGCCCATGGGGCTGCCGTAAAGCAATTTTTTTAATGCTTTGTAAATGCTGTTAAGAACAGCCCAGGCAAGATGGCTGGCTCCATAAACATGTTTAGGAAACAGAATAAGGGTACTTTCACACTAGCGGCAGCACAGATCCGGCCCCACACGTGCACCTGCGGTAGCACGGATCCGGCGGCACCCTTCGCCCACCGAATCCGTGCTGCCGCTAGTGTGAAACTAGCCTAAATCTGCAATCAGAAAATAAAAACAAATAAGAAAAAAAGGATTTATGTTACTATCTGGTTTTAACTGGCAGATAACGTTTTTGGTGACACATTTCTTTTAAATAACTATTGGCTCGTTCAGTTCGACTCCTCCGTATACTCAGACAGTGTGTGCAATCTTACTTTACTGGGAAGCGGGTAATAAACTGTTGCCAGGCACCTTTGGCAGCGGTAATCAAACATGATTTGACTTGATCCTTCTTTCGCCTGACATCTGCCTTCGGGGCATGGTTGGGTAGACCAAAATCAATGAGTTCAGCTGAGTTTTGTCTAATGTCTATGGACTTGGATTTGAAAAAAAGGTTTGTCTTGACTGGCAGGAGTTCAGGCCCTAAGACCCCACCGATTCCTGATATGAAGAGGCAGAGGTGCTGGGTTAAGCCTCTTTAACTGTAAAAAGCTAATCTTGTATCTCAGAGATGACAGATGACAAAGTCACCATGATGAGTCAGACTTTGTTTTCTACCCTAGATTTAAATGCACCCAGAGGTGGATTGGCCATAGACCCTAGAGGGAAGTGCTCCGGTGGGCCGATGCCCCAGGGGGCCGCCCAGATCCTCCTCTCTGCCGCTGACCGTGTACCTATTGACCTCTCAACTGTAATTAATGGAGTGAGAATCAGGTACTCTTGTACCCAGCCAGCGACTACACATGACCTCCTGAATTCAACTGCTGTGGCTGCACCTCACCTCCTAAGCCCCCTGCTCCATAGACAACTGGATGAGGAGGACAGAAGATGGTAGCTATTGATGGCCGCCACAGAGAGCCAACTATTGGGGCAGTATATTGTGCTACACTGTGTTATTTGATTCTGCTGGTATGGTACTTTGCCCCATGGCATTGTTGACCGCGCCTACTTGTGTTGCCCCACCTTCTGTTAATTTGGACCTGCCTACAAAAAGGGGCAACTTTTAGGTTTTTTTCAAGGGCCACTGTAAGTTCCCAGTCTGCTCCTGGATGCACAACCATTTGAGCATTCATGTGGACATCCCAGTAATGCTACATGCTTGTCTTATATGAAGTATGGGGGGAATCATAAAACTGCTGTCTTGGTTATAGATTTTTTACAAATCCTGTTTCTTACCTTTATGCACAGCAGTTATATAAGTTACTAAAACAAAAGGAGAAGTTAGTTACTCCCTGCATCATAAATGGTGCCAGTTACCTATACTCCCAGCATGCCTTGCTTTTCAAATTGTAATAAAACATTTAGGAGGGAATTTATTATGACCTTTGTGTTTGTTTTCTGGTGTCAAAAAGTTGCAATGTTTGTGCAAGCATCATTTATGCAAATATTTATTGACTTTTGGCTGTTTTTCACTGGCCTTGCCGCTCTTTTCCAAAAAGTTGGTGTGGCTTAGTGGAGGGATGGGTGGGCGTGACCCACCATGGGCTGAAAGATTTACTATAAATTATGGCAGTAATTTCCATAAACTATAGCGCAAATCCACACCTCTTAATAAATTTGGCGCATCTTACTCCAGCACATTATATTATAAAACGCTAGTCTTAATAAATTCCCCCGTGTCCCTGATAACAGATCACGTTTAGCCTATACATACATAGATTTAATTCAGCGTGCTACTACACAGTGTGTGGGATGGTGAGGGGAAGACAAGACAGGGAACTCACTGTGACTGACTGCCAGGGAATGGCGCCCAGTTGTTGATGAGGTGCAGCTACAGTAGGTTGGCAGTTTAACAGGAATGATCATATGCTGGTCTCTCCTTCAGCACAGGCCTTCCTCTAAGCTGTAGTAATGTCTGGTTTGGTAACACAATTGACTCATGGTATGCATATTTTAATCTTAGACTGAGGTTAGGAAGCAAATGGAAGATAAACTGTTCAGTATATTTTTATTTTGGTATGGACCACTGGTGTGGTCCAAGCATCATCATTTTTAGACTAGTGAGGCCCCAGTATGAGATATCCTACTCTAGATGACTAAAAAAGCAAGATAATTACAAATTAAATAATATGGGTAAGGGTGCCGTCATTCCACATTTATTTTTCTAGTGTTTTTTGGCTTTTAAAAAGTGCCATGAAAGTCTTTTGTTGTTTTTTTAGTGTAGAGCAGGGGTCAGCAACCTCCGGCACTCCAGCTGTTGTGAAACTACAACTCCTAGCATGCTCCATTCACTTCTATGGGAGTTCTGAGAACAGCCAAGCAAGTGTGCATGCTGGGAGTCGTAGTTTCACCACACCTGGAGTGCCGAAGATTGCTGACCCCTGGTGTAGAGGAAAACAGGCAGAGCTCCTTTGGAAAATGAAAGGTGGAATCTGTGGGCAACTAAGCCAGTTCTACTTTACAACCAGTTTGATAAATCTCACCCACAATGTTTTTCTTATTTTTTTACTTTTTATCTATAGAGAAGTCAGGGAAGCAGTCCGAAAAAAATGCCAAACCCGAAGCAAGAGAGTAAAAAAAAACTAAAAATAAAACCAAGGAAACACCACTACAAAAAGCAGCGTTTGCAGGGCATTTTATAATTTCCTTCTGGCCAGAAAAAAAAATCTGTCAAAAAAGTGGCATTTAAAAAACAAAAAGCAGCATGAAAGTACCCTAATAAATCTTTCCACTGTGTGGGGGCACTTAGTTACTATGCATGAGAATTCAGGAGCACATTTTTGGTTGAAAACATGCTTTAGGGTGCGTTCACGTCTAGCGGAATTGCCCATGTCATGAAATTGATGTTTTGCTCCATGTTCCGGTGTGTTCATGTCCTACAGAATCGTTCTGATTTATGTGAATGAAATGAAGGGAAACGCACAATATTTTTCTTCTTCTTTATCGCTGTTGTCCACAGAATCGATATTGCTATGACACTGCTGTTTACTTTGTATTTTTATTGTACTCTTCCAGAGGGACGCTCCCTGGCTGGCATGTTAAGCTGTAAGTACACAGAGACATCTGCTGCCCTTCACCATAATACTCAGGAGCTGCTTGAAGGGGTTGTTAGGCAGATTCGTTTGCGAAAGGATGAAGGAGAACGTCCTCCTCAGACAGCCACCCTCTTGCCACCAGGACGTAGAGAGAGTTTGACAAAAAGAGCAAGGCGACTGTTGCAAGGGATTATGGGGAAACATAGAGGATTCTTCAAGCAAAGATCGAAATCGTGTCATGACCTATCTGTGCTGTGAACTATCCCCACCATGTGCCATAAGGGAGACATGTGGCCAGTCTAACCAAGGAGGCCCTTATCACCATCCGACATGGGGCTATATCAATAGCATATGTGCTCCAAAGAATATCCACATCGTCAAGCAAACCTGGACTTGTGATCAAGCAGGAATGGCACAATATATCACCATATATAAGCTCACTGCTTGATGTGGCATTCATGAAATATTCATTCCATTTCTAAAGGTTGCAATTGCTTAATGATTAATAACAGGATAATGTTGCATTTTCCCCATTTTTTAAGTGCCGCCCCTCCCCCTCCTGTTTATTGACAATAATCCAATGCAAACTGCAAAAAAAAAAAAAAATACAAGTGTATAGCCAAATCGTCCATGATTGTACTTTATTTTATGATCAAAAACTCCCATAAGTACTCAGTGTCCGACAGCATTAGTGAATGATCTTAGTATATATAGTAGCACAAAAAAAAAAAAAGCCTTCAGGCGGTATTCACACAAGGCATTTTGCTATCGTGTTTTTTTCACTTGCTACAGTACGTGTAACATGCATAGGAATGAAATATGAATTTGTATACACAAAGGATAGTGTATCTGAGTTTCATAAAGGGCATCTATCAGCAGATTTGTACCTATGTCACTGGCTGACCTGTTACATGTGCACTCGGCAGCTGAAGGCATCTGTGTTGGTCCCGTGTTCATATGTGCCTGCATTACTGAGAAAAATTAAGTTTTAATATATGCAAATGAGACTCTAGAAGCAAAGGGGGCATTACCATTACTTAGACGCAGCTCTCTCTGCAACTGCCACGACCTCCACATTTTAGGAGAAGTCAGGTTAAGGCGTGATCACGTTTACACTGGCTGTCCCTGTCAATCAAAGTACAGACAGCTCAGGAGTTGCTGAGAGAGCAGAGCCTCTAGATGTAATGGAAACGCCCCCATTGCTCCTAGATCCCCACTTGCATATACTAAAACATCATTTTTCTCAGCAATGCGGGCACATATGAACACGGGACCAACACAGATGCCTTCAGCTGCCAAGCGCACATGTAACAGGTCAGCCAGTTTCATAGGTACAAATCTGCTGACAGATGCCCTTTAATGCCATAGCATGTCATTGCACGGGCATTCGGACCTCCACTATTACTTGTGAACCTGGCCTAGAATATATTGCAGTCACGGTATAAAATTGGAACCTGTGCAACTCAGGCAATAATACAGTAGCACTGTGATGCACTGAATGCAGTACTTTTATATACCTTTTTGTAGTTTTTCTTTTTTTTTGCTTTCCTGTTTACCCTGTTCTAAAAAAAATTAGGGAAGAGAATGTATACATGTGCATTATATATATTATTGCGTCTGACTTTTTAAGCAGTTGACCCCCTGTCCACTACATATGGACCACGTGCCCGATACTGTGCTCTTTCATATTTTATGGGCTCCGACCAGTTGCCTTTTAACACCAGGTCGTAGGTCTCAATTGCTCTTGTACTGCAGTCCTGCTATGCTTCAATCATTCATTGCACAATACATAACACATTACTAAGACTTCCAGTTGGCCAAGTAAGAGGACGCCTTCCAGGGTCACCATTTTGATAGCTCATCATAAACAGTGGATGGATTATGAAAAGTGTAATTTTCATTGTCATTATTTTTCCTATATGGAATCATATGTCTGCAAGGAGAAAAATACTGTACCCTGGAGGTGGTTGGGGCAGGGTTGTGTTTTAGCATGCCCTCCAAGTGAAGAATGTGTAATGCTCAAGCAACAAATAAAGACATTTCACTTCTGTATATGCGCATGTGTGTAAATGTTATAACGTGATGCTGCATGCTTATGTACAAATATGTTACGTGTTATGCATTAGTATGTTATTATAGCCTATGCAACACTGTGCCTCTGTTTAGGGCTTTCCCTCAACCACCTCACATTCTGCACAGTACCTTTCCACTGAATATACCTTTCTCCTACCCCCACCCATAGCAATCTCCCTGTCTCCCAGCCTTAAAAGGAGAAATTCATCAGAACAGACTTTGTTGCCATGGAGACCACAAGCCAACTAAATTACATTGCTCCCCCTGTATCTGAGGGAGATGTTGCCATGGAAACTCATACATGGCATCCCATACCACAGGGAAGGCTATTGTGATAAGATTGAGAGGAACACAAATAACCAAATTATTTTGTAACCAGCCATCTGAAGGCCCCACAGAGCTAGCCTGTGTGCAATGTGGCAGGTACTGAAAGACAGCTCTACCTGCCAGGCAGATCCGAGCACAGAACCCTCAGCAATGTAGGGGTTAATGGGAGTGTTTTATGAATCCTCATATTTTCATCATGCAATACATTAAGTTTAATTCTAAATATACTGATGTTACAGAAGATTTTTCATGGAGGTACAGTGGGGCTCTTGTTGAAACTTAAAGGGGTATTCCCATCTGACAAATGTAGTCTGTATAGTTAGATATAGCCATACCAATATTATTACTAATAGAATGTATTTCTATAAAATGTACCGTTTAGAAGATTTTCCTATTTGTATATCCATTGTCCCACACACATCAGTCAGGTCGTTGCCCCTAGTTACGACCACCGTGGCCATGTAGTAGTGGTGGTCGGCTTGCTCATTCTCAAACCCGCTCTGAGGTAACTGCTGTATTGTGAACGCACATTACATGCGGAGACACATCTTAGGCTACTTTCACACTAGCGTTTTTAAATTCCGGTATTGAGTTCCGTCAAACTGAACTGAAGACAACGGAATGCTCCTGAAAACATTCCGTTCCGTCTTCAGACCGGAGAACAAACCGCAGCATGCTGCGGTTTTCTCTCCGGCCCAGGCATCCGCACCAAGACGGATCCGGAATGACCCCCAATGCAAGTCAATGGGGACGGATCCGTTTGGTGTGACCACAATGGTAAACATCACCATCACCACATACATACAGACAGACAGACAGACATACAGACATACATACACACACATACACACAAACACATACATACTTACATACTCCAGGCAGGCAGGCAGACAGGCAGGTCGCACGTCTTCATGCCCAGGAGGCGCGCCGCTATGACGATTCCCTACAGCGCCCAGGCACAAGACGCTGATCTGAGGGGGGCACAAGGAAAGCACAAGACGCTGATCTGAGGTCTGATGGGGGCACAAGACGTTGATCTGTGGTCTGATGGGGGCACATTGTGTTGATCTGAGGTCTGGGCACAAGGAAGGCACAAGACGCTGATCTGAGGTCTGATGGGGGCACAAGACGCTGATCTGAGGTCTGATGGGGGCACAAGACGCTGATCTGAGGTCTGATGGGGGCACAAGACGCTGATCTGAGGTCTGATGGGGGCACAAGACGCTGATCTGAGGTCTGATGGGGGCACAATGTGTTGATCTGAGGTCTGATGGGGGCACAAGACGCTGATCTGAGGTCTGATGGGGGCAAGGGAAGGGGGCGCCATTTCATCGCCTCAGGCAGCAGAAAAGCTAGAAGCGGCCCTGCCTGCAGCCTATCAGAAGAATAGGGTAGGGAGACGCCTCTCCCTCCCCTGCCGCAGCACAGGCATCTGTATAGCTGTCCTGAGTAGGCTCTTTTCTCCCTGCTGCCGTGCCCTCTGTTCTTTTATTGACACGGCTAGCAGTGTAAACACCATCACCCCTGGCCCTAACTTTTCCTCATAATGAACCGTGCACTTCAACCGTGTACAAATCTGCTGACAGATGCAATTCATTAAAGGGAACCTGTCACCTAAAAAATACCTTCCAAGCCGCCAGCATTACCTTAAAGTAGCCAGTAGTAGGTTTCTAAAGCTCCTTTTCTTCCTCCGGTCAGCTGTGCCAAAATCTTGAAAAATAAACTTTAATCCTCTGAATTCGCTATGTCACAGCAGAGTTTGAAGTCAAGGGGGCAGCGGCCTCCTCGCTTCAAGTCAGGATAACCGCGCCCCCTTTCCCTGCTGAAGACTAGTACATCGCGATCTCTATTCCCGCGCCTGCGCATCGGCTCAATGCTCAGCGCACATCGAGGGAATAGAGACGTCGGCGCATGCGCGAGACTTCAGACGGCTTTAGTGAACTGCCTGTCAATCAGAGGCTTAGGGGCAGGGAAAGGGGGCGCGGTTATCCTGACTTGAAGCGAGGAGGCCGCTGCCCCCTTGACTTCAAACTCTGCTGTGACATAGCGAATTCAGAGGATTAAAGTTTATTTTTCAAGATTTTGGCACAGCTGACCGGAGGAAGAAAAGGAGCTTTAGAAACCTACTACTGGCTACTTTAAGGTAATGCTGGCGGCTTGGAAGGTATTTTTTAGGTGACAGGTTCCCTTTAAAGTCAGGGTCAAATTGGGATTGTTAGAGGTTCTGTTATTGCCAGTAATGAAAGAACATACTGTTAGGCAGTATTCTTCTTTTTATCCCTTAAAGGGGCTGTCCCATCTTGGACATTGGGGGTATATTGCTAGGATATAGGATATGCATCGAATATCTGATAGGTGCAGGTCCTATTCTTAGAACGGAGCCCTCAAAGCCCTCATTTCTGTGGCACTGCTGAAATAGTGCCCATAGAAGTGAAGGGAGCGGTGGCCGCGCTTGCTTTGAGCGCTTCCCTTATTTCAAAGGGTGTTCCCAAAATAGCCAAGTGTGCCGCTCTGCTATTTTTGGCAGTCCCATAGAAATGAATAGATGGCCAGGCATGCGTTCTAAGGATAGGTGCGATATGACGCTAACGGCCAAAATGGTACAACCGCTTTAAGGTTTTTGCTTTTTGCTTTTTTCTCCCCGTCTTCCAAGAACCACAAATTTTTTGCCATATTAGTGCTTATTTTTTCGGGATAAATTTTAATGGCATCATTTAATTTACCTTTACTTTTATTGGAAAATAGGGAAAAATACATGAAATAAAAAATAAAAAAAAAGCCATGTTTTTTTTTTTTTATAGCACACAACTGACATAACATTCTTAGGGACCTTGCACATGATTGTATGCCCTCCGAGATATACAGTCCGTGAGCGGGCCATATGTCCCGGAGCGGCATTGATCGTGCGCACGGGAGAGCACAGCATCATTCATTACAATGATGCTGTGCACAACGGGCCATCCGCGGGGCTATTGTCCCGCACTCACAAGATCATATGCACATCGTGCATAGCATCACTGTAATCTATGATGCTGTGTGCTCCCATGTGCACAATCAATGCCGCTACGGGATACATGGCCCACTCATGGATCGTATGTCTCGGAGGGCATACGGTCGTGTGCAAGAGCCCTAATTCTGCAGGTCAGTTAAATTAGGGAGATACCAAATTTATGTAGTTTTTATTATATTTTACTGCCTTAAAAAATTGAAACTATAAAGATTTTATTTGCATCGTTATATTCTGACATCCATACATTTTTATCTTTCTGTCTACACAGCTGTTTGAGGGCTCTGTTGGAAGGTAAGCTGTAGTTCTTATTAGTACCATTTTGGGTTGCATACAAGTTTTTTTTGCTGGAACAAGATGACCAAAAATGGCAAATCTGCGTTTTAACTTTTTTTTGTGGTACAGCATTCAACGCGCAGAATTTGTTTTAAATGCTTACTAGTTTGGACATTTTCAGACACAAGAATACCAATCATGTTTATTTTTTATTGTTTATTTTTATATTTAAAATTTAGAAAAGGGGATTAGTTGAATTTTTAATAATTGTATCCCTAACAACTGGACAGCAGAACAGTACCAGGCTATGGATCATCTGGTACTAGTCTGCAGTGAGGGCCAGAGTTGAACGAGGACGGAAACTATTGGGAACACAAAAGGAGGCATTATTACTAAATAGGTTTGTTCTGCGTGTCCAGTATCTGTGCAGGACTGAGACAAAGAGGAGAGGAGACATCACCTGTAAGTTACTGAGTAGGAGCCTAAACAGGATTAGTAATGACTGGGACATGGTGGAGAGGCAGTATTCAGCCTTTATATAGTGTTATTATTGGTAATGTTGGCTACTGATCCTGTAATATGCACTTCATTTTGATTTACTATGCAAGTTATAACACCCACCATCCCGGCCGGTCCGTGGGAGGCTTCTCGAACATGCGATACTCTGATTGCTTGTACCATAGACTGCAATAGAATACTATTGCAGTCTATAGGATTTTTACTGTCTGCCTGTCAATATGTACCACAGGAACAGCTTTACAGTTTATTATGACAGGCCTGAGATCCTTCACAAGGCCCCAGGCTGTCACAGTAATGAATCATTGCGGGGGCTCCAATCGGAGGACAGAGGGAGTGCCCTCTCTCTCTCTAACTGCTATTGACTGAACGATTTGAGGGGTTAAATGACCAGCATCAGAGTGATCTCTTATCCCAGTCTCTGCTGGCATATGGAATTCAGCTTCTGAGCCAGCTTCATACATTCCCTGTATATACAAGTGCGACATTTTGCATTACTGTGTTAAATGAAACCTGTCATCATGAATCAGCAAGAGGAGCTGAGCAGTTTTGTGGGGAAAAATTCAGTATAACTTAGGAGTGACTGACAGCTATCTGTGTATGCATAGTCACATAGGGAAGGCTGTCCATCACAATGTACGACCAGCCACATGACTCTTTAGCTCAGACCAATCTGCTCAGCTCCTGCTATATGACATGCTGCCCGCAGATTGCATTGTATTTCATGATGATAGGTCCTCTTTAATTTCTGTACAGTACAGGTACTGTATAGTTTTGCTTGTTCAGAAGCCCAGATCAAGGATATAGACATTGAAAGGTGGAGGTCCATAGTGTTTTTATTATTATTATGCCATATTCAGAATTCCTGGAAGAGGGATGGTTGTGCCCAAGTTGTATGTCAGGTTCTGACAACCCCCCATAGTCCTATTTGTTTCAGACAATCTTTTATGATGACACTTTAGGGCCAAGCACTTCCCAGTGTAGCAGGGTATGATGGCGTACAGGCTCAGTTGATGAGGCAGGCCTTATGTGGGATTTTAGCTGGGAGTAAATTATGATTTTTTTTTTTAAATGAACAGATTTTGATAGACATGCTTATAAGGATTGTTCCCCCCTTTTTCAAGCATATTAAACAATTTACTATGAATGGGACACATGGAACAGAGGAGGTTTGTTCAGAGCCAAGAAGGCTGGCGTTTTACTAAGCTGGTGGAAAATGTGCATGCATTGCAGCACACTCACGCTCCCTCTTCTAATACTCATACAGATGGCAGAAGACCATATTTCATCATTTGTCATTTTGCAAAAAGGCATGTCAACTGCTTTACAACAGGGATGTGGTTGAGGCTCTTGGACTGTCTGACAGACAAATCTTCATATTTCACTATAATATCTACCTTTTCTGTGTCTGGTTATAATGACATTGTATATATAGCGCCATCACAGCACCTGACACGCTGCCACACACCATCAGTGTGGTAGCATACTTTGCGATCATTCACCACGTTGTATTTACTAGCTCCTGATTATTCTTATGATGAAACGCGTCGAGCTATGTGTGGGAGTTTTAGCTAGTCTTTTTGGGTTAGGTAGCCAGGGGGTGTGATTGGTCAGCTGAATTTACTGTATGTATGTTTTACCTTGGTGTGAGGACTTGGGATTAGTGTCTTGACCCTGTAGCTGCATTGACCGCAGCCATAGTGGGTCACTGTACAGTCATGGCCAAAAGTTTTGAGAATGACACAAATATTATATTTTCACATGATCTGCTGCCCTCTGGTTTTTATGTGTGTTTGTCAGATGTTTTTATCACATACAGAAATATAATTGCAATCATATTATGAGTAACAAAAGCTTATATTGACAGAATGAGTTAATGCAGCAAGTCAATATTTGCAGTGTTGACCCTTCTTCTTCAGGACCTCTGCAATTCTCCCTGGCATGCTCTCAATCAACTTCTGGACCAAATCCTGACTGATAGCAGTCCATTCTTGCACAATCAATGCTTGCATTTTGTCAGAATTTTTAGGTTCTTGTTTGTCCACCAGTCTCTTGATGATTGACCACAAGTTCTCAATGGGATTAAGATCTGGGGAGTTTCCAGGCCATGGACCCAAAATCTCTATGTTTTGTTCCCTGAGCCATTTAGTTATCACCTTTGCTTTATAGCAAGGTGCTCCATCATGCTGGAAAAGGCATTGTTGATCGCCAAACTGCTCTTGGACGGTTGGGAGAAGTTGCTCTCGGAGGACATTCTGGTACCATTCTTTATTCATGGCTGTGTTTTTAGGCAAGACTGTGAGAGAGCAGATTCCCTTGGCTGAGAAGCAACCCCACACATGAATGGTTTCAGGATGCTTTACAGTTGGCATGAGACAAGACTGGTGGTAGCGCTCACCTCGTCTTCTCCGAATAAGCTGTTTTCCAGATGTCCCAAACAATCGAAAAGGGGATTCATCAGAGAAAATGACTTTACCCCAGTCCTCAGCAGTCCTCTCCCTGTACCTTTTGCAGAATATCAGTCTGTCCCTGATGTTTTTTCTGGAGAGAAGTGGCTTCTTTGCTGCCCTCCTTGAGACCAGGCCTTGCTCCAAGAGTCTCCGCCTCACAGTGCGTGCAGATGCACTCACACCTGCCTGCTGCCATTCCTGAGCAAGCTCTGCACTGCTGGTAGCCCAATCCCGCAGCTGAAACACTTTTAAGAGACGATCCTGGCGCTTGCTGGTCTTTCTTGGGCGCCCTGGAGCCTTTTTGGCAACAATGGAACCTCTCTCCTTGAAGTTCTTGATGATGCGATAGATTGTTGACTGAGGTGCAATCTTTCTTGCTGCGATACTCTTCCCTGTTAGGCCATTTTTGTGCAGTGCAATGATGACTGCACATGTTTCTTTAGAGATAACCATGGTTAACAGAAGAGAAACAATGATGCCAAGCACCAGCCTCCTTTTAAAGTGTCCAGTGGTGTCATTCTTACTTAATCATGACAGATTGATCTCCAGCCCTGTCCTCATCAACACCCACACCTGTGTTAATGGAGCAATCACTGAAACGATGTTAGCTGGTCCTTTTAAGGCAGGGCTGCAATGATGTTGAAATGTGTTTTGGGGGATAAAGTTCATTTTCTAGGCAAATATTGACTATGCAAGTAATTGCTGTTAAGCTGATCACTCTTTATAACATTCTGGAGTATATGCAAATTGCCATTATAAAAACTGAAGCAGTAGACTTCGTAAAAATTAATATTTGTATCATTCTCAAAACTTTTGGCCATGACTGTATATGTGTTTTCCCTTGTCCTTTGCCCTGGCAACTTACCTACCGTTCTTTTTTTATTCAGGGTCCCCTTGGTCTTGGTCGCATATTGCTTAAACTATAGCAATATTTTCATTTACCCTACGGTGCGACATGACCATGTGACCCTGACATTTGCCTGACATATTGTCAATTTTACTTTATGGCCCCACAAGATACATAGTTAGACAGGACATATATGGTTTTAGTCCGTGTCTTTTACTTTTGATGGGTTTTATTCATATCCCCAATTTTTTAGTTTATTTAGTACTTAATAAAGATTTGATATTTTAGCGCCTCTTTTTTCAGTGACTATTTGATAGAGACATATACCGCTCAAATATTTTTCCTAATCAGTGATTATATATACAGTTTGCTCTAAAATCCCTGTGTAGTCCGAGATCATTCAAATCTCAGATAAACCCTGAAATCATCTAAAATAAAAATAAAAAAATCATATACTCCCCCTTTCTCCAGCGCTGTCCTCTGAGGTGCTGGTCCAGTCCTCCTGGCTTTGCTTGCTTACAAATTGCGGTAGGCATGTGACCACTGCAGCCAATCACTGTCCTCGGTGGTCTAGTGCTGAGAACTGCGATTGACTGCTGTGGTGACGTACATTTCTGCATGTCACTGTGCATGTCACCGACCAGAGCCACAGAGAACGGAGCTGGAGAAAGGGGAAGAGTATAAGATGATTTTTAGACTATTTTAGACTATTGCAGGGCTTCTCCAAGATTTTTAATTATTAAAAGATTTTTAAAGAATTATTAAAGATTTTTAATTATATAATAAAACATAAACCTAAAAATGAAAACGGCAAAACAGTATTTCCTTCTGCTATCTCCATTTTTGTCAGGTGACTAAGAGGCAGAGTTTAGGCTGAGGCTAGACATTTTGTAGCACTACTTACTGATTTTAACTTTCAAGTCACATGTCATTACTTAAGATTGCAGTCAACTCAATGTTTGCTTTGCACTGCAGCTGTAGCTTAAAAAATCTAAAAGTGGCCTCATATTGTTATTGGGTCTAAATTGGCAGCAGGTGGGGCCAATACAAAAATACAATGGAACAGCCCTTTAAGACAATAGGACAGAGATCCCCAACCCTTTTATGCAGCTCTAATATGTCTTGTCTGCAAAGTTCACTTAGTTACATAGTTGCGACATATCGATGGCGGTCCCTTCTGGACAGAAACATCTAGACTGAAGTGTCGCCATACAAAACGACGTCTTAAGTTATGGTATCCTCTGACAAGCAATCTCTGATACACCTTCCTTCCTGATGAAGGAAGGCTGTCCTTCGAAACATGTTGGAAGCTGTTTCTATCTTTTTGAATTGCTCTCAGTAGCAGTGACGCCACCCACCAGCCTTTTAGTTTCACTTTCTTCTCTGAGCAAGCCACTGGCCAGGGCAGCTCCTACTGATAGTAGTCCGATATGTGCTAATGCATAGTGAACTTCCAGCAAGATCAATACAGAGGAGCGGAGTATCTGTCCACAGACTCTTTACTGGAAACTTACTTACTTTCACATCTGCGTTTGAGATCCAGTAGAGGAAAACGCATCCGTTTGAATAATACAACCGGCTGCATCCGTCATAAGAGGATCCGGTTGTATTATATCGAAAATGAACATGCCGGATTTGGCATCAAATACCAAGTCATTGAGCACTGGAAAAACCGGCATGTCCGAAAAAAACACATCCAGCACCATTAACTTACATGGTTTTTGATGCAGGATCTGTTTCAGCTTGCAGCGGTTTTGTTTCAAGTATGGAAATGCAACAAAACAGAACGGAATGCATTCTGGTGCACTCTGTTCTGGTTTGTTCAGTTTTGTCTCAGGGTTGCGGGGGGAAAGTGCAACCCTGAGCTTAAACCTCACCTCTGACCCTGCCTACTTGCACGACCCGTCCTAGGCGACGGCGTACAACTAGTCGACGGTCCCTAACCTGGTTACGTGCTGGGGCGTACAGGGTGTCCATCGGGTCCCCGCGCTGCTGTGCCAAAACAGCCATTTTTTGGTCACCTTCCCTTACAAAAAGTGTAATAGCAGGCAATCAAAAAATTGTATGTACCCCAAAATGGTACCAATCAAACCGCCATCTTGTCCCGCAAAAAATGAGACCCTAACTAAGACAATCGCCCGAAAAATAAAAAAAATATGGCTCTCAGAAAATGGCAACACAAAAATTTTTTTATTTTGTTCAAAAATGTATCTAATGTGTAAAACTTTCCAAAAATAAAAATGTCAGACATATTGGGTATCGCCGCATCCGTAACAATCTGCTCTATAAAAATATTACATGAGATGGCCCCCCAGGTGAATGCTGTAAAAAAAATTTAAAAAAAAAAAACTATGCCAAAACAGCCATCTTTTTCCTTCTTGCCTCACAAAAAGTGTAATAGCAGGCGATCAAAAAGGTGTATTTAACCCAAAATGGTACCAATCAAACCGTCATCTTGTCTCACAAAAAACGAGACCCTAAGACAATCGCCAGAAAAATAAAAAAAATAGGGCTCTCAGAAAATGGCAACACAAAAAAGATTTTATTCTGTTCAAAAATAAATCTAATGTGTAAAACTTAACAAAAATAAAAATGGTAGACATGAGAATGGGGAACAAATTATGGGGTGCTTTTCTTCTGTTACCCCTTGTGAAAATGAAAAATTTGGGGCTAAAGCAACATTTTATTGGAAGAAATGAAACTTTTCATTTTCACAGCCAAGTGTTTCCAAATTCCGTAAAACGCTTAGGGGGTCAAATTGGTCAGTACCCCCCTTAATATATTCTTTGAAGGGTGTAGTTTCCAAAATGGGGTCACTTTTTGAGGGTTTCCACTGTAGGGGTACGTCAGGGTCTCTCAATTACAAAATGGTACCTAAAAACCATTCTAGCAAAATCTGCCTCCAAAATTCGTATGGCGCTCCTTTCCTTCTGACCACTGCCACAAACCCATAGAGACGTTTACCACCACATATGGGGTATTTCTGTAAACTGCAGAATCAAAGCAATGTATATTGAGGTTTAGTTTGCTGTTAACCCTTGCTGTGTTGCAAGAAAAAAAATATTAACATGAATAATCTACCAAAAAAGTGAAATTTTGAAATTTCACCTCCATTTTCCTTTAATTCTTGTGGAACACCTCAAGGGTTAACAAAGTTTGTAACATCAGTTTTTTTTATAATTTGAGGGGTGTAGTTTCTAAAATGGGGTCATTTATGGGTGGTTTCCATTACGTAAGCCCCTCAAAATCACTTTATATCTGAATGGTGCTTAAAAAAATGGTTTTGGAAATTTTGTTAGAAATTTTAGAAGCCATTTTTCAAATTTTCAACGTCCTAAAAAAGTAAAATGACATTTATAAAATGATGCCAACATAAAGTAGACATATGGGGAATGTAAAATAATAACTTTTTGGAGGTATTATTATGTATTTTGAAAGTAGAGAAATTGAAATTTGGAAATTTGCTAATTTTTGCAAATTTTTGGTAAATTTGGTATTTTTTTTATAAATAAAAATGAAATATTTTGCCACAAATTTACTACTGTCGTAAAGCACAATATGTGATGAGAAAACAATCTCAGAATGGCCTGGATAAGTAAGAGCGTTCCAAAGTTATTACCACATAAAGTGACACATGTCAGATCTGCAAAAAATGGCCTGGGCAGGAAGGTGAAAACATGCCCGGGGTTGAAGGGGTTAAAATACGATTTGAGGAGGTTATATACTTACAAGTTAGAGCGCAGTCTTTTTATATACAAATTCTGTGTTGACACAGATAATTATAGAGCCGATACGGGAAGCACCAGAATCGCAGCACCCACGAACAGTTTGTTTATATTTTAGGAGTTTTCTCCTTGGATATCAGCGCCTGTACGTGTGTATTTTTACAGAGAGTAAACAGCCGTTGCAGAAACCGTGACATACACTGTCAAAATCCGCCGTGTGAATGGGCCCATACTCGATACTGAAGAAATCAAGATATTTTTGAATATTTCTCTACTATTTGTTTTATCATTTGCATATCATTAACATGTGATTTCCATAATTCCACAACTATTTCTTCTTGGAGTTGCAATGTTAATGTTCAGGGGTGTATATAGAGCTCTATATTGAGATATGGAGCACCAGAAATATATATGTGTGTATATGTATATGTATATACTATATACACTCACCGGCCACTTTATTAGGTACACCATGCTAGTAACGGGTTGGACCCCCTTTTGCCTTCAGAACTGCCTCAATTCTTCGTGGCATAGATTCAACAAGGTGCTGGAAGCATTCCTCAGAGATTTTGGTCCATATTGACATGATGGCATCACACAGTTGCCACAGATTTGTCGGCTGCACATCCATGATGCGAATCTCCCGTTCCACCACATCCCAAAGATGCTCTATTGGATTGAGATCTGGTGACTGTGGAGGCCATTTGAGTACAGTGAACTCATTGTCATGTTCAAGAAACCAGTCTGAGATGATTCCAGCTTTATGACATGGCGCATTATCCTGCTGAAAGTAGCCATCAGATGTTGGGTACATTGTGGTCATAAAGGGATGGACATGGTCAGCAACAATACTCAGGTAGGCTGTGGCGTTGCAACGATGCTCAATTGGTACCAAGGGGCCCAAAGAGTGCCAAGAAAATATTCCCCACACCATGACACCACCACCACCAGCTTGAACTGTTGATACAAGGCAGGATGGATCCATGCTTTCATGTTGTTGACGCCAAATTCTGACCCTACCATCCGAATGTCGCAGCAGAAATCGAGACTCATCAGACCAGGCAACGTTTTTCCAATCTTCTACTGTCCAATTTCGATGAGCTTGTGCAAATTGTAGCCTCAGTTTCCTGTTCTTAGCTGAAAGGAGTGGCACCCGGTGTGGTCTTCTGCTGCTGTAGCCCATCTGCCTCAAAGTTCGACGTACTGTGCGTTCAGAGATGCTCTTCTGCCTACCTTGGTTGTAACGGGTGGCAATTTGAGTCACTGTTGCCTTTCTATCAGCTCGAACCAGTCTGCCCATTCTCCTCTGACCTCTGGCATCAACAAGGCATTTCCGCCCACAGAACTGCCGCTCGCTGGATGTTTTTTCTTTTTCGGACCATTCTCTGTAAACCCTAGAGATGGTTGTGCGTGAAAATCCCAGTAGATCAGCAGTTTCTGAAATACTCAGACCAGCCCTTCTGGCACCAACAACCATGCCACGTTCAAAGGCACTCAAATCACCTTTCTTCCCCATACTGATGCTCGGTTTGAACTGCAGGAGATTGTCTTGACCATGTCTACATGCCTAAATGCACTGAGTTGCCGCCATGTGATTGGCTGATTAGAAATTAAGTGTTAACGAGCAGTTGGACAGGTGTACCTAATAAAGTGGCCGGTGAGTGTATATATATATATATATATATATATATATATATATATATATCTATATCTAACGTGATATATGGTGCACTATTATAACAATACAGCCCTATAGTAATACATAGCAACCTATATGTAACCCTTTAAGCCAATAGGTGGTGCATTGTCATATAATGTGACCAAATGGAGGATGTACCTTATACACAGACTGTGCCCATTCTTGTTACATTTCTACATAACTAATGCAATGTCTACATGGATTAGGAACAGTAATGGTGATGCCATATAGTGTAATGGCCCATGGGTTTTCAGTAAAGCACAAACCTAATTTTGGGGGTGGGTAGTTCCATGACATCATAACCTGACTAGCCCAGTGGTATTTTCTCCCTGTAGAGTCAATGGCCAATCTGCCCCTGCCTGTTGCAGAGAGAGCAGTGAGGAAAGGTTCCTCCTCAACCAGTTGTCTTGCAGCCATCCACAGGATTGTGAGAAAATGTGGGAGTGATTCTCCCAGAGTGCTACTTTAACATAGTATGACATTTTAAAAAACGTTTTATATTTCTTCTGAAAACAGACCCACTCTTGTCAATGGTCTGGAACCCATATTGCAGCCCAGTCCCATTTTAGTGCAACACAGTGCCCAGCTCATCTGAGCATGAGCGATGCTGTTTTTGGTAGCAAGTAGCCTTTTTGTTATTTCATAAACCCCTGTATCTGATCAGTGATAGGAAGACTAGAAGTAAATCACTCTGGGCATTGCTTGGCTCTATGTGTGTGTGGCTTATCTGTGCACACCTACCACACGACACCATGTGCTAATTAACATAAGGCTGACACAATTAGGGCACAGCCACTTTACACGGCCCACTCTGCGTGTGGGATGCTGCAGCCTTACAACCGAGTACCGTGCAGCCATACATTTAAGTTATCATTGTTAATGGGTGTGATATTGGGAGTTACCGAATGGCCAATATACACTGAATACACAATCTCATTCTAATTAGTTATAGGGTTCTCCAGGAATTAATTAAATAAAATTACTGAAAATAGTTAAATATTACTTTACTATAAATATATTCCAAAAGGCATGGCTCATTTTGTCTAGGGAGCAATCATCAGGAAATAAAATGGCCACTGTCCTATTAGTACATGCAAAACTTGTCCATGCCACAGAGCAGGACAAGTTACTTCACAACACTGAGGTAAAGAGCTGCCTCTGCCAGTCAGGGATTATGATCATGAATACAGATAAGATCTTCAGCTGAATCTCTGTAGGAATGGAGTTCATGAGGAGACATGAAGTACAGACAGGACAGACTGTGGTAATGTGTTGCTGTGGTAATGGAGACTGCATACAAGTGCTGCTGCTCACTATCCACATCCCCACCCTCCCTTCATGTCTCCTCATGATCTCCATTTCTACAGCAATTCAGTTGAAGATCTTATCAGCTGTATTCAAGATGAATACAGGATGAGGCAGCTCTATAGCTCAGTGTTATGAAGTAACTTGTCCTGCTGTGTGATTAGGACAGGTTTTCTGAGTACTAATAGGAGGCAGCCATTTTATTTCCCTCGATAATTGTTTCCCTGACAAAACCAGCCATTATAACTAATGAAAGGTATTTGGGAATATAGTTATAATAAAGTAATTCTTAAGTATTTTCAGTAATTCTCTTTTCTATTGCCAGAGAATCCCTTTAATTTAATCCTGCTGCAACCTGTTCTGAAAAGCACAGCCACTTGGTGCCAGAATATTGAAAATATGCAATAACAGAGCGTAAAAAGCCTTTATATCTAGGTCCAATACCTTTACATTATAACAATGTCTAATTTATTTAAAGGGGCCATCCAAGATTACAAAAACCTGACTGCTTTCTTTAGGAAAGGAGCTGAGCTGCAATACTTTATACAACCTGTGGACAGGTGCGGCACGGTTCCCTAAAGAAAACTGCCATGTTTTTCAAATCCTGGATGATCCCTTTATTGGAACAGTACTTAAAAACAGCAACCAAACAACATAGTCCTACCATTTTGGATAGTTGCCTGAACCAAAACCATCCATTTAGCTTTTCTTCTTCACCCTTCTGGCATCTATACATATTCATTTAGAGAAATCCAGACACATTCAATGTCAGTTTGACAGCAGACTTACTAAAACTCCATCTCCCATGATATACACTATGAAATGTGTATGATAGTTCTAAGTGCCGAAAATTCAAGCTAGCTGCTGTCTGTGCATATAGCTGTGGACCCCTTTAATCTCAAGTCAAGTAGAGCCTGCAATCAGCTACTATGACAACTGGCTTTTGTGTTACTGTCTAACCTGACAGGGAAAAATAGGAGGGGTGCAGGGGAAAGGAGGGATGTGAAGATGATATTTTCTATGTGGACTCAAATGAGTCATCAATTACTATCACTTTCTAGCTACTTCTTCTCAGTGTCATCAAAGTGCACAGCATTAATGTGCCTGAAGTTAACCACTCCGTATACCGCGCTCTAAGTATTTGCCTCTCATGCGATTTCTTCTAATTTTGATAATTTGTCAAACTGTAATGGTTTCAGATCATCCAACTAATTTTAATATGAGATATAGATAACATGATGCAATGCATACAAAATGATCATTCCATTTATTGTTACTCACCTTGGTATTGGAGTGGACTGGGAACTCAAATTGGCCCTGGAAAAAAAAACTATAATGGTTCCATGTTGTAGGTGGGTCCAAATCAACAGAAGGCGGGACAACGCGAGTAGGCAGAACCAGCAAGACTATAGTACAGCAAATATCACAGTGCAGCATAAAATACCACCACCCTTTCCACAGTAATTAACTGAGTCACTGTCCAAAAGACGGCAATACAGTTGAATTCAGGAGGGCACCTACAGACCAGATGCATAAGTATCTGATGGTCCTACATTAATTAATGCTGAGAGCTTCAGATCGTTATGTTCCTGGCTGATGGCAGTGAGGAGGGCTCAGGCGGCCCCCTTGGGCATCGGCCCACTGGGAAATATCACTGTAGTACAGGGGTGCACAACCTGTGGCCCTTGATATCATTCTGTGCTGCCCCCAACCATCTGGGGACAGACATGTATGTCTGTGTCTTGTGGCTGCTCACATGTATCATGTATTCTCCCATTAGCCGGGAATCCTGGAGGTGTAACCAGGCATTTATCATATATACAATACGCCCTAAATACAGTATTTTAGTTGGTAATACCCATTTCACTTTTATTTTCAGCCCCTAGGATTCCTTCAGTCTGACAATGTGGTGCCCAACCAGAAAAAGTTGTGCACCCCTGCTGTAGGGTCTACAGCCAGTCCAACCCCTACCACCGTATCCTAGGAGAATTAAGTAATGTAGTAGACAGACCCTTATTTCTGATATTTAAAGAGGACCTGTCATCAAGCCAAAAAAACTTTGCCGCTTGTATAAAATAACTAGCCATGCTTCCTTGAGCATTATGGCATACTTTAAGTTCTTGTCCCCTCCCCCCCATCCCCATTGTTCAGTTTTGTCCCCTTAAAGATCCAGCACCACATGTCAATCTGAAGTGAGGCTAAACCAGCAGTGTGGCTAAGCCCTTTGCAATGTGAGGTTTCTCCCGCTTTGACAATCTCCGTCACACACATATCCTCCAGCTGCAGCGTGATCTCATGAGACCTACTAATTGCCCCAAGACCATGCTGCATACTATCTCCCGCCAGGACAGCATCTCACTCGGATTGAGATGTCAGCACAGAGAGGAGGCTAGAGCCAGTGTCGATGAGAGAAGACTCCGGTCAGAGTGAGATGCTTGTTCGGCAGAAGGTAATATGCAGCATGGTCTCAGGAGAATTAGTAGGAGATCACTCTGCAGCTGGAGTGTGTGTGATGGTCACTTGCAAAGAAGCAAAGTGGTTGGCCGCACCTCTGTTTCTAATAACTTCACATTGACATGTGTGGTGCTGGAACTTTAGGGGTTCACAACTGAAGAACAGGGGATGCAGGAACATAAAGCATGCCATGCTCAGGGAAGCATAGCACGTTAGATTGTACAAGCAGAACAGTTTTTTTTGGTTCTATGACAGGTCCTCTTTATGGGCAGGAACGTTGCACAGAATTGGTGCATAGCAAATGTGGTGCCAATATTCAAAAAAAGGTGTCAAAAACTGAACCCAAAAACTATAGGCTGGTAAGCTTAACATCTGTTGTGGGTAAACTGCTTGAAGGTTTTTATAAAAGATGCTATCTTGGAGTACCTCAATGAAAATAAGTGTATAACACCATATCAGCATGGCTTCCTGAGGGATCGGTCCAGTCAAGCTAACCTAATCAGTTTCTATAACACAGTAGTTTATATGTAACTCCCAAACACCAAAATTCTCCTGCATAAAAAAACGCCCGATACAGCCACATCAATACAAATTAAAAAAAAAAAAAAAAAAAGTTTTGATGCGAAAATGCAGCATTTTGACAGTGATTATCAAGACCGGCGCGCTACACATAAATTACATACCTCGTCCGGCAGTCCATGTGCCAAACACTAAGGCCTCTTTCACACGGGCGTCGCGGATTAGGTGCGGATGCGTTCAGGGTGCGTTCAGTGAAAATGCTGCGTTTTTGTATGCGTGTGCAGTCAGTTTTATCTGCGTTTGCGTGGCGTTTTTGTGCGGGTGACATGCGGATTGCATGCGTTTTTCACGCGCGTGAAAAAAAACTGAACCCTCCTCTGTGGTCACCTGTTCCTTGCCAACACATATAAATTCTCCCCTTTTTGGTTTTAAATGGTGGGACAGCTCATTTATCTTGTGTTAGATAGATATTTGTAGTCTGTGTTTGATTTTGGCAGTAGGATTTTCCTTTGGAGGATGTCTACTTTCCGTATTTCTTCTACTGACCATGTTTTTTTGCACTGGCTTGTTTTTCGTTTTTTTGGTGAGCGCCCCGATATGATCGAGGAAGAGCCTCCAAGAAAGCGGATGTGGGTGCACCCTATCATTTCCCAGCGGGCGTGCAAAGGTCAATTTGTGTCTTTGTTTTCTGACCTCCGTGCGCACCCCGACAAGTTCTTCAATTATTGCCGCATGTCGGTGGCAACCTTTGACCGTTTGTTGGGGGAGCTGCGTCCTGCTCTCCTTTTCCAGGACACCAACATGCGGCGGAGTGTGTCACCTGAAGAACGTCTGATTGTTACTTTAAGGTAAGACAATCTGTTCCTTTTGTTTTCATTTGCCCTGACTCCCTTTGTGTCTAGGTCCTATTTGTAGTCTAGTTTGGGTTCTTACAAACATTTCCTTTGTAATGTAGAACTAATTGATAGTATTGGCCAGGTTTTATATCTTTAATATGTATTGTAAATTTAATTGAGACCATAATGAAGTTCCGCGGGGGGAGGAGGGTGTGGTTTAGGCTGCATGTTAATCCTGCATGTAATGATGAGGATCTCTCACCTGTGTGGATATGTTAGGGGCTGTTCACATATCAGTTATTTGATCAGTTTTTTCCATCAGTTTATTTCTGTCCAAACCAGGACTGGACACTAAACAGAGATCCTGTGTAATGAAAAGTTCTGCACCTGTTTGGTGTTTTTGAAGCACACCTTGTTTTGGCTACAAATACCTTATGTGTGAACAACCCACAAATTTTTTGGAAGGTGTGTTATCCAATCGTTTGGCCTGGTTTTAATGGAAAGCGGTAAGAATGTGTCTTATTTCTAATTTTTTTTTTTATTTTCTCTTTTCAGATATCTGGCGACTGGGAATTCCTTTTCTTCCCTCCATTATGAATTTCGTTTGGGGACCTCCACTATTGCTGGCGTGGTACGTGCTACCTGTTCCGCCATTTGGTTGCGCCTAAAAGCTTCCATGCTGCCACATCCAACCAGGCAGCAGTGGCTTGATATAGCCCAGGGCTTCCATCAGAGGGCACAATTTCCAAATTGTCTCGGTGCCCTTGATGGTAAGCATATACGGGTTAAGAAGCCACCGAACTCAGGGTCCCGATACTACAATTATAAACAGTTTTTCTCTGTTGTTTTGTTGGCCTTGGCTGATACAAACTACAGGTTTATAATTGTAGATATCGGGTCCTATGGAAGTTCTGCAGATGCTCGCATCTTCAGGGCTTCCAGAATGGGTCGGTGGCTTCAGGGCAACCAACTGGACATACCACCGCCAGCAAACCTTCCAGGCTCGTCCGGTCCACCTGCACCTTATGTGGTTGTTGGGGATGAGGGCTTTGGTTTGTCCACTAACCTCATGCGTCCCTTTCCAAGGCGCGGGTTGGATGAAAAGAGGCGCAATTTTAATTTCCGTTTAAGTCGTGCCCGAAGATTTGTGGAGTGCGCCTTTGGGATTTTGTCCGGCAAGTGGCGTGTTTTTCTTTCGTCCATCCAGCTCGCGCCTGAAAATGTGAACATTGTCATCAAGGCATGTGTAGTGCTGCATAACTACATCCGCACCTATGAGGCTACTCCCGATGAAGCAGCCCCCGAGGATGTCTTGCCCTCCGAAACTGAGCCACTACACCTGGGAAGAACTGGATCTGCTGGGCTGAGAGTGAGGGAATTATTTTCTGACTATTTTATGTCCCCTATTGGTTCCGTCCCTTTCTAGGATCCATAGTCGCCTTTTTTGTTATTTGTCTTTGTGTGTATTTGTTATACCCTATTTTTTTTGTTTGTTGTAAATAAATATTTTGGCCACATTGGGTGTTCTCTAATTTTGACAATCTACACTATATTTAGACCCTATAATTATCAATTCACACGAATATCAAAGACCAAACAAAGCAAAGATCTATTTATTTTCATAGATTTTCGCAAATAAACATTTCAAATTGGCTTTGGAAAGGTTGAAAAAAAACATTTATAATTTCAAAAATAACACATTTACAAATCCGTAAACCTCCCAGGTGTGGAGGGTTGAGCATGAAATGTGGCACCATGGTATGGAGGCTGGGAGGTTGAGCCAGACTGTCCAGATGGCCCGTGCTGGGTATACGACGGTGCCGCCTGTCCATAAGAGCTCTCCCCATAATAGGTGCTACCATATGGCCTAATTGGGGGGCCATAATGTTCCCTTGGTGGAGGGTATGGGGGTTGGCGCATTGGAGCCTGTGGATGTGGCATTGTTGGGGGGCAAGGTAGGTGCCCATGAATGCGCCAGTTTTCTAATGTGACAAATATGTCTGTTGGATCATTAGGAGGAGTTGCTGCCTCCAGAACGATCCCGATGGCGGATTGCGTGCGCAATAATCGTTCTGGTGGCAGGTTCCTCAAATGAGGAGCTATTGTGCGGCCAAAATAATCATGCTGATCCTCATTTCTTGCCCTAGATAAATAATCCAGGACCTGGCTATTTACCACAGTCTCGGTGGCTGGCATATGCCGCTTACGGCGACTTGGCAATGCCAAAGTGGGTGGGGAATCCAATCCCGAAGTGCCAGGACGAGGGGCCGCGGAGGTGCTTGGACCTTCTTCTCTCTGCGAAGGACCTTGGGATGAAGGAACCTCCTCCTCACAGGTGCTGGATTGCAGTGGAGCGGCCTCTTCGGCTTCATCATCAAGGTTGTCCTCAGTTCTTGAAAGTCCAGAAGAAAATAAAACATTAACCAACAAGACACATAGGACAAAAAATGATCAAACGAAGATATTATTGGCCTGATTCAAATGCTAACATATCACACTAGCAACAAGAGCCGCCTTCCCTGGGGTAACTAACATCCATTTAGTTAGAATGTTGCTGTGGGTGACTGCCGAGAGAAAGGAAATGTGGCTGACTGAAGTTGATTAATCACTTCATGTCCAAATATTCCATGGCCTGGGGTGTGAGGGGTCTGGGCCACAGCAGGGGAGGGCTTTAGCTAGCCGGTGGGAAGAAGGTGTTTGATTGAACTACACATTTGGAGTGTTGAGAAAATTACACGGCGGAGCCCGGTTAATTTAAGAACACAAAAAAAGGGTAGCAGGGGAAGATAACATGTTTGTGTAGAAATACCTGTTTGAAGTATGAAAAAAGTTTTAAACTGCTCCAGGCGGCAGTTTCCCTTGATGTGTGATATGGAAACCTGACCCCCTTTGTGTGTATTTGCAGAGAATGTGATGTCGGATTTGGAAAAAAAGATCCAAGGAGAATATCGTGTAAGGAGAAGAGAATTGGAATATACTTTGGCCCCCAAAAAACAAACATAAATGAGACTTGTTCGTTAACATTTCCGGACACATGATGGCCAGATATGGCTGAATATCGACAGAGGATTTGGATCAAACATAGCCCCCCCCGCAAAAAAAAACAAAAACAAAAGGATATTGAGAAACATGTAGTGGACATTATTCCCAATTAACTTACGGACGCAGCTCCATAACTTCACGGAGGAACATTAGCTGCTCCCTGAAAATGTAGGGCCTTTTCTTGGGGGGGCCTGACCCACTGCGGCCTTGCTGGTGCATCTCCTTGCGGAATTGATCCCGACAGCTCCGCCAGCGGTTTTTCACTTCATCAACTTGAAAAACAAGACAAGAATGTAAATATAGCTAAAACCAATAACAGACTACAAACGACATTACTAGACATGTGCTATGTTATGGAGGACATTGTTTGACATGTGCTATGTTATGGAGGACATTGTTTGACATGTGCTATGTTATGGAGGACATTATTTGACATGTGCTATGTTATGGAGGACATTGTTTGACATGTGCTATGTTATGGAGGACATTGTTTCACATGTGCTATGTTATGAACGAAAGCAAGCATCAAACATGGACCAATTGTCCACTTACCAAAACTCTGCCGACTCTGCTTTTTGCTTTGCTCCCACACACTTGCAAACAGCTCCTTGGTGATCTCGAGCCAGGCAGCATCTTTTTTGTAGCGGTCGTGATATTCCCCTGAGCGGGTGTCCCATATGCACGGCCTATCTTGGACAAGCACAATGAGCTTCTCCACATCCATTGTCTTGGGAATCCTGGGCATTTTTGATTTTGGTCTGCGAGGGCAGGAACTCTGGCAAACAGCTCCTCACTTCACTTGCTTCAGCAAGCCCCAGACACAACTTCCTGTGGAAATTCCTTTCTAGGTTGCTAAGTTACATGCGTTAAAAACGCAACGCCAGGGACCAGGGCTGCGTGAAAAACGCAGAATATAGAACATGCTGCGATTTTCACGCAACGCAGAAGTGATGCGTGAAAAAAAACGCTCATCTGAAAAGACCTATTGAAATGAATGGGTCAGGATTCAGTGCGGGTGCAATGCGTTCACATCACGCATTGCACCCGCGCGGAAAACTCGCTCGTGTGAAAGGGGCCTAAGTGTCCAGCACTAAGACACACTGGGTAGATATGGAGGAGCGTGACTGCAGCATTCTGTGTTGACCGTAAGTGTGCTGTGTTACTGTACATTTAGGCTAGGACTACAGAGACATGTGTTGCAGGAAAGTCATGGACACAAAAATATGTACGATTTGTCTACAACTTGCTGTCGTGTGACTATTTTACAGCTGTGATTTGGCTGTAAAAACACAACCAAATCACAGGTATTTTGCAGGCGAATTGTGTCACACACAATTTATATTGAAGTCAATGGAGTGAAAGTTGCGTAGTACATGCGACTTGTGACAAAATCCAGCATGTTTGTATTTTTTGGGACTGTTGGATTGCAGTTGCAGCATGTTGCATTGCGACAACAGACACATTACATGAAACGTAGTGCGACTTTCTTGTTATGGCTAAGCACTGCAGATCTCGATCCCTGCACTCAGTCACTAAGAGAGAGGCAGAGGGAGGAGAGCTAAACTGGCATAGCTGCCTGTAGTTAGTGCTGGCAGCATGTCAGAGAAGCAGCAGATATAGCGCATATATTGTATAGGGAGGAAGGGACTGTGGTAGTGATTTAAGAGTCTGGAAGCCACAGTCGTCTTCAGCATTCAGTAGAACACTGAAGATGGACACTCCTTGGCAATGATCGGTTAAAAATTCACTAAGGAGACTCTTCAAACAGTGTTTTCTAGTACAAATACACATCTTTCACTTAGAGATGAGTGAATCCATTCTAATGAATCAAATTTGTTCAAAGTCTGCCTTCTGGAACCACTGGTCAAGAGACTCCCACCTCCCCTGTGTTTGACAAAGGATTGACTGCGCAACAACATAGGAGTGCGACTGACAGGGACAGGCAATGTATATGGTCCGGTCAATCAAGTGGGGGAGGGATGTCTTGTGAGCAGCAGGGCCATAAATTATTCCTTTATATTTCTAATATCTTGCAAATCCACTTCTGGCTTTGGCAAAAAAAAATAAATAAAAGATACGGGCATATCGGCCTCAAAATCTCATACAAAAAACCAATGTGTGGCTGTACCTAAAGCCTTACCTCCACCTGTCGCTTTGAACTCAACAATATTGTTCATATTCGCCCTTTCCTCATCCCTGAGTATCTAAAATACTAGTACATGCCCTTGTCATCTCCCACCTGGACTACTGCAACATCCTCCAATCTATCCTCAACTACACTTCCCAGATAATCCACTTCTCCCCTCTGCCAATCCCTTCACTGGCTTCCCACAGAAATCAGTTCTAAATACTAACAACTACATATTAGGCCTTACCCCTCCTTACATCTCTGACCTGCTTTCCTGATAGACCCCCACACAATCTCCGATCCTTACAGGACCTCCTTCTTTGTTCTCCTCTCATCTTTTCTTCACACAATCATATACAAGATTTCTCACTTGCATCTCCCCTCGTCTGGAACTTGCTACCCCAGCACATCAAACTCTCCCCCAACATCCAAACCTTCAAAAGCAACCTGAAAACCCATCTATTCTCACCCTTCCATTGAAAAGGGTGAAATCCGCAGCTAAAACTGTAAACATAACTGACATGTTATTTAATTTGAAATCTACACTACAGGTCAATTTCTACACTGAAAAAATCTGCAAAGTGTACATGAGATTAGCGTAATCTCATATACTATGCTGGAACTGTAATACGCAGAGGTTTTTCCGCACCAGACTCTGCGAGGAAAAAAACGCATGCAATGCATTCCGCAATGAGTGCAGGTGGCCTAAGGGAGCATGGCGGATTAATCTGAATGGCACTTGCAGAAATCCACACATATGCTGTAAAAACAACCTCATTCAGATTAATGGAACTCACAAACCTCAAGTGTGTGTGAATGTACCCCAAGACATGTATTAGACATGTTCATACAATGCACCATTCCAAGCTGAAGTATTCTCTTCTGATCTGTTAAAAACTGAAGTCAAAACATTAGGGTTACCTTTATTCTGGACGGGTTATTTTTAAGTGTTCCACCTCTATTGCCTTTGCCACTTCTGTTTCTTCTTGCACAGAAAATTTTCACATTAACTTTAAAAAAGGTATGACTTGGAACCATTCAGAAAGATTCACAGACACAAAAGTAATTTATAAGTAACTTTATTTTGATTTTTTTTAACCAAATTTTAAAAAAGAATGACATAACAAAATAACGTGAACCCCAGCAGACCGATTTGGTACGTTTTTAGGGACAATATTTATACAGTATGTTCAGAAGGTGGGCTGACAAACTTCATAGAGCGCATAGGTGGTCCCAATAATTAACAGGCGAGGGTAACAGTGCATGCGGCACCCTACAGATTGGTGCATTTCTTACTTCACTACATCCTTATAACCTTGTACAAGTTTTAACCGTAGGAGGGATGTGAGACACAAAAACAAGAGCGTCCACAAGATCACTTAGAGATGAACTGGAATTATAGAAAGATTTACAACCACCGAAGGCCACCTTGCTCACCGCACTCTGAAACACTTACAGCTAGAAGATGAAAACTAAACCATGGACGGAAACATTCAGATGGGCTTATAGATGAGCTTTCACCTCTCCTGACATGTCTGTTACTAGTTGGCGGCGTGTTCCTGCACAGTTTATCACTGGCAGCGCTGACACCCCCCCAACCAATGTTGCTCAGGAATAATATAGGAGTGGCACAACAGAGTTATATGAAGGGCACTCCAGAATAGCAAGTTCATCTGGAATACAATTATTTAGTAAAAAAGAGGCATGTCAGGAGAGGAGACGGGGGCTCTTTAAGGTTCACATAATTGAATGGTTTCCTTCTGTTACTCGAGGTAGTATTAGATGCAGACAGTGAAATGTGAGGTCTTCCCCAATATGTACTGTATACAGGTTAATGCAACATCCGGGTCAAAACATAAGAGCAGCCAGAGAGAAGTACAACATGTAGGGAACATAAGGTGTGGAACCAGATGCCAAAACATAACTTATGCAGTGAAGTGCCATGGGAGGGAGGATGTCTCTTTAAAATGTGATTTCGCCATTTTAGCATAGATCAGTATGTTTTATACGCATCCAAACGTACACAGATTGCACAAAACCATCTACACTATCATTATTTACATATTCTACAATTCTAACCCTCTGAGAGGGCATGAGGGTACAGAGGGGTGTGAAGATGCCGAAGTCTCTACAGCACACTAGGAGCAGGGGAAAAGACAAAAAAAATGTACAAAACCCTATTTTAAATGGAGAAAGAACTACAGCTATAGATATATTAGGTGTAGCTGTGAGACGTGTGCAGAAGTATTTACAAAAGACTTTTTTGTCCCAAAGTACAGCAATTTTTCAACCATCTTTTTACAAAAATAAAGGGAGACTGATTCTGGGTTTCCCCACCCAGCCAATCAGCAGAGTAGAAACAGGAAAAAAATCACTACAAGGTCTGTACAATAAGTCACACAGATTAATTCTGAATCTGTAAGCAAAGCTGGGGTTCCTCATTTACCTGTGGAGGGGAAAACAAATAAAATAAAGGTTGTATAAAATACAAACACTAGCAGAACAGATAATAAAGCCTCATTTTTTGAAGAAAAAAAATAAATAACGTAGGATTGTCTTGAAGGTGCAGTTTAACCACTTATAGACTGGGCCAATAACCCCCTTTCCTGACCAGGAACATTTTCCATTCTTTTAAGCACGTGTCTTTAAAAGCCATAGCTTTTTTTTTTTCCTGTTTGGTTATGTACATAATTTTTGTGCTTTTTTCTGAGACTTTATTTTTATGCCACTTTTTTTGTATTTTTAGTCAGTTAATAGAACAAATGTTTAATTTTTTTTTTTTTTTTAAATTATGCCATCTTTCCATAAAATGTATGGGTTATGGTTGCTGGAAGCAGGGCTAGAACTGTGGCGTTTTTTTTTTTTTTTTTTTTACATTTATTTATATTTCACACTGTGTTCCCCATAAGGTCACACAAGACCATTGGGGGACATTTAACATTACATTTTTTAAAAACGGATGCATTTAAAACTACATTTGAAGCAAAAACACGTCAGCCGCACTCACATAGATTGTGGGTTGAAGAGCTGTGAAAGCGGGAGCTGTGTCGCTAAGCTGAGAGCCGGGTTGAGAGCTACAAAAAGATAGAACATTATTTTAACATGCAGGACTTTACTGAAAAGCTTTAAGCAGAAGTATAGTCACTTATGTACCTGAAAGGGCAGGATTCAAGGCAGTCAGTGGAATAGCTCCATTCAGCTGAAGAGCAGCCTGAGCAGCAAGAGGTATCTGCAGACCCGTACCTGATAAATAAAGCAGCAGCAATTACTACATGAAGATATACTGACCATAACCTCACAAAAAGATACAATAGTAAAAAAATAAAAAAGTGCAAGATCTCCAAACAACCATTTGGCATACACGTTCACAGTTTATAATGCCAACATATGTTTGCTATTCATTATCCACCTACCTTCTGCCAATTTAGCCATGAGCTGCAATCGCCCAGTTGCACCCAGATCAATACCACTGCGCTCCAGGTCATCATTATCAAGGAATGAGGTGTCAGTATTGCCATCTGCTCTGTCTGTCACGAGACCAACCTTCATTGGTCGACCAGCCAGTTCAAATCCATTCAACTGTTCCAGAGCCCGACGAGCACACTCTGCATCTACAAACTGGAGGGGGGGGGGGGGAATCATTCTTCTGTTAAAAATGAGCCCGAGATACCAATTTATTCATACATTTTTGGTTAGAATAGCAGGGGAATGATACAGCACAGTTCCTTTACAAGTGGCAGTTCTGTCCAAATTCAGTTATAGCAGCCGCAGCTTTAACCACTCTATAGAGAATTGCAAATAACGGCATTAATGGACTGACGTTGTTTGAGTATACATCGCTCGCTGCGATAACGTAGTGTATCTGAATACTCACGCCTGTGACGTCATTGATATTTTACAAGCTGACCTTCGTTGACCGCTATAATCATTCTAATGCATTGTAAGTAAAATTTCTGGGTGTGAGTTTAAAAAAAAAAAAAAAAAACCCGTACATGTCAGCAAAGCTCACAGACAATGGCATTTTAGAAGAACCTATAAGCCTGTTTTCATAGCGGAGTCACAAACAATGATTTTAGTAGTGTTTCATTTAGGTATGGCGCACTGCTGAAATCAGCATGCGTGGCACTACTTTAGGCTGCCCAATACACTGAAAAATAAAAAATTAAGACAACCTTGCAGTAGGCCTGGATTGACCATTTCTTCTGTTTTCATTTCACTGGGGCAATAATTTGCTTGAAGGTGGAAATGGCCTTTAAATACTTGTGTCAAAAGGTTTTTGCCCCATTCCGAGATGGAAATACCCCTTTGACCAGTAATGCTGGTTGTTTAAAGCAATCCCAGCTCTCCAAAGCAGAGTTTGAAGGGCTGTAATACCAGGCCTGGCATTTAGCCGGAAAGAACCTATAGGAGAGCGAGTTGTCATGGCTCAGGATGCTCCTCACTCAGCTACTGCCAGGCCCAGTGTTTTATTTCAAACACGATTATCAGGATGTAAGTATAAGCTTCATACACTCACAGTTATAAAACCATAGCCCTTGGACCGTCCAGTATCAGGTTCTCTCAGAAGCTGAATATTCTCAATCTGTAAAAAAAAAAAAAAAAAAAAAAAAAAAAAAATAATATTACTACCTCAAATTGTTCTCTCTCATATTAAGAAACCAAAGAAAGAAAAAAAAAAAAAAAGCTTACCTTTCCAAAGGGTTCAAAGATTCCCCTCAACATCTCCTCTGTGATGTTAAAATGTAAAGATCCTACATACAGACGCATGGGTCCAGTATTACCCCTCTGGAGACTACTGGCCATGGCAGCCAGGCGATTCTTTTCTGCCTATAGTGTAAGATAATATTTGAGTAAAGGCAACACAGATCTATGGGAAAATGAACGTTTGATTTACAGATGTAATACAAAAACCAAGATACTGGGGGAAGAGAAGCTTGACCGCAAGGGCTTACAATCTTCTCTACTACAGCCACTGGTTTATTAACATCGGGCCAGAAATGATTTGTTCTTCATTAAAGGGGCTGCCCAGTCCAGAAAATCCATCTTCAAATACCCTATAACGGAATTCTGATTTAATAGAGGGGTTCTCATCTCTTGGCAAAAGGGGAGAGTGGTTTGCTTTGGAGGACCTGTCCTCTCCTACACAGATAGGTCCATTGTTTGAATGGGCACTGTGTAATGAATTCTTCATTTCACTTGTACTGGTGGTCTATGGCAAGTGAACACTTAGGACAGCAAAATTAATTTACATTTTGCTGACACGACAAGCGTTTATGGTGTTTTTAGTAACTTTTAATCCAAACATATGTGAGGGTGGTGTTTTTACCCTTCTACAGAAAGGGATGGAAAACTGACATTGCTGCAATAAGATGCGTTTAAAAACACTAAAGAAATAAAAACTGCCAACAATCAGGGGGAAAAAAAAAAAAAAAAGGCTTGTGTGCCCCGCATTTCATATTTCCCATAGACTTTCAGTCAAACATCTGGCGCTGGCCACATAATACCAGTGTGTGAAAGCAGATTTCAGAAGTTGCTTTCTTACCTGTGAAGCCTGCACAATGATAGGGACACCCAGCAACCTTTGTCCAGTTAGCCCAATAGCGAGAGGCACAGACTGGATGTCAACAAATTCGACGTATGCTATGCCCTTTGACCTGCGTGAGTTTCTGTCAGAAATTATCCTTACATCACGTACCTGAAATATAATTTAAAAATTCAGCCAAATACAGATGATAGCTATGTAGTTAGTGGACAACAAATTTTTAAGTAGGACTAACTTTTCCAACGGCTGAAAAAAAGTCTTCCAAGTCTCGTGGACGAATCCGTGCAGCTAGCTGCATACAGAACACTGTCCGGGCATCCCGTTCTTCTGGAGTCAGATTAGGTTCAGGTTCCCTAAAGACAGGAAATTTTTAGTTTTAACATTTGCTGTAATGTAGAAAATGTGTTTTTCGTGTCTTCAGGCCAAGTAATCCCTATCCAAACTACATTAAAATCCCCCTAAATCCAGCATCACACTGTGATGCACCTAGTAATGCACAGCAATAAGACAAAGTGCACCCACTACAGACAATGTGTATCCCCCTGCATCTACACAGATGTAGCATTAATAGCAGCTTACATTTGGTTACAGTAGTTTTCTAAGCTTAAAGAAGAACTCCCGCAAAAAAATTTATTCTCTGACCTGTTAGAAAGGTGCATGATATAATCTGTAGTGATTGTCATTTTCTTATCAGTGACTGTTTCTGTGAGTAAAAACCTCTCCTCTTATTGTAGCTGGGTCATGTGACCAACTCCCTGACCTCCAACTGACCCAGGACAGAAAGCCAGTAACTGCTCTATTCATTCCTATGGGAGCCTCACTTTCAGTCTCATAGGAATACATAGAGAATTAGACTTCCTGTCCACACAAGTCTCTGTGTGAGTTGGTGGGTCTAATTCCTAGTCACATGACACCGATAAGAAACTTCAGGATGATATAAGTCAAAAATTCAGACACTGGTAAGAAAATGACATTCACTACAGATTACATCATGTACATTTCTAGCAGGACATGGAATAAAATTTTTGTTGGGAGTTCTTTAAATAAATGATGCAATGGCACTTAGGCCTGTAACAATCACAAAAGCCTGTCCATGCTGCGCGAGTTTTGATTGGGGGAGCGCTATATCACATACAGCTAGCATATTCTGGAATTACTATAAGACACAGACCAGAATTTTACCACCATTCAACTTTTTACAGCAGTATAGCGGAAATACCTGAGGGGGCTCTTTTCTTTTTGTCGAGGACTGCGACTCCTACTACGTGTATAACGTCGCCTGTTTAACGAGAACAGTTAAATTATATATAGGTCAGGTAAGAAAAGAAAAAAAAAAATACACTTCTACGTCTATCACTGTCAAATGTAAAACAGAAATAGTTGAGGACATCATTGATGTATGTGATCCAGTTCAGACGCCCAACTTCCACTGAATTGAGTTTTAGCCATGATTCAGTATAGTGAAATGAAGGGGAAACCAAGGATCCATGGTGCTGTCCTAATCACACTTTACAGTTCATAATGGTCATAATCCTATTATTCTTACTGACCCAGGACTGTAGTGCCTGGAACGTTCACGGCGGTGGCTCCTTTCACGGCTCCTAGATCTGTACCTCCTGCCTCTGCTACGGCTTCTGTATCTACGTTCATGACTTCTATGCCTGCTGCTCCTTCTTCTGTGTCTCTCTCTGCTCCGACTACGGCTAAGAAAAGCTGGATATTAATTTACCAGAAAAGATGAAAAACGTCTTTATTTTTAATGTAGATAAATAAAGTTGACATTTACCTTCTACGTCGATCACGACTCCGAGTTCGACTCTTTCTGCTGGTAGGAAGAATAGACACGAGTAACTACATGGCAATTACAAACGCAATACACGGTAGGTCCGTCACAGTGAATGTCTATATCAAATAACAATACAGCAGCGGATAGAGACGATTATATATATACTTAAATTTTAGCAGCGTTTTCAAAAAAAAAGGAAACAAAAAAATGATGTGTGTAAAGCTCTGACCCTTCAGACTCCACCACCACTTTCTAAAAATAAAATTCCTATGCAGGAGCCCACTAGAGAAGTGGTCTGCATATTTTAAAGATTGGGTACGGAAAGGATAGGAACATTGTAAAATAGAAACTTTGGATGTCATTTATTATACAGATATGCCTATATTAGGCATATTTCAGGTGCAGATGATGGCGCAAGAATAAGTTGTGCCGCTATCTGCGACTCTGCCCCGCTCCCGTCAGGTCTTAGATTGTGGGCATGGAGTGGGAGGGCCCTGTATTAGACATAGGAAATGGTCTAAAGTTAAGACTGTCTTACACTTACAAATGGTGCTGGATGCGCCAAAATTATGGAGAGGCCGGTGCCTCTTTATAACTTTGGCGGATCCTCCGCCAGCTATGGGGCTTTATTAATGCTGGAGTCTAAACTGCCGGTCTTAATAAATCTGCCCCTTTACTGACGTTCGTGAGTGCGTGAGTAGGGTATAAGTGTTTAGTGAGATTTATTTGACACCATGACCTGGATGCTTGGAAACAACGTTGTGGTGTCAAACAGTCTAATTAGAAATAGAGGGGATGGATAACATGCACGGAAGTCCATGTTACCCTCTCTAGTACAGTTACACAGGTAGATGATCTCTTCTCCCTGCAGCCTCCATCCCTGAAGGCCCGGGAGTGAGAGGTACAGGTTTATGCAGCTCTTACTTGGGACCTGTTTCTAAAGGCTATATACTGGGCTAGCACCTGCTCTTGTTTTAAACCTCAGGTTGTTAGCTTCAAAATCATGGTACTAGCTCTGTTGTACCCCCTCCTGCAGCCAAACAACCCAAACAGTTCTCAAAACAGTGTTGTATTCAGGGTAATCGGTGGGGGTGGGAGAGTATTGCAGGTATCTTTAACAGTGAAAGGATTGATGTTAGAAATCAGACAAACCCCTTTTTTAATATTCACAAGCAATATCAAACAATAGGAGTTACCTGCTGCTGCTGCTACTGTGGCTGCCATTTTTTCCAGAATGGCTCCTGCTTTCTCGCTCGTTTATCTCTTTATTTGAAATTTCTTCCTGTTCAGCCCAACAAAAAAATGCCACACCGATACAAGATGATCAGGCAGGTCCGAAGACAGAAAAACATGGAAGAATGGGGGCAAGGTGGGGAAACAGCAAAAGACAACATTAAAAAAACTTTTTAGCTAATAGGGATTAAGGGACTTATAAAACCAGTGGACTACCTACGTACAATCTTTCATTAATGTGACCTTCAATGAAGGATGAACAAGAGATCAGCAGAGCGTGCCTCAAATATATACCTTACCTGATACATAAATTAGTTATTATGGGTTATTTCCCCACTGTAGCTTGACTCTCAAACTCCTCGGCCTGGAGCAAACAGAGGGCATATTGCTTTATGACTTTTGGCAATTACACACTGGTAGCAAATTAACGAGGCATTGATGACAGTTACGCAGACACAACAACTTTCATTCTAAGCCGATCATGCAATACAGATTTAGAAACGCAAAGCAACAAAGCTTGAATTTCAAATGTATTATTTTTCAGTAATATTCAGGTTTTCTGTAACCAGCTACGTCTAATGAATGTCGATCTCTTGTAAATATCAAACAGTAACTTGGATAATACGAAGTAATCACCTTTCAAAGTGGTCAGAACCTTTCCAAGTTTTACTTTTTTTTGGGGGGGGGGGGGGGGGGGGGTTTATGAAAGGAGACTTAATGCTCCCACTCTAAAATGACAAATATAAGTAATAAGAGGTACTAAACCTCAAACACAAAGAAACAGCTTTTCTTTGATCCTGTTGGTTGTCTTGACGCCACAATCTTTTCAAGCCCCTTCCCCAGTTGAGCAGGGCAGGGAGGACTAGGTTCTATGAAAAGAAAGGGAGCAGTGTGTTATTGAGTAAGTGACAGCGTGAACTTAAAGGACCAGGAAACAAAATGGTTATTCAAGCCCATCACCCTTAACACTTGTGTGAGCTTTTCTAACAGCAGTACCCCAATAAGACATCCCTATTCAGATAACACTACGGTCCACATACATCAAGGGTCACAAGACACCATGCCAGGAGTCCTGCAACTCAAGATCCACTGTCTACTGGCAGCAGAAGGTGGCACGGGGTTTGGCATCGCTGCAGGATTAGTGTTACCTACGTAGAGCATCTCAATGTAGCACAAAGTAAAGCCTCATTTACACATCCGTGCTCCAATCCGTGAGCAGGTGGTCAGTGAGGCATCCGTGAAGGATCCGTGTTTTCAGAGCATCTCTTTTTAATGATCCGTGAAACACGCATGCAACACGGATGGCATCCGTGGTTTTCACGGACCCATAGACTATAATGGGAGTGAGGGATCCGGGAACACGGATCAAGATAGGACATGCATCCGTGCTAAAAAAAAAAAAAAAAAAAAGGAACCACGATGAAACACTGATGTCTGAACACACATTCAAATGAATGAGGACGTGTGCTGTCCGTGGAGAACACGTACAGCATACGTCCGTGAAACACCAACGTGTGAATGAGGCTTTAGAAGGGAGCTAATATGGGATGTCCAGGAATAAGTAGTTGTTACCTAATGTCCGCAGCCTGCCTCAGTAAACAGAAGAATCATACTTACCTGCTCTGGTGGGTCCTTTTTCCAATTCCCTCCTGGCTTTCTTCAGATACAGTATGGCTGTCACATGATTTGTTGCAGCCAATGACTGCCTTTAGTGGTGAGGTGTTCACAAGTGGCAATTCACAGTCATTGGCTACAGCAGAGCATGTGACCATGAGCATACTGTGCCAGAAGAAGGAGGGGATAGGAAGACAGACACACCGGAGCGGTGGGGAGCAGGCAAGTATGAATCATTTGTTAACTGAGGCAGGCTGAGACATTAGGTAAAAACTAATTATTTCCAGAGGCCCCTTTAGGGTTCAGCTATACAGTGATTTTAGGCTCCTCAAGTATCACAGTGTAGCAGGTAAGCCATAAGAATGGATGGGGTTGCATCACGACTTGAACGTTTGCTGTGTCCGCAACACGTGAATAGTAGAAATTCCAGCAGGGTTGGATTTATTTGCAATTTGTGTGTCGGGGTCAAAGCAAACGTGCGAGTCGTGCTGCAATCCCATCCATTCCTATGGCTGCCCTGCGATACTTGGGCACTAGACACGTCGCGCACAAAATCAAAGCGTAGTCAAACCCTTAAACGCTTCAAAGTCCACAAACATTAATGAAATTTACACACCACATGATCTTATAATAAGACACATTGTTATTTGTTTCATCTGATACTGCCCAATGCAAACCTGACTCATCTCTCACATTAGACATGGGGGAATGGGGAATCTATCAAAACTAGAGGAAAGGAAAATCGGCTTAGTTGCCCATAGCAACCAAATTCATCCTTTGATTTTTAGAGCTCCTTTGGAAAATGAAAGTTGGGGGTCTAATTGGTTGCTATGTGCAACTTTGATAAATGTCCCCCTATGTCTAATGTGTGGACAGGAAGTCAGTTTCTCTATTCTCTCCTATGACAGCCTCAATGTCAGTCTCTCAGGAATAAATGGAGAAACTGACTTCCTGTCTACGCTGTCAGTTGGAGATCATAGGGTTGGTCACATGACACAGCTGAGGATCAGGAGGGAGGTAATAACTCACAAACATAGCCACTAGCAAAAAGATTAGCTTCACTACAATTTACATCATGTAACTTTCTAACAGGCCAGACATAAAAAAGTGGGTGGGAGTTCCTAAATCTCTCCCATCATGCTGGACGCAAACAACTCCCACCAATTTCAAAGCTTTAAATTCTTGAATACTCGAACGCAGCATGGCCGTGTCGCAGGACTGTGCTGGGGGCCCCTCCGATTATGACAGCAGGGATCACACAGCCCCCCCACCCAAATCTATGGCGAGTTGGATGGAGTTCTGGAAATACAGCACTGTACTCAGCTATCTTCCACAGAGATAATAAAGCAGCACCATGCATGCTCAACCTGCCACTCACTTCGGGGGCTTTGTATCTAATAACTTTCCCCTATTCTGTGGATAGGGGACAACTTGCTACAACTGGAATACCCTTTTAAAAAATCAGTAAGTGGCGCTAAACGTAGCCCAGGCCTTGAGGTCTTCCCTTTGGTCTTTTTAGTTCTGATAATTGATGATTTTGAACTGTTAGGAGGTGCTGTGTAATGGGCCTCTATTGGGCTCAGACTTTCAGCCACAAACATACATTTCTGTTCATTTTTTGCTACAAAACATTATTCTTTGCGGCATGAAGGCACCCATGATTAACTACGGGGTGTATTTTCACAATGCATCCAGTGTCTTCTTTACTATCTTACCCACTATTTTTTATAATTCAGGATTTGTGGAAGCAAGATTGTGTGAAAACCACCCGGAAATTCCTGGCAGTGAAAGAGTAGAATGGTATAAAGATTGCTTTGCACATCTCAAGATTACAAGAAAATAACCTGACTTGCCTCATTCTCCTGGCTTTGATAGGGAGCCTCCAGCATCGCTTCTATCACAATATCATAGTCTTCAGAAGCCATGTCTCTTCACACGTGGGTCTTTAGTTCTGCAGAAAACCAAAAATAAAGAAATTGACAATGTGCAGGATTAGATCATATGGAACATATCAGCCTTCAGGAGTCAGAAATACAGTCACACTCAGGTCTGTGGCTAGTGATGTGTGTCATGCTCATATTAATTCCTCCTGGGCAGCCCCCTCAGCTTAAAGGGTTATTCCCATCTTGGACAATGGGGGCATATCGCTAGGATATGCCCCCATTGTCTTATAGGTGCGGGTCAGAGAACAGAGCCCCCAAAGTGAAGGAGGGCGCGCACTACGCATGCGCAGCCACCCTACATTCATTTCTATGGGGCCACCGAAAATGGCTGAGCACTGGCTGGGCTATTTCCGTCGGCTACATAGAAATGAATGGGAGCGGAGGCCGTGCATGCGCGGTGCGCTCCCATTCACTTCTATGAGCACAGGTGGTGGTCGGACCACGGGAAACCTGGGGTCCTCCAGGCGTAGCACTCCCCACTCCGATCTCAATATAGGTGTGGGTCCCAGCACCTATCAGACAATGGGAGCATATCCTAGCAATATGCCCCCATTGTCTAAGATGGAAATACCCCTTTAACTTCCCCTATAGACAAGGGATTAGTAACCTTTGGCACTCCAAGGACTGTGAAACTACAACTCCCAACATGCACACTTATGTGGCTGTTTGTGTACCTCCCACAGAAGTGAAAGGAGCATTCAGGGAGTTGACGAAGGCTGCTGATCCCCTGCTATAGATGGTGTAAGGTCAGACAAGCAGTCTAGACCTGATTTATCACAGGGGCTCAGGATGACAATTAAGGGGCAGGGATAGACACTGTGGTGCATCCAACCCCCCTTGTCTGTGTCTTATTTCTTCTAAAATGTTAAAAGATGATCAGTTTCTTAGATATCACACCCAGTACCTAGTCAGGGCAATTCTCAACTCTGTGTGGGAGATTTATCAAAACTGGTGTAAAAGAAAAAGGACTTAGTTGCCCCTAGCAACCAATCAGATTCTCTCTCATTTTCTAGAGTAGCTATGAAAAATGAACGGTGGGATCGCTTCAGTTTTGTCTCCATTCATTGTCAATGTGGACAAACTGAACAAAACGGAATGTGCCAGAATGCAGTCTGTTTCATTTGGTTGCATATGCAGCGTTTTTCTGTCCGCGATGTGATGCGGAGCAAGACGGATCCATTATGACTCACAACGTAAGTCAATGGGGACGGATCAGTTTTCTCTGACATAATCTGACACAATAGAACAGATCTGTCCCCCATTGACTTTAAATGGATCCGTCTTGGCTATGTTAGAGATAATACAACCGGATCCGTTCAGAACGGATGCAGATGGTTGTATTATGACAAAAGTGTTTTTGCTGATCCATGACGGATGCAGCAAAATCACTGGTGTGAAAGTAAACAAATCAGTTTTGATAAGTCTCCGCCTGTGACTCTAGAAGGGTACTGGCATCTGCATCATGGTGGTTATGTAACGCTGTGTACAGCAGACACTGGGGAAAGCTGCGCCTCTAGGTGTTGGGCGCTACATGGGTTAGCCACAAATAAAAGTTAAAATCTATCTGTAATAGATACAAACATGATCAGGAGATGAGGCAGCACTCCAGACATAAATATTATAACTACACACACTTGTTTTCTTTTTTTAAAACATAGTTTCCATGATTACAAAGCACCATGTAACATTTTCACAGTCTGCCAGGTGACTACGATCAGAAAACCTGCCAGTGAGAGGGTTAATCTTTCTTCCTATTTACATTCTACTTCACCAGACTGTGTACAGCATTAATGACACATGGCAGTGTGAACAAGGACTTCCAGACTCCCTGCACTGTGCATTACAACCTGAGGGAGGACTGCAGTAACGGATACTGGGGGAAGCTCTATATAGTACACACATAAACAGTATATACACATCTACACTTCTCGAGCACTGTCAATAGGAAACACACATTTCCCCTCCGCTGCCCGTTAAACGACGCACAGCGGAGAACTCACACAATAACACGGCCGTACCACTGACTATATACGTACACTTAATGGCCCGTGGAAACAAGAAACGTGACCCGTTCCGGGCAAACAGAGTAATTCCGCTATTTTGAAGTCCCTGCAATAAACAATAGCACTCACCCGCTCTCCTCTGTGCACGGTACGCGTTATCACTAACAAGATGGCGGCCAGGGCTGATACCTTCTAGAAGCTTCCCTCACAGTAATGATACTCTCCAACCAATCACAGTCCCTAGCCTCAGAGAAGTAGGCGTGCTAAAAAAAGAAAAAGTAACCGCCAATGAAAACTTAGAAACAACTGGCTGCGGCCAAATCACCGAAAAGAATCAAAACGAGGCTTGACACGCTTAGCGCTAATGGCGTCAACTAGGACTTACCTAAACGCTGCTTTTCACCACCACGTATCTAAGAACCACACGGCCTCATCACGTGACATAAACCTATCCCGGGCCTATACATTCTACGCTTTACCATAAAACTGAAAACTAGGTACGATCAACACCATGAAAACTGATGTAAAGAGAAACTGGCTTAATTGCCCATAGCAACTAATCAGATTTTACCTTTCATTGTCCAAAGAGGTCTGAAAAATGAAAGGTGGAATCTGGTTGCTATGGGCAACTAAGCCAGTGTTCATTTAAACCAGTTTTGATAAATCACCCCCCATGAGTCTGAGGAAAGGGTATGGGCTGCAGAACTGTGTGGTATGAATAAAGTTATAACCTTATATATTACAGAGTAGTGTATAGCATAGCATATATCTATAGTGTAGTGCTATAGTGCTTATCCTGTCAAATATGTGCTGTAGGTATGAGTCATTCCACAGGTCCGCCCACATTAGGGGTGAACAAGCTCTTTAAGAGTGTGCCCAGGCGTGGACTCACAACTTAAAGTGGCTTTGAATGGAAAAAAACTAAAAGTGACCCTATTTTGTAGCCAGGTCAAAATTGAGAAGGCAGGGTCAACACAAGTAGGAGGGGCCAACAATACCATATTGCGGTACGTTATACCACCCCAGCAGAGCAAAATACATAGTTTCCAACTGTACCGAACTTGCTAGGATCGTTCCTCGTTTTCAGAGACGGTTCCAGAAAATGTCCTGGACCGAAAATGAGTGTGGCTAACACAATCCTGCAATTAAGTGGGTGTTTCTGTGCAGCTTTGGGGCAATTCCCAGGGCGGGGCTTATAATCCCCTGAATTTACCAACTGAAATGTTGGTAAGTATGGAAATACCACAGTTCATCTCAAAATACTGCCCCAGCAGCATAAAATACCTCCCCAAAAACTGCCCCTCTGTGGTAACCAGCACCAGCTGCCAAATTCTGTCCTCCTACTTTGTTGTGGTGCTCCCTCCTGCTGTGAACTTGTTTCTGGGCTCTTGTAATCTGTTCACCTTTCACAAATGTCCAGTACCTCCTCCCTTAGGGGAAAGAGAAGTTCCAAATCTAAGGCTAGTTTCACACTAGCGGCAGCACGGATCCGGCAGGTGAAGGGCCCGCCGGATCCGTGCTACCGCAGGTGCACGTGTGGGGCACCACGGAAGCATTATTACTTCTGGGGCACAGTGGGGACATGTTGGGGGCACTGTAGGTGCAGTATTACTACCAAGTGTGCTCTGGCAGAGAATTATTAGTTGGGACTTTTGGGAACACTATTACCATTGGGGCACCCTGGGTTTATCTGTTTCTGCAGTATAGTACTGAGGAGCACAGCAGAGTCCAGAAGATGGGAGGATGATGGAAAAGTAGTAAACTAAGATTTTTTTTTTGTCAAACTGCAGAGACAAGAGATGGATGAAAGAAATCATCATGGTGGTCTGGACTGAATGGAGAAGATGAGGAAAGAGAATATCTACATGAGAGGAGACGTCACTGGATGTAAGAGGTATGGGGCGCTGTATTAACCTGTATGTTCTGTAGTGATATAGGTAATGTTAGGAGGAAAGAAGTTAGGTTGAGAATTTGGTATGGGGGGAGGGGTGCTGTTTCAATTTTCACCCAGGCAGCAGAAAGACTATGTGCACCCCTGGAGATGTGTAAGGCTCCATTCACACGTCTGTATCTTTTAATCCGCATACGTTCCGCAAATGCGAAATCCAGAATGCGGATCCATTCATTTCAATGGCTCCGCAAAAAATGCGGACAGCACTCCGTGTGCTTTCCGCATCTGTTGTTCCGTTATGCGGATCCACATATAAGATAGAGCTTGTCCTACTTTTGTCCGCATATGCGGTCCGTGGTCCAATTGTAGTCAATGGGTCCTCAAAAAACGCGGATGATTTGCGGAATGCATCAATATGTCATCCGCATGTCATCCGCAATTGCGGATCCATTTCCAGGAAATAGAAAGAAATACCCTACCAACATATATTCCTCCTTCTGTTTTTTTTTTTTTGTGGAAAAACGGAACGGATGCGGATGTACAATTGGTAAAAATGGAAGGTTTTTGCGGAAACACGGATCCGCAAAAAATGGAACGAAAATCTGGAAAAGAAAAATACGGACGTGTAAATGAAGCCTTATGGATAGGTCAGGTGGGGGGGCTGAGTGTTATGGGGGAAAGACAATGAAATCAGTTTTCTCCATGTTGAGTATTAGGAAGTGGGAGGAGAAGAATGAAGATATAGCTGACAGACACGCTCGGATTCTGGATAGCAGGGAAGTGAAATCTGGACCGGAGAGGTAGATTTGATTGTCACCAGCATAGAGGTGGTATTAGAAGCCATGGGACTCTATGAGATGTCCCAGGCCGAATGTATAAATGTTGAAAAGTAATGGACCCAGGACAGAGCCTTGAGGGAAACCAACAGAGAGGGGGCGTGTTGAGGAGGTGGTGTACGAATGGGAGACGCTGTTGGTGAGGTACGAGGAGATCCTGAAGAGAGATAGGTCTTTAATGCCAAGGGAAGGGAGGATTTGTAAGAGGAGAGAGTGGTCAACAGTGTCAAAGGCAGAGGACAGGTCAAGGAGGAGGAGCACAGAGTAGTGACGTTTAGCTGTGGCAGCAAGCAGATTGTTGGCGACTTTGGTTAGGGCAGCTTCAGTGCAGTGATTGGGTCTGAAGCCGGATTGCTGCCATAGGATGTTCAATAAATAAATGTTCATTTCCTATAGTTTGTAGGCAGTTCAACTTTCCTTCCTTCATATTGCACTGGCTCCTTCCTTCTTCTTAGCTATATAGAGTCCATGGTGATTGGTTAATCGATTGTCAATTACTGCTTATTAACCTGTCTCTCTCTGGTTGTACCTATGGGGCTTTAACCCATTTGTGTTTGGACAGCATATGTAGAGGCGGACTGGCCATAGGCCCTAAAGGGGAAATTTCCTTGTAGACATACAAAATAGACAGCACTCCAGTATTCTGTGTTATAGTGAAGACTTTATTCAGCCAGACACGGTTGAGCACATCAGTACAATTATAGCGACATTTTGGGCTATTTGAAGCCCTTCATCAAGCCACTTGTGTACCGCACGTGTGGACACTGGCCGAAGGGGGAAATTTCCTTGTGGGGGCCACCTGAGCCCTCCAGTCAGGTACATGATGATTTGATGCTCTCAGCCTTAATTAATGATAAGAGCATCAGGTACTTATGCACCTAACTGGTGGCCACAGATGCCTTTCTGAATTCAACTTCATTGTCCTCCTCAAGACAGTGATACAGTTGACTACTGCACTAGCAGTATTTTGTGCTGCACGGTGGTCAGTTTTTTTTTTTTGCTACACTATTGTATTGCTTGCCCTGTCTACTTCTGTTGGCCTACCCACTTGTGTTGCCCACTTTCTGTCATTTTGTGCCTACTGTACCTACAACATGGGGCCACTTTTAGTTCTCAGTCCACCACCTACAGGAAATGAACATTTTGGTAAGTAAATTTTCATTTTTTGGCAACCATTGACTTTGATTTTTACTTGCATATTCGTATGCTCACAGGAAGTTTCTGCACATAGTGATTATGGTCATAGATGTTCACCTGCTGTTTGGAATAACCATCAATCTTCATCAAGGCGACAATGTTTCTGGCAGCTGCCCTTAGGTTGAGGGGAATCTTGTAACACTATTTTGGAGGACTTGCAAGATCTTCATCTCCACACCGCTTTCCAGATCCTGAGAGAATATGGTTTCATTGTGAATCATGAGAAATTGCATCTTCTCCCAACCACAAGATTGAAGACAGTGATAAAGTGTGAACATGAAGTTTCTGATCATTTGAATTCCATTTTGTATCTGTTCAGTTAAAGTGTTGATTTAAGACCTGTGAATGCAGGTGCACGGAGTAAGGTTTTGTCTACGTATTTTCTCAAGGTTGTTTTGGGATTCTGACTCGCTGCGGACCTGGGAACTGGCCGCTCCAAGGTCTGGGGTGACAGCAGATGAACAACACGTACACAGTGACAGTTATACAGCGCATGTGCTGGCTACATTCCACTAGGGAATGGAGCTCTTTGTTTAATTGGTATATAGCTGTAACCCTTCAGGAAATAAGTCAGAAGCTCATCCTACGGGGGGACGCTTCGTGTAGGGACCGGTGTTTTCCCGATCGAGACTCTGACTGCTTTCGCTGAAAGGGCTTCCCAGCTGATGTCTCTGTCAGATGATGATAACTCAATCGGTGATGTAGGTACCTTAATCCTGGATGTAGCCAGGACTCCAGATGAAGTGTTGATATAATTGTGTATTATGTTCTTTATCCTTTGTGTAAAGATAAGTGCAAAAGAAGGACATTATATCACTATATGTATACACTACTTATTATATTTAATAAAATCATATTATAAACCTTCCTTTGAAGTGTAGCTGTAGTTCAGTTAAGAGTCTCTCTTATCAGCAAAACAAGTGACAGAATCAGAAGCATTCTTCAGAAGGTAAATTACTTTATGAAACATCAAATTTGTAGTATCTGCTTGCTTGAAGATCCCAACTTACTTACATAGAGGCTGCACCTTGGGTGAAGCCAATATCTGGACAGTACAGAGTGCTATAATAGTTCCCAGGTTCTTCGATCAGTTAATACCAGTCTTCTGAGAAACTAGACCTCAAGTGGTGGTTGTCCCAAGTTTAGCTAAGACATGGTCAGTATCTGAGAATATCCCAATAGTCCTCACCATGGATGCCTTGAACTTGGCATAATGTGCACATGTAGGCATACAGTGGGTGCAGATGAAGTAGTACAGGTCTACTAAGAGCTCAAAGCGATCAAGCTGGCACTTTCCCATTTTTGGCCTCTCCATTTTAAGGAAGCCCAGGTTTAGGCTGATAACATTTCAGATGTATTTTTATCTGAACAAGGGGGTATACAGAGTCACATATTAGTGCCAAAGATACTGCAATGACTAGTCTAGAGGGATATGATCATTATAGCAGACTGGCTTAGTCATATTACACTGAAAGAGTAGTTGAAGCTTAGAACAAACTCCCATGTGGTTGGGAAATCTGTAGTAAGTGAATTTAAACAGGACCGGTCACCACAAAATGGAATGCATTCTGCTGGCAGCATGTTATAGGGCAGGAGGAGCTGAGTACATTGATGCCTATTTTTTGAGAAAAGATTCAGCAAAACTGTATACAATTCTATCTCTGCTTTTTCTAACTTAAAGGGGTTATCCCATCTTGGACAATGGGGGCATATCGCTAGGATCTTATATCGAGAACAGGGCCCCAAAAGAAAAGGAGGGAACACTGCGCATGCGCAGCCACCCTCCATTCATTTCTATGGGGCCGCCAGTGCTCGGCTATTTCCGTCGGCTCCATAGAAATGAACGGGAGCTGGGTCACACTTGCGTGGTGCGCTCCCATTCATTTCTATGAGCGCAGCAGGGGGGGGGGGCTGCGCCTGGTGGTGGTCGGACCCTGGGAAACCCGGGGGTCCTCCAGGCTCAGAGCTCCCCTGCTTCGTTCTCGATATAGGTGCGGGTCCCAGTGGTGGGACCCGCGCCTATAAGACAATGGGGGCATATCCTAGCGATATGCCCCCATTGTCCAAGATGGGATAACCCCTCTAAGACCACCTCTGTGTTCAGCTCTCTGAACACAGGGCAGGTATGATCAGTGATTGTAGCATTCTCAGTGTGTGTATATATAGATAGCTGTCAGTCACTGAGAGTTTTACATAGTGGGTGTTATCAGTGATTGATAGCATTCTCTGTGTAAGTGTGTATACAGTGATAGCAGTTAGTCACTGATAGTTGTACACAGGGGAGGTGTTATTATTGATTGACCACATACTCTGTGTAAGTGTGTATACAGAGATAGCTGTCAGTCACTTACTACTTCCCCTGTGTACTGAGAGCTGTTCACTGGGGTGGTCTTAAGCCTGGCAGTTGGGCTTCAGTAATAGGCCCCTGTACTGATTGAGCAGGCACAGCTCCTATGCTCGAGTGATTTATACTGTAGAGAATACAGAGAAATCCACAGAAATGATAGGTGACACTTGCAATAACAGAGTTGGTTTGGTGCAAAAATAAGTAAACAATTAGCACAATACTATTTGCTAGCACCATAAAGCGGAATGTTCTCGTGCACTGAATCCAGATCTTTTCCTCAGTTACTTGAGGAGAAACTTTTCTATCGCTACTTCCAGAACATACAGCTCGTGTCTCCATGGTGTTACAGCCTGATTTGCTTTGCTGATGGATTTTCAAGGACCTTACATTATTTTCTTTGAGGAGCTATAAAAGACACCAGTTTATAAAGAAATCTTCACACTCTCCTTGAACTAAAGAAAGCCATTAACTTATCTTTACGTCAACACTTGCAATTCCTTGTGGCTTGGAGACATTTCAGAGTTTTTAGGCAGATTTACTTATCTTGTCTAGTATTTAGACATTGTAAACCTAAGCTTATATTACACCTGCAGATAATAGTTAAGATAATCACTAAGAAGCATTTGTATGAACGCTCGTTAGCGATGATCTGACAATGTAATACTGTTGCTGATTACCAGATGCAGACGATCGTTCATGGGGTAATTGGTATCGTTCAGAAGGTTTAAAAATCCTTGTTTGCCGACAGCAGATCGTGCTGTGTAATCACGCCACAGGCAAATAATGATTCAATATGGGGACTAGTGATCACTAATGCCATACTGAGGAGGCGAAAGCTTTAGACTAGACAGGCCATATTACACTGCCTATTGTTGGTCAGTTTAGATCAGACATTGTGGAGTAACAAGAACTGGGTTTATTGGAGTTCATTTCAATGTACAGGAAATACATAATAGAAATGCATAGAGAGACTACATAGTGAGCATTAGTAACAGCGACATCTAGTGTCGTAACAATAAACTGCAGTCAATCCAGCAATAGACTAAGCTGTGAGCTGTTGCATCTCCAACATTGTTCAGGCAGGACAAGTGCCCAAATCACTATATACACATCAGTTGGAGCTCCTTACATCATTAATAGCCCTGAGCAAAGCAAGCTTCAGATGCTTAATCTAAAGTCACTTCATTCAAAACTTTGGATTAATACTGTATGGAGATCCGTTGCGCATGACTTAGTTGAATAACTTCAGTAATTAATTTTTAAAGTGGAAAACCACATTAAAACTGAACTCTGCTTCGCTTTCGAGGTAAAAGTCTAGTCAGAAGCGAAGCAGAGTTTGTTTTCAAGTTTTGAAGTGGTTTTCCACTTTAAAAATCAATTACCAAAGTTATTGAACGAAGACACGTGGGACTTTGTGAATAACTCACCAGCTCATCGGAGACCATACATTCTAATACTGTACGGAGACAAATCTCCGTACAGTATTATTTCGAAGTTTTGAACGAAGCGACATTGGATGAAGCATCCAAAGCTAACTTCACTCAACACTAATCATTACAAAGGTCGATGCAAAGTGAGTGGGGGAGGAATTGTTCTTTCCCTATTCAGTTTTAATTATCATCGGCAGCACATTCCGGATTACACGGAGATTTGCTGCCAATAATCATATGTCCTTCATTTTGATGAAAGCTGTAAACCAGCCAACAACCTAGCATTTGCTCGTTTATCAGCGGCATTATTGTAGGGGCCAATTATTGGGAATGAGTGTTCCTATGAATACTTGTTCCCAGTAATCAGCCTGAAACTTGTCTGGACTAATAGGTGCTTTAAAAAAAGCACAAGATTTTTCACAGTGGCTAATGCTAGATAAAACTGGTACACCTTTAGAATGTCTAGACAAACGTTATACCACCTATTAGGTGGCTTACTTTGTGCAAGAAAGGAAATGGCACACCCAAAATTGGCCACATTCAGGAGACCATAATGTGAATGCATTTTAGCTTCCCTGTTATGGCTGCTAATCCAAGTTTGACCGCAGATTTAATCAATCAGGGATAGACTGTGAATTTAACATGGCCCGTGAAAAAACACAAAAAACTCAAAGTGGCCCCATGATGTAGGTGGGCCCATATTGACAAAAGGTGGGGCCAACGTAAGTAGGTGGGCCCAACAGTAGAGGGGCAGTATATTGTGCTGCACTGTGGCACTTTATCGGTTTTTGCACTTTGCCCCCCCCCCCCCCCCACCTAATAACTTCTTCGTAACCCCTCCTCCCGTCCAACCCCCATTCCTGTGGCTAGTCAAGATGGCTCTCTCAGACGAGGCCTGGCAGCTGCTCTGTCCACACGTATACACTGTATATAATGTTGTATAATACTGTTAATGGGGCCCTGACAAATGAAATCTTAGTCCTCTTCCTGGGTGGGCCCTTTCTGAGTTCGGGCCCCAAAGCAGCTGCTTCCCCTATAGCTACGTCCCTGTACTGAACTATGGTATTTACTTCTACTTGGGCAGTATATTGCGATACACTTTTGTATTTGGTCCTGCAGCAGAACCAAATACCAAAGGTCATTACAATATACTTCCCAAGTAGAACCAAAGCTAGTTTCACACTAGCACTAGAGATACAGCAGGGAACAGCCTACTGGATCTCTGTACTCTGCCATTGCCAAAAGCTTGAACGTCCCTGTCCGGCCCCATTTACTATAATGGGGACCAGCGGAGATCCAGCCGCAAATTTGCAGAGGACCTGACGGAGGAAAACCGCTGGATATGAGCCAAATATTAATTCTACAAAATAATACTAGGATTCTTTATAAAATAGCAATGGCTGATCAGAACGGCTCCCTCTTTATTCCCGTTTGCTTTGTTTCTTAGTTAGAGCAGCCTGAGAAAGCCGATCAAAAAATTTTCATTATATCGTGAACACACTAGTTACATAATCAGCAAGTCAATATTTGGCATTTTGGCTCCACCTGCTGTCTTTTCATTGTACTGCACATCATCACTCCATACAGTGGAGGGTTTCTTGCAAAGCCTTTTCTTCTCTACAGAAGAAATTGGAAAGGACGCCAGACCCCACCCATCCTCAATGAATGCCCGTTGAATTAGCAAGAGGACAGGGGCAGACTGGGAACTTAAAGTGACCCTCGAAAAAATAAGTGGCCCCGTTTTGTAGTCGGGTCCAAATTGATGGAAGGCAGGGCCAGCAATACTATATTGTGACACATTATACCGCCCCAACAGAGCCAAATACCACAGTCCACCACAAAATACATCCCCAAAAACTTCTACTGGTCGGCTGTGAGGAGGGCCCAGGCAGCCCCCTGGTCATCGGCCCACCGGGAAATTTCCCTGTAGGGTCTATGGCCAATCCGCCCCTGCAAGGGACAACAAACCAAGACTTGGTTTATCTTCCTTCTCTCCTAGGAATAACTAACCCTCCTAAATACCCGAGATAAATCTGACCCCTACTACTCCCACCACTTCCCATAACCATCCCTTTTATTATCTAATCTTCCTCATGTAAACCTTTCCATAAGAAAATATGGACTCCTAGCGTACTTCTAGTTCAGGACTTTCTATAGGTTGAATGTTCTACACCAGAAGGGCATATTCCCAACTTATTTAGAAAAGTCTTTTCTTAAAGGGTTTGTCTCATTACAGACAATGGGGGCAGATCGCTAAAATATTCCCCCATTGTCTTATATATCGGGAATGGAGCCCCACAAGGTGGTGGCTGGAGGACTCCGGTCCGGCCACCCCCAAGCGTGCTCCCCATAGAAGTGAATGGGAGCTCACCGCGCATAACCGGCCACCGCTCCCATTCACTATGGGCCCTGATGGAAATAGCCAAGCCCCAAAATCATACCCCCAAGCTCCATCAGCCTCAGATCAGACCCCCAAGCTCCATCAGCCTCAGATCAGACCCCCAAGCTCCATCAGCCTCAGATCAGACCCTCCAAGCTCCATCAGCCTCAGATCAGACCCCCAAGCTCCATCAGCCTCAGATCAGACCCCCAAGCTCCATCAGCCTCAGATCAGACCCTCCAAGCTCCATCAGCCTCAGATCAGACCCCCAAGCTCCATCAGCCTCAGATCAGCCCCCTGTCAGATGATAAAACAATTAAATAAACGTACCTTGTTTGCACCATTACCTATTTGGTATTTTTAGAACGTAAAAACTCAGTGGCGGTATTGATGTTTTTTTTCCCCATCGATCCCCCCAAAAAAAAGAAAAAAAAAATACAACTTGGCCCGCAAAAAAACAAGCCCTCATACGACTACATCGACTGAAAAAAGAGGGACAGTTCATGGAATGTGACTATGAAAAACACTGCATGGTCACTAAGACCCAAAACAGGCTAAGGGGTTAATCACACTTACCTCTCCCATTCACTTGAATGGGAGAAGTTGTAATTACATTGCACCACTGCTACAATCTACACAATGTGCAGGTAAACACTGAAGTGTACAGCTGATCAGTGGTGGTGGTGCAGGGAGTGGGATCCCCGCTGATATGATATTGATGACCTACCCTATCCTGAGGAAGGGTAATCAATATCTGACATTGCAATGCCCCTTTAAATCTCTGCTCTTTCTGACTTCAGTTGTACACATGTGTAAAGCTTCATTCACACATCAGTGTTTTAGGTCAGTGATTTCCATCAGTGATTGCGAGTCAAAACCAGGATTGGAGCCTCCACAGACAAAAGGTGTAAGGGAAAGATCCGCACCTGTTTTGTGTTTAGACCCACACCTGGTTTTGACTCACAATCACTGATGGAAATCACTGACCGAACACTGATGTGTGAATGAGGCATAAGTGTGTATAGACAGATAGCTGTTAGTTGTGCATGGGCGCCGTCTCAAGAAATCACAGAGATACAAATGTATATTTACTGAATCTTGCCCCATAAATATATCAACCTGCTCTGCTCCGCTCCTCCTGGTCTATGACACGCTGCCTGCAGATTGCATGGCTTTCTGTGGTGACAGGTCCTCTTTAAAGGGAACCTGTCAGCTCTGAAACACCCCCTGAACTAGAGTAAGTGTTGTATAGTGTAAGTGATGCTGAATCCGAATATGTAAGTTTTATCTTCATACTCACTTCCATTCTGACGCTGTGCTCCCACAAACCTGCAGTAAAATACATTGAGAGGACTCTTCTTTGAGTCGTCTCCATTATGTGAATGAGCACTGGAGTCCACTGAGTGCATTTTACTGCAGGTTTGTGGGAGCACAGCGTCAGAATGGAAGTGAGTATGAAGATAAAACTTACATATTCGGATTCAGCATCACTTACACTATACACCGCTTACTCTAGTTCAGGGGGTGTTTTGGAGATGACAGGTTCCCTTTAACTTCTAAGCAACTTATACTAAAGACACATACAAAAGGGGTACTATGAAAAGGTCCACAAGTAAAATGCAGTAAACATTATATTTATTGTTTCTAAGTTCCACATAATAAAAAAAGACTAAGAGGGAACCATGGAGGTTTCACTGAAGACTTCTGGTAGCTTTTATACTCCACAGTCGCTGCAGTACATTTTGGAGCATCACCATGTCTGTATTAAAGAGTTTGCTACTAGCAGGGCTCAGCCACCATAGCAAAAGTCCTGCATGATGGTCACAGTCCAATGGTGTAGGAGCGGCCAGTGGGATTATGAATTGCAGAGCAGATGGGAGATGTCACAGCCCACTCGTACCAGACTTTCTTGCCATTGTTACAACGCCAGAACCGTACACATACTGTATCACCCTCTTGCAAAGGAATTGGTTGCTGCATAATACAAAGAAGAAAAAATACATAAAAAAAAAAGTTATGAATAATGTAGTAATACAGGCCAATCTGAAACATGAAGGCTATAGGAGTAACCATATAAAGAGGTCCACAGTCAGACTGGCCATCTACCATATGTTCCTGATCCCCTCATACCTGTACATGTCTTCACGGCTGAGCAAACAAGTCCTCAGCAGTGGAGGAGGAAGCTGCTGACAGACAACCTCTGGCAGCAGCTCATCATCCTGAGAACAAAGGGATCATGCAGTTGAAATACAATATGCCTAATCCTCATCTCCCCCAACATTGATAGAGGAGGGAGGAGAGTTGAGAGGACACCACACACATTAGATGGTTGAACAGTCTCGCCCAACATATCTAATGTGTACGGCCAGTTTAAAGGCGTTATCCTTGATGATAGGTCAGGATAGGTCATCATTATCACAACAAGGGGGATCCAAGTCCCAGGACCCACATCAATCAAGGAGCCGCTGCTCATAACCTATCCAGAGGATAAGCTCACTGGAGAGTGGTGCCCAGGGGTGCCAAGAGATGGACTCCGCTGATCTAATACTAATGGCCTATGGCATTACCGCCGATCGTGGAAATTAGCCATGGGTGTCTGCTGTGTGAAACAGCAGTCACTCGGTTGCTATGGCGCCCACTCCAAAGCGGGTGCCATGTTTAAAGACCAACATGTGACATACTATTACTGCTCGTACCATTTTGTTTCTGTGTGTAGGTCTTTCACCTGGCTGGTAGTGAGTAGAGTTGGGCAATATACCAGTGTACGTCATATACCGCAGTACTAAGAAACCGCAATAAGGCAGTTTCTTGATTACCGTGGTAGTTTTGTGACGTCACGCCCACTACCGTATTTTTCGCCCCATAAGACACATTTTTTCCCCCCCAAAGCACCGGAGGACAAGGAAGCGTTGAAGACTGTACTCACCGCTTCCTGGTTCTCCGCTCGGCTGTGCAGGGCTGCACACAGCATAAGGGCGCTCTGTGACCTCACGCTGTGCACAGCAGGCGGAAGGCAGAGAGCGGGAGGAGAGGATCGGCGGCGTCCAGGAGCAGGAGAGGTAAGTGGCTTTTTTACTTTATAAAACATGAGGCTGCTGGGGGCTTGTAAGAGGCTGCTGGGGGCTAATGAGAGACATATGGGGGCTGATGAGAGGCATGGGACTCTTATCTGAGGTCTGATTAACATTGGGGCTGTCAGGTTAGGTCTGATTAACATTGGGGGTCTGATTGGTGGTCTGACCAGAGGTCTAATGAAAAATATGTTTTATTATTGTCCTCCTCGAAAACCTAGGTGTGTCTTATGGGTTTAGGTGCATCTTATAGGGCGAAAAATACAATATGTCTTTAAGGCCTCATGCCCACAACTGTATTTTCAGTCTGCATCCAATCAGCATTTTTTGCAAATCGAATGCAGACTCATTCATTTTTAAGTCCTTGTACCCAGGCCTCATTACATGGTGTGGGATAGTGGGGCCACAAGAAGACATTACTATACTGTATGGGGGCAACAAGGAGACATTGCTGTATACTGTAACAAGGAGACATTATACAGTATGGGCGCTGTAAGGTGTAGCCCCAAAACAGTATAATGTCTCCATTGGGCCCGCTTTTTCCATAGTGTATAATGCCTTCTTGTGGTCCCAAGTATTTTTTTTTCTTCTAAATGGGTGCTGATTGCAATATATATATTATCGCAATAAATTTCTTAATATCATTATTGTGGGAATATTTCTGACAACTTTCTTTACTCTCCTGCCCGCTTCTCTCAGGGTTACAGATAACAGCAGGAGATTGTACAGGGCAGATGTGTGAGGGGATACAACCATAAGAGAAAAGCCTGGAAAAACATGAACACATGTAAAAATCACCAATTTTAAGTCAAAGCTGTCCAAAAAATGGTGTGAGCACAACTAGCTCCTAAACTAAAGGATTAAAGAATAGTTTAAAAACTCCTCCTTTCCAATGATCTCCATTAGCAGCCCAAGAGAAGAGCGCAATTTAGATGAGTGGTCAATGGCCATAGCCTCCCAGAAGTCTTGATGTCACCCAACCTCGCATACCCCCTCATCATGAAATGTGCGTTTTTCAAGGCAGCTGTAATATACAACAACTTTTGCTTGGATCCTGGACAAGACTGTGCACAATCCTTAGCCATTGCATCTTTAAAGTAAAACAAATGGTATTTGAAATTTGATTAAACTGACTGATTTCAATCACAAACTCACCTTTATTGGAAACAGAATGGGAAACCAAGAAAACATTCCTGGAGAATGTGTATCAGGGCAAATACCTATATAGTTAATGTCAAATAAGTAGAATTAGTTCATCCAGTATAACATATGTAGAAGAATTTGTTTTGTAGGCAGTGGATTCTGCTGTGAATATTAAAATACTAACTTAGCGTGACATCCTTATAAAGCACCGTCTGGAAGTAACCTGCGAATCCGTGGAGGACGGTATTAAGCTTTATGTTGTACTTCAGGCAGCAGTAACGATTGTTGTCAATAACAGGATCTGAAACGAGAACATAATACGCCAATCTAGGACACTGACATTTTCTTCAAACACTTGGGTAAGACAGTAGGTCTGTCTTTAAAGGCTATGGACACCTTTAGATCCAATTTAATTGCTCGTGTTGTGAACTCTGAGTTAGTCATAAAGCAGCTTAGAAGATCATTCAAGAAAAAAAAGAGGAGCTGGAGCTAGTCTCCGACGGATTTACTAATGAGGGCATGCAGCTTGCCATATATTGGAATATATGTAGGCTGCTAATTGTTAATAAAAACTGTTATAAAATGACAGTCCAAAATCATGCAATTAAAAAAAAATAATCTACAGATGCTGAGCAACAATGTCCAGTACTGCAAAGACGACTGCTGAGATATACCTTTTATATGATCTTAAGAAACAAATCACAGCGTCATCAGCAAGTGATGTGAACCTGATGCAAAGTTTCAGCGCAACTTTTCTTTCTCTCTGGTGGCACTTAAGGGGTTTTCAGAGATTTTTTTTACTGACACCCGAGACCCCCGCCAAATAGCTGTTTGAGAAGGCAGCAGCGCTGTGGCCTTCTCTCCGCTTTTCCTAGATCGAGCAACGATACGTTCATGTGTCACGTGGCCTAGGAGCAGCTCAGGCTCATTCAAGTGAATGGGGCTGCGTGCAATACCAAGCACAGCCGCTGTACAATGTATGGCGCTGTGCTTGGTAAGCTGAGAGAAGGTAGATGATGGGTGGGGCTCCCGGGTGTCAGACCCCACCGATGATTCTGATAACCTATCCAGAGGATAGGTCATCAGAAAAAAAATAAATAAATAATAATATTATAAATATATCTATCTATCTCTCTCTTGGAAAACCCTTTTAACCCCTTACAACCTTGCTCGGTACTAGTATTATTAGGGACAGTGATGACACTCTGATCTCTGCTGTTTAAAGCTGTGGTAAATGTTCAGAGAAGTATTTAAGTAACAGGATCAGGAGGTGCTAAGGGGTTGCCATGACAGGCAGGGGCCTGCCCATGTACAGATGCCAATGAGTTTTGTATATTCAGGTTTTCTAGTGGTAAAAGTAAAGAAAAAAAAAAATCCACCTTTTTTGTTTATATGCATAAAAAAAAGGTAAAAAACTATACGTATAACTGGCATTGCCGAATCCGAGATGACTTTTTTTAAAATATTTCACAGTTCATGGTCTTTTGGTGCCGATTTTGGAGTGTTTAATTTCAATGGGAAGCAGCACTTGACCGGAGGGTCTAGCGCTGTCCTTCAAGAGGCAGGGGGGCGTGTTTAATGGATGAATGACGTGTTTAGGAGCCGGGAGGCCGTGGCAGATGCGGTGCTCGGATGAAAAGAGCACGCCTCCCGGTGCTCCGAAGACTAATTTGCATATTTATAAAAGTCACTTTTCTGGGCTAATGGCTGATGGATTCTCTGATATAAAGGTATGTCAGGGGAGAGGATTAATATACCTTTGTGCCTATGTATGTAATTACATAGGTTACAAAGTGGTGACAGAGCCTCTTTAAGTGTTTTTCAAAATCAGTTGTGTGAACTGGCTCTAACAATTAAAAAAAAAAAAATCCCAACATTGCTGTTTATATTCCACCTCGCGAAAGCCAAATATAAACAGTAAAGGATATATACCCATGTACATCATTATCATTTCTTTCTTTAAATACACAGCACTCACCTTTATTTGGATGTTGAAATGTGAAACACGGTAAGGGATTGGAGAGTTGGTGAAAATTGTGCAGCCTGACAACATATGGCATCTCAAACTGGGCCTGGAAGATGGAAACAGTAAGACATACTGAGCTCTAATATTACATTTTATATTATACATATGAAAGGATGTGTACATTGACAGAAATAGCTGGTAAAAGACAAGCTTTACACTACATTTATGTCATCTACAGCATTTGTCAATCCAGTTGTTGCATTTTGCAACAGCTGTAGGGTCACAAGTTGTGGTTTTTTGTGTTTTTCAAATCCTATAGAGAGGTCTATGGGAAAACTACATAAAAACGCAACACCCTGGAGCATGATGTGTTCTGAAAAGTGCTCAAAAAAAACAAAACCACACAAAAAACCCCAAAAACTTTGGGGGGCATTTACTAAGATTGGCGTATTACACACCAATCTAGACCTGTCCCCCCTGCTTCTGTCAGTTGCATCCCTATTCAGCTAATCTAGACAAGTTTCCTGGCATAGATTATAACAAATTTGATGGGATGCACTGGCCCTACACCCCCTACTTTTTGGAAAAGTGGTGAACAAGGCTCAAAACCCAAAATAAAGTTGCATAATTTTGCATAAATATAGTGAGTGCCAAACTTTGTGACTTTTTGGCACCAGTTTTCAGGAAATAAATAATAAAATGTCCCCCTTTGTATGTAGTGCATTTTATAATACACCACAAAATAATAATACACCACAAAAAAGCACAATGTAAAGTTACAAAAATTCTACATGTGACACCACCCTTCTGTTAATTTGAATAGTACAAAAGAGTAGAAAGGAATGCACAGCTATATGGATATCTGCCCAGTATAGAAAATATATACATATCTATACCTAGCCTTGATTACATAACTGAAAGGGGTTGTCCTTTCAGCTGAACATATCCCTCCAGCCCCCCTGATATGAGTATTGGAGCATTTTATGCTCCGATGCTCTCCCTTGCCCTGCGCTGAATCTTGCAGGACAAAAGGCATTTTTAGGAGATCCGTGGCGGTGATGTACCATGGGGACTGCTAGGCCGAGGCCTCCACCTAGCAGTGAGCCCGGTGACATCTCTGGCGGGCTTTAGCGCTGCCTTAGCCTGTAAGAGGGGACAACCCCTTGAACCAGTTCTGGTCCTACCACCCCTCAGTTCTGGTCCTAACTGCACTAGGTAATGTCTAGATATAAGGTAACACAGTAAATACAACTAGCAAGTAAATGAAAATACAACCTTAAAAATTTCCATCTCACCTCCGGATCTCTGTCTTTTTCTCTGCAAGCTCTCACTTCATTGTAAAGTTTGGAGGAAGATATTGGGGCCAAATAAGAGGTATACTCCCCTGGAATACTAACACCACCCTCTGCCAAAACAGGGTAAGAACAGAAGAATAAGTCGGAAAATGAAAAGTAAAAGGTTAGAAAATCATTTCAATCAAGAAAATGAGAAGTCGGCTATCACATAGTGTCAACGTATGTTCCTTATTCTTGCAGTGTAAGGGCTTTCAGCTTCATCTTATTTGCCAGCTACTTTCTAGTTTGTAGCATCATTAACTCCATGATCAAATGATGTTGTGGCTGGAATTTTCCTTTCACAGCATCTAAATCTACTGAACCTAAACAAGACGCCTGTATTGATCGAGCAATAAGCAAAAGGCAGATTTAAGGTGACTGCTTTCTGTAGCTCTAATGAAATGTCAATGTGTGTGTCTCAGTGTGGAAAGAAACCAAGCAGAACAAAACCTTTAAGAAAGTGCTGAGCTCCATCGAGGCACTCGGGGGACAGTTCATTGTCTCCAAAAGATCCTAAGAGCTCACTAACAATGATATCTGCTTTCTCAGGAGGGTTCCATTCTCTCATATCACTGGACACCACTGTCACCTGACTGCCCCACTCTTCATAACGCCACCCTTCCAACCTGGAGGAGAAAAAAAATGTAAAAAAAAAAAAACACCCATTTTCAAGGCTCAAGAATTCAAATTTTTCTTAAAGGGATTCTCCAGGCTCCAGAAATTGATGACTTATTGTCAGGACAGGTAATCAATATCAGAACGTGGGGGATCCAACACCCCAAGCCCCAGCGATCAGTTGTTCCCTGAAAGGAAGCTGCAGTAACCCAGCATGGCCACTACATTTTAAACAGAGCTATGTGGTAAGTTCCAGTAGGGAACAGCCTGATCTCTGGGTTACCAGTAGTTGGACCCCTCACCGGTCTGATACTGATTACTATCCTGAGGATAAGTCATCAATCTGAAGCCCAGAAAACCCCTTTAAGGATTCAGTGTTTGCCACTCACGTAATCACGGCATTAGGGTTTTTCTCCACTGCATATACTTTAATCAAACGCTCGGCTTGCTTGGCAGCTCGAATTGACGCATTCACCAGAGGGCCCCGGCCTGCTCCAAGAACCATCAAAATCCTAGAAGTGTCATACAAAAATATACACTGGCTGAAATATTAAAACAAATAGAAATAATGGAACATTTCCAGACAAGAATAAACATTTCTACAGTGGGGGGTGCAAATGGACTGCATCCGTATTTTTCAGGTCTGTGATTTGCAGACTGCGAAATGGATATGGTCATGAGGCTTAAGAAGGTAGAACCAAATAGCATTACACCTACTGTGTGTTCGTTTCCTTTTCTTCCTCTGGAACTCGGTCCAACAGACATTTATACACCGCCTGGAAGGGAAGCAACAAGTCTGCAAGGTTACTATGAACATGGGCTATTAACATCAGCCTGGTCCTGTAGAGACGGGGTATCAGCAACCTTCGGCACTCCAGCTGTTGTGAAACAACTCCCAGCATGCTCCATTCTCTTCTATGGGATTTCTGAGAACAGCTGAGCAAATGTGCATGCTGGGAGTTGTAGTTTCACAACAGCTGGTGTGCCGAAGGTTTCTGATGCCTGCTGTAGAGAGAACCAGTAGCACTGTTCTATCAATAAAGGTCAGCTATCATTACCACATTTGAGTCACTCAGGTTTCCATGACCCCCAACCCAAAATATGACAAATTACGTCGTACTTCCTAGACACAAAATTACCTGTTGGTATTGTGAATATTTCACAGGATCCTTCTCAAAAACTTCATAAGTTTGAGATTCCAAGTTATCCATGAGCGGCTGTAGAGGAAATGAGGCAAATAATCAGAAAAACGTGTATTACATACAATCTATCCAACCAACCAACCACAAGAAGACCTGGCTCAATGCAAACATCAATGGTTATATAGTCCTCTTACCAACCTGGAGTGGAGACTGTAAGTAGTCCTCATATCCTTTGGCGAACATCTCATACGCATTTGGAGGAGGACGATTCTGACTTAAATACTCAAGATATTGTAAGTACGAACAGAAATCTTTCTCAGAATGATGATGTGACCCAGAAATCACAAACTGCACCTCCAGCTAGAGAAGACACAAAACAAGTTGAGGCTACAGATCAGGGTGATAGATTGTATTCCTGAAACCTCTAAAGTAAACGTTACCTTGAACAGCCGAAAGATGAGTCGCTGGTGTACTTTGGATAGGACCGGGAATCCTTTCTTGTTAGTGAGGAATATGCTGGTTGGAAGTATGGCTGCCTTGATGGGTTCACCCAACCACCGGTCTATCACATTACTTCCTGGCAGATCAGCGCCCACTTCAATAGCTAACAGGAGGTAATTTGACAATAAGGATAACAAGCACAACTTTAATAAGACCAGAACCAAGTCTGTAGATTAATCATCTCACCCAAAGCAATTTTCTTGTTGTAATCACAGAGTGTCCTAAAATTATGCCACCTAAGAGGTAATGATGAAGACAATCAGCGCCATTCATCTAGGATGCCCAGTCCATCCCAATTCCCCTTTTCTCACCAAATCCAAGTCCTTTCTTCCCCAGCCTTATCTTCATCACCATCATCCTGTGCTGGCTCATTTTCTATCAGGTCTTCTCGCAGATCATTGGAAGCCATTAGTGGTACTCTTATCCAGAACTAATAGAGCAGAATGAAAGGAAAAAAAAAAATCAATTGAGCTCTAGTTTTCATACACCGGTGACAAGCTGATGAACTGCAAAACCTCACCATAGTGGAATGATGGCCAGTGTGAATGTGATTTAGCAGGAGCCGAGCCAAATTGCTGTTTTCCTCTGTTGTGAGCGGAATCAGAAAAGCAGGAAGGCCGAGATAAGCGGAAAAATTTAACTCCTGTAGCAGAGCCTGCAATATTAATATTCATATGAGGACCACTCAATGATTTACAGATAGCCTTCCTTGTATAAGAATGCATACAGATATAGCTGTTATGCATTATGCAATGAGAGTCATTGATTAGGACCGCCCACTGGACTTCAAAGCATGGAATGCACATGAATTCAAATAATTTAATTACATGTTGAACTGAATCTTTTCACACAAAAATAAATATGAATCTGCTCAGATCATCCTGCTGTATAACATGCTGCCTGAATGTAACACTGCATGTTCAAGGTTCCCTTTAAAGTGGACAGCCTACTGTGACCTTCACCACCAAAAAATTCACTGTTACGGGCACAGATAGGCTCATCTGAATGTAGTGATACCTTTTATTTAGTGATCGGTCACTTTAATACAGATGCATACTATTTAATATTTATTTGAGAACACTAGACGTATGCAATACTTTAATAGAGGCTCGCATAATTACCATTTGCCCTTTTTGCTCTTACCGCTTCTGATGTTTTGCGGATTGATGGTATTTGTGAATCTGCTTTTATCCATTCTGAAAGTTTCCCCACAATAAGTGTGTTCCAGTCTGTAACATACAAGTTTTCCTTTTGAAACAATGATAATATCAATAGATTGAAATTCTCAATTACAATGTCACCACTGGAAGTGCAATAGAGTGCAATAGCTTACTTTAAAGTGAACATTCATAATTTAAGTGCAGATTCTGTGCAGATTCATTTAGAATACATATCTGCTGTGGTTTGAGTTCTGTTATTTGATCCAACTTGCATAGGATCAAATTGAAAACAGAATATTCTGTCTTCCTGCTTTTACCACTAGAGGGAGTTCATGACATTACTTCATCCTGTTATTACTCAAGCTGAATTCTCCCTTTAGCAGTGGCTGCAGGGAGATGTAATGTTCAACTTTTAATTTAGGTCTATGGGGGAGGGGGGAATTTTAGGAGCTCCGTAACTGCAAAAGGGGTACAGCCACACATTTTGCTTCAGATTCAATGCACAATCTGTATGAATTACATGTAGATTCTAATGCAGATTTCTCCATAGCAGGAATATGCAGAATAAATTGACATGTTGCAGATTTAAATTCTGCACTCCAAGCCAATTTCCATATATTTCCAATATGTTTTAACCCTGAGGATAGATCATCATTATCTTTTCCTGGATAACCCCTTTAAGGTGCTCATACACAGACAGAAATCTACTAAATCTGCCATTTTGTACTGTGTACCAAAACTGCCCTGACAACACACTGGCAAAAGATGATGCATGGCCACCATTGGCCTATACATGCATGGCCACCATTGGCCAGTTTGCTAGAAAATCTGCTGCTGGTGCCAGTATGGCTCATGAGATTTGTTTAATGGGATATCCACATCTTAGACAATGGGGACATATCGCTAGGACCCGCACCTACACCAGCAACGGAGCGGGAAAGTTGATAGGGCCCGGGTCCGGCCACCACCACCATAGAAGTGAATGGGAGTGAACGTACTGCCCTTGCACAACCACTGCTCCTGTTCATTTCTATGGGGCCGAAGGAAACAGCCGAGCCAGCGCTTGGCTATTTTCGGCGGCCCCATAGAAATGAATGGAAGGCAGCTGCAGATGTGCAATGCATCCTCCACCACTTTCAGGGCTCCATTCTCAGCGATATGTCCTCATTGTCTGAGATGGGAAAACTCCTTTAACCTTGATATAATACTATGTGTGATATTATAAAGCATCATATATCTCTTCAAGTCAGTCACTAAGGTACCTCTTCCAGAAAGGAGCAGATCGGAGCGAGTCTGTGGTCCAGAGCGAGACTTGGCGGGCTCCTGATGGAACTCTCTCTTGAAGCGTGGGTGGAATATTGGCATACACAGGAAGTCAAAGCTAAGAAAGGCCATGGAAAGCAAAAGAGAAGAAACCTCTAAGTTCAATACATCAGGAAGGCTACGTTCACACCATCATCAGAAACTTGCTGGCAGCTCCAACTTGAAAGGAAAAATGGCAGCGCACTATTGTTCCCATCAAGACAACAGCCGTCCTGACAAAACCCCAACGGTCCCTATTATAAGTCAATGGGATATGTTGGGCGCCATCTGGAGCTGCATCAAGGTTTCCAGTTATAATGGAAACCATGACAGAAGTGTGCACACAGCAGGTACTATACACTAAGAAAGCCCAGCCCCTTCATATAATCATAAAACCTTCTGACATTTCTAAGTAATATACCGTGTTTCCCCGATAGTAAGACACCCCCGATTGTAAGACGTATCGGGGGTTTCAGGGGGGGTCGGCTAATATAAGCCGTACCCCGAAAGTAAGACATATGTCTTACTTTCGGGGAAACACGGGGGTATTGCCGCCTCCTGCCCACGTCCGCACCGTCCCCCTCTCCAGAGGTCGCAATAACGCATAAAAATGCGTTATAGATGCATTTTTTTTTTTATTTTACTCCCTGGAAAAAGTCTAAGGCGTACCGCTACGCCTTAGACTTTTTCCTTTTTGTCATCACTGCAGGCCGCGCTGTGAACGGCACAGGCAGCGCAGCGATGCTGCCGGTGCCTGCAATAACCAATAACAAAGCTCCTTACAGCAGGAGCTTTGTTATTGGTTGTTATTGGTGCCCCACAGCGCTACATGTCAGCTGAGGCAGAAGAAGCCGGCGGGAGCTGGAAGGAGGAGGAGCCGGCACCCGGGTGGCTGTAAGACGGTGAGAGGAGCGCGCGGGGCCCATGGACCCTGGACAGGTCTGCAGGAGAGGTAAGTAGCCTGTGTCCCCGGCCCCTGGGTGTGGGGGGGAGGGGTCCGTAGACCGTTTTTTCCAATATAAGACATACCCCGAAAGTAAGACATAGTGGGGCTTTTGGGGATAAAAAGAAAGTAAGACACTGTCTTACTTTCGGGGAAACACGGTAGCAGTAAAAGTATCAGTGGAGTGAGGCTGCAGTAATTCTAAACTTCACTGACCTGTCTTTACCAATTTATTCATGAGAGAGGGTCTGACGGTCCCATATAAAATCAGTCACCTAATCTGAGCCTTTTAGGACTCTTTCACACGAGCGGATGCCGTGCGTGAAATCCGCAGCGTGTAGGAGAGCCAAGCCCCGTTCCGGACAGAAGAGGCAAGGAGCATTAACATGATTGATAATTCTCTGTGCCTTTCTCTGATCTTTTTACTACAAAATCACAGTGAGATAAAGTTGTCACTGTGATTTTGTAGTAAAAAGGTCACAGAGAGGCACAGAGTCATGTTAATGCTCCGTGTCTCTGCTGTCCTGAACGGGGCTTGGCTCTCTGTCACGCAGCGGATTCCACGGACGGCATCCGCTAGTGTGAAAGAGCCCTTAGACCGCTCAGATCAGGTTATAGACTTCTTTGCCCTCATTAAATTGTAGCTTTATTTTTTTCTGTCCCTCGCCAAGATCTTCAAAAAAATGACTTTTTAAACTTATGCTAATGAACTTCGGCAAGTGCCCAGAAAACCACACCTCTTTAACCCCTCTGGCCTGCTCTTGTTTCCTATTACCTCCTTCTCTCCCTCTCAGATCTCACGCCTGCAGTGCGCAGGTGCAGGACAAGTGTGGAGCAGCGCAGGTGCGAGATCGGGGAGGGAGAGGAGGAGGCAATAATAGGAAACAAGGGTGGGCCAGAAGGGTGAAAGAGGTTTTCTGGGCACATCGCGGAGAGGTCTGGGTACTCGCAGCAGTAACAATGCCCCTGGACACTTGCCGAAGCTCATTAGCATAAGTTTAAAAAGTCATTTTTTGTAGATCTCAGCGAGGGACAAAACAAATAAATGTACAAGGAGTCTATAACCTGATCTGAGCAGTCTAAAAGGCTCAGATTAGGTGACAGACTTCCTTTAAAGGGGTTTTCCGATGACCTAAACTATTGGGCTCTGACACCCGGGACCCCCTGCCGATCAGCTGTTTGAGAAGGCAGTGGCACTCACAGTAGCGGCACAGCCTTCTCTCTGCTTTTCTTAGGCCAAGTGACGTCACGTTCATCGGCCACGTTCCCTGCACAGCTGATCGCCGGGAGTCCGAAGCTGCTGATCGGATATTGACCTATCCTAAGGTCATCAATAGCTATGTCTCTACCAGTGTGGCACAAATGACAGACAGCTGACCTGGCGTAGGGTCTACAGCATAGACGGACTGCTCGGCAGCACTAGTTACACTGTGGTGGTCCCCACTTCTGTCTTTTATTAATCAGAGTATATATATTGTTACTATATAGCATCACTTTATTCAATGGCAAAACATCTTTAAAGGGGGGCTTTGGTAAGAAGTTTTCCCCCATCCACTTTATAGGGGGCAGCTGATTAGTGGGGATCAGTCCACTGGGACCAATAATGAGAGCCTTCATCCCTATGGGACTGCCACAGAAAAGTCCAGAGCTCTGCCCTCTCCAGTAGCCCCACAGCCATGATGAGTGACTGCCCCCCCCCCCCATTCATGCAGAGGGCACAAGCCCCCCATTCTGGTGATCAATCTTGCTACTGTAATAGCCCTAGAAGCCATACATAATGCTTTAGCACCCGTGAGGCTTTCCTTCTAACATGCAGCTAGCCAGTGAGGGCCACTTATAGCCAGACACCATGTGTGACCCTGCAGCCATGGAGCAGACGCAGAATATGCATCTGCATAGAGAGCTACCTCCAGCCCAGCCTCCATGACACAGGCCACATGGCTTCCAGTCAGCTACACTTCAGAACACACTACATGTTACATGCGACACGTGACCCCACATTAGTCGGCACCTGATAACCAGCGTTACCGCTGCGGTACAGCGCCGAGCCTCACCCCTGTTTAGCAACAGCCCCCAGGGTCTCCGCCACATCAGGGACACTGTTAAGATCCCGACCGCTAGACACCCGGCCTCCCCCGCTGCTCGCTGACGCCATCTTGAAGAGAGAATCACTCCACGCGCGCTGGGCAAGTCACGCCCCTCCACTGTGACAACTGTCATGGTCAACCAATAGGAACAATGAATGGGCGGGGAGTGACGAACCAATCCCTTCTGTTCTACCTTCATCTGCTCCCTAGCGTTATGCAGTCACCAAATTCCAGTAAAGATGCAGCCTATCATATTAGAGCTATGCAAATAAGGGGCGTTCCTTTAAAGAAGCCGGCTATTCTTCTCGTGGAAACACGCCTTTACACAACCATAGCAACAGTCAAGCGAACCAATCATGGCTGGAAGGAGCTGCCTTTATTAGCTGTGAGTGATCACTGAGTATATGTCAGAGGGCCAGTGGCGCAATGGATAACGCGTCTGACTACGGATCAGAAGATTCTAGGTTCGACTCCTGGCTGGCTCGGATGACACTTTTTTTCCTCTATGCGTTTAATTATAATGTAATTTTTGGCTTATATTGATGAATATCATGCTTTTATTAAAATAGAGAGGAAGGAACCAGCATGTAAAAAATCCTGAGCTTTGTTGGATAATGGTAGTGAAAATAGCTGTGGGTCTGTGCTGTTCATTTACTGGGTGAGCTGGTTTTCCCCTACTATCAATAGTCAATAGTCCATGCTATGTCCAAAGCAAAGAAACAGATGACCAGGTTTATGTCCACAAGTTTTCATCTGCATGTATATATGGTTTTTAGTTTCTGTATAATTTATATAAATGTTAGTGAAAATAAATGTGTATAACGTGGAAATTTCTGATGAGGTGAACTTTTTATGCCTCATTCACACGTCAGTGTTCAGTCAGTGATTTTGAGCAAAAACCAGGAGCAGCTCTAAACACAGAGCACTGACGTGTGAATGAGGCTTTAGGCTATATGCATGACCATATCCATTTGGCAAATATGGATATCTTCTGTGTACAAGCCATATTTTCCATAGTCACTGTTATAGAAATGGCTATTCTAGTCTGCAAAACGGACCAGAACCAGGGGCGGATTGGCCATAGACCTTACAGGGAAATTTCCCGGTGTGCCGATGCCCAAAGGGCTGCCTGGGGCCTCCTCACAGCCGGCCAGTGGAAGTTTTTGGGGATGTATTTTGTGCTGTTGGCAGTATTTTGTGATGGACTGTGGTACTTGGCTCTGTTGGGGCGGTATAATGTGCTACAATATGGAATTGCTGGACCTGCCTTCCATCAGTTTGGACCCGAATACAAAACGGGGCCACTTTTAGTATTTTTTCCAGGGCCACTTTAAGTTCCCAATCCTCCCCTGACCAGAACAGGACATGTTTTATAATTTACGGACTGACCGCACAGATCCTAGAAAAAGTACGGATGTGCAAGTCCCCATAGAAATGAATGTGGCGAAAAATGTCGATAGCACATAGCCGAAAAATACGGTTGTGTGTGCAAAGCCTTACGTATCAGTTTTCTGAGAGAAGCCACACATTTTTGTGTAAGCCCTGGTTGGTGCAAAAAGTTGTGACTGTTCTTGCTCTTTTTGGGCATGTTTGCCACATTTGTGAGAAATTAGCAAGGGAAGTGGGGCCGACAGGTTTACAATTACTTATGCTATCGTACACAAGTTACACCTGAAATCCTCGCATGCACCTCTTAAAAACTGTGGCGCATCTGATCACCAAGGGGGGGATCTTTATAGTCTTTCTTCCACTTTAGTGGATAAACCTTCCACTTTCTCAATTATATTGACCTCACATTTTCAAACTATACCTGTACAGGCCTACCACACATTGTGAATATCTCAGTTTTTTTAAATTATTTGTTTTTCCCTTCATTACTATGGATAGATGTAGTTATGTCTGTTGACTATTGTACGTATTTTATTGTAAACTAATTCTCCATTAAAATTATAGTTGAAAAAAGAAAACAGGATCTGACCTTAAAGGAGTTCTCCGGGAATTAAGAAAATGAAAATACATAAATATTATAAACATATCCCCAAATACCTTTCATTAGTTATAAGGGCTTGTTTTGTCTGGGGAGCTATCATTAGGAGAAACAAAATGGCCGCCATCCTATTAGTACACACAGAACCTGTCCTAATCACACAGCAGGACAAGTTACTTCACAACACTGAGGTAAAGAGCTGCCTCATCCTCCTCTCTGCTCTGCTTGTCAGGGATTATGGTCCTGAATACAGTTTTGATATGATATTTAGCTGAATCTTTGTGGGAATGGAGTTCATGAAGAGACATGAAGTACAGAGAGGACAGACAGGACAGACTGTGGTAATGGAGACTGCAGACAAGTGCTGCAGCTTATTAGGCACATCTGCTCTTGAACTCCATTCTTGCAGAGATTCAGCTGAAGATCTTATCATCTGTATTCAGAATCATAATCCCTGACAGGCAGAGCAGAGAGGAGGATGAGGCAGCTCTTTACCTCAGTGATGTGAAGTAACTTGTCCTGCTGTGTGATTAGGGCAGGTTCTGTGTGCACTAATAGGATGGCGGCCATTTTGTTTCTCCTAATTATTGCCCCCTAGACAAAACAAACCATTATCACTAATGAAAGGTATTTGGGAATATAGTTATAATAAAGTAATATTTAAGTATCTTCATTTTCTTAATTCCCAGAGAACCCCTTTAAGCCAGTTATTATTAGAGTACAGAACAGAGTATAGCTGCACAGAGACATGTCGTGCAACATTCTACATAATGATTGTCAATGGTGTTGTAGTGCGACATGCAACGACTGTGACTTGACAGCTGCACAAAATCCAGGCTTAACAGATTTTGCGTCGCTGTGATTGGCTGTGATTTCAAAAATAATTCTAAAATAGTTGCATGACAGCAAGTTTCAGACAAGCTGCAGATATTTTGTGTGTAGTGACTGTATTGTTAAGGGAATTCTAAAGATTTGCGAATAAATAAGCTTACGCAGGCGACGTGAATAATTATATTTACTAAGTGATTAATTATACGATAAAACAAAGAAATCACATACAGAATAAAAAGTAAATAAACATCATAAGCCAATGGGGTGGAGACTCTGTTGATCAGGCTATAACCCACTTCATTACAAGGAAACTTATAAACTATAGTACCAAGTATTAAACAGAATTAAAGGGGAGAACCAATCAGTTACTTTAAAAAACCCTTACAATACAGTGACACGTCGCCGTGTAGCCCTGGGCTTGAAGGGGAACTGCCACCACAAAATGCAGTGTAGTCTGCAGTTATATATTATAGAGAAGGAGACCCTGAGCACATTGGTAGATTTGTGGGAAAAGATTTAGTAAAACCTATAATTTATAAATTTATATCTCTGCTCTTTCTGACTTCAGTTGTAGATATCTGGCAGATAACTGTACATGGGGTGGTCTTACGTTAGGAAGAGCAGAGATATAAATGTATAAATTAAAAGTTTTACTGAATCCCTCACCATAAAACTATATATCAGTCTGCTCAGCTCCTTCTGCTCTACAACATGCTGCCTGCAGATTGCAGTGCATTTTGTGGTGACAGGTTCCCTTTAAGGCCCTTTTACATGCGCCAATTATTGTGGAAAAAACTTTTGTAAACGCATTTTCCTAATATCTGCCCTGTGTAAAGGTGCTGCTGCTCACCCAATAAACGAGGAAACATTCGTTCATTGACTATGAGTATCATAAATGTGGACACCAAAATCACTGTTTCTTGGCAGCAGATTGTCCTGTGCAAATCGGTATCTGCTTCCCAGAAAACAGAAATTACTTACCGGTAATTGTTTTTCCAGATACCCATGACGGCACCCATGCGTCTTAGGACCTCCCATCGAGGACAGGAAACCTGCTAAAGACATAAAAAGGTACAAACCCCTATCTCACCTCAGTTATAGAACATTACTCCGGAGGCAAGAATTTACTTAAACTAAATGAGATCAACATCTCTCACTTAACCAGGTATATATATAAATATTTTATTCTTTCATTTATTTATATATTTTTTTTGGGCGGGCAAATTCTCGGGGTGCCGTCATGGGTATCTGGAAAAACAATTACCGGTAAGTAATTTCTGTTTTCCCCTCACCCATGACGGCACCCATGCGACTGAAAAATTAACAGTTAGGGAGGGACTACTGCCTGAAGCACCTTCCTCCCGAAGGCTGCATCCGCGTTCAGGTTTAGCCTATAATGCTTAAAAAAGGTATGTGGAGAGCTCCACGTAGCTGCCCCACAGATTTGGGCCAGAGAAGCATCCGCTTTCTCTGCCCAAGACGTTGCCACAGATCTCGTGGAATGGGCACCAAACCCAACCGGAGAAGGGAGGCCCTGAGAGGTATACGCTAAGATGATAGAGTCCTTCACCCACCTAGCAATGACCCTAGAGGAGGCTTTCTTCCCCTTGAAACGCCCTGAGAACTGCAAGAGAAGATTTTCATCCTGTCTCCACTGTCTTGAGGCTTCTAGATAAGTTATCAAACATCTCTTAACATCTAGGCAGTTAAACCTTCTTTCTAAGGCTACTTTCACACTAGTGTTTTAAAATTCCGGTATTGAGTTCCGTCATAGGGGCTCAATACCGGAATAAAACGCTTCAGTTTTGTCCCCATTCATTGTCAATGGGGACAAAACTGAACTGAAGACAACGGAATGCTCCTGAAAGCATTCCGTTCCGTCTTCAGACCGGAGAACAAACCGCAGCATGCTGCGGTTTGCTCTCCGGTCCAGGCATCCGCACCAAGACGGATCCGGAATGACCCCCAATGCAAGTCAATGGGGGTGGATCCGTCTGGTGTGACCATAATGGTAACCGGATCCGCCCTCCATTGACTTTCAATGGAGTCCATTACGGATCCGGCTACACATAGACACAGACATACACATAAACATACACACACATATAGACATACAAACACACATACATACTTACATGCTCCCGGCAGGTCTTCGGAGCGTCAGAGGGACAGGACGGTGCGCACAGATGACGATTCCACCAGGCGCCCAGCAGAGGGCGCTGTGGGAAATCGTGACCTGTGTGAGCCGTCCTGTCCCTCTGACGCTCCGAAGACCTGCCGGGGTGCATGTAAGTATGTATGTGTGTTTGTATGTCTATATGTGTGTGTATGTTTATGTTTATGTGTATGTATATACTGTGTGACATGTGTGGGGCCGGAGCGCGGTTCCGGATCCACACATGTCACTGCGGCAGGCCTGATCCGGCAGCACCCTTCACCTGCCGGATCAGGCCTGCCGCCAGTGTGAAAGTAGCCTAAGTCATTCGAAGGATTGGGGCAAAAGGAGGGGAGTACTATATCCTGGTTTTTGTGAAAGTCCGACACTACATTCGGCTGGAAAGAATCGAACTAGGACTTTATCCTCAAGGATCCTAGTATGAGGGGGATGAGCAGAAAATGCCTGGAGCTCAGACACTCTCCGCGCCGAAGTGATGGCCAGCAAAAAGGACAATTTGAGAGTTAATATTTTAATCGAAATGTCGGAGATCGGCTCGAATGGACTCTCGCATAGACCCCTCAGAACCGTGTTTAGATCCCATGGAGGGGAAAGAGATCTTATCCTGGGAAACACCCTAGCTGCCCCGTTTAAGAACCTTCTCACCCAGGAACGTTCTGCCAATTTAACATCGAAGAAATAGCTAAGGGCCAAGACCTGAACTTTTAAAGTGGCTGCTTTTAATCTCTTCTCCAGGCCTGCCTGCAGAAAATCAAGAATCCTGGAAACATTAGGAGGGTCAAGTGGATCAGCCTGAGAAAGGCTGCAACTTCCGCCACCACCTTCGCTTCAGATGGTGAATCATTTTCTGAGCTATATAGGTTAGTGGGAATCTCTCCTTCCGATAAGTCGTAATCAACCTCCCCTTCTAACATGTGTCTCTCCGGGGAACTAGGCCTAGACGTTTTTAATGTCTTCAGTGAAGATTTAACCTCAGATCGGACCAGGGCCTTTATAGTTTTCGACAGTGACTGAGACTCCTCTAAGACCAGTTTGTCCACGCACCCCTGGCAAAGCGGTCTAGTGTAATCTGCAGATAATTGGATTTTACATCCGCTGCATTCCTTATGTTTCTTCTTACATATTTGCTTTTTAGGGGTTTTAGCTACCTACAATACACAAAATTGACAGCAAAACCCCAAATTAAGAGTGGATCTTACCCCCTTAGAAGCATCACTCACATCCTTGCCCAGTTACCGGACTTGGGGGTCTCAAGGATTCCACCTGGTCAGCGCGTCCACCATTTCCAGGTTCCATCTTTACAATTCACCCAGGAAACGGCCCCCACCGACTGCGGGCTTGAACTGCTGACTCCCACCTCCTGTGCCATTTGTAACGCGCCTGGCCTCCTTATAAACTTTACCAGACTGCCCAGAGGAAGACTCAGCCGTATGCTTCCTGTTCCGGCTGCCCGGGAGCGCGCCAGAACCCCGGTGACGTCATACGCTACGTCCCGACGTCCGCACATGCGCAGAACTCCGATCCCGCCGCCTCTGGAGAAGCTATGCGGCTACTTCCGGGATCGGCACATGCGGACGCCCGCGCAGAACCACCCGGAAGCGATGCGGCTCACTGAGCACCATGATTTGTGCCTTTTTAAGCTTCTTGACACTTTTCCAAAGTACCAAAATAGGGTTGGGGCTTAGCTAGAGAGGGGCTTTTTGATGCCTGATTTTATATAACCTTCGCCAGAAGCTGGCGTAGACTTCAGTACTTGGTGCACGGCAGGGCATAGACGCGCCTAATTTATTAAGAGAAATCTGACTTTTGATAAATTTATTAGGCTCATCTCACTCCAGCGCAGAGGAATCAAGACTGGCATATGGGTACCTGAGTTTTGAGAAATGTCCATCCTAGGGTTTCTATACTTGTTTCAAACATCCTTTACATGGAGGCAGGCTTAGTGCAAAATGGTCAGAGCCCCACATGAAAGAGACAGGGCCTAAGATGCAAAACAATTCTGGCATAACACTCTGTCTCAATGTAAGCCAACCACTAGTTGGTATAGAGCAGAGATCTCAAACTCGTGGCCCTACAGCTGTTGTAAAACTACAACTTCCATCATGCCAGGAGAGCCTACAGCTATTGGGGCATGCTGGGAGTTGTAGTTTTGCAACAGCTGGAGGGTCACGAGTTTGAGATCCCTGGTATAGAGTCTGTAAAAATTGTGTATCCCTGCACCAGATTTACCATCCAGCCCAAACCCCTGTGATAAACCTGGTGCAGGTCTAGAGAGTCTGGCTTAGCTTACTCCATCTATAGGATTGGTAAATCTGGACCACTGTATTATAGCTCAGGCAAGAACTAAGGAGACCCAGGGATTTGAAGAACCCGAAAGCTAGAATTCCTTTGGCACAGCACTAGACATAACACAGTATATGTCTATATAGCGGACAGTCGCTATCTTATGGTGATTGGTATTTAGATCACAGTACATATAAGATGTGCTGCATGAACTTTATGTTGAAAAATGAAGGTATAGGTAGTGGCTCACCAGTCTGAAATAATGGGTTGTGTGGTGCTTCTAATCGCCTGGCTATACCCTTAGCCTCGTAATATTGTGGAATGAAATGGAAAAATTGGTGATGAGCACTCACTTTACATTTGTTCCCTCTGTATTGTTGAATAGATAGAGAAGTCTATCAGTAAGGGTGACAACTGTGTGTGTGGCACTTATGGGAAGGATAATAGGAAATATATATAAAAATAAAAATATATATAAAATATATATTTTTATATATATTTTTATTTTTATATATATTTCCTATTATCCTTCCCATAAGTGCCACACACACAGTTGTCACCCTTACTGATAGACTTCTCTATCTATTCAACAATACAGAGGGAACAAATGTAAAGTGAGTGCTCATCACCAATTTTTCCATTTCATGAACTTTATGTTCCCTGCACTACACATATATGGCATGTGTCCTCAAAGGGTTAAAGGAAATCTGTCATCACATATCTCAATATAAAAGCAAGACCGCTGTTAGAACAGTTATGGCGTTTTGATCCAAACGTTTTTGTCCCTTTCTGATCGCTACTGAGAAACGCTGCCTTTTCCAAAATGCAAGTGAGCTGTTTGGTGCAACAAGGGCATCACCACTGCACCTTGCCTCACCAAATGTGCCACTCTTTATTTCTTCCAGCCCATCTCCCCCAGGTATGCAGGCAGTGAAGATGTAATCTTACCTGTCCCTGTGTTACTGCGGCAAGAACGAAGCACAGCCCTGATGCTTGTCAGGGTGAATTCATTTGTACTGTGCATGTTCTGATCCCTGAAGTGACTGAGCACGCACGTGTGGTACAGAAGGGTTTAGCTTCTGTAGAAACAAGTAAGGCTACTTTCACATCAGCGTTTTCCTTTCCGCTATTGTGATTCGTCAAAGGATCTCAATACCGGAGGAAAACGATTCAGTTTAGCATTCATTGTCAATGGGGACAAAACTGAACTGAATGCACCAGAATGCGTTCCATTCCTTATGGTTGTGTTTCCATCGCGGACAGAATAGCGCTGCAAGCAGAACTTATGAGTGTGTCATTGGATGTGGAGCAAGACGGATCCAGCATGAAACACAATGTAAGTCAATGGTGACGGGGAAAAAAAAAAAAAAAAAAACATGTCGGATCCGGCACTAAAACCAATGTAAGTCATGGCTATTTAAGAGATAATACAACCGTATCTGTTCATAACCGATGCAGATGGTTGTATTATTGTAACGGAAGCGTTTTTCCTGAACCATGACTGATCCAGCAAAAATGCAGATGTGAAAGTAGCCTAACATCTGCCCCGTATGCCACCACTGAAGTGTCTGTGTCACATGTCTCCTGCAATCAAGTCCCAAGGTTTAAACTCACAGATCTGTATCTTACATAGTAACATAGGTTATAAGGCCGAAAAAAGACATCTGTCCATCCAGTTCGGCCTGTTATCCTACAAGTTAATCCAGAGGAAGGCAAAAAACCCCTGTGAGGTAGAAGCCAAATTTCCTCACTTTAGGGGGAAAAAAATTCCTTCCCAACTCCAATCAGAATAACTTTGTGGATCAACGACCCATCTCTAGTAACTATAACCTGTAATATTATTAGCAATTCCTGCTGCACGTCTTTGGGTAGGGGATATAACAGCAGGAGACACATTATATGCCAATATCGCCTGTATGTCTGCAAAAAGAAAACCTGTGGTACTATAAGAGCTACACCTTTTTATTCCCTACACCAGTAAGTAGAAGTTTCAGGAACAATGTGTTGGATCTGAGAATATCCTTTATCTTCAGGATGAGATACCAAATAAAATTAAGCTTTTTTGCGCTATTCAGTCTCTTCTTAAGAAAGTATGCAGACACAAAGACATTTTCATCCAAGATTTCCATCACAATCCTTTTTATTTCTAAAGTCATTTGTTGAGTGCATGAAGTTACATATTTAACAGACAAACACAAATAGTATGTACAGAAATCTAATATGAAGTTGTGCTATATCATCTATAAATGGTGTAAAGAAGCCGGCAGCTGAATTATACTGCAGAAGAGGACATCTGCGAGGCATTGCTCCTGCATATATGAGGGAAATCTCAGGATGCAGTTGCCCAACAGAACAGCTGAAATGGCTTCAACCCAGAGCTTCACATTACACATATAGACAATGTACAGAAAGACACTTGGTGCAAAGAAATTCATTTGAGGAGGAGCAAATAGAAGACCATGCCTTCTCCTGGGATTGTGAGCTCTGCTGGATTAACAGTAATTAAAACTAACAAATCCTTCATCATCCCTCAGGATAAGGTTTTGCTCAGCTCCTGAATTGCCCAGCGATTGTTCTTAATTTTATCCCTCAGACGAGTATATTCTTGAACCAGTTCCTCAAATTTTGTGCCCAAGAATTCATAGGAGGCTAGGATCTGTCTAGATGCAGACAGTTCAGTCTTCTCAGCCTTCACAGCAGCCTCTAAACTGGACCTGGAAGATAGAAGAAGTGAGGATGTGGCTCCTAATCCAGTTACACAAAGGGTTGTTTCTGCTGTTGTTTTCTACTTTATTTACCTGATGTATTTATGAACTTCAACCTTCTCAGGAGTGTAAGTGTCAGTGAGAACCTGAATCTCTTCCATCCTATGTGATAGAAGAAGGTAAGGATGATCAGTGCGACAGGAATAAATGCCTTGTAACAGCTTATTCACAACTCTTACCGTAGTTTTAAGAATAAAGCGTTACTCTTTGTTTCCAGGTATTCAGCATTAATCCTGTCTACGTCAGACTGAGCCTGAAGGCGGAGATCGGAGGCTGCCTGCCGGAGGAGTGAAAGGCACCGCAAAAGCACCTAAAATGCAACAGCAGCCAATGAGAGTTGCACATTTTATCATTGTATTTCTTTTTAAATGGGTAGTAATTTTTTTTTAATTTGCACCCCAGCCTGCTGTACCTGTGGAAAAATCCACACTCACTTGATCCCAGATGCTCAGTTCTGGCTCTCTTTACTGGTGGTCAGTCTTGGGGACATGTCAACACTGAGGTCAGTTATTGGCTGCTGTGCCGCACATGATCCTGTCCTTTGCGTAAGCTGACAGGTAGCAAAAGGCCAGGGAAGGGAGCCAAGGAGATGGACGGGAAGAGGAGAGTATGGATTTTTCCACATGTTCAGCTGAGGGGAAAAATGTATTAAAAAAAAAACAAAACACAATCCTATCAATAACATAGAAAACCCTAAATCCCCACGATCAATTGTTCTAGGATCTGCAGCCCCATGAGGTGATGAGGTAATAGAGGGAGTCAGATGCTGCAGTCCCTACAGGTTAAACTGTTGGGATCGAAGTTCTCTCTGATCCAGGCAGGTGCAGCAGGCTTGTGGCTGCACCCAACTTTACCACAGGATGAAAATGTCCTTCAGAGTACATAAACTAGCATCAGACCATGACATATATTTTCATCATAGGCCATTAAGTGGTACAGTGTAGATACTCCCAATTTACTTACAGAGGGATACATCTCTTGCTGCTTTTCTAATAAAGCTCCCATTTCCTGATGTTTTTCTTGTTCATTTTTTAGCCTTCCTTTTTCATCCTCCAGTGTGGTGGCCAAGCGAAGAGCTTTTGCTGCACGGAGAACTTCACCTTCCTCATCTAAGTAATAAGAAAGCATAACAAAAAAAATGGGTCATTGGTCATATTTATGCTCATCAAGACCAGGTAAAAGCTACACTACATAAATAGAAGTATTGGGACATCTTCACGTTACACCTACAGGAGATTTTATGACACCTTGTTCTAAATCCATAGGAATTAATATGGAGCAAGTGCGTCATTTGAAGCAGAATCAGCCTCCACTCTTACAAGATTTTGGAGTGTGTCTGTGGGAATTTTTGCCCATTCATCTAGAAGAACATTTGTGAGGTCAGGCACTGATGTTGGATCCCCATTCTAGTTCATTCCATAGATTACCTATAAATGTGGGCCCTTTACTCAAAAACTTATTATGCAGGTGCTGACCTAAAAGGACACAAAAAAAATCACCTATATCAAATACCAAAACATACTGCAACGCATGTAGAAAATATATCAAAATTATCTTTATTGATTAATAAAATACAGGATACAAACAATTATTTGCACACCACGACCGCAGAACGTACTGGGTCAACCGTAATATCACATACAATGTCTAATAAAGGGAAAGGTATGCACCAAAAGTGATAAAGACCATATGGTCTTTAAGGAAGCTGACGCGAAGCACATGTCAGGGTGTTTTTCTCTTTTGGAAGTACCAATCTGGGTCTGTTATTATACTTGCTTTATCTATACTTCTTTGTCTTTACAAACCTTCTCAGGGAATACCATATTGTCTTTGTTACTTTTGGTGCATACTTTTCCCTTTATTAGACATTGTATATGATTTTATGGTTGACCCAGTATGGCCCCCCTGCGGTCGTGGTGTGCAAATGCATATAATTGTTTTTATGCTGTATTTTATTAATCAATAAAGATAATTTTTAGATATTTCTACATGCGTTGCAGTGTATTTTGGTATTTGATATAGGTGATTTTCATTCCATGGGTGCTTAATGGGGTTGAGGTAAGAAGTCTACATGGGCCAGTCAAGGTCTTCCACACCATGCCTTTATGGAGCTTGATTTGTGCTGTGGAGCACAGCCATGCTGGAACAGAGAAGGGTCTTCTCCAAACTGTTCCCACAAGGTTGGAAGCATACAATGGTCCAAAATGGCTTGATATGCTGAAGTAATAAGAATTTCCTTCACTGGAACTAAGGAGCCTAGACCAACCTCTGATAAACAACCCCATAGCGTTACCCTCCTCCACCAAACTTTACAGTTGGCACAATGCAGTCAGACAGGTAATGTTCTCCTAGAATTCACTAAAACCAGACTTCTCTATCTGGCAGTGTGATAAAGTGTGATTTGTCACGCCACAGGCCACAAAAAATAAAGATCCTTGGTCACAAAGGCCTGTTCTGTACCACTTCATCAACAAAACAGAATAATCTAGGTGTAAAGAGGCAGGTGTTTCTCCACTGTACATCAGCAGCGATTGAAAGTAATTAATAGGCTATTCCAGTTATAACCAATTATCACCCATCTACTGGATAGGTGATAACTGCTAGATTGCTGTGGAGGTCCAACCACTGGGATCCCCACAATTACCAGAAAGGTCACTCATGCACAGTATTGACCGTTTTAAAGTCTATGACACTGATGGATACTGCTGAGTAGATCACTTAGCTATCTTCCAGTGGACATGTGATAACAGAATACCGCTTTAAGTATTTTGAACTTCATGCACAAGTTGGGAAACAGATACTCATATGTTTATTCCCTAGAGCTACTCACATTTACCATTCATCCTGAAGGAAACCCCTCAGCTACAGTGGCCCATAGGGACATCAAATGTGCTCACCTGTTTCTGGCTGGTGAAAAGACAGACAAGTGAAGCATTTCTTTCGAAGGGCTTCTTCCACTTGCTTGTGCAATCGTTCCCTTATCCAAAGAACATCCTGAAATGAGAGCGGACCATGCAATATTAGGCTGGGTTACCATATAGTGGAGGCAACGTGCGCCCGAAAAACTGTCCACCCACAATAGGCGCAGAAATTTGAAGACTCTACCTCTGTTAACCTGGACATTGGTGCGGGTGGGCAGGGCTTTGTGGCAGCTGTAACATGGAAACCTGGTCTAAGGAGATAGATTGGCTTTTTCTTACCATATGTGATGGCAAAAGTTCATGCAGGTCTTGCTTCTCCAATCCAAGAAGAGGTACAGAGCCTGGCTCGGATTCAGAAGGCAGGAGATGTGAGCATTCGGAGACCAATAAACACTGCTGAAGGCCATCATGAAACTGCACATGGTGATGGAGGGAGTTTATGAAATAAAAGTGAGATTTAAGGTAAATATGGATCCGTACCATCATAGATCACTAGATACAAGGTACACCAACCTTATTCTCCTCATCAGTTATTGTGCCCTCCTGCTTCTTCACCTGCAAGTCTATTAATATCTCCTGTATCAGCCGATGAATAACTTCAGACCTGAGCCAAACCTTCCTCTGCAGTCGTAGCTCTCTCTGTGCCTTAAAAATAAAAGAAGTCAGGAAATCACGGGTCTGGGAACTCTGTGAAAGAGGTAGTCGTCATTCACGGACATCAAAAAGCCGCTTCCTAACAACACAATACAGATAAGTGTTGCACGAGGTCTATGGTGGAGCTACCAATTTTCTGTTAACATGACTTAAGATTGCTGTGTACAGTTTCCTGCCCTTGTGATCATCATTCATTGCTATAAAAATGCCTTAAGGCAGAGATTTCACCGTTACCTTGTACTGGAGAAATGTGACCGACAGAAACCAGCCAGAGAGGGCCATTAGTCATTACACATTGTGCCACCAAAAATAGCGCTTTCCGTTAATCACATCTATATTCAAGGATAGGCAACATCCGAGGTGTCCTATATCTCAGGGTATCACACAAGACTCCAGGCATTACATAGAGTTATGGGATAATTAAAGATGTCCTTGGAAGGTTATAAATGTGGCATAAATTGGACGATAGAGGATTATGAGCCGTGGTGGTTACAGCTCACGTTCTCAGTACTGCAGAGATGAAAGACTTTCTACCAACTCCTCTGTATCAGCGTCATAGTCTTATTACAGGGTAATGATGATGTACCAGATCATAGGACAGTGTCCTACAGCCAAAGAAGCCACCCCTAGGAGATGATGAAGTCTTAGTAACACACGCCTACTCACTGAGGTGGGGAATTTAAAGCGTCCTTATGGGGGGAAAAAAAAAATCCTATGGCCATAAAATGGTTAAAAAAAAAAAAAAAAGGCCTATACTCGCCGATCCCCCACCGTTGCCATTCAGCTGGTGCCCAGCCCCCACTGTAATAAACTTCCTTCTGCGATAACACGCCAGTGATCGCCCGAGAGGCATTCCCAGCCACTTCATGCTCTGCCGGAACAAGGGGGACCCAGGCACCACCAGAATGTCAGGGGTTTATTTTGTTTTAACCAATTGCTTGCCCAGGGAACACCTTATTTTTACTAGAGTAACCCTTTGGCTTCATTCACACGACCGTATTTTGTTTCCGTGTCCGTTCTGTTTTTTTTTGCGGACCGTATGCGGAACCATTCATTTCAATGGGTCAGCAAAAAAAAGGAAGGTACTCCGTGTGCATTCCGTTTCCGTATGTCCGCATTTCCGTTCCGCAAAAAAGATAGAACACGTCCTATTCTTGTCCGTTTTGCTGACAAGGATAGGCATTGTTACAATGGATCCGCAAAAAAAAAACGGAAACACGGATGCCATACGGAATGTCATCCGTTTTATTTTGCGGATCCGCAATTTGCGGACCGCAAAACACATACGGTCGTGTGAATGAAGCCTTTAGCTGCCATCTACTGATATGGGTGAAGGAAAGAGTTGCTAACATATACCAGGTAGCAGCAACTTACATAAATGCAATGTTTCCACCATATACAAGCTAAATGCTGGACTACCAAAAATCTGATGGACAGGAACTGAGGATTGCTTGTGGTTAAAAATGTGACACAAGGAAAGAATATCAGGCGAATCTGTACCATACCCAAGCAGTGACTCTCTAGCTGTCGGCAGATACATACTATTTTGTAGTAAAAGCTTAGTATTAGAGAAATTGGCATCTACCAGGTTATACCATCACACTGGCACCAGGCTCCTGGATCAGGATCTCACTAACAGATGCCTGCCACCGCACTCCGTACTGTACAAGCGGCACAATATCTATACTTAGGGGTAGACTTATGATCTTCGTACGCCATTTTTACGGCGTTAAAAAAATGTTTACAATGCAACTTTTTAAACGTTACTGCGCCACAATTAGCCACCCACACTATTTTCTGAAAAGGGAGTGGGGGCGAGGAGGGCAGAGGCAGCAGGCCTGGCACATTTGTCTATTTTTTTAATAGCAGTTCTCTGGCATGATTTCAGTCTAGTCACACTGACTGCCAGAGGATGCGCCTAACTTATGATGAGGCCTGAGTCTGTGCCATCCTCTGGCAGTGCAGGGGATAGACCCATTTCCTCCTACATACATGCCTATAAGGCCTCTTGCACACGGCGGTTCCGTGCATTGCGGTCCCTAATGCAGGGGCACTATCTGTGCGGCTGCCGCGACGGATCAAGAACTATTCAATTTGAATGGGTCCGTGACCCGTCCACACCACAAAAGAATAGAACAAGTTGTATTTTTTACAGGTATGGAGAGAAACCCCACGGAAGCACTCCTTAGTGCTTCCATAGGGTTCCGTGCCTGTTTTCCGCACCGACCTTTCAGATTGCGAACCCATACAAGTGAATGGGTCTGCATCCATGATGCGGTAAGCACATGGCCGGTGCCCGCATATTGTGGGTCGCAATACGAGCCATGAGGCCTAGGAGACAGGTGTAACACACTGCTCAGTTGTACAGAGCACTTACCTTCTCCACCTCACGGCATAGCCTGGCACTTGCCCCACTTGGTTCCAAAATCTGGCATAATTCTAGTAAAAGTTTACTAAACTGAGGATTCCTCTCTAGATCCTCTTCCTCTAACTGAAGCATTGGGAGACGGCCATTTACTGAAAGAAAAGATTTACATAGCAGATTAAGGTGTCAAATTGTTGTGTTCTGTGTATGGCTGTCTATTAGAGGTTCCTAGAGGGGACTCCCACCAACCAGTGGAAAGAAGTGGCCTGAGCACTGAGCAAAACCCAACAGCGCCGCTCATCCATGTGGCAGAGTCTGGTACTGCAGCTCAGCTCCATTCAAAAAAACGGGGCTGAGTTGCAGCAAAACGGTTTCAGTGAAGGGGCAGCAGAATTTCAGATACCAGAGGTCAGACCCAAATCTCACATTCTTTTAAAAAGTTGTTCTTGTTAACACACACCCTCTATAAATGGCAGCTAGTATGGCTGAGACTACATGACTGTGCAGGTGCAGCTGGCCTGCCTAGGTTGTGGGATACAATCCTATGCTCTCAGAGCGCTGGTGAGACACTCCTTCTTGTGCATGCGCTGTGGTGCTGGAGGCCGTGAACAGGTCATGATGACTGACACGTTCATTGGGATGTGACTGGTGGGGGTTCAAGTGCTGGGTCAGCATGTATCCCGAGATACGGGGCCACCTGTCTGAATGGGGCGGTAGGTCGAGCATAAGGGTTGCTGCTCAGCCCACTCTCTATGGGAATATCAGAGACTGTAGAGCGCTGTACTCGGCCACCTTTGGGAGTCCCACAGAAAATGAATGGAGCAGCAGTGTGCGTGCTCAGCCATGCCGCTCCGCTCATACTGGGTACCGGACCCCACTGCAGTGGATAACTGGTCCTTAATAAATTGTTGCCAAGCAGGTTAATCTCTGCCACTGATTAATATATACTGCCCAACAGTCTATTCAGTCACCCATGCCACATGGCTGCAGCAATCACTGCCCACTGTGCTGAACATGTTGTATCAATCAGGTTCATTTGCACATACTGACTAGCTCCCATCTGAAACTATTCATAACAATAAAAGGGCTTCCTTTCATAAGCTTTAGGCCTCTTTCACACAAGCGTGACGGATTGGCTCCGGATGCGTTCAGGAAAACTCGCACCATTTTGCAAGCAAGTTCAGTCAGTTTTGTATGCGATTGCGTTCAGTTTTTTCCACGCAGGTGCAATGCGTTTTGATGCATTTTTCACACGCGTGATAAAAAACTGAAGGTTTACGAACAAAATCTCTTAGCAACAATCAGTGAAAAACGCATAGTATCCGCACTTGCTTCAGGATGCAATGCGTTTTTCACTGAAGCCCCATTCACTTCTATGGGACCAGAGCTGCGTGAAAAACGCAGAATATAGAACATGCTGCGATTTTCGCGCAACGCAGGACTGATGCGTGAAAAAAAACGTTCATGTACACAGACCCATTGAAATGAATGGGCCAGGATTCAGTGTGGGTGCTATGCGTTCACGTCACGCATTGCACCCGCGCAGAAAACTCACTCATGTGAAAGGGGCCTTAGGGCTCATGCACACGACCGTTGTTGTTTTGAGGTCCGCAAAAAACGGATACTGGCCACATGTGTACAATATTTTGTAAAATGGAAGGCCCATAATAGAACAGTCCTATCCTTGTTCAAAATGCACAATAATAGGACATTTTTAATTTTTTTGCAGAACGGACACGTGGACCTTTTTTGCGGCCTCATAAAAGTGAATGGTTCTGCAAGACACGCACGAAAAATACATCTGTGTGCATGAGCCCTTGGGGGTATATTAACTGGAGGTGACATCACTAATTCCTGTGACCAAGTGGTGCCCAGTTCCTGGAAAGTGGCCGCGCATGCGCGCTCAAACAGCCTGCTCCAGCTGGGTCAGACTGGCTGCCGTTCCATAGAGAGTTATGAACAGTTTCTCTAAATCCTTATGCTGTCCACACAGATACGATGTGTGCCCTCACCGTACTGCAGGCTCCGAGACGACATGTTTCACTGGGCGAAGAGCAGCATCTCCGTCCGATTCCCCACACGTAATGTCCGCTCCGGTATCACTCCCTGTGTAACTCTCGCCCACTACATATTACAGCCCATTCACTGCCGAAGCGGGAAACATTCAAACTGACGTCGAGAGGTTCAGGGTATTACCACTAGAGGGCGCTCTTACTACCAATGTTATGCTCCTTCGTAGTCTACAGAAAAATGGCGACTGCTCGCTTTCCTCTGCTCACATTGGCTGAGCACACAGTAGGACCACCACCTGTAGTCTCACGTCTCATTGTGACTAGTTTATATTTCCCTTGTGTTGCATGAACTGTGACCGTTGTAGCAATATGCACTTAATATGAGTGAAAGAATTATGGGTTATTTAACGTAACCCCTTACGAACAGGCGATTTTTTTGGTTTTCTCTCCATCTTTCCAGAGCTTTTTTTTTTTCTTATTAGGGCTTGTGTTTTGCAGGACAAGTTGTACTTTCTAATATTGCACATAATGTCATGGAAAGGGGGGGAAAAAATCCACATGTTGTGGAAGTGGGAAAAAACAATTCTGCCACAGTTTTATGGGTTTCATTTTTTACAACTACATTGCAACATGTGTCGAGCGACAATTTTTAGAATGATTGTCTATGGTGTTGCACTGCGACATGCTGCGACTGTGACAGTCGCGGAAAAACCCAACTTGGATGCATTTTTTTCTACTGTCATGTCGCAGTATGTTGCAGTGCGACACCATAGACTATCATTATAAAAATTGTTGCGTGACACATGTCATTGTGTAGCCCTAGCCTAATCCCATGGCCAGTATGATTACAGCAATACCAGATTAATACGTGGAGGTAACAATATACCTCCCAACATTTTTGAATGGTCAAAGAGGGACGCTTATGGTTTATTATATGAAAGGTCCACTTTTCCTGCATATTTATATGCTTCAATAGCTTTTTTTTTTTTTTTTAACACAATAGCGCAAAAATTATCTCAATATAAAGATTTCTAAAATCAAAATGACATCAAATAAGGAAATAATATGTAAGGCAGGCTTTACTATACAGATAGGAACCAGGGAAACACATTCTGGATCAATATTGTAAATGTAATATTGCAAATCTATACCTCAGATAAAAAATAGGGACATTTAAGGAGCAAATAGGGACAGAGGGTCTTGGGTCAAAAAGAGGGACACTGGGAGGTATGTAACAACCACAGCACCTGGGGGGTTAAATGTCTGTGATTGGCGTCATGGCAGATTGCAAATATTAGCCCCATATGCCTGCTGTTTAAAACACCAGCTTGTGAGCAGGCGCCATCTTTAACCCACAAAGAACCTGGTAATTTTCTGTTTTTTTTACCCCCTGCCTTCCCAGAGCCACAACTTTTTAATTTTTCCCTTCACATAGCAGTATGAGGGCTTGTTTGTTGCAGGACAAGTTGTATTTTGGCACCATTTAATATTGCATACAATGTAGTGGGAAGCTGGAAAAAAATTCCAAATGTCGTGCAATTGGGGGGAAAAAAAACAAAACACAATTTTGCAACAGTTTTGTGGGTTTTGTTTTTACGGCGATCCCTATGAGGTGAAATTGACCTCCTCCTGCTCTTTAACATGTGGCCTACAGATTGCGCTGCATTTCCTAACGACATACATATACATAGTGATAATATACATAGTTTATAAGGCCAAAAAAAGACATCTGTCCATCCAGTTCGGCCTGTTATCCTACAAGTTGATCCAGAGGAAGGCAAAAAACCCCTGTGAGGTAGAAGCCAATTTTCCCCACTTTAGGGGAAAAAATTCCTTCCCGACTCCAATCAGGGAATCAGAATAACTCCCTGGATCAACGACCCATCTCTAGTAACTATAACCTGTAATATTATTACCCTCCAGAAATATATCCAGGCCCCTCTTGAACTCTTTTAGTGAACTTACCATCACCACCTCCTCAGGCAGAGAGTTCCATAGTCTCACTGCTCTTACCGTAAAGAATCCTCTTCTATGTTTATGTACAAACCTTCTTTCCTCCATACGCAGAGGATGTCCCCTCGTCACAGTCACAGTCCTGGGGATAAATAGATGATGGGAGAGATCTCTGTACTGACCCCTGATATATTTATACATAGTTATTAGATCTCCCCTCAGTCGTCTTTTTTCTAAAGTGAATAACCCTAATTTTGATAATCTTTCTGGGTACTGTAGTGCACCCATTCCAGTTATTACTTTAGTTGCCCTCCTCTGAACCCTCTCCAGCTCTGCTATGTCTGCCTTGTTCACAGAAGCCCAGAACTGTACACAGTACTCCATGTGTGGTCTGACTAGTGATTTGTAAAGTGGCAGGACTATGTTCTCATCACGAGCATCTATGCCCCTTTTGATGCAACCCATTATCTTATTGGCCTTGGCAGCAGCTGTCTGACACTGGTTTCTGCAGCTTAGTTTGCTGTTTACTAAAATTCCTAGGGCGTTTTCCATGTCAGTGTTTGGTCAGTGATTTCCTTCAGTGATTTGGAGCCAAAACCAGGGGCGGCTCTAAACACAGAACAGGTGCAGCGCTTTCCCTTATACCTTATGTCTGTGGAGGCTCCAATCCTGGTTTTGGCTCACAATCACTGATAAAAATCACTGACCAAAACACTGATGTGTGAATGAGGCTTTACCCAGTGTTTTACCATTTAGTATGTACTGGTGACTTGCATTATTCCTTCCCATATGCATAACCTTACATTTGTCAGTGTTAAACCTCATCTGCCACTTCTCTGCCCAAGCCTCCAGTCTATGCAGATCCATCTGTAGCAGTGTACTGTCCTCTTCTGTGTTAATTACTTTACACAGTTTAGTGTCATCTGCAAAAATTGATATTTTACTGTGTAAGCCTTCTACAAGATCATTAATAAATATATTGAAGAGAATAGGGCCCAATACTGACCCCTGTGGTACCCCACTAGTGACAGTGACCCAATCTGAGTGTGTACCGTTAATAACCACCCTCTGTTTTCTATCACTGAGCCAGTTACTTACCCACATACAGACATTTTCTCCCAGGCCAAGCATTCTCATTTTACATACTAACCTTTTATGCGGTACAGTGTTAAATGCTTTGGAGAAGTCCAGATATACAACATCCATTGAATCGCCGAAGTCAAGTCTAGAACTTACCTCCTCATAGAAACTGATTAAATTGGTTTGACATGACCAATCCCTCATGAAGCCATGCTGATATGTTGTTATTTGCTTATTTTCATTGTGGTACTCCAAGATAGCATCTCTTAGAAAACCCTCAAGCAGTTTACCCACGACAGATTTTAAACTTACCGGCCTATAGTTCCCGGGCTCTGTTTTTGGACCCTTTTTGAATATTGGCACCACATTTGCTATGCGCCAATCCTGTGGAACACTCCCTGTTAGTATAGAGTCCTTAAATAACAGAAATAAGGGTCTGGCGATGACATTACTTAATTCTCTTAGGATACGGGGGTGTATGCCATCCGGTCCTGGCGATTTGTCTATTTTAATCTTTTTAAGACGTCGCTGTACTTCTTCCTGGGTCAGACAGGGCACTTTTAATGGGGAACTTACGTTTATATTCTGCATTTCATCTGACAGTTTATTTTCCTCAGTGAATACAGTGGAGAAAAAAATATTTAGTAGCTTTGCTTTCTCCTCATCGCTCTCTTCAACTCCCCCCTCATTACTCTGTAAGGGGCCGACCCCTTCAGGTTTATTCTTTTTACCATTTATATAATTGAAGAACATTTTAGGGTTAGTTTTACTCTCTTTGGCGATTCATCTCTCGGTCTCTAGTTTGGCTGCTTTTATTTGTCTTTTACATATTCTATTTTTTTCCTTATAGTTTTTCAATGTCCCTTTTAAAGTGTTAGTTCCCATTCTGGAGGCTGCAGGGAACAGCTGGAGGGGAGGAACAAGGTGTTGAACCCCCATAGATCCTGTATCAGCAGCCTAAAAAACGTATATAATGGGATGCTTCTTTTTTGGCCTAAAATAATCCAGCCAAGGAGGTGGTGCAAGAGATGTCCATCAAAATGTGCCAAAATTATCATACCTGTGCACCACTGTGATTTATTTGGTGCAGTTTCTGTCTGGTCTAGTCTTACTGTCTTTAGGGCAGTATTAATAAAGCTCCCCATAGTATAGTAAGCTTTCACGTTTCATTTCACTGCTTAAGGCTCCATTCACACGACCGTATTTTTGGTCTGCATCCGATCCACATTTTTTGCAGATTGTCTGTGGACCCATTCATTTCAATTCATTTGGGACTGCAAAAAATGCAGAATTCACACCGTGTGCTGTCACATCCGTTCCGCAGTCCCAAAATAAGACAGGACATGCATACCTTCCAACCGCCCCGGATCCAACGGGACAGTCCCGGATTACAGTGGCTGTCCTGGTAGAGGGAAGTATGTCCCGCTTTCTAGCAGCTGTCCCTGCGTCCATAGGAAGCAGAGACAGTTGCCATAATGAAGCAGTTTCATTATTCCTCCTACTCCCCGCTGGCTCTCCATATCTCTGGTCTGTGCAGGGGGGCGGGGCTGACGGCAACAGTCAGCCTAGGCTCCACCCCCTCCAGACTAGAGCAGCCGATGTCCTGATGCTAGGAAGAAAGTAAGTATGTGGTGTTTATTTTTTTTACTTTCTGTGAGTGGCACAATGTGGGCATATTGCTGTGGGGCACAGTGTGGGCATATTACTAGGGGGCACAGTGGGGGCACAGCTGGGCATAATTCTGTGAAGGAGGCACAATGTGGGAATAAATACTGTGCGGTGGCATGAAGGGGGAATAATTGCTATGTGGCGCATTAAGGGGAATGGTTGGGATAAGGTGTATAGTTAGGTGTATAGTTAGGGCGGAGTTAGAGGCGTTCACAAAGTTGGAAGGTATGGGACATGTCCTATTCTAGTCTGTTTTGTGGACAAGAATAGGCATTGTTACAATGGGTCCACAAAAAAAAAAAAAAAAAAAAAAAAACACGGATGCAACATGGACGTCATCGGTATTGTTTTGCGTACAGCAAAATACATATGGTCGTGTGAATGCACCCTTATTGTAAGTAGCTTGCTATGAAAGATTTCTATCAATACATAGTGTATCAGTATTGCCATAATGTATTAGACAAGGTATGTTAAAAAGAACACTTTATTGTGACCACTGAAGGCCTCTGTTACATCATCTCAGTCACACCCATCAGGCCCATCTACTTCTCATTCATCCTTTTCCACCTTTATCTGTATAAAAGCATTTAGGTCAGGACAAAACGATTTTCTTCCGCTTCCTCCACCAGTCAGTTCCTCCTCTTCCACTTCTCCTTCCCAGTTTGGATTGTAGAGATGTGGAGGGAGCAGTTTAACCTCTGTGGAAGGCAACCGATCAGACAGGGTGCCATAAACGCGATTGGTTTTATTGCCATGCTTAGAGTGCGAGTCAATGCTGTAACAGAGCCTTGTCAGCTCTGGAGCTCGGAAACGAGGCGGCCGGGCGACCCAGACACCAGGCTCAGACAAACTGTCCTCTTCATCCGACATTAACTCCTCCGTCACACCCTCCCACAGAGCTTGATCTTCTGGTGGAAACTGCTGTACACCCCACGAGCGATTTGCAAAAAGCTGCACAGAAACAAATTTCCTGGTTAATGATGCATATACGGTAAATAAAAAAAAAAAGGTAAAACCTACACAAATCATGTAAAGTGTAGTATACGCTAGAAAAAGTGACCGCACAGAAAAAAAACACATGTAAATAATTGCAGTCTTATAAAAAGGACACAGTTAGGGCTCATGCACACGAACGTATTTTTTCTGCATGTGATCGGCTTTTTTTGCAGGTCGGATGTGGAGCCATTCACTTCAATTGGGCTGCAAAAGATGCGGACAAGTTACCGAGCGTTTCCATGGCACCCGCAAAAAAACCCAAACAAAACATTTCCCATTCTTGTATGTTTTACCGACAAGGATCGGACTGTTATAGAGGGCAGGATATTCCGTTCGCAAAATGCAGAACACACGCGGACGATATCTATGTTTTGCATATCCACAATTTAGACCGAAAAACTCGCAGCGTGTGCCAGGGAGAGCACCCGTTCTGACCTCCGGAGCACTGTTGCATTGCATTGTATTGATTTATGATGCTATGTAACCCTTAGAGGAATGTATTGGATAAAACTGACAGCATTATGTCAGTGTTATACAATACATTCCAGAACTCTAAGGGTTACATAGCATCATAACTCAATATAATGTTATGTGATCCCGGCAGTGCTCGGGAGGTCAGAACGGGTGCTCTCCCTGACACACACTGCAAGTCTGAAGCATGGGACTCACTCGTGTGAAAGGGGCTTTAAGCATCTGATTAAGGCCTCTTTCACACGAACGTATTTTTTGCAGACTCCGATCCGCATTTTTCACATGAAAAATGCGGACCCATTCATTTCTATGGGTCTGCAAAAAAATACTGAGAACATACTGTGTGCTGTCCGCATCAGTATGCCCGTTCCGTAACCCCGCTAAAAAAATAGAACATGTCCTATTCTTGTCCGTTTTGCGGACAAGGATAGGCATTGTTACAATGGATCCGCAAAAAATACGGATGCCATCCGTTTTTTTTTGCGGATCCGCAATTTGTGGACCGCAAAACACAACGTTCGTGTGAAAGAGGCCTAATTGTGATCTATATCTCTGAAGACGTTGGAGAGGGGACAGGATGCCTTTCTTTAAAGGACTGACCATTACAGCATCCAGTTCAACAGTCTCACTGCTCTTACAGTAAAGAATCCCCAACTATGATGATGATGCAAGTTTCATTCCTGTGGACGTAGAGGATGCCAACTTGTTATGGTTACAGGCCTAGGTAGTCAACCCAATCTTTATTAGAAACACTATGCTGTTTGTTAGGAGTGGAATTTTTTACTTGGTGACCTTTAAGACAATGACACCTGAAGAAGACAGTGAGAATGCAGATGACGCTGTATGTCCTGACCCTGTATCGGCGACTTCTCAGCTTCTTTTCTTCCTTTTCTCTCAGACTCTTGAAAGGATTCATGGAGTTTCGGTATTCTCTTCTCTTTGTCAAAAAGTAGGCAACACAGGCACCTAAAGCAGAATAAAAACTTCTTATGATGCTGGGTACACAACATCACTATAGTTAAAAAAAAAAAAAAAAAAAAAAAAAAGCCTGCAATTTTTGCACTGGCCACCAGGTGCCCCTTTACTCCGGCCAACTGAATGAACCATTCGTCCCTGATAATTGACTGTCAGCGGAGATGAGAGCTGCATTCACATACAGCAATCATCTCTGTGTGGGGATGAACGATTGCTTGTCCACATACAGACTTATGCCCCTTTCACACGAGCGGGAGACTCGCATGTCTCCCGCAACGCATCTACAGGGCTGGACTCCGGCACTGACTGGGATCGCATATAATGCTATTGGTCACCGTGCAGCTAATTAGTGGCTTCAACGGTATACAGGACATCACTGCTGAGGCCAGAGACTGGATGCAGAGGTGACGTGGTGTGTAAAGATCAATAAAATTGTCGTCTATCTCCGTAGACAACAGAAAAAATCCCACTAGGGACCCTCAAAAAAATATACGAGTGTTTTTAAAATATAACTTTTATTTCTTCTATAATAAAAATAAACAAAAAAAGAGTTGTTTATTTTTATTATAGAAGAAATAAAAGTTATATTTTAAAAACACTCGTATATTTTTTTGAGGGTCCCTAGTGGGATTTTTTCTGTTGTCTATGGAGATAGACGACAATTTTTTTTATATATAAATATCCCTAGGATACCTCAAGGGGTGATTTGTCAAATAGTGGTGTGTATAGGACATCACCACTGCAGCCAAGAAAGCAAACAGCAACAGGGAAGACTAGAGCGCAATGCTGCAACCTGCACAGGCGAAAAGTGCTAAGCATTTATTCTTTGGGTTTTTTTTCTGTTATTTTAGATCATTATAGCTGCTGAGCAAGCTTTTATTTAAGGGCTCATGCACACAGCTGTAGTTTTGGTCCGTATCTGAACGGATTTGCGGATCAGATGTGGACACATTCATCTCAGTGGGGCCGCAAAAGAAAAGCCCGCAAAAAAAAATAAAAATTGGTCATGTCCTATTCTTGTCTGTTTTGCCTGCAAAGATAGGACTTTTCTGGAGGAGTTTAAAAAAAAAATGGCAGCATGCACTCGACCAGTATCCATGTTTTGTGGATCCGTGATCCGGTCCCTTTACACAGGCTGACAATCATCAGGAAGGAGCTGTGAATGCAGAATTGTGAATGCAGCTCTGGACTAACACGTGACGTATTTCTGTTGAACAAAGATGCCCTGCGGAAATTTAAACCACATGTTCCTATGAAAATTAACATATACACAAAGTAAATTTACATACGTAATTTTCCTGTTCTGAAAATACTTTGCGCAGCGTTATCCATATCTGTTGTGGAATTTTCATTTAGAATTTCAATCGATCTGCAAATACGCTACAAAATCCGCAAAAGCAATTCCTCTTCAGAAAACGAGTAGAATTTAAGTACAGATTTTGTGCGTTTTTATGCCGTGTGTGAACACAGCCATAAGCTTTGGGATTTTTATTTTTTGGGATTTCGCGATTTTTGCTACAATTTCAGACAAATTGCAACAGTGCAAGATAAGCAATGTAATGTGTTCAATCTCAACCTCTTTATGAAGGGAAATTTTATATGTAAAATGATGTACACAAAACGCAGATGCGTTTTTCTCTATAACTAGTACATTTTTGACAAGCGCTGCCTTCTTCTATACTTTTACGCCATTTCTATTTACTCCATTGCCTACTATATACAGTCTATGTAGAGAAGATGAAGCTTCTTTCATATTCACATATTTAGAGGACGTTTAGTGATAAGTACTGTTGATAATACCTTTCAGCTCTTTGTCTGTATAGCGATGGGCACTGGACACAAGCTCTTGCTTCAGCTTCTCCACCAAGAACTTTAAAACTGAAATATTCCAGGAGGACTTGATGCTGCGATGAGACATTAGAAAAGATATCTCCATGCGGTAAGGGATTCTAATACCGGAAATACACAAGCACCGCACTCACCTCTCAGAGCCATTGAAGCGCTTGTTATTGGAGATGTGATTGTGAATATTATGTACCAGTTTCTGAAACCAAAATACAGATATATTAATTATAAAGGTTACTTGCAGAAATTTCTGAAACAGTCCTATTCATCTGAAAGGAGCTTGCAGAAATAAATCCAACGCATTGACATCCAGAACAGTTTTTATACATGCGTAATGTACCCATATTATCTATGCTGTTTTGTTTTTTTGAAGCATTTGATGATGACCTTGTAACCCAACACTTTGTTTTTTTAGCCATTATCTTGCTGTGTTCCCGTGATAAATGAGGTCAACCTAGCTTTAACCCCTTGGCGACATAGGACGTACCGGTACGTCCTGAGCACGAGGTAGTTCGCGCAACAGGGCGTACCGGTACGTCCTGAATGTAATCCCCCCCTGCGCAGTGCAGGGGGGTTTACATGCTGTGATGGCGGCTGTTAAACACAGCCAGCCATCCACAGTAAAGCCCTCGGGGGGAGCCGTGCCCCCCCCATAAAGGCGATTGCTGTGATTGGCTAGTCTGTGCAGACTAGCCAATCACGGCGATGCAGGGGCTGGCTGTAAGGATCTGATTCCCCGCAGTCCGAGACTGCGGGGGATCAGATCCCGCTAATGAAGGTAATTATCCCCCGGGTGCCCCCGATCCTTCCCCCCCCTCCTTTCCCATATTATGATTTTTAATTTGCCCCGGGTACCCCCCCCCCCCCCAATTTTCAGGATGGCCGAGCGGTGGAAGCAGAGTGTCAGCATACAGCTGACACTCTGCTTCAAATGGCCGGCATCGCTGCTGGCAGCGATGTCGGACGTTTAACCCCTTCCATGCCGCGGTCCATAAAGACCACGGCATGGAAGGGTTAACAGGGAGGGCGCTCCCTCCCTCCACCATCGGGCGCTGCAGCAGCGCTCCGATGGTGTGGCCAGTGAGAGGGAGAGAGCTCCCTCCCTCCCATCGGGACGCTGCTCTGCTGTGGCAGCGTCCCGATGGTTACCATGGCAACCAGACGCTTTCGTCTGGCTTGCCATGGTAGAGGTAAGCCTGTTCAAGCTCCTGCTAAAGGCAGGAGCTTGATCAGTCTTACAATGAATGAAAATGCACTGCAGTACACTATACAGTGTACTGCAGTGTATTATACAGCCCTCAGACCCACTGGTTCTTCAAGAACCAAGTGGGTCTGAGTGAAAAAAGTTTAAAAAAAAAAAAGTGTAAAAAAAAAAAGTGGTAAAAAAAAAGTAAAACAAAGTTTAAAAAAATCAATTTTTTTCCCCATTTTAATTCATTAAAAATAAAGAAAACACTATATATAAACATGTTAGGTATCGTCACGTCCGTAACAACCCGCTCTATAAAAATATTACATGAGATGGCCCCCCAGGCGAATGCTATAAAAAAATTAAAAAAAAAACTATGCCAAAATAGCCATTTTTTTCCCCTCTTCCCTCACAAAAAGTGTAATAGCAGGCGATCAAAAAGGCGTATTTACCCCAAAATGGTATCAATCAAACCGCCATCTTGTCCCGCAAAAACGGTACCCTACCTGAGACAATCGCCTGAAAACTGAAAAAAATATGGCTCTCTGAAAATGGCAACACAAAAAAAGATTTTATTTTGTTCAAAAATGCATCTAATGTGTAAAACTTTCCAACAATAAAAAAGTTGGACATATTGGGTATCGCCGCGTCCGTAACAACCTGCTGTATAAAAATATTACATGAGATGGCCCCCCAGGCGAATGCTGTAAATTTTTTTTTTTTAAAAACTATGCCAAAATAGCCATTTTTTCCCTCTTCCCTCACAAAAAGTGTAATAGCAGGCGATCAAAAAGGCGTATTTACCCCAAAATGGTACCAATGAAAACCTCACCTCATCCTGCAAAAAATGAGCCCCCACATAAGACAATAGCTCAAAAAAATAAAAATCAATGGCTCCCGCAAACCACTCCATCAAAATCTGTGTTGTAAAATCCATATGGCGCTCCTTCTGTTCTGAGTCCTGCCATGTGCCCCCACAGCACTTTACCACCACATATGGGGTGTTGCCGTATTCAGGAGAAAATGGGTAACAAATTATGGGGTGCTTTTCTCCTGTTACCCCTTATGCAAATTAAAAAAAATGGGGCTAAAGCAACATTTTATTGGAAGAAAAAAAATTTTCATTTTCACAGCCAAGTGTTTCCAAATTCCGTAAAATGCTTAGGGGGTCAAAGTGGTCAGTACCCCCCTTAATATATTCTTTGAAGGGTGTAGTTTCAAAAATGGGGTCACTTTATGAGGGTTTCCACTGTAGGGGTACGTCAGGGTCTCTCAATTACAAAATGGTGCGTAAAAACTATTCTAGCAAATTTTGCCTCCAAAATCCGTATGGCGCTCCTTTCCTTCTGACCACTGCCACAAACCCATAGAGACGTTTACCACCACATATGGGGTATTTCTGTAAACTGCAGAATCAGAGCAATGTAAATTGAGGTTTAGTTTGCTGTTAACCCTTGCTATGTTGCAAGAAAAAAAATATTAACATGAATAATCTACGAAAAAAGTGAAATTTTGAAATTTCACCTCCATTTTCCATTAATTCTTGTGGAACACCTCAAGGGTTAACAAAGTTTGTAACAGCAGTTTTTTATAATTTGAGGGGTGTAGTTTCTAAAATGGGGTCATTTATGGTGGGTTTCATTATGTAAGCCCCTCAAAATCACTTTATATCTGCATTGGTGCTAAAAAAAAATGGTTTTGGAAAATTTGGTGAAAATTTGAAAAATGGCTTTTAAACTTCTAAGCCTCCTAACGTCCTAAAAAAGTAAAATGACGTTTACAAAATGATGCCAACATAAAGTAGACATATGGGGAATGTAAAATAATAACTATTTTTGGAGGTATTACTATGTATTTTGAAAGTAGAGAAATTGAAATTTGGAAATTTTTCAGAATTTTTGGTAAATTTGGGATTTTTTCATAAATAAGGGTGAAATATATTGACTCAAATTTATGACTGTCATGAAGTACAATGTGTCACGAGAAAACAATCTCAGAATGGCCTGGATAAGTAAAAGCGTTCCAAAGTTATTACCACATAAAGTGACACATGTCAGAATTCAAAAATTTGGCCCAGACATTAAGGCCAAAATGGGCTCTGTCCTCAAGGGGTTAAAGAGAATCTGTCACCACTCCTGACATGTCTGTTTTAATAGCTTTGTGCATTCCCCATGTAATAACAATTTTGAAACATCTATTCTTATGTCTCTATGTTGTGCCATTCCTTTATTATTCCTGCTAGAAGTTATGAATGAATTGCTATTTGCCATTAGTAAAGGAACAGAGGGGAGGTAACCAGTTGGGGTGTGTCCCTGCACAGGCTCACTCTATCCAATCAGTGCTGCTATTGTCACACTGTGCAGGTACACACCCCCAACTGGTTACCTCCCCTCTGTACCCTTACTGTAGACTGCTAGCAGTTGTTCAGCATTTAACTGCCATGACTTTCTGAATGTCCTTGCAGAGTTAGTAGCTGTGGAATGGGGGGAGGTGACATTACTGACAGTGCACGCCCCATATAGAATGCAGAGACATTTTATATTATTTTATTTTAACTGTCCATGCCTTTCCCATCTCTGTATACACAGATCTGGCAGTGGCAATTGCATTTCCTGCTCCAGTCCTGGTAATCAACTGATCCTGGGTAACTGCAGGAGATGTTGGGTCTTAGCACTGCAGCAAGGCTCAGTCTTGTTGAAACCTCTGAAGGCTGTATTCCCCCTAAAAAAAAAAAAGCACACAACCACTCGCCCACACAGTAGCTTCCAGCCCCACCATGGATGACCATAAACTATATAGCCCCTATACAAAAACAACCGTAACGGGACAGATTTTATAAAAGTATTTTAGTGGCACTTTGTGCTATTAAAGGGGTTGTCCGAGTTATATTTATTGATGACCTATCCTCAGGTCAGACAAGCGTATAGGAACGAGCCGTCCCATTGAAATGAATGGGACTGCTTGGGTGTAATTACACCTACTCACCACTACCCCCATTATGGCAAGCATGTAAACAGTGAAGAGGAGGCAGCGCTGATACGGCGCACGCCTCCTCTTCAAACAGCTGATCGGCACCCCGCCAAACTCATATTGATTACCTATCCCGAGGATAGGTCATCAATAAATAACAGACTGTTTTTCCTGGCTTTTAAAACATTTTCTTGGGTATATACAAAAAGAATGGAAACTTCATAAAATAAAGCCCCATGTATCACTGAAAAAGATGCAAACATTATCAATATAACTGAATGAAAAAAAAAAAGTTATGGCTGTCAAAGACACTAAAAAACAAAACAGAAAATATGCCTGGTCTCACATGGGTTTAAATGCGCCACACTTGAGCCAATTAATGTACAGGCTCCCTTTAACCCCTTCGCGCCCAGCGCCGTACATGTACGGCGCTGGGGCGATGCGGGCACATTGCGCCCGCTCGCGGGTGCGGCGGGCGTCATGGCCGGCAAGTCTCTGCTGTTTCTAACAGCAGAGACTTGCCGCTACTTACCGCCATCGGCGGCGTCTTCCTGGGAGAATAGATGCCGTGATCACACATGATCACGGCATCTAGTTGCGTCTGAACCCGGAAGCATTCGCTTCCGGGTGGTGTACAGACACCCCGTGTGGCCAATCGGGGTGTCTGTACACCATATGAAAACTGTAATCCTCACTGGTGAGGATTACAGTTTTCAAAGTGCAATTCTTATTCTGGCCACTAGATGGCAGGCCAGGATAAGAAATGAGCAACTCATGGATTTTTGAGTCTATAAAATCCATAATTGCTCATAAAGAAAAAAAAAAAAGCCACAATATATAAGCCCATATTTGAGCTTTCCAATAGTAAAAAAAATAAAATAAAAAAAAATGTTAAAAAATATATAAAAAATAAAAAAGATGTAAAAGTTCAAATCACCCCCCTTTCCGTATAAGTAAAAAATAAATACCTAAATAACAATAAATATAGACATCATGGGTATCACCGTGACCGAAAACGCCCGTACTTTTAAAATATATATAAAAAAAAATTCCAATACGGCGAATTGTGTGGCGGAAAAAAGCGTCCAAATGGCGATTTGCCGTTTTTTGTCGCTTTTTTTTCTAAAAAAAAATTAAATAAAAAGTGATCAAAAAGTCATACACACCCCAGAATGGTATCAATAAAAACTTCAGGTCGTCCCGCAAAAAATGAGCCCCCATACAGCTCTGTACACATAAATACCAAAAAGTTATAGGGGTCAAGATTTGACAAGGAAAAAAAAAAAAAAAAAAACTTTCTAATTATTTTATCACTATGAAAACGCAGGAAAAACTATACATATTAGGTATTGCCGGATTCGTACTGACCAGTAGAATGAAAGTAACGGATCAGTTTTAATGCACATCGAACGCTGTAAATAAGAAACCCGTAGAACTGTAGCGGAATAGCGTTTTTTTTGCAATTTCACCCGGTTTGGAATTTTTTTCCCGCTTCCTACTACACCATATGCAATATTAAATGGTGGCGTTGGAAAGTACAACTTGTCCCGCAAAAAACAAGCCCTCATACAGCTATGTGAACAGAAAAATAAAACAGTTATGGCTGTTTGAAGGCAGGGAGCGCAAAACGAAAATGCAGAACCGAAAAAAGCTCCGGGCGCGAAAGGGTTAAATGCACAGTCACTCTGACCTGTGACCTATAGGTGGCGCTATGAGAATTTGTACTAAACTTATAGCAGCATTGTAAGCATGTAACTTTCCATTTCAATGTATTTGATCATACATATACGTAAAGATAGACATTTATTATGGATCATATGACAGATACACACTGTCATATGATCCATAATATAGCCCCCACCTGTATTGTACCTCTATATGCTTTACTGGGGCTCATTACTAAAATAGCTGGGACATTGGTCCATTGTTATGAGGGCACTGACAGTGATGTCCCTACATGTCCTGAAACCCACTTGATTAATGTAGACCTTATCAGATCAGAATGTCGGATCAGGTCCCGAGAACCATGGGGTGTGTCCTTCTGACCACGTACTATCTGTCATATTATCAGAATCATATTATTAAAGATTATCAGATTAACGGAAATGTACTCATCTCTCACTGTCCAAATATGCTTGTATTTTTTGATGTGTTGTGTGGAGAGTTACCGTCTTTCTATGAAGTCGGTCCAGGAGTGTGATTAACTCACCGATAGTACAAGGTCTCGTTTTCGCCGGGAACATTTCTGTCCACTGGAACCCTGACGACTGTTTGAGCCACTATAAAATGGTGCAAATGAGGGCGGTGAAGTTGGCAGCCTCATTTCTGCCGAATCGGTGGAAGTTTCTGCCACAATCAACCCTCCTGGGCTAAGGGAGCTATCTTTCTGTATTAAGACATGGGAATGGCTTGGTTTCACATTTGGGGGCGTTGGTTCACTCAGAGTTTCCTCTGGATCCCTGTGAGAACGGGTGTCTGTCAGATGCTTCACAAAGTTGGAGGGTAAAATCCGCTGGGCAGGGGGATCGGCGTTTAGGAAATCATCGATGACCTATAAAAATACAATGGTGCAGATACATACAGAAGAGGTGCAATGCACAAAGCATGACATTCAGATTGGAAAGTGCAGTATTAAAATACAAAGAGGTGGCTGGCGGGGAGGAATGCCAGGCTTTGAGCAGGCACACAACAGATGGTATAAAGATGACACACCTGCCAGAATTGCTGCAAACAGAAGCTGTCCCTATTAAAAGTGACAGACTTGTGTCTCCCACTGGAGCGTGATAGAAAGGAGACTGAGCACAAACAGACTGCGCGCACACATACACATGGCATGTAGCTGACGAGCACCAGGGTACAGTGCAGACAGCTATGTCCTAGATCTGTGGTACAGGCACACATAGGATGGATCCTGATTGGTTGCCAGCGATTGTCCTTGTTTTACGTTAGCCATACCTGCCATTATCCGGGAGGTCCTCATATACAAGAATTACACTTTCTACAAGCAGAAAAAATCTGCAGCAAGTCAAGGGCAGTGATGGCAACCCTTGCAGGACTCTGGTATTTGCCTACAAATGATGGGATGCAAATCAAAAGCAGCCTGTAGTTCAGGGCTGGCCAACCTGCGGCTCTCCAGCTGTTGCAAAACTACAACTCCCAGCATGCCCAGTCTGCCTACAGCTATCATCCTACAGCAGGGCATGGTGGGAGTTGTAGTTTTACAACAGCTGGAGAGCCTCAGGTTGGCCAGCCCTGCTGTAGTTGGTCGATGGGCTGCGGGGAATTCAGTTTCCACATGGCATTCCCATAGGAGTGGCAGATTACCTGTCTGCAGCACATCAACCAGTAGCGTAATGGATCATTATTAGGAAATTGCTCACTGAAGGGTTAGTTGCCTGTAGGTGATAATGGTATCTGGTTCTTTAAAACGGATAGCTTATCCTTAAAGAAGACCTGTCACCACTCCTGACATGCCCGTTTTAATAACTTCATGCATTCCCCATGTAATAACAATTCTGGAGCATCTATTCTTATGGCTCTATGTTGTGCCATTCCTTTATTATTTGCACTAGAAGTTATGAATGAATTGCTAGCAGTCTGCAGTAAGGGTACAGAGGGGTGGTAACCAGTTGGGGGGGGGGGGGGAGTTGTACATGCACAGAGTCACTATATCCAATCAGTGCTGCTATTGTCAGACTGTGAAGGTACACACCCCCAACTGGGTACCGCCCCTCTGTACCTTTACTGCAGACTGCTAGCAATTCATTAATAACTTCTAGTAGAAATAATAAAGGAATGGCACAACATAGAGCCATAAGAATAGATGTTCCAGAATTGTTAGTACATGGGGGATGTATGAAGCTATTAAAACAGGCATGTCAGGAGTGGTGAAAGGTCTTTTTTAAAAAGGCTACGGACAACTTTGGGGGCATTTTACTTTACATTTCATTTACTCATTTTGGGATAAAAAAAATTGTTTCTCAGTACAAGGGTTAAAACTCAGTCTGTTTTCAAGCTAGCCGTCATGTTCTGTTTTCTTTGAATCCCATCATCTGACGGCTCATATGTAGCTCTTATCTCTGATCTCCTGACCTCATAAACACTTAAAAATATGGCTTATCAGTTTGAGGTCAAGAGATAAGAGCTACACATGAGCTGTCAGATGACAGGATTCAAAGAAAACAGTGTGACGGCTTGCAAACAGACAGAATTTTAACCCTTGTACTCAGAAATGGCTCAACATTTTTAATAAGGACCAACTAAATTTTAAAAAAATTCCCCAAAGGTGTCCATAGCCTTTAAGATAGGCCATTAGTATTAGATCAGTTAGGGTTTTTACACCCTAGCTGATGAGCTGTTTAAAGGGGTTTTGTCTCTCTAGTGAGCACAACGTCCACTTCACTGTGTACCAGCCGCAGTACCGTACTTTTAGCAGTGACTGTGCCTGGTATTACAGTTTAGTTTAGCTCGGTCCTATTCAAGTGGATGGGACGAAGCTGCAATAGTGGCCACAGCCGCTGCAAAAAGTATGGTACACAATGAAGGGGATAAAGTGGACAAGCATGATGTCAAGACTCTGGAGTGTCAGGGGTGGATTTCAGACTGCTGAAATACAATAAAGCTTTAGTCACTGACTGTAGCCATGCCCTTATACATGAGTAATAAGTTAGAAATCAGCCTAAAATACACCACTGAAGAAAATAGCAGGTAACCATCACCCTAAGGCTACATTGACACGACTGTTGTTTTCACGATCTTTGAGCCGCACATTTTGTGGCTCAGATCCGGACCCATTTATTTCTATGGGGCCACAAAAGATGCGGACAGCACACCGTTGCTCTGCATTTGTTGCTCCATGCTGCGGCCCTGCAAAAAAAAAAAATAGAACATGTCCTATTCTTGTCTACAATTGCGGACAAGAATAGGCATTTCTAGGATAGCCGTGGAACGTGTGGTCCACAAATTGCGGAACGCACATGGGCCGGTATCAGTGTTTTGCGGATCCGCAAAACACAACGGTCGTGTGAATGTAGCCTTAGGTAGTGGCATACTTGGAAACACCCAAAAACAAGAGGAAATAAAAGGTGAGCCATGATGAGGAATTCTGCATGTCTCTACTATAATAAAACGGGGTAGTAAAGAGTGGGCACAGAAACCACACAAAATACACTGCAGCACATCACTGCATGTGGTCACTTACTGGCATATGCACAGGACTAAGGAGGGACGGTGCTTCGTTAGGAGGACATGCCGTTAAGCAACTTTCTCTCGTCCTGTCCAGAACTGGAGGGTGAAGTCCAGGAACTAATGAGGCAGATGCTGCACCTAGCTGCCTCAGCTCCTCAATGACAACCTGAACTCCTCCAATTTCTTCAACCTCTTCATCCTCTGATAACTTACATCTTGCACTGACATCTGGGGGCGACTTAGGAGCCTCCGGCCTTTCAATGCTTCTCTTCAGACTGCTGACCTCGTCTTGGAGTTCACTGAGGAGGGTACTGTTTGCCTTGGCAACATTAAGCGCAGCTTCGGCTAGTCCCACCGCTTTCTCCACACGTTGGTAGATAAGGTGAAGAAGCTGCTCACAGCCTTGCACTGCCACACCTTGGCCATTAACAGTGACAGGGGTAGCACCATCAACAGACACGGAGCCACCTTGGGTACTTTCAATTTTGCAGGCAGATTTCCCATCGCTTTGCCCTGGTGGTGGCGTGAACAGAATTGTAGCGCTGAAGGACATTTTGGCTAAAAATGCTCAATGCAAATATTTTTTCTAAAATCAATGTAAGTAGTGGATCCTTACAGCCTCCACCTAATATATATCTTACAAATGTAGCATCCAGTGTCTTTATTATTAGCTTTCTTGTGATTTTCTATGAAACGGAATATTACACCTAAATAATTCAAGTCCAAGTAATACTCCGGTATGTTGTGTCATCTGTCTGGGAGATGTATTATTTAATATATTCATGATGTTTTTCTGTGATTGTCACTGATTCCTGAGGGAACATTTTCTATTCCTACTGTCAGGCTGCAAAGACATCCCACAAGATTTATTTTTGTCCCCCCACCGATTATTCCACTTCTTCTATGGGTTTTAAGCTACTGGATTCATACTTGTTGACTTCTTATGGAGCCTGTGGTCTGATAAATGACTGAAGTCTTCAGATGGTTGAAATTTCTGGGAAATATCTTTCACTATTGCTAAGGAACAAAGCAATAAAGCCATTCCCAGGCATGACAATAAAAGAGCCATTTAGAAAAATGACAATAAAACCAAAAGCTTCTTCTTTGCATATAGAAATGTAAAGAAGCACCCTCTCTCCAGATGGCATCTTTTTTTCAATCCAAAAATTAAAAAAGGATAAAATGCAGGTTTACAAATGAAATATAAAAGTATTTTAACATTAAAGGGGCTGTCCACTTTTATTAAGTGATCGGCAGGGTTCGACACCTCACACCCATCAGCTGTTTCGCAGTAGATCTGGAGCTGGGGGTGTTAGAGGAGTCAGGATAGGCGATCACTTAATAAAAGGTGGACAACCCCTTTAACTGAAATGCTGTGCCCCCAATCAAGATCGACATGGTTATATTTATAACAGCTCATTATACAATTAAAGGGGTTGTCTCATCACAGACAATAGAGACATATCGCTAGGATGTGCCTCCATTGTCATTGTCTTCTATATCGAGAACGGAGCCCTGAAAGTGGTGGCACTGGCTTGGCTATTTCCGGCCCACAGAAGTGAATGGGAGTGGTGGCTGGTCATGCGCAGTGCGCTCCCATTCACTTCTATAGGGAGAGCGCTTGGTGGTGGCCGGACCGGAGTCCTCCAGCCACCACTTTGTGGGACTCCGTTGCCGATATGGGTGCCGGTCCCAGCGGACCCATTGTCTGTGATGAGACAATCCCTTTAAGGATAGGGCTACACGGCGACACTGGTCGCACAAAACCTGGATCATTTAGTAGCGGGGATCCCATAGAAATGAATGGGATTGCCGCCACAGTCTCTGACACTGCAGCAGCGATCCTATTAATTTTTTTTTTTTTAGGAGATCCCCGTTACTCAGCGATCCTGGCCGTGACAGGTGTTGCATGACCTGTGTCACTGTCTAGCCTAATACCAGCGCTCCCAAGAGAATTGTTGTTAAAAGGCTATATATGTCTTTGGGGCAATTTTTTATTATTATTGCATTGTACTCATTTTGAGCCAAAATCATTTTCTCAGTTTTCGCTCTGCTCCATCAGGCAGGGAGCTGACGGGCCCCTTATCTCTGCTCTCTGACATTATAAACACTCATAGCTCAGTTCTTATCTTCCTGATACTAATGTGGTTTAAATAAGTGTTTAGACCTATCAGTAGTTTAGAGATAAGGTTTATTAGATGACCAGCACAAAGTGAAAGTACCAGTCACACCGTCAGAAAAACAGTTAACCCTTTGTGACAGAACAGCTCAATATTTTTAGTAAAGGCCAATTGAAAATATGATATTTAGCCAAAAATGAGAAAAATGCAATCACAAACAAAAATTGCCTCTGAAGGTGTATATAGCCTTTAGCCTCTTGTCTGGCAGGTAAGGCCCAGTTTTCCGGGAGTTAAAGAAGAACTCCCGACAAAAATTTTATTCCATGTCCTGCTAGAAATGTACATGATATAATCTGTAGTGAATGTCATTTTCTTACCAGTGTCTAAATTTTTGACTTATATCATCCTGAAGTTTCTTATCTGTGTCATGTGACCAACAATTAGACCCACCAACTCACACAGAGACTTATGTGTGGACAGGAAGTCTAATTCTCTATGTATTCCTATCAGACTGAAAGTGAGGCTCCCATAGGAATGAATAGAGCGGTCCTGGGTCAGTTGGAGGTCAGGGAGTTGGTCACATGACCCAGCTACAATAAGAGAGGTTTTTACTCACAGAAACAGTCACTGATAAGAAAATGACAATCACTACAGATTATATCATGCACCTTTCTAACAGGTCAGAGAATAAAAATTTTTGCGGGAGTTCTTCTTTAACTACTGATGACCTATCTCAGGATAGGTCATCAGTATCTGATCGGTGGGGGTCCGACACCCGGGACCTTGCTGTCAGCTGTTTGAGAAGGTACTGGCGTTCCCATGCCAAGGCCTTCTCACAGCTTTTCCTAGGCCAGTAACGTCACGTTCATCGGTCACGTGGCCTAAGAGCAGCTCAGCCCCATTCAAGTGAATGGGGCTGAGCACGATACCAAGCACTGTACAATGTACTGCGCTGTGCTTGGTGAGCAGGGAGAAGGTAGCGGGGCTCACAGGAGTGCCAATGCCTTCTCAAACAGTTGATCGGCGGGGATCCCGGGTGTCTGACCCCCACCGATCAGATACTGATGACTTATCCAGAGGATAGGTCATCAGTAGTTAACTCCCGGAAAACCCCTTTAACCACGTTTGTAAAATCAGTTTTGAATAACTTGAGGGGTGTCGTTTCTAAAATGGGGTCATTTATGGGTGGTTTCTACTACGCGAGACCCATGAAGTGTCTTAAAAACTCAACTGGTCCTTAAAAAAGTGGATTTTGGAAATTTCCTTCTAAAAATCTAAGCCTTCTAACGTCCTAAAAAAATAAAATGACATTCACAAAATGAAGCAAGCATACAGCAGACATATAGGGAATGTTAATTAACTATTTAATGAGGTATCACTGTCTGTCTTAAAAGCAGGAAAATAATTAATTTTTCCATGTTTTCTGTAAATTTAGGATTTTTTTTTAATAAAGACAAAACATAGCGACTCAAATTTACCTTTACCATAAAGTACATTCCCACAGAAATGAATGGAGCAGCGGGGCAACGCCGACTATTTCAGGGGACCTCCACTGGGTACGAGACCCCCGTTCTCATCGCAGCAGTAGGACCCCCAACAATGATAGTTATCTCATATCCTGTGGATACAGGATAACTTGTTATAAATGGAATACTTCTTTAAGGTGAAAACTAGCTGTACGCTTAAGGGGTTAATATACACCAATTTTCATTTGTCCAGCCATTATAATTAGGGATGAGCGAATCGACTTGGGAAGAAGCATTCACATTCTGCAGCACGCTGCGTTTTTCGTCTGGCCGCCTCTCAGCATTGTTGCTGTGCTGTGGCCGCATCTCCGACCTGTCCCCATTAAAGTGAATGGGCCCGGAGCGGACTTCCGGCAGCACTCATGGGCTAGCGTTAGCACGGATCTGGCTGTGTGAAAGTAGCCTTAGTCGTGTGATGATAGACAGGAGGCTCCTCTCTATGTGAGCAGATCGATTTGTACAAATTTATTCATCAGATCTCTGTATATAATGTACAGGGGGGTCACACATCAGTATATACAGTGTACAGGGGGTCACAGATCTCTATATGCAGTGGTGGGGGTCACAGAACTTTATATGCAGTGGTGGGGGTCACATATCACTGTATATAGTATACAGTGGTGGGGGTCACATATCACTGTATATAGTATACAGTGGTGGGGGTCACATATCACTATATACAGTGTGCAGGAAGGAGAGGGCACATAATTATAGATGGCGAGACCAGTGACTGCTGCAAGGGGTTTAATCTCCTGAACTGTTGGTCTGCCTGTAATAAACGTGTGTGATAAGGTCACAGAGCAGAGGGGCCATAACCAGGACTGCTCACAGTTTGTGGTCCACAGAGCTTCCCTGGCTCTGCTACAACCTCATATGTTAGCAGGATCCTCTCGCCTTACAGGGGAAACAGAGGGGGCAGAGCCTGCAGTCAGATCAGCCATCACAGCTTCTCCTCAGTCTCCCTTCCTACTGCAAAGTTCCTTTATTTCAGCTTTTAGCAAATGTCCCTGCCAGTCCTGCACAGCCAGGAGTGCCAGTCACAGAAGGAAAGCACCTCTGATACAAGCAGGGTGCTTTAGGACCCAGAAAGCAGCACACTCCTTCAGGCATGGACAAGGTTGCTCCCCCATGGCAGGTGCTGTGAGAGCAGGACAGAAGGGGGCACAGCTTCCAATAGCAAGGAAACCAGGCAGATCTGCTTAAAGGGATTCTGTCACCAGGATTTGGCCTATAAAGGTAATCACACTATCGGATTCTGCTCAGTGTGTTGAATGCAAAAACGTTATTCTTATTCTTCCTAGGGATGAATTTCATGTTAAAAAACCTTTTTTTTAGGTTATGCAAATTACTTACATAAGGAGCCCAAGGGGATGTGCCCAGCGCCGTTGGAGCCTGGCCACGCCGCTACTGTTGGAGCCCAGGACCGCCCACCTGATTATTATTCACTGCACGGCTTCATGCAGACTTGCTCCGTCACCATCGTAATCCCGCGCAGGCGCAGTACTTAAAGCGGTGTGCGCCCGTGCGGTCTACTGGCATCGGCCTCACCGAAGTTAGTGCGCATGCGCCGGCTCTCTGCGCGCCTCTGATAACTCTCCCGCCACTCCGCTCTTCCTTTCCGGGTCGAGCGAAGTGCGCAGAGAGCCGGCGCATGCGCAGTAACTTCGGTGAGGCCGATGCCAGTAGGTTTTTTAACATGAAATTCATCCCTAAGAAGAATAAGAATAACGTTTTTGCATTCAACACACTGAGCAGAATCCGATAGTGTGATTACCTTTATAGGCCAAATCCTGGTGACAGAATCCCTTTAAGAAGATATATTAGTAAGGGTCCATTCACACGTCCTGAAAATGGGTCAGCATCCGTTCCGCAGGTGCAGACCTATTCATTTTCAACGGGGCCGCAAAAGATGCAGACGGCACACAGTGTGCCATCCGCATCCGCACTTCCAGTCCACAGCCCCGCAAAAAAATAGAACATGTCCTATTCTTGTCCACAGCCACGGACAAAAAAGGCATATCTATTATAGTGCCAGCCATGTGCGGTCTGCAAAATGCGGAACGCACATGGCCGGTGTGGGTGTTCTGCAGTCCGCAAATTGCGGATCCGCAAAACACTTGCGAACTTGTGAACGTACCCCAAGTGTAATATCTCTCTACTTTCTTCACAATTTTGATAAGTACTAACAGAATGGTCAACCCCTTTAAAGGGTTTCTGTCACCTCGTTTGACCATATTAAGCCAGATGACATTTGCAATGCGCAAATGTCACCTGATGTCTAATATGGTCTTCTTTTTAAGCTTTGTGTTCCTGTTTTCTTAAAAAAAATCTACTTTTGTAATATGCAAATTACCTTTACTAGGTGCAAGGGGCAGTAACCCTGCACCTAGTAGCGCCGTTTTCCCCACCTTCTATATGTCATCATCAGCGCTGATTGACAGGGCCAGGCAGCTCACTCTATCTGCTGCTGGCCCTGTCAGCGCTGCAAATCCCGCGCCTGCGCCGTGGGTTCGTCATTCGGCGCAGTGAGTGCCGCTGGCTGCCGGGCTCCCGGCTTCCTCACTGCGCCTGCGCCGATGACGTCACACTACAGCCGGAAAAGAAGGCGGCGCAGGCGCAGCATGACGTACCCACGGCGCAGGCACGGGATTTGCAGCGCTGACAGGGCCAGCAGCAGATAGAGTGAGCTGCCTGGCCCTGTCAATCAGCGCTGATGACGACATATAGAAGGTGGGGAAAACGGCGCTACTAGGTGCAGGGTTACCGCCCCTTGCACCTAGTAAAGGTAATTTGCATATTACAAAAGTAGATTTTTTAAGAAAACGGGAACACAAAGCTTAAAAAGAAGACCATATTAGACATCAGGTGACATTTGCGCATTGCAAATGTCATCTGGTTTAATATGGTCAAACGAGGTGACAGAAACCCTTTAAGGACAGCTCACTGCATCTTTTTCTGTTACTGTTGATAAGGTTTCCTCAAAATTCTTTAAAAAAAAACAAACAAAAAATACAAATAATGTGAATAAGAAACTAACTTCAGCCTCGTTAGAAATCCCACTAATCTGATAGTTAGCCCCTATCCTGTGGGTAGGGGGATAACTTGCTATAACTGGAATACCCCTTTACGGTGAAAAATTGCTGTACCCTTAAGGGGTTAATATACACCAATTTTCATTTGTCCACCTATTATAATCCGTAGTCACTTGTCATAACGCTATGTTATCCGTTTTGTACGTCCCTTCATGTGATATTCCCTCAGCGATACCATATCCCTCCCTCAAGCCTCCTACTACCAGCATCTCATCTCAGAAAAACTAAGGAAGGCGTGGTCAGTACACGCAATTTCTCACGTGACCACTAGGATGTACGCGCGACATACAGTGGTCCGTGTACATAACACGCACGCTGAGACACACCCACCGCCGCCTTCCATTGGCTGAAAGCGCTTGTAACTGACTGGCCGCCGCGCGCTGCCAATCAGACCTGCGCTTTAGCCATTAGTGCACGTCAGAGGAGGCGGGCTGCGTCATCACGCAAGCGTCCAATAGAATAATGTTTCCCTCGGCTTGCTTCCTCTGTTAACCCTACGTCTGCCAGCCATGGAAACGAACGATAAAGCCGCTTCCTTTTGCATACAGAAATCAATCCCGATACATCACATGCAACTTTTTCCTATAGCTACCAAAGCTACGAAGAGAGAGTACGCCGTCTATATTATGCCTGTGTGTACTGTACCCAGCAGTGACGCTAGACGAGTCGTTCACTCCCCGGCAATACAGCACATATACGACGCTCTCAGCCATCCTGTTAACGACCTGAAAGTTAGCGTCCTCTAGCTGCCCCCTCCCACAATGCTTCCCTACAGCCCCCTCCCTAGTCACTCACAGACAGGAGGATATACCAGCGGGGGGATGGGAGGACAATAAATATACCACTAAACCCGTGAAAATACCTCAGTATGGCAGTGAACTGGTTAATAAAATATACACCGCGGCGAGACGCAACGCTCATTGGCCCCAAGCAATGACACCCCGACTTGTGGTAAAGGATACGTGAAGGTCAGCGTGTCCCCTTTGTATTCTTGGAGCCGTGTGTGCACAGAGGAGTGCAGAGCTGGTACACGCCTCTGCTGCCTGGTGATTGGTCAGGAGCAAGGTGGGGGGTGGGAGCTATCTGCGTGTACAGGGGCCCTTCAGGGGAATTGTGCACACCTCACCAGGCTGATGCCAGGGCATGAAGTCATACAGTGTGACTGTGTGAGGGTGGCAGGGTTCGGGATGTGTGATGACAATCTCTGTACAGCGCTGCGGAATATGCTGGTGAAATAAATATTACCGATCAGCTAGATTGCTGCAAAGAATGAAAGCTAGGATCAGACAGTAGAGACTTAGGGTCCATTCACACGTCCGCAACTGTTTTGCAGTATGCAAATTACAGATCCACAAAACACGGACACCGGCCATGTACGTTCCGCATTTTGCGGACAGCACACAGCAGCACTATAATAAGACAGCACAAGTCCAAGATCCGCACCAGGGCCTTGGACTTACCGGTATCTAAACGTTCCGATGAATACCAACATTACGTTGCAGAATCATAGACCATGTCCCCCCATGAGACGAGGAGGGGGCAGGGAGAATGAGATGGATTTACGAGTTGGACACGCTGCATCCCACTGGCATTGACTTTTCTCTCACTCCTTTCTTGTGACTACAACAAAGGAGAGGTTGAAGCATAGAGTAGAAGTGCATCCATACACATGTGAGTGCATCCATAAATAGGGTGTGTGACTCATCCTTTACATGCCTTCCACCCTGTGGGCATTTACAACCTCTATTCCCCTCCTTTGCAATAGGACTTACTTATGAGAGGGAATCTAATTTCTCTCTATATATATAAGTGCATCCATATGTGTGAGTTCATAAATATGAAGGTACTTTGAACACATATATCACTCAGATAATACTTATGATCACCTTATATCATATGTTCTAATTAGCCGATAGCCGACAACCATATAACACGCTGTGTGCCCTCATATCCTACATACGATCACATTTTACAGTAGCCACATATCAGCTGCTCCATTCCTTACTTGAATATGGGTCATATGGGTCATGTGACTTTATATATCAACAATGTGGCCACTTAACCCTTTCCACCCCATGCCAGTTTTCACCTTCCTGCCCAGGCCATTTTTTGCTAATCTGACGTGTCACTTTATGTGGTAATAACTTTGGAACGCTTTTACTTATCCAAGCCATTCTGAGATTGTTTTCTTGTGACACATTGTACTTCATGACAGTGGTAAATTTGAGTCAATATATTTTTCCTTTATTTATAAAAAAAATCCTAAATTTACCAAAAATTTGGAAAAATTAACAATTTTCTAAATTTGAATTTCTCTACTTTTAAGACAAATAGTAATGCCTCATAAATTAGTTATCAGTTATCATTCCCAATATGTCTACTTTATGTTGGCATCATTTTGTAAATGTCTTATTTTTTTTAGGACGTTAGAAGTTTAGAAGCCATTTTTCTAATTTTCAACAACAGATATAAAGTGATTTTGAGGGGCTTATGTAATAGAAACCACCTATAAATGACCCAATTTTAGAAACTACACCCCTCAAATTATTCAAAACTGATGTTAAAAACTTTGTTAACCCTTTTGGTGTTCCACAAGAAGAACACAATTTCATTTATTATGCAGACTTTTCATGTTAATCATTTTTTTTCTTGCAACACAGCAAGGGTTAACAGCAAACTAAACCTCAGTCTACATTACTCTGATTCTGCAGTTTACAGAAATACCCCATATTTGGTGGTAAACGTCTCTATGGGCACTTGGCAGTGGTCAGAAGAAAAGGAGCGCCATATGGATTTTGGAGGCAGATTTTGCTAGATTGGTTTTTAGGCACCATTTTGTATTTTAAGAGGCCCTGACGTACCCCTACAGTGGAAACCCTCAAAAAGTGACCCCATTTTGGAAACTACACCCTTCAAAGAATATATTAAGGGGGGTACTGACCACTTTGACTCCCTAAGCGTTTTATGGAATTTGGAAACACTGTGAAAATCAAAAGTTTCATTTCTTCCAATAAAATGTTGCTTTAGCCCCAAATTTTATATTTTCACAAGGGGTAACAGGAGAAAAAGCACCCATAATTTATTACCCATTTTCTCCTGAATATGCAACACCCCATATGCGTTGGTAAACTGCTATGCGGGCACATGGCAGGACTCAGAAGGGAAGGAGCGCCATATGGCTTTTGCAGCACAGATTTGGTTTTTATTTTTTGAGTGATTGTCTTATGTGGGGGCTCATTTTTTGCGGGATCAGATGGCGGTTTCATTGGTACCATTTTAGGGCACATAAGAATTGATCGCTAGTTATTACACTTTTTGTGAGTCAAGGTGAAAAAAATGGCTTTTTTTTTGCATAGTTTTTTTTTTAATTTTTTTTTTTATAGTATTCACCTGAGGGGGCAAATCATGTGATATTTTTATAGAGAAGGATGTTACGGATGAAGCAATACCCAATGTGTCTATTATTTTTGTTAAGTTTTACACATTAGATGCATTTTTTAACAGAATTAAATCTTGTTTTTGTGTTGCCATTTTCTGACTGCCCTATTTTTTTTATTTTTTGGGCAATTGTCTTAGGTAGGGTCTCATTTTTTGCGATATGAGTTGACGGTTTGATTGGTACCATTTTGGGGTACATACGCCTTTTTTTTCGCTTGGTATTACACTTTTTGGGAGGGAAGGTGACCAAAAAATGATGGCTGTTTTGGCACAGTTTTTTTTTTTACTGCGTTCACCTGGCAGAGTGGATCATCTGATATTTTTATACAGCCGGTCGATACGGACGCGGTAATACCTAATATGTCTATTTTTCTTTTTTGTTCCTATTTTTTACAATTTTTTTTATTACTTAATTATGGGAAAAGAACGCTTTTTTTTAACTTGAAACTTTAATTTTTTTTTTATTCTGCAAAACTTTATTTTAACTTTTTTTTTCCCCAGGTGCTGTGTTGTGGAGGTGGTGGTGGTCACCATTTGACGCTGCACCTAATTAGAGTAGGGAACCACTGAAAAGAGGACACCTTGTGGCGAGTGGGCCTATGTATTAACATCAAACAGTATACAAAGTGCCTCGTGTTCATGTTTCTAAACTAAGCAGCAATAGACCAATCAGCAGCATGCCAATGTGCCATGGCTCTTCTTCTACAGTCTAATAGAACCTGATTGAACGCTATGGCATGTTATATGTTCTACATATAGTCCGTTATGCCTCTGTGCATGGACAGTAGGGTTACCACACTTACTGTTGACATAAGACCACCTGTGGTGACCAAATTGTATGTGTTTCTGCCCCCTATATATGCAGGAACCCCTCAGAAACTGGGAAAATGCTCAATATGGTGCCCCTTAAATTGGTCCTAGTGCAACTGCCCCTGTAGTATTGCCCCAAAAACTAGGGCATTGGTTTGGGGGCATGCTACTCCTCTTTCAGATTTACAATATACAGAATACACTAGGGTTCATGTGGCGCCAGTTACCACATGACAGCATGGTGTTCTTTACATTAATGGGTACTCTACTCTCAAAAAAATTTTTTATGATTGTTACTAGTGATGATCGAGCACCCCGATGCTCGGGTGGTGCTCGAGTGCTCGGCCGAGCACCCAAGTATAATGGAAGTCTATGGGAGAAGACCAGGCACCGCCTGCTCTGCAGAGGGGAGGGTGTCTGGTTGATAGGAAAAAGTGAGAAAATGGTGGAAACACCTCTGAAATGGTTTGGGAACAGCATGGGGAGGATGTCTGGATGCATCTTGGACACCGAAGTCGCTGCTATTAACGATGATGTCCGAGTATTTCACCACTTTTACAGAATGCCAAAAATACCCCCCCAAAACCCAAGACAACAACGATTTTAGAGGAAATATTGTTAGAAAACATATATTTACTTGTACGTAAAGCGCAAGTAGCAGCACGCTCTCACCCCTAATGTTTTACACTGTCATATCAGCAGCAGGCACTCGCCCCTAATGTTTTAGACGGTCAGATCAGCAGCAGACCCTCACCCCAAATGTTTTTGAGTGTCAGCAGCACTGAACGTCAACTTGTCAGGATGAGGACCAGAGTGAAGAAGTAACATAGTAACATAGTTTATAAGGCCAAAAAAAGACATCTGTCCATCCAGTTCGGCCTGTTATCCTGCAAGTTGATCCAGAGGAAGGCAAAAAACCCATGTGAGGTGGATGCCAATATTCCTCACTTTAAGGGAGAAAATTCCTTCCTGAAGAGGAAGTAGTGGACGATGAAATCACTGGCCCAACATGGGAAGGAGGCAAGCTGAGCGAGGACAGCAGTACATGGGGGAGGGATGCGCAGCACCGTAATAGGCTGTAAGAGGCAGTGGGGTGGCAAAAAGGAGAAGGCAGGCCACACCAACAAGTGTGGATGATAAAAGAATTGTCATGTGCAACATGTGCTGTACTAAAATGAGCAGGGGCATGAACACTAGAAACCTGACCACCACCAGCATGATCCTCATGGCAGCAAAGCACCCTAAAAGGTGGGCCGAACGCCTGGATCCACAATCGGTGTCTGCGGGTCACACCACTGCCTCCTCTTCCCTGTGTTACGTGCTAGCCAAGATGCAGGCCCAGATGCCTCCCCCCTGCACCTGGACCCTCGCAAGCACCATCAGCAAGCACATCCACTTCTGTGTTGCAGCGCAGCACACAGATGACCATACCCCAGGCCTTTGAACGAAAGCGCAAATACCCAGCCACCCACCCACAGGCCATAGCACTAAATGCAAACCTTTGCAAATTGCTGGCACTGAGCTGTTTAGGCTTGTGGACACTGAGGCTTTTCGCAGACTGATGGCGGCTGTCCCTCGTTACTCAGTACCTAGCCACCACTATTTTTACCGGTGTGCCGTCCCCGCCTTACACCAGCATGTGTCCCGTAACATAACCCGTGCCCTGACCAATGCAGTTACTGGCAAGGTCCACTTAACGACTGACACATGGACAAGTGCTTCTGGCCAGGGATGCTACATTTCCCTGATGGCACACTGGGTGAACTTTGTGGAGGCTGGGAGCGAGTCGTACCCTGGGATGGCACAGGTGCTACCAACACAAAGGATTGAGGGCCCTACTTCCATCAGGATTTCCGCCACCACCTACATTAGCGGCTGCAACCCCTCCTCCTCCACCACTTCCATCTAGGAATTCTCATCTTGCAGCACCAGTCAGACTTCAGTCAGTAGCTGGAAGCAGTTTAGCACAGCGGTGGGGAAACGGCAACAGGCTGTGCTAAAACTTATTTGCTTAGGTGACAAACAACACACTGCCACAGTGCTGTGGCAGGGTATAAGGGACCAGGCTGAGCTGTGGCTCTTACCACTCAACCTATAACCAGGCGTGGTTGTGACTGATAATGGCTGCAACTTGGTGGCGGCTTTGGAGCTCGACAAGCTCACACACATACTGTCACGCTCAGGTGTGGGGGGAAAACCACACAGAGCGTAGGAGGGAAAGAAGATTAGGCCTGGAAACTAAGGAAGGTAGACGAACAGGAATCCCCCTCAGGCTAAACAACTGCTTCAACTTAAGGCTTGTTCACACTTCAGTTATTTGATCAGTTATTTTCATCAGATATTGTGAGCCAAAACCAGGTGTGGAGGGTACACAGAGATGAGGTGTAATGAAAAGATCTGCACCTATTCTGTGTTTTTGACCCGCACCTGGCTTTGGTTCAAAATAACTGATGGAAATAACTGATCAAAAAAATGAAGTGTGAACAAGGCCTTAGTGCTTCAGCGGTTTCTCAAAAACTACACTTTTTGCCTGAGCTGCTGGTGAAGGTGCACATTTCCGAAAGTCACCTACAGCTTCCGCCGGTCTGGCAACGCTGCAGCAGCGCTTACACTTGCCAGCTCACTGACTGCTGTGTGACCTGAGCACGCGCTGGAACTCTACCTGCTCACAATAAAGGTGGACAGCGCTGCATGTGGAAAAGGGTTCTGATAAGCGGCCTAGTGTCACAACTAAGAGGGAAAAGTTTTGTAAAATGGTAAAGGAGTACCTAGCTGACAATGTCAACGTCCTCAGCGATCCCTCTGTGTCTTATAATTATTGGGTGTCTAAGCTGGACACGTGGCATGAACTGGCGCTCTACGCCTTGGAGGTGCTGGCCTGCCCTGCCGCCAGCGTTTTGTCTGAGCGGGTATTTAGTGCCGCTGGGGGCATAATAACTGCTAAGCGCATCCGCCTGTCAACTGAAAATGCTGACAGGTTGACGCTAATCAAAATGAACAATGCCTGGATTGCCCCTGACTTCGCTACCCCACCAGAGAAAAGCGGCTGAACATAAAGGAACCTTAAATGTGGCTTTTAAGGTGTATTGAATACACTGTATTTCCATGAACCCCTTCCTCTTCTCGTCCTCTTCCTCCATCATATCAAACTGCTTATCGCCTTTAAATATTTAAGAGGTTCACCAGCAGGCCCTCACCCCTAATTTTTTAACCTAAAAAATTAACCTCACTCTGGTCCTCCTCCTGACATGTTGACCTAACAAGAACCTGTCTTGTGCCACCCTCCAAACTGAGACATGAAGCTAGGAGTTTTGGATGACTTTGTTTCTTGTGCTCTGCCAGCAGACACTGTTTCACCGCGCCCACCGTGCACCATCAGCAGCACACCCACTTCCCTGTCCCTTACTGCTCGCCTTGCGCATACTAAATGGTATATATGCAAGTTTGTCAAAAGTACAGTTGCACAGATTTTTTTTTTAGTGTATGAGCAGAAAAATTTCACCGAATGAGCAAACTTTATGCAGCAGACACAGCGCAGGTAATGTCACATACCTGTGCTGCATGTGCAGTATAACCTTCCTGTCTCCTAAATACCTGACATCCAGTGTATTTTTTTCTGCCGTTATTCATATAATGTATAACGTTTGCGCAATCAGGCACAGATAGTGTAGGGATAGGATTTGGCTAGGCAGGGCTAGTTGTTCTGTTGAAAAGACCCCAAAGTCCTTTTAAGCACTTTTGTTATATGTGGCTGCAATATTGTTATTCTTGATGGTCAAAATGTGCGCAAATTTGCCTAATCTTAACACCAGCTGCGCAGCGTGTGCAGGACAACGTATGTTTCTCCTATATACCTGACATTTATTGCGTTTCTTTCTGCCGCTAATCACGGTGACATTACATGTGCAGGACAATGTATGTTTCTCCTATGTACCTGACATTTATTGCGTTTCTTTCTGCCGCTAATCACAGCGACATTAGTAATGTCGCCTTGACTAGCTGCAGAGAAAAATACACCGGATTTCTGTTATTTGGGATACACAAATGTTAGACAGCAGACGCTGAAAAGGTGGTGTTAAGGTCAGGCAACCTTGCGCAATTTTTAACCCACCACCAAAATAATATATTGCAGCCAGATATAACAATGGACTTTTGGGTCTTTTGAACAGAACAACTAGCCCTGTCTAGCCAAATCATATCCCTACACTATATGTGCCTCCTTGCGCAAATGTTATACAGCAGACGCAAAAGAGGTAGTGGGCTTAATTAACGGCAGACAAAATACCAACGGATGTCAGGTATATAGACTTTTGAAAGGTTCTAATACACACGCTGTGCACGTAGTGGTAGTGTCAGGCACACTTGCGTTCTTTTTGCCCCAAAAGAAAAAAAAATGCAGCCAGATTTAACAATGGACTTTTGTGTCTTTTGAACAGATATACTAGCCCTGCCTAGCCAAATCTTATCCCTACAGTGTAAGTCCCTCCTTGCGCAAGTTATACTGCAGACGCAAATGAGGAACTGCGGGCCTACATTAACAGTAGAAAAAATACCAACGGATGTCAGGTATATAGACTTTTGAAAGGTTCTAATACACACACTGTGCACGTACTGGTAGTGTCAGGCACACTTGTGTTCTTTTTGCCCCAAAAGAAAAAAAAAATGCAGCCAGATTTAACAATGGACTTTTGTGTCTTTGAACAGAACTACTAGCCCTACCTAGCCAAATCTTATCCCTACAGTATAAGTCCCTCCTTGCACAAATGTTATACAGCAAGACGCAAAAGAGGTACTGTGGGCTTAACAGCAGAAATAATAGCAAAGTATGTCAGGTACATAGTATACAGAGAGTATCATACAGCATGCAGCAGCTGCACAGGTGGCGTTAATGGCAGGCCACCTAGCGCTATTTTTAACACCCCCAAAATAAAAAAAATGTTTGCCAGCAAGATATAATAGCCCTTAAAAGGGCTTTTGGGTCTTTTCTGAGCAAATTCTATCCCTGCCTAGTGTTCTTTTGTCCCTACTCTATCTGTCCCTGCTTGCAGCAGCTCTCCCTGGCTCGGTATGAGCCGGTCACATGTGACCGGGTGCTTTATAGCACCCGATGACGCGTTCCCGGCCAGCCAATCACTGTAATGCCAGTAGCTAACATGGCTACTGGCATTACAGTGAATGCCAGTACCTTCCCGCACGCTAATTGGCTAATTAGCGTGCGGGGAGGGGACTCGAGTATGGCACTCGAGCACACGCGGTGTTCGGCCGAACACAGCGTGGTCGCAAGCGCCGCCATGTTCGGCCGAATAGTGTATTCGGCCGAACATGTTCGCTCATCACTAATCGTTACTGTTGAAACCAATGTTGTCTTCGTCATATTCTTGGGTTTGGGCTGCACAACTTCACTATCCTTAAATCTTGGAAAGTGATTGTGACCACACACCCTGCTTCCTAGTTTTCTTTGACTTGTCCCAAAAACCATACGACAGGCCCTTCTCTCTCCCATATTTTTGGCCTTGGCTGGTCCAGACAGAGTAGCCACGGTAAAGCAGTAGTGCCTCAGAGGTCCATTGCTCTAGTTTAAAAAAACACGTTCCATCTATTTAAGCCACTAAAATGAACACATACTAGACACCTAGCTGAAGAAAAACCAATCTAACCAGGTCTCCCCTGATCAGTCAAGGATATGCTAGCCCTCTAGACAAATATTCCACATCTATCAGCTTTAAAGGGTTATCCCCATGTGGAACTTTTTATGCCATAAATATACAGTAGGTGCAGATCCCACCTCCAGGACCTGCTTCTATCTACAGTGTGCTGCAGTAAATGAAGAGCACACCGTGCATTGGCGGCTCTCTCCATCCATTGCTATAGGACTTCCCAAAATAGCTGAGCACCAGGGGCGTAACTACCATAGCGGCAGACCAGGCGATTGCTATGGGGCCCAGGGCAAGAGGGGGCCCAATCTCAGTTGGGATTATCTCCTCTTCTACTGGAGGTGAAAACTTGGTCAGGACAGTACCATCTAAAGGAACAACTTTAAGCAAATGAAGAAATGGCCCAAGGATCATTGAAAAGGGTTTAGGCAGAAACCCTTCTGTCCTATATTGGGGACCTGGTTTGATCCTTGGGCCCTTACTTCTGTATGTACACCACTGCTGAGCACACTTACTTATTTACCATAGCACTGATATGCAACTTACTGAAGTGAGACCACATGCAGAAAATGCACATACCACATACCAACTATGCACCCACCAGACCTCAGATCAGCGTATTGTGCCCCCATCAGACCTCAGATCAGCAGAATGTGCTCCATCAGACCTTAGATCATTAGAATGTGCCCCCATCAGACCTCAGATCAGCCCAATGTGCCCCCAACAGACCTCGGATCAGCACACTGTACCCCCATCAGACCTCAGATCAGCCCGCTGTACCCCAATCAGACCTCACATCAGCCCATTGTGTCCCCATCAGACCTCACATCAGGCTACTGTGCCCCCATCAGACCTCAGATCAGCCCACTGTGCCGCCATCAGACTTCAGATCAGCCCACTGTGCCACCATCAGACCTCAGATCAGCCTATTGTGCCCCCATCAGACCTCAGATCAGCCTACTGTGCCACCATCAGACCTCAGATCAGCCCACTGTGCCACCATCAGACCTCAGATCAGCCCATTGTGCCCCATCAGACCTCAAATCAGCCTCTTGTGCCCCCATCAGACCTCAGAACAGCCCACTGTGCCTCCATCAGACCTCAGATCTGCCCACTGTGCCCCCATCAGACATCAGATCAGCCCACTGTGCCCCCATCAGACCTCAGATCAGCCCACTGTGCCCCCATCAGACCTCAGATCAGCCTTTTGTGCCCCCATCAGACCTCAGATCAGCCCATTGTGCCCCCTCAGCCCGTTGTGCCCTACCAGACCTCAGATCAGAACATTTTGCCCCATCAGAGATCACATCAGCCTTTTGTGCCCCAGCCCCCATCAGACCTCAGATCAGCCCGCTTTTCCCCCATAAGACCTGTCCCATTTGCCAGCCTGATAGGTGCCCCCCCCCCCCCCAGATGTGCACAGCCACAAATACACACAAAAAAATACTTACCTGTTCGCTCCGGACTTCAGCGCGCGCCTTCTTCTCCTGAAGCAATGTGATCCCGCGAGACTTGTGACCCAACTCCGGGTCTCGCGGTATCACACAGCCAGCCCAGGAGGAAGCGCTGGAGAGCTGCATGGGGCATGGCGACGGGCAGCCACGGCAGGGTAAGGGTTTATTGAAATAACTGTTCGCACCCCATGCCCAGGGCCGCTTCTAGCTTTTCTGCTGCCTGAGGCGAAAAATGAAATGGCGCCCCCTTCCCTTGCCCCATCAGAGCTCAGATCAGCATCTTGTGCACCCATCAGACCTCAGATCAGCGTCTTGTCCTCCTATCAGACCTCAGATCAACACATTGTACCCCCATCAGACCTCAGATCAGCGTCTTGTGCCCCCATCAGACCTCAGATCAGCGTCTTGTGCCCCCATCAGACCTCAGATCAGCGTCTTGTGCCCCCATCAGACCTCAGATCAGCGTCTTGTGCCCCCATCAGCCCTCAGATCAGCATCTTGTGCCCCCATCAGACCTCAGATCAGCGTCTTGTGTCCCCATCAGACCTCAGATCAGCGTCTTGTGCCCCCATCAGCCCTCAGATCAGCATCTTGTGCCCCCATCAGACCTCAGATCAGCATCTTGTGCCCCCATCAGACCTCAGATCAGCGTCTTGTGACCCCATCAGACCTCAGATCAGCGTCTTGTGCCCCATCAGACCTCAGATCAACGTCTTGTGCCCCCATCAGACCTCAGATCAGCAGAATGTGCCCGCAACAGACCTCAGATCAGCGTCTTGTGCCCCATCAGACCTCAGATCAGCAGAATGTGCCCCATCAGACCTCAGATCAGCAGAATGTGCCCCCATCAGACCTCAGATCAGCGTCTTGTGCCTTGTGCCCCCCTCAGACCTGCCCACCCAGCCACTTAAAAAAAACAAACTTACCTGTTCTGCGCTGCCGCTGCCCTCAGCTCCCGCGCTCCACTGTCTTCCCTTCTGGCGCGCACTATGACCTGACGCCGGAAGGGAAGACAGTGGAGCGCGGAACCTGAGGGCAGCGGCAGCACAGGACAGGTAAGTATGTTTTTTTTAAGTGGCTGGGTGGGCTGCCCACGCCACCCGACAGCACATTGCTCCCATTACAGACATAGAAATCCAGCATATGTGTACCTCCATGCAGTTGCCTACATAGAGAAGTAAGGGACCCATAGCAAGGATCAAACCAGGCCCCCACACAGGACAGAAGGGTTACTGCCTAAACCCTTTTCAATGACCCCGGGGACATGTTTTCCACTGCTTCATTTGCTAAAGGTTGTTCGGCCAGTAGAAGAAGGGATGATCCCAACTGGACGCCCTATTGTCCTGGGCCCCATAGCAGTCGCATGGTCTACTGCTATGGTAGAAACGCCCCTGCCTCCATGGCAACACATAAAACTACTGGCCCAGATGACTTTTCGACTGAGTGGTACAAGTTATAGTTGGAGGAACATAGTACTTGCTTATGTAAGCCCTATGCGTATTTGTTGGAAACAATGTACCTGTCCCCATCTTTGAGACCACTATTGTGATTCACAAACCCTGGAGGCCACCTGATCTGTGTAGTTCTTATTGTCCTAGATCTCTAATAAATCTCAATGCCAAAATACTGGCAAAATCCTTTCTGTAGTTGGCACGGACCCATCTGGTTTTATGCCAGGGAAAACTACAGGTATTAAAGGTGTTGTCCAAGTTCAGAGCTGAAACTGGACATAATCCCTTCTTTACTCATTCAGCATGAACGAGTGGAGCAACAGAGCACCAAGGACTGTTTTGTTTACATTCTCACTGCTAGGCAGAGGCTTCCGCCTAGCAGTGTTCCTGGTGACGTCACCAGCTTTGTGTCACGCTACGGTGTGGGTGGGGAAACACCACAACGAACACACACCGAAACACTACAGTGAGGTGAAGACCGATTAGCAGGTAAGAAGCCAGTGGCAAGGAATACCACTGAACCAAGTGCACCGGAAAAACCAGGAACCAAATCCAGAGGGCAGAAACCCAGTGAGCCCCGTTCTTCACAGAGCCCCAGATGGTAGGGATGCACTTATCCATAACTCACTGGCTGCACCTCCAGGATGGTCCCGGTGCACCTGGCAACTTACCTGCTGATACTGCTGATAGAAGCACCAGCAGCCCACACACCAAAGACTGGAGCCCAGGCACATGTACTGGAACCCGAACACCTAACAGGACTCAGTACACACAACACACCCAGGAACCAGCTCACCAGCAACAACTCACAGTATCGCTGTTCCCCCTCCGGGGAACCCTGGAGCCCTCTCACCGAAGGCACATACATACAGGGAATGTCTGGACTCCATGTCAGAAGACACATGGCAGTCACAGACCAAACACCCACCCGGACATAAACCACACACCACATAACCAGGATAAGGGAAGGGGATGGGAAGACCTCGATGACATATTAAGTGGCCACAAGGACTGGGCAGATGGAATCCCAGGAAAGGTGCATAGCTCCAGCACCAACGGAGGCTGGAGCACAACTAACCCACCAGGCTAGCAACAACAGAATAAAAGCACCTAGTGACCACACCCAGGTCAATATGTAAACCCCATGAGAACCAGACAGGGAAAGAGGGAAGTATGCAATAAGAAGGGAACATACCAGCAACCAAAACTACATGTTGCCCCTGGCAACTAGCAACCTCGGAATACCACCGTAGCCAGAATGCCAGGACACAAACATGAGCAACATGGAAGCCGTGTCAGGGAGAACAACCGAGACACCACCAATTTATACGTTGCCCCTAGCAACCAGCATACAACCACATCCGGAATACCAGGGCACAAACATGAGCAACATGAAACACATGTCACGATAACCAAACGGTACATGACACTTTGATGAGCAGACTATAGCGCTGCCTCAGGCTAGAGCAGTGCTAAAAAACGCCCATTAGTGCCGATGATGTCACCGGGCCCACTGCCAGGTGGAAATCTCTGTCTAGCATTCCCCATAGTGACACCGGTACATCACTGGATCTAAAGGAAAAGCCCTTGCCCTTTGCGATTCAGTACAGGGCAATGGGGAGCATCAAAGCAATCATGCTGAATGAGGGAAGAAGGAGTTATGTCACCCAGACAACCCCTTTAATTTGAGACGTCTGTTTACTAACATGCAGGTTGCCCCTGATAAAACAAGTAGTAGCGCTATAGCGTCACCGGATAATGAGAAAGCATTTGACTCAGTGGAATGGGGTTTTATGTGGGAGAACTTAAAACGGTTAGGTATCCTGCAAAATTTCTTGAAGTGGTTGCATCTGTTGAGCCTGAAACCAACTACTTGGATAGGGTAAACAGGTATCTGTCCGACCCATTCCCACTGCAGAGGGGCGCCAGACAGGGATGCCTGATGTTGCCCTTCTTGTTTGAATTAGTAATGGAACCGCTATCATCTGTTTCTAACAACTGTACTAAAATAGAGGGGTCACTGAAAAGCTGTTGCTGTATGCAGATGACATGCTAGCTTATCTGGGGGACTTGGGATAATTTCTTGAGGCACTACTCAGTGCGGTTAAGGATTATAGTGCTTATTCTGGGTTGCGGGTTAATTGGGGAAAGTCTGTTCTATACCTGGTGGATGATGTTGGCTGAGATGCTCCCAACCCTCAGTTATTAATAGTGGATACATTTAAGTATTTAGGAAATGAGATACATAAGATACATTTAAGTATTTAGGAAATTAGATACATAAAGATGTTCAACAGTTTTATTATTTTTTTTTATGATACTCACTATGGAATACAGTGGTCCCTCAAATTACAATATTAATTGGTTCCAGGAGGACCATTGTATGTTAAAACCATTGTAAGTTGAGTAATCGGTTCGGAAGCCTCAAAATGTCATCCAAGACAAGAGAAAATGAAGATTTAAGAAAAATAAGCAGATAACTAAGACAGATAAAACAAGTCCTTACATATAATAGTCAGGACTAGCTGATAACTAGCAACTAATACAACTATTTTACCAGAGACGTGACCTTAATTCGGTGGATCTGAGTCTGAGATATTGTATGTTGAGTCTAGGTTCAACTTATGATGGGTCAGAAAAGCCCATTCTATGTTGAAAATATTGTATCCTGAGGCCATTGTATCTTGAGGGATCACTGTATATTGCCAGCATGTTTAATGAATATCAGGAGAGCGCCGGAACAGCTTTATGGTTTAGCCCAAAGCCAAACCAGTTAGTTGGCACAGTGGGTCCACACTCACTGATCTGTGATGAACAAATTGTCAATCAGGTAACAATATCATTTTGAACTAATTGATACGACCAACTAGATAAAAAGGCAGGCTCACCCAAGCTTTAACCCCCCTGTACCAGGATCTGGACTTCGCTGCAGGGGAGGAACCAGACCACTACCTTCTGGGATAGTCCCAGTATAGTTGGCAGCAGACCCACTGTCACCAAAACCACAGGTACAGTCTGAACAGTCACTTATACTGATTATGTGGCAGGACTTGACTGTAGGAAACTTGACTGGATGGCTGAGATGCAGGGAAACTGCACCACAATCAGGAGCAATTTGATACTGGAACTACAGATAATGGCAACACACAACTTAAAACAAGAGAAGAGCTTGCGGGTAGGGTAGTGATTGATGCAGGAACTAAGACTGTAGCATGGACAGACAGACTAAGAGGACTTAAACATGAAGTTAAACTGAAACAACCGTGAGAAAAGCAGTACCTAGTCAGGATGGGTACACTACAGGAACCCAGACTGGATAACCCAGAGAATCGTTGAAGCACAAGCCCTGCAAACACCTTTGCTGGTCACTGGGAACCTTAAAGCTCAGGTATCCTCTGTCTGGAGAGAATACCTTATGTATCCAGGGACCCATAGCCATTGGCTGGGGAAGAATTATTTGCAGATGCGCACACTGGCCCTTTAAGAGGCCATATGTGAGCTTGTGTACCCTAAGAGAATGGAGCAATGGAGACAGCAGCTTGCAGAGGATGCCAGGCAGCATGGTGGGTAGCAACCAGCAGCTGCTGACCTAACATTTTTTACTCTGTTTTTGTGGTCCAACATGGTCCAGAGCAGGTGCATATCCAGCTCCTCACTTTATCTCCTATATGGCTGCAGTTATCACTGTGTGGAACCCCTACACTGATATTTGGGGAAAAAGGAGGGACTGAGGTTTTTTTCTCCGATTATCCCCCAGTGGAGAAACTGTAATCTCCCTGAACTATGACATTTACCCGATTATGAGTTCTGGCCCCAAAAGATGATGACTTTAGAACATTTGCAGATTTGAGACAGGAATTTAGTTGACCACATTCCTCTCTATTCTGATACTTCAAGCTCAGACATGTCTGTGAACAGGGGCGGATTGGCCATAGACCTTACAGGGAAATTTCCCGGTGGGCCGATGCCCAGGGGGCCACCTGAACCCTCCTCACGGCCCGCCAGTGAATGTTTCTGGGAATGTATTTTGTGCCGCTTTTGGCAGTATTTTGTGATACTGTGCACTATGGTATTTGGCTCTGTTGGGGTGGTATAATGTGCCACAATATGGTATTTCTGGCCTGCCTTCCATCAACCAGACTACTAAATGGGGCCACTTTTAGTATTTTTTCCAGGGCCACTTTAAGTTCCCAGTCCGCCCCTGCCTGTGAAGACCAGTTTGGTAGGGAACCTATAAGCTTGAGTGTGAAACTTTGGGAAAAGTTGCCCGTCCGAAGATTTTGTGCCGACCAGACAACAAAGCCACACAAAGAAATTGGCCTCAAGTTGGCACTCCACTGTGATTATCGCCAGGGATCAATTAATCCAAATGAAATGGTTTCATAGAACTTATTTAACACCAGTTCACATATGTGTAAACTTACCAGCAACATCCGTATTTGATGTAATGAGGAAAGAGGTACTTCAATACATGATATGGGTAGCCAAGGCACCTTTTGAGCCTAGGTACATGAGTTTTTACAGACCAGGCAGGGTTTGCCAGCAACATGCTCCCCCTAAAACAGTCTGTTGGGTCTGGTTAATGATGTATTGAATATTAAATACTGTACCTTTTCCAGGCTTCTGATATTCTATACTAGAGAATCTATCTGTCAAGGTTGGGGTACACAGAAAAGGGAGATGTGATCCCTGAGCTCTCCCCAACCCCTGTCCCTGCCTAATTGCCTCCGTGTCCTAGGCGACACGGCGACAACCACGAGGACTGCAATTACACTAACTAGGTGCAGGGAAAAGGGACAACAAACAGAGACGAACAAAACACTGAAGAATAGTCAACTAGCCGCGTCAGAAAACCAGAGATAACGTAAATACAAAATCGGAAGACGGTAGAGTAGTCAGATATGAGCCAAGGGTCAAATATAAGCAGACAGGATACACACGATACAAACGCACAAGCAGGAATAGCAAGAATTTGCAAAAACCGGCAAGGACCAGAGAAGAAGGCAGGTATTTATGCAGGAAGATATCCCACCCCCAAGTTCTGAATGGACCAGATGCTGAGAAGCCACTCAGCCCAGCACCTGAGTATTAACCCTAAGTAGACAAACAAAAACATGAAGATGGGCGTTGGCTCCAAAACAACTCCACAGTGTGAACATGGTTAAAGGCAAGGCGTAGGCACTAAACAGAAACACACAAAAACTCAGAATACCAAGCAAAAATAGAAAACCTATGTTCTCCGGTGACCAGACCTGACAGACCACGAGGGGCCTCCGGACCCTTAGACCCTAAGGATGGTTTAGACGGATAGTCCCGATGAAAAGATTTAACCAATCGTGGAGCATGAACATCCCTAGCAGGGACCCAAGATCTATCCTCAGGACCGAAACCCTTCCAATGAATGAGGTATTGAAGAGAGTTCCTGACCAGTCTGGAATCGACAATCCTCTCTACCTCATACTCGAGATCACCCTCCACCACAGATGGCGAGGGAGGGTCAGGGAGGGGTACCACAGGATCCACATAGCGTTTCAACAGCATCTTGTGAAACGTATTGTGAACCCGCCAATCAGAGGGCAACGCCACCTTGAACGATACAGGATTAATAACATGAGTTACGGTAAATGGACCAATGAACCTAGGAGCCAATTTCAGAGACGGAACTTTCAACTTAAGGTTCTTAGTAGACAATAGGACCTTGTCACCCACAACAAAAGTTTCTGAGACAGTACGCCTACTTCTGGATGAATGGACCATTAAACTTTGTGCTCTTTTCAAGTTCTGCTGAACTTGCGACCACACTGTGCACAGTTGGTTAGTTATGGACTCAGCACGAGGGGTATCCGAAACTGACGATGACGAGAAGGAAAACCTGGGATGGAATCCATAATTACAGAAGAAAGGAGATGTGAGTGTGGATGAACTAGTGTGATTGTTGATGGCAAACTCTGCTAACGGAAGATACGAGACCCACAGATGTTGACAGTCAGAAACAAAAAGACGAAGGTACTGTATGAGCTCTTGATTCATCCTCTCCGTCTGCCCGTTAGTTTCGGGATGGAAGGCAGAGGAAAAGGACAATTTTACCTCAAGCTTAGAACAGAAAGCTCGCCAAAACTTAGCCACAAATTGTACCCCCTGTCAGACACAACCTCATCAGGAATACCGTGGAGACGCACAATATGTTGAATAAATAGATCTGCCAATTCCTCTCCTGATGGCAGTTTTTTTAGCGGAACAAAATGGCCCATCTTAGAGAAACGATCCACCACCACCCATATAACAGAGAACCCTTGAGAAAGTGGCAGATCGGTAACAAAATCCATAGACACGTTAGACCAAGGCCTGTCCGGCACTGGGAGCGGGAGAAGAGGTCCCTCAGGACGTCTCCTGGGGACCTTTCCTCGCGCACAGACCTGACAAGCTAGAACAAATGCATGAACGTCAGTATTCATATGTGGCCACCAGTAGTTTCTTTTCAATAGATCTAGTGTTCCCCGAACACCTGGATGACCGGCTAGTACGGAACTGTGTGTCTCCTCTAACACTCTCATCGAAGGGACAAGGGAACAAACATTTTGCCTTCCGGAAGGTCTCTTGGGGCAGAATTTTGTTTGGAGCAAATTTGATCTGAGAGGTGAGAGGAGATGGCTGCCAAAACAATACCAGCCGGTAAGATGTTACCAGGTTCCGACTCAGGACCCTCAGGGATACCAAAACTCCTAGACAAAGCATCAGCCCTGACATTCTTGGTACCAGGTCGGAAAGTGACCACAAAATTAAAATGAGAGAAAAACAACGCCCATCTAGCCTGACGGGCATTGAGACGTTTTGCATTATCCAAGTACACAAGATTTTTGTGATCAGTGATCACTGTCACTGGGTGAAGAGCTCCTTCCAGGAAATGGCGCCACACTTCGAACGCCCATTTGATGGCAAGGAGCTCGCGATTCCCAATATCATAATTCCTTTCACAAGACGAGAATTTCTTGGAAAAGAATGCACATGGTCTGAGGTTAGTGAGAGCAGCTGACCCTTGAGATAAAACTGCCCCTACACCGACCTCAGAAGCATCTACCTCAACAATGAATGGCTGAGAGAGATCAGGTTGAATTAATACAGGAGCAGAGGAGAACGCTTTCTTGAGTTCCTCAAACGCAGAGTACGCAGCAGGAAACCAGTTACTGGGATTAGCCCCCTTGCGGGTAAGATCCGTGAGTGGCTTGGCAATTACGGAAAAGTGCTTGATAAAATTCCTGTAATAATTGGCAAAACCAAGAAAACGTTGAAGGGATTTTAAATCCGTGGGCCGAACCCAATCCGCGATTGCCTGAACCTTACACGGATCCATCTGAACCTCGGAAGGAGCGACCACATAACCCAAGAATGAAACTTTTTGTACACAAAAAATGCATTTTTCTAGTTTAGCAAACAGAGAATGATTACGCAGACGGGACAACACCAGACGAAGATGTTTACGGTGTGAATCAAGATCAGAAGAAAATATCAGGATATCATCCAGATAAACCACCAAAAAAACCCCAATACAGTCATGAAAGATATGATTCATAAAACCTTGGAATATAGCTGGGGGCATTGCTTAAACCAAAAGGCATAACCAGATACTCGAAATGTCCCAGAGACATATTAAAAGCTGTCTTCCACTCATCCCCTTCCCGGATCCGAATCAGGTTATAAGCTCCCCGTAGATCTAACTTGGAGAACCAGTTGGCCCCCGGAACCTGATTCAGGAGGTCCGGGATGAGGGGAAGCGGTCCAGAGTTTTTAACAGTGATTTTATTAAGTTCACGGTAGTCAATACATGGTCTCAAACCCCCATCTTTTTTCTCAACAAAAAAGAAACCAGCCCCCGTAGGAGATTCGGAAGGCCAAATATGTCCTATAGCAAACTCATCGATGTATTGTTTTAGAGACTCTCTTTCTGGCACAGACAGATTATAAATCCGACCCTTAGGTAACTTGGCATCAGGTAATAGATCAATCTTACAATCAAAGTCTCTGTGTGGAGGCAAGACTTGAGACAGAGGTTTCGAAAAAACGTCTGCAAAATCTGAAATAAACTCCGGGATCTCAGAATCACATACATTGGTAGAACAAAGGGAAACTTGAGACATATGGGCCTTACACTGAGGGCCCCAGTGAACTAATTCCTGACTCACCCAATCAATAACCGGATTGTGCAGCTAAAGCCAAGGAAGACCCAGAATAATGTCCACAGACAAATTTTTCATTACAATGAAAGAACAATACTCAATATGTAGTGCACCCACCACCAATCTTATCTCAGGAGTACGGAATTTGACCAACCCGGCATGCAGAGGGGTCATATCAACACTAGACACCTGGATAGGAGGGGACAAGGGAATCAAAGAAGGCACAATTTGGGAAACAAATTCAAAATCAATAAAGTTGGCGGCTGCACCAGAATCCAAAAAAGCCTGTCCAACACGTGAGGCTGACTGGAAAGAGACGGTGCAGGGCAAAAATACTTTAGAATCATAAGGGAGTACCTGAGCTCCTAGACAGTCCTCCCGATAACTGTCTAGGAGCGGAAGTTTTCCTGCTGAGGTTTTCTTCGGACAGGTATTCAGCAGATGATCCGGACTCCCACAGCAGAAGCACAAATGATTCCTCATACGATGTTCCCTTCTCTGCTTAGGCGTAATACTGCTGAGTTCCATCGGTTCTGGTCCGGATTGGCTGGAGACCGGATTGAGCATCGGCTGAGGAGCAGGAGACACCCGAGGAGGTCGCCTGGCTCTTAGACGTCTATCTGCCCGGACAGCCAGGGTCATAGCTACGTCAAGTGTTTTAGGTTCAGCATGGGCTAACAACAAATCCTTCACACGGTCAGACAGTCCAGTCATGAAAAGGTCTTTCAAAGCCCTATCATTCCACCCGGAGTCGGTCACATATTGTCTAAAACTAGCACAGTAATCTTCTGCCATCTGTCCACCCTGACGTAGAGACAATAACTGGGATACAGCTAACGCTGGGCGATCTGGCTCATCATATATCTGACCCAGCGCAACAAAAAACTCGTCAAGGGATGAGCGCAAAGGAGAGGCAGTGGGTAAAGAAAAGGCCCAGGTTTGGGGGTCTCCGCGCAGGAGAGACATAACCAAACCCACCTTTTGCGCTTCAGTTACAAACGACCGAGGTCGTAAAGAAAAATACAAAATACATCCTTCCCGAAAAGAAAAAAATTTCTTACAGTCACCGTAAAAAAATCAGGAAGGGGGACCTTAGGTTCAGGTGCAGGTGTAGGAACTTGGGGGTGCAGACACAGGAACCGAGGCCTGCATGTTTTCCTGAACCTGAAGGCGTGTAGCAAGATCCTGAACCAAATTGGTCAAGGCCTGGACCTGAGATACCACCACTGACATTTGCTCCATAGGTGGAATAAACGTAACTGGCCGTATACAGGTTGCAGGTTTATTTCTGGCCGTTTTTTTCTGTCAAGGTTGGGGTACACAGAAAAGGGAGATGTGATCCCTGAGCTCTCCCCAACCCCTGTCCCTGCCTAATTGCCTCCGTGTCCTAGGCGACACGGCGACAACCACGAGGACTGTAATTACACTAACTAGGTGCAGGGAAAAGGGACAACAAACAGAGACGAACAAAACACTGAAGAATAGTCAACTAGCCGCGTCAGAAAACCAGAGATAACGTAAGTACAAAAATCGAAGACGGTAGAGTAGTCAGATACGAGCCAAGGGTCAAATATAAGCAGACAGGATACACACAATACAACGCACAAGCAGGATAGCAAGGATTTGCAAGGACCAGAGAAGAAGGCAGGTATTTATGCAGGAAGATATCCCACCCCCAAGTTCTGAATGGACCAGATGCTGAGAAGCCACTCAGCCCAGCACCTGAGTATTAACCCTAAGTAGACAAACAAAAACATGAAGATGGGCGTTGGCTCCAAAACAACTCCACAGTGTGAACATGGTTAAAGGCAAGGCGTAGGCACTAAACAGAAACACACAAAAACTCAGAATACCAAGCAAAAATAGAAAACCTATGTTCTCCGGTGACCAGACCTGACACTATCCTTCTAACCTGGAAGCCCAACACTTTCCCTTTCTCTTTGGAAACAGGTCATTGATACGGCTTTACCCATGTACAAATTGTCATTCTCTGCTAGAGGAACACCTACGCGGTTTTAAAATATTTGGGATCCTTGGTTGGCTGCCAAAAAAATTTTGCCAACTTTGGCATCGTGCACACGGCCGTTGATTGGCCATTCTGTGCATTGGGGCCCACAAAATGCACGGGCAGCATCTGTGCAGATTCCGCAGATGCTGCCCGTGCCCATTAGGGACACTAATCCTATCCTGGATCTTAGCTGCTATGTGAAGTAAAGCCTTTTGCATCTTGGTATCTGCCATTTGAAGCTGGGGAGAACTTGTAGTGTTCTTTGATGGGATGATGGGCAGGAAGTTCAGAAGATGTTTGTCCTAATCACTACGTTATCTTCTGCAGTGCTGAGAACATTTACATATACTGTATATGCACGGGTGATGTAAGATGATTATACGCTCAGTTTGTTATCAATTGTGCTACAGCTCATTTACTTTTATAAAAGATCTTCTCTAGAGGAGCAGCAAAGTGCACGTCATGTACACAAAATGCTGGAGTGCACTTCAGTGTCATTATAGAAAGCAAACAGGGCTTGTATGTAGATAGCACACCATGGTGCTGGCAGGACTTGTTACAGCTTCTGCAGTACAGTATGTGCGGTAATTGCAGTATGATTGCCATGGAATTGCAGAGCCCATCACGTAAATCCCGCTCCCCGTAGCTGTCTACTTCACTCCGCAGGATTCAGGCGGCAAGTAAAATGATGACAGATGATTCCGGTGATGGGGAAATAATTCATAATTTTTCCTCCTCACAGGTTTCAAGGCATCAGAGCGTGTTCTACAAGCAAGTCCCACCCTTCCAGTGCTGAAGAAAAAGCCCTTCCTCTCATACACATTCATATAACGTGCCCTGCACATAAACACTGCCTTACACACAGATCTGCAATGCAGACTATTAACCCTTGCAGCAAAGCAAACCTCATGCTGCTCCATTTCACAGAAAATAGACAGAGATCAGATAGCAGATGAAGCATAGCTTTATACTACTGGCCAAAGAGGCACTTTTGCTTTATATACCAGAGGATCACTAAACCTAACAGAACTGTTAATGCCAGTGACACATATTTATGTAATAACCAACAGAACCGAATAATATTTGTGGTAAGAGTATACCCCATTCCCCTCCCCCCCAAAAAAAATGTTAGGGCTCATACACACGACCGTATGTATTTTGCGGTCCGCAAAAAACGGATCTGCAAAAAATATGGATGACGTCCATGTGCATTCCATATTTTGCGGAACTGAACAGCTGGCCTGTAATAAAACAGTACTATCCTTGTCTGTAATGCGGACAATAATACGACATGTTCTATTTTTTTGCAGAGCGGAAATAGACATACGGAAATGGAATGCACACAGAGTAACTTCAGTTATCTTTGCGGACCCATTAAAAAGAATAGTTTCGCATAAAAAGCGGAACGGATACGGAAAGAAAATACGTTCGTGTGCATGAGCCCTTAGGATGTTGAAGACCTGAGGAAGCAAGATGCAAAATACTGACGTGGGTAAATTGATTTATTAGTCTGGAATGCTTTATCTTGTATTATTATACTAACCTGTAACATTATGATTTAGAAGAGTAGAGGTATAATGATCACCGTTGTAGGGGGAAGTAATTTTGGAGGTCTGATTTGGGAACTGATATATTTGTGTTGCTATAGAGGTTAGGGATGAGCTGCAGAAATGAAGGTCCAAAGATGTCTCGGCAGTCGTCAGGAGAAGTCGTCATGGTAGTTTGGGCTGGAAGGAGTAGAAAAGGAGAAAAAACTCCAACCAAAGAATATGTCACATGTGAGTCTCGGGATGTAGTTATTGTGTATTTTTCATGTGATCTAATCAGTAGTGCACCTTTATAGACTGCAGCTCCACCTGATAATACACTGTGGGCGACCTGTATTGCCCTGATATCTAAACACTATGGCCCTGATTTATCACACCTTCACTCCAGAATTCTGTCTCAAAAAGTCGCACGATAGGGCTTTTGCGACTTTTTTGCGACTTTTTGCATGTGTATACCACTCACTCCAGTTTTGTAATATGGGTGGAAAAGTGGGTGTGGTTAGCCATGTTAATGAGTTTCACTCCCAGATTTATCATTGCGACTTTTTAAAAAAAGTCGCAAAATAGTCGCAATCTCACTCCAGGAGGAGGATGGAGTAGGAAAAGTGGAGTAGCTTCTCTAGACAGAAGTGTTAGGTTTAAGAACAAGCCACATTTATCAAACAACCTGTGACGTTTGATAAATGTGGCACAAAGTACTCCAACACAGACTGAAGCAAAACTGACTTCAAATATTTTCCTAATGATAAATTCCCCCCTATATGTGTAAGGTAGGTTCAAGTGATGTGTTTCTAGACTTGTAAGTTAGATCATGCTGCAACCACTGGGCAGCCAGATGCAGCGGTGATACCAAAACAGAAACGTAAACTGTGGACACAGAAACAAACTGTAAGACAACCAGGTAGCCCAGGAACAAGCAGGAAAGACTTAGCAGAGCCATAACTGTGAAGTAGCAGATTTGACTTTGTAACTTTGGATTTGCATACCTGAGTTTGTAACTGTGGGGTAGCAGTGTTGAGTTTGTAATTGTGTAGTAGCAGGACACTGGCTGTTAGTATGTAGCAGAACAAGGGATGGTAGCATGACACAGGCAGGTAGCAGAATATGGTCACTTACAAACAGGACTGGAAGATAATCCATTGTAGCTGGACTGGAATATTAACCTGGTAGCCAAGGAACGTTACCAGCAATTCAGATACAATGAATACAGGTAAAGACAGGAACTGAGTCCATCAAAACACAGGATTAGATAGGATGAGATACAGGCAGGCATGGGATTCAGCCAGTTCCCTCGGCTGGAACCCTCTATCAATCCGGTTGTTAAAATTACAGATCCCTTCCATTCCACAGTTTAGCTTCTGAGGCTTTTTAAAAGTTGGGTGCTATGTGTGTGTAGTGTATATGCGTGTATTTATGTATGTGAACCATGTATATGGTGTAGTTATGTGTATGTGTGTTGCATATATGAGATATATATGTAAACATTTGTCATGACTCCACATGTCCGCCGTTGAGTAGGGAACCTGTTGTTAACAATTTGAATCCCACCCCTGGATACAGGAACTATTGTGTGGACAACACATTAATCCTCAAGCCATAACAGGCATAGCAAACAAGGTTTAAATGGTCACTGTACTTTGAATAAACTTTACATGAATCAATAGTACAGATGCATATAAGAAACTTTGTAATATATTTTATCAGAGAAAAGTTACTGTTTCTATCTCTAGCTGCTCATTCCTCATCCACCCTCCTCTCTCCATAGATTTCTATTGGCAGCCGTTAATCTGATCCTTCAGTACGCTGACAGTCTGTCTTGTCCCTCAAGACGGACTTAAAGGGTTATTCTCATCTTAGACAATGGGGGCATATCGCTAGGATATGCCCCCATTGTCTTATAGGTGCGGGTCCCACCGCTGGGACCCGCACCTATATGGAGAACAGAGCCATCCCCCATTGTCTAAGATGATTGTCCTTTAACAATGAATGTTAGTTTGGGATGGAGGAAAAAGGCATTTTCTTTGATTACATATATTACAAGGTTTCTTATATTTGCCTGTGCTATTGTTTATGCAAAGTTTGTATAAGTGTTGGTGACTATCTAAATAGGGTTTATCAGAAGCAGCCAATGGGAAAGCATGATGTTGCAACAAAGAGTTAACCCTTGTTTTGGTGGAGAGGCAGGGTGTAGCTGGAAAGTTCAGGCAGAGACATAGCAGATTTGGATTGCAGCCAGCAATAGCAGCTTTGAATTTGAAAAGCTGACCTATGTTTCACAATACATAGCAGCTGCAGAAAGCTGTTATGTCTGTGTTAAATCCGTCAGAGAGGTTTTCTGATGGCTCGTTCTCCTGACTCTTGAATGAACTGTTAAGCTGATTTATGCCAAATCAAAGTTTGAAATAGTCATATATCAGCTTAAACATTCATTCAGGAGAGGTTAGAGAGAAGCAGGTGAATGAACCACTATACGAGCTAGCTAATGGATTTATTACAGAACAGCTTTCTGCAGCTGCAATGTACTGCACAACATAGAATCTGCAGAAGCCAGTCATTGCAAATGTTTTAATTAAAACTTATACATTTTTACATTACACATTTTTTTAAGCCTGAAATACATGTGAATCAATATAATATTAACAGTTTAAAAAATGACTCAGAAGGAGTCCATAGCCTTCACATATTTCAATATAGTGACATTTTCACTGCAGTCGTTAGCTTAGGGATCTTCAGTTAATAGAACAGTTGGGTAAGAAATGTTTACTTGTCTCTGCACTTGACATCTACGATATCCACAAAACTTGGTTATATTTTGCCGTACGTAACTCGTACCCACTGAAGCCAAAAAGAGTTTTAAGATCCAATTAACTGGGATGCTCTATTCTTGAAGCAGGAACACATTGGTCTCATCATCTCCTTTGCCCAAAATTAAGTCTAGGCTGCAAAGATTAAAATTAATTGAATTTTCTCCTTTGGTATCACATACATAATGGAACCAGATCTTTCCTCTTTCATGCTTGCTATGTATTCTAGTAATGGAACAGTTAGAGTCAAAGAAGCAGGTTTAATGGAGACAGCAGGAGGTATGAATATTAAACCTGTCTCCGCCACTGACATGTTTCTTTATCTATTCTTGCTAACCGCTTCTCTCTCTTTCCTATGTTATTAAGGAGTGTGACAGATCTGGTTATTTTAAAAATCAGCTTCTGAATGTACAACACTTTAGATTAAGATTTATCGACCTATCACTTAAATACAGTTCTTATAAAAACAGACATGTAATCAGACTACGCAGAGAAAAGACTTTCTTGTGAGAAAACCCTTGTGAGAATATGTTGCTTACACTGCAGACCCTCTGTTCATCGTATTTTCAAATAAGAGATATTAGAATGGTTGACATTTTACAATGAGATTAGTACTACACCTTACATTCCCTCCATGTCTAACTCCTTATTCATGTATGTTGCTTACATAGCGCCAACAGATTATGCAGTGCTGTACAAAGATTGCCATCATGCCCATCAGTCCCCACCCTCTGTGGAGTTCAAACCCACTGCACCTAGCTCACCGGGTCGTGGCTTAATGGAATGGGGGCGTGGCCTAGAATGCAACATTTTGCATCAAAATTGCACCACAATTCTGGTGTAAAAATCACAGAATAAGGCTACTTTCACACTTGCGCTTTCCCATTCCGCTATTGAGATCCGTCATAGGATCTCAATAGCGGGGGAAAACGATTCAAAACTGAGCGAAACGGAATGCACCAGAATACATTCCGTTCTGTTTGGTTGCGTCCCCATCGTGGATAGAATAATGCTGCAAGCAGGGTTTTTCTGTCCGCAATGTGGTGCGAAGCAAGATGGATTCGTCCTGACTAACAATGTGGAGGGATGTGTTTTCTCAGACACAATAGAAAATGGATCCGTCCCCCATTGACTTTCAATGGAGTTCATGACGGATCAGTCATTACTATGTTAAAGATAATACAACCGGATCTGTTCATAACAGATGCAGACGGTTGTATTATCATGATGGAAGCATTTTTGCTGATCCATGACGGATCCAGCAAAAATGCTGGTGTGAAAGTGGCCAACCAACAGTTTGTATAAAATTTAGACAAAAATGTCTAGCCATGCACCACATATCCGTCCTGAGCCACTGGGATAAATGTGGGGCAGGTCTAGATGGCTTATGCCATCTACGGGAGTAATAAATCTTCCCTAATGTGTCTTAAATTGAATTTATCTCCTTGTTATTATGGGGTCAACGATCTTGCCTTATAGCAGGTATCTGGGCATAAGAGGGCCAAGAGTATTAAAAAGCCCACACTCCAGGGACCTTCTAACACAACTGCATTTAAAGTTTAAAGCTTGCCATACACTTGAAACAATGATCAGCCTTATGGTGGTCGATCAGTCGTCTATAAGCATTGTTGGCCAAGCCAAGCTGAGAGCAGGGCTGGACAAGTAAGAACGTTCTTGGATTACCAAATGCATCAGGTAGTCTGAGAAGCGGTGTGGTCATCTTGGGTAGCAGGAGAAGAAGAACTCATGTGTACTTCTTTTATAGTTATTTTTTGTGGGGCAATATATAGCTTTTATTGATCCCAATTTGGTGTGTATGACATTGTGAACTCTTTTTATTAAATTTTTTTTGGGCAAATAAAGAGACAAAAAAACGACAAATTGGCTGGGTGTCTGCTTTTTTCAAAGACAATGCTGCTGACGTATATAGTCGTACAGTGGTAGGGAAGTGGTTAATCATCCTTATTAAGGGTTACTATTGGGAGGATAATTAAATCAGGTTATATAATATTTAACATTCTTCAACATCTTCACATACAATTACAGGAACGCTATTATCATTTGGAGGCAATTCTGCTTGCCAATCCACAATTTTCCTGCAATTACATAAACAGTGCATTTTGTGGTCAGTGTCCATTGCCACTTATCTGCCTCCCAAGAAACCACGTGGCCAGTGGCATAACTACAACTAACTGGGCCCCACAGCAAATTTTTGAATGGGCCCCCCCCCCCCCCAGAAACTTCCTCGCAACCCCGAACTCACATGCAACCCTCACTCTTGTGGCTAGTCAAGACTGAGCTCTCCCAGACAAGGCCTGACAGCCTTTTAGCATTCAAAAAAGTCCAAATGGCAGTCATTCATGGTGCTGTTTTTCGTCCCAGCCCCTCACATAACTCATACTTCAAGCTGCAGCCTGCAAGTAGCATTGATGACAAGCAGGCTTGAAGCGACACTGTGTCAGGACAGCATCTAACTACTGACCCTGCCCAGCGCGCCGCTCCCTGCGGTGCTCTGAGCACCATGCTCACACTCAAAGATGGCGGTACTGGCTTTAAATCCCACACAGAACGCCCTCACTCAAGCACCAGGACTTTATCACTCTGGACCTCGCTGTAAGTTGTTAGCATGGCACTGCGGCTCGTGGCAGCACTGCACTTTTACACTGTGAGTGTGTCTGCAAACCAGTAGTGGGCGTTTGGGGCAGCTATGGGCCCCACAGAGACGTCAGGCCCAGGACTGCCAACCCAAACGCCCCTATTATAATCCGCCATTGGGTATGGCATTAGAAGAGGATTATATGCACTAACCATGTTTTTGGGTAGTGTATGAAGATATTTTAGCACTGTATAGCGATTCTATTTGCACAATAATGATGAGGTTACAGGAATGCATAGTGACATGCTTTGAGAACTTGAAAACGGTATTATGCTGGTATAGGTGCTCGGTTGAGCTCTGTATTTCATAGTATTTTGGAACTAATATTGTAGTGATCAGGCACTGTATGGAGATATCCCTGGGGCATTTATTTTGGCTTCACAACTTGGAATTCAAAGTTACAGTGAACTTTATATCATACTAATTTTCCATTGTATAGAAGTAATAAAATGAAACGTGGAAATAAAAAAGTGCTACTTCTTATTCAACATGTAAGAAATAAATATTTGCATCTCTGGCCAGAAGGATACAGGTGGCGGCGGTTTGCAAACCTAAAGTGGCCCCATATTGTAGGAGGGTCTACACTGACAGGAGGCAGGGCAACAAAAGTAGGGGGGTCAGCAATACCATAGCGTAAAATACCAGATACCACAATGCCGCACAATATATTGCCCCAAAAAGCCATTTTTTATCCTCCTCTTCCGGTTGTCTCTGATTAAGATATGAAGCAGGGGGCTGAGATGGAGGTGAGATGCAGGACATAGTTGAATTCAGGAGGGCATGTCGCTGGCCGGGTACATGAATGCCTGATTGTCACAGAGTTAATTACAACTGATAGCTTATTATGTACGCAGCCAGCGACAGAGATGGGGACTTGGGTGGCCCCTCTAGGCATCGCCCCCCACCGGGAAGTTTCCCTATAAGGTCTATGGCCAATCTGCCTCTGGATACAGGGCCTTGCCGGTTAGTCTGTCCCTGCTGGGAGGGGAAGGACAAGCTTTGCTGTCTCCATCACCTACTACAACACTTTTCAGAACCTGGTTGTTCAATAGCCTGACTCACTATATGGGGACGTTCTGGTTGGAAATATCTAAAAAAAAAAAAATTATATAAAGAAACCGCATTGCTGGTCTTTGTAAGCGTACGGCTACACGACAACATTTGTTGTGCAACAATAAGCCACACAACAAAAAGGTACAACTACACTGCGACATGTCCCGCATAATTTTTTTATAATGACAGTTGATTAGTGTTGCACTGCGACTGCGATGTAAGAACTTAGATGGATTTTTGTGCGACTGTCGGGTCACAGTCGCAGCATGTGACATGACACCATTGACTATCATTGCAAAAAATTAAGCACAACAATGCAGCAACAAATTTTGTTGTGTAGCCCTGGCCTAATACTGCAAGCTGGAACACACCTAAGAACAATGCTGGGTACCACTGCTCTTTCACCAGTATACAACCCCTGGAAAAAATTATGGAATCACCAGTCTCTGAGGAAACACCTTCAGTTGTTTAATTCTGTTGAAAAAAAACAGCTCACTAAAAAACTAACGGCGTTTCAAATGGCAACTTTCTGGCTTTAAGAAATACTAAAAGAAATCAAGAAAAATAATTGTGGTAGCCAGTAACAGTTACATTTTTAGAACAAGCACAGGTAATAAATTATGGAATCACTCAATTCTGAGGAAAAAAATATGGAATCATGAAAAACAAACAAAATAACACTCCAACACATCACTAGTACTTTGTTGCACCACCTCTGGCTTTTATAACTGCTTGCAGTCTATGAGGCATTGACTTAATGAGTGACAAACAGTACTCTTCATCAATCTGGCTTCAGCTTTCTCTGATTGCTGTTGCCAGATCAGCTTTGCAGTTTGGAGCCTTGTCATGGACCATTTTCTTTCACATCCACCACAGATTTTCAATTGGATTGAGATCCGGACTGTTTTCAGGCCATGACATTGACCTTATGTGTCTTTCTTCAAGTTTTTGCTCTATGGCAAGATGCATTATCTTGAAAAATGATTTCATCATCCCCAAACATCCTTTCGATAGATGGGATAAGAAAAGTGTCCAAAATGTCAATGTAAACCTGTGCATTTATTGATATAATGACAGCCATCTTCCCAGTGCTTTTACCTGACATGCAGCCCCATATCATCAATGACTATGGAAATTTGCATGTTTTCTTCAGACAGTCGTCTGCATAAATCTCTTTGGAACGGCACCAAACAAAAGTTCCAGCATCATCACCTTGCCCAATGCAGATTGAAGATTCATCACTGAATATGACTTTCATCCAGTCATCCACAGTCCAGGATTGCCTTTCCTTAGCCCATTGTAACCTTGTTTTTTTCTGTTTAGGTGTCAGTGATGGCTTTCTTTTAGCTTTTCTGTATGTAAATCCCATTTCCTTTAGGTGGTTTCTTACAGTTCGGTCACAGACGTTGACTCCAGTTTCCTCCCATTTGTTCCTCATTTGTTTTGTTGTACATTTTCTGTTTTCAAGGCATATTGCTTTAAGTTTTCTGTCTTGACGCTTTGATGTCTTCCTTGGTCTACCAGTATGCTTGCCTTTAACCACCTTCCTATGTTGTTTGTACTTGGTCCAGGTTTTAGACACAGCTGACTGAACAACCAACATCATGTGTAACACTGTGTGATGATTTACCCTCTTTAAGGAGTTTGATAATCCTCTCCTTTTTACAATTGACATCTCTGGCTCTACAAATGTAACTGTTACTGGCTACCACAATTATTTTTCTTGATTTCTTTTAGTATTTCTTAAAGCCAGAAAGTTGCCATTTGAAACGCCTTTAGTTTTTTGTCTTGTCTGTGATGTTTTTTTTCAACAAAATTGAACATCCTCAGAAACTGGTGATTCCATAATTTTTGCCAGGGGTTGTATGATGTGACATTATAAAAAAAAGCATACATTTACTCAACAAAGTGGGACAAATGATTATTAAAGGGATCCAGGAAGCTTCACTCTTTGGTGTATGGTCCGTGCGCTGAGGGTTATACATTACTAATATGGAAGCAGTTGCTGTGATGTTTGCCCCATTAGACCAATAGATTTCTGACCCCCCCAAGAGAAAAAAAAAATCCCCAGCAGCCTTGCAGGCATATGGACAGTGTCCTGCAGAGTGTATGATATATTTCAGCTTCCTCTACCCCTATATCAAATGGGGGGAGAAAAGCAAAGTCTTCGCTGCACTGATGTGAGATTTTTGGCTTTGATTGGAGTTAGGCGGACAGCGTTATTCATAGTTTATTAATATGCGGTCAATATTTCACTACATCTTTTTTAACAATTTTCCCATCCGTTGCTAATAATCCTTTTTAGATTTAGATCTTGTTATAGTCCGGATTATGTTACAATGATGTATCACACAGCCTCATTTTACTTGCAATAGTATGAAAGGTGACACCTGATATGGATAACCATATATTTAGACAAGGCAGGTAGCCAACAACAGTAAAATATATTAATGGACCCAAACGGAATAAAATCTATACATAAACTCAGCGCCAGCAGCTTTTATTTGATTAATTTATATTGGCAAATGCAAACCGCGTGTCTTAAAGTAGTGTGCACCCTTGCTGTAATCTTTTATTTGCTAGGTCGCCCTGTAATATTCAATGCGAACTTACAAGGCAGAGAAATTAACTTGTACAAACAAAAGAAGGATTTTTGTTCTTGGCAAATTAAGGTCCCAAGGAACTGGAGGACAGCGAATACAAGCAAAGCGGTACACTGGTGCTCAAACATTAACCCCTTAAAGGGGTTATGCCATGATAGATGTAAAAGGTGAAAATCAGACATCATATACCGTGTTTCCCCGAAAATAAGACAGGGTCTTATTTCTTTTTTTTCTCTGGAAAAAGGGTTAGGGCTTATTATCGGGGTAGGTCTTATTTTCGGGGAAACACGGTATCTACCGTACAGTAGCCACAGGCAGTGGCGTATTTAATTTTTGCCCCCACTGAACATACGGTATGTAATTTTTGCCCCCACTGAATATGTGCCGTATGTCATTTTTGCCCCCACTTAATGTATAGCAGTATGTCATTGTTTTGCCACTGTGCACACACAGACAAAAAATATACGGTACTTACCTACACTCAGCTCCGCACTGGACTTCTTCTCCTTCCCCAATCCTGTCATCCAGCCAACCAGCGTGATCCCACGAGACTGGATAGGGTATGGGTAAACCACGTAACTGCGCAGGTAGCGCCACCAGCAGAGAGGCCCGGACCGTAACCCTATTCTCAGTGATCGTGACGTCACATCACATACGATAGACTCCTCAATGTACATAGGGCTTATACTTTTAGGGCTAGGCTTATATTTTAAGCCTACTCGAAAACAGGGCAAAATAGCGCTAGGGCTTATTTTCGGAATAGGTCTCATTATCGGGGGAAAAACGGTAGTACATGACAATCTCTTTCTAACAAAGCTAGTACCATCCCTGTACCGCACATGAATCCAGAGATCTCCTTTCATTGCTCTGCTAGATTTATTTCAGAATGGCAGCACGAGGGGTGTGTCCTTTCTCAGGGGGTGTGTTCTTTCTGCTGTAGGTCTTTCACTATACCTGTCACAGCTTCTAACAGATATGGCTGGTGGCAGTTGAAGATCTAAACTGAGAGCATGTGGCCAGCTCACTGAGGTGGAAGGAGAAATAAGGAAAAGAACGAACAGCAGGTGGCGCTATACAAATACATTTTATTGAATAATTCACTGGCTATACTAAATTTTTAATTCCGTGCAGATACAAGTGCTGGTTTGGAAAATGTAGAATATTTTAAAGCAGCCATAAGGGAATTTATTCTACATCGGCATCTTTACTGTCCTGTATGCTGGGCCTGGATCAGGTGAACTTTCAATCTCAGTCTTTAAATCCTGTAAACAGCATGATGAGAGGTGGTATCTTGGGGACACAATTGGGGACTAGGGAACCTCTGTGCAGTCAACCTCTGGGTACTCACTATACAGACAGCCTTGTGGTCCTCTGTAAGTCTGTCATTAGGGCACAATAGGTATTGCCCGAACAGCAGCCTGTGTCCTAGTGTCACAAATTATAAGGTATTAGCGCCAGGATTACCAGCCTCTCATCTTCAATGTTTTCTGGACAACTCAGACAAAAATCAAAGAACCAAAATTTAATGGAAATGCCACCCCCATTTAAACTTTTAAATAGGTCCCCTGTTGCTCACCGTGTCTGATAAGGTAGTTGTTACAAAGTCTCAGAGGTGAAACCTACTATGACTCAGTATGCCGCACGTGCCCTTAAGTAGTGGCATCCATTTGAATTATAGGGGTTTTCGGAGACATTAGAACTGATGACCTATCCTCTGATCAGTGGGGGTCTGACACCTAGGACCGGCAGTGGCCTTCTCACAGCTTTCCCTTGGCCAGTGACAACACGTTTATCGGTCAAGTGGCCAAGCCTCAGCTTGGCCCCATAGAAGTGAATGGGGCTGAGCACAATACCAAGCACAACGGCTGTACAATACACAGAGAAGGCAATGTCTTCTCAGCAGGTCCTGGGTGTCAGACCCCCACCGATCAGATACTGAGTACCTATCCAGAAGATAGGTCCATCAGTATAAAAGTCTTGGAAAACCCTTTTAAGTTTCTATAAAAGTTTAATTTATATTTGTTTCTGGGAAAGCTGAGTGACAACCAATATAATGGTCATTAACACATCCAGCTATCCTAGACTCTGGAATAGCACATCATTCTAGTTATTGTGATACATCCCCAGCGCCCAAAATGCTGCATAACCCGACAGATTAACCATTCAGGACCTGGGAAAGCGAGTGACAACTCTGTCCGCTGTAATGGCCATATTGGTTTGTTATTCCTGCTCATTTTTCTGTGCTTATACACCACTGCTTGCATGTACTCAGCCACCTAATCCCTTTCTAAACAGGACATATAGGGAGGGGGTCATTTATCAAACTGGTGTAAAGTAGAAGTGGCTTAGTTGCCCTTAGCAATCAATCAGATTCCACCTTTCATTTGGACAATCCCTTTGGAAAATGAAAGGGGGAATCTGATTGGTTGCTATAGGTAACTAAGCCTATTCTAGTTTACACCAGTTTGATAAATGAACCCCATAGTTCTCATAAAAAATATTGTATCCTAGCACTATGTAAATCAGTCACGTCTTACTCCCGCCGTAGAGAACTGCCTCAAAGCAACCATGCTCTCCCATAGCTGCAGACAGCCACATAACACAGTACCGTCCTCCTTAGATCATGGCCATTTTATCACTCTGAGCCTTACTCATTTATAAGCCTCATGCTCACGACCATATGTATTTTAAGGTCTGCAAAACAGGGATCCGTAAAAAAAAAACGGATGACGTCCATGTGCATTCTGTATTTTGCAGAACGGAACAGTTGGCCCCTAATAGAACAGTCCTATCCTTGTCTGTAATGCCGACAATAATAGGACATGTTCTATTTTTTTGCGAAACGGATATACAGAGTAACTTCAGTTTTTTTTGCGGACCCATTGAAATGAATGGACACTGAAAGACAATACATTCGCACGAGCGTAACGGATTAGGTCAGGATGCGCTCAGGAAAGCTCGCACCATTTTGCAAGCAAGTTCAGTCAGTTTTGTCTGCGATTGCGTTCAGTTGCATCACGCATTGAACCCGGGCGGAAAACTCGCTCGTGTGAAAGGGGCCTTAGGCTACTTTCACACTAGCGTTTTAAAATTCCGGTATTGAGTTCCGTCATAGGGGCTCAATACCGGAATAAAACGCTTCAGTTTTGTCCCCATTCATTGTCAATGGGGACAAAACTGAACTGAAGACAACGGAATGATCCTGAAAGCATTCCGTTCCGTCTTCAGACCGGAGAACAAACCGCAGCATGCTGCGGTTTGCTCTCTGGTCCAGGCATCCGCACCAAGACGGATCCGGAATGACCCCCAATGCAAGTCAATGGGGGTGGATCCGTCTGGTGTGACCATAATGGTAACCGGATCCGCCCTCCATTGACTTTCAATGGAGTCCATTACGGATCCGGGTACACATAGACACATACAGACATAAACATACACACACATAAAGACATACAAACACACATACATACTTACATGCTCCCCGGCAGGTCTTCGGAGCGTCAGGACGGCTCACACAGGTCACGATTCCCCACAGCGCCCTCTGCTGGGCGCCTGGTGGAATCGTCAGATGACGATTCCACCAGGCGCCCAGCAGAGGGCGCTGTGGGGAATCGTGACCTGTGTGAGCCGTCCTGACGCTCCGAAGACCTGCCGGGGAGCATGTAAGTATGTATGTGTGTTTGTATGTCTATATGTGTGTGTATGTTTATGTGTATGTATATGTATGTACTGTGTGACATGTGTGGGGCCGGAGCGCGGTTCCGGCTCCACACATGTCACTGCGGCAGGCCTGATCCGGCAGCACCCTTCACCTGCCGGATCAGGCCTGCCGCCAGTGTGAAAGTAGCCTTAGTGGTTTTTTTTCCTGACAGACACTACAGTTGGCAGAAAAGCTAATTTAGGCGTTTATTTATTTTAATACTGTTCACTGTTCCTTGGGTTTTTATGGTGGTTTAGATACCTAATAAGTGTGGATATTGGGGTTTTTTATTTAATGCATGCTGTCAAAATGTATTTTATACTATACAATGGCTTTATTTTTTTTTTAAATGTGTTTACATTTTGTTTAAATCCATTTAACCCCTTCCCGACCAGCGCCGTACATGTACAGGAGCTGCGCCCGCCCGATCAGCTGCAGGGGGGCGGCTGTTCCCAGTAGCCGGACCCCTGCTGCGTACGCCCGCATTGGTGAAAACACCAATGCGGGCGTATTAACCCTCGATGTGCTGACTGCGGCACATGCGATGTGGGCGGCACAAAGGAGAGTCCATCGGGTCCCCGCGCTGCTGTGACGGGGACCCGATGGCTTGGATGGCAGCCCGATGCCTTCCTTAGGCATTGTGGCTGCCATCCCTGCGAGCCTGTGAGATCCAGCCCCCTGGATCTCACAGGAAGCAGGCTGTAAGTGTATTACACTGGTAATACACTTACAGCCAATGCATTACAATGCAGAAGTATTGTAATGCATTGTAAAGGGGATCAGACCCCTAAAAGTGGGAAAAAAAGTGGAAAAAAAGTGAAAAAAAAAAGTTTTACAAACAATTAAAGTTAAGTAAAAAAAAAAAGCACACTTTTCCCAAAATAAAGTTAAAAAAATTGTGAAAAAAAGTAGACATATTAGGTATCTCCGTGTCCGTATCGACTGGCTCTATAAAAATATCACATCATCCACCCCGCCAGGTGAATGCAGTAAAAAAAAAAATAAGAAAAAAAAAAAAAAAAAAACTTACCCAATATGTCTAATATTTTTATTTTTGTTATCACCGCGTCCGTAACAACCTGCTCTATAAAGATATCACATTATATCCCCCCTCAGGTGAATGCTGTAAAACATTTTTTAAAACACTATGCCAAAACAGCCATTTATCGGTCACCTACCCTCACAAAAAGTGTAATAGCAGGCGATCAAAAGGCGTATTTACCCCAAAATAGTACCAATCAAACCGTCATATTGTCCCGCAAAAAATTAGACCCTACCTAAGACAATCGCCCGAAAAATAAAAAAAGATGGCTCTCAGAAAATGGCAACACAAAAAAATATTTTATTTTGTTCAAAAATGCATCTAATGTGTAAAACGTTCCAATAATAAAAATGTTAGACATATTGGGTATCGCCGAGTCTGTAACAACCTGCTCTATAAAAAATATCACATGATTTGCCCCCTCAGGTAAAAAAAATTAAAAAAAAATACTATGCCAAAACAGCTATTTTTTTTCACCTTGACTCACAAAAAGTGTAATACCAAGCGATCAAAAAGTCTTATGTACCCCAAAATGGTACCAATGAAAACGTCACCTCATCCCGCAAAAAATGAGCCCCCACATAAGACAATAACTTAAAAAATAAAAATCAATGGCTCCCGCAAACCAATCCATCAAAATCTGTGTTGTAAAATCCATATGGCGCTCCTTCTGTTCTGAGTCCTGCCATGTGCCCCCACAGCAGTTTACCACCACATATTATTCAGGAGAAAATGGGGAACAAATTACGGGGTGCTTTTCTCCTGTTACCCCTTGTGAAAATGAAAAATTTGGGGCTAAAGCAACATTTTATTGGAAGAAATTAAACTTATTATTTTCACAGCCAAGTGTTTCCAAATTCCGTAAAACGCTTAGGGGGTCAAAGTGGTCAGTAACCCCCTTAATATAATATTTGAAGGGTGTAGTTTCCAAAATGGGGTCACTTTTTGAGGGTTTCCACTGTAGGGGTACGTCAGGGTCTCTCAATTACAAAATGGTGCCTAAAAACCATTCTAGCAAAATCTGCCTCCAAAATTCGTATGGCGCTCCTTTTCTTCTGACCACTGCCACAAACCCATAGAGATGTTTACCACCACATATGGGGTATTTCTGTAAACTGCAGAATCAGAGTAATGTATATTGAGGTTTAGTTTGCTGTTAACCCTTGCTGTGTTGCAAGAAAAAAAATTATTAACATGAATAATCTACCAAAAAAGTGAAATTTTGAAATTTCACCTCCATTTTCTGTTAATTCTTGTGGTACACCTCAAGGGTTAACAAAGTTTGTAACATCAGTTTTTTATAATCTGAGGGGTGTAGTTTCTAAAATGGGGTCATTTATGGGTGGTTTCCATTACGTAAGCCACTCAAAATCACTTTATATCTGAATTGGTGCTTAAAAAAATGGTTTTGGAAATTTTGTTGAAAATTTGAAAAATGGCTTCTAAACTTCTAACGTCCTAAAAAAGTAAAATGACATTTATAAAATGATGCCAACATAAAGTAGACATATGGGGAATGTAAAATAACTATTTTTGGAGGTATTACTATGTATTTTGAAAGTAGAGAAATTGAAATTTGCAATTTTTGGTAAATTTGGTATTTTTTTTATAAATAAAAATGAAATATTTTGCCACAAATTTACTACTGTCGTGAAGCACAATATGTGACGAGAAAACTTTCTCAGAATGGCCTGGATAAGTAAGAGCGTTCCAAAGTTTTTACCACACAAAGTGACATGTCAGATTTGCAATAAATGGCCTGGTCAGGAAGGTGAAAACAGGCCCGGGGGGGTTGAAGGATTTTATTTAACATTATTATTTTAAACTATTAGTGGAATTCTACATACTAATTTGGATTGCTAATTGTCCGTAAACTCTCTGACAGTCCAAAAAACGTGTTTATTCTATATTCGTGTGACAAGCAATATACACAATATAAATGACACAGTAATTTACACTCATTGACAAAAAAAAACAAACAAAAAACGACCCAGATAGAAAGGTCGGATTGCTGCAAAGCTCAGCGTGCACTTACGATATGTTTTAGGGTTCATTCAGATAACCGCTATTTTGTGGAACAGGGGTGGACCCATTCATTTCAACGGGGCCACAAAAGATGCGGACAGCACACAGTGTGCCGTCCGCATCCGTTGTTCCGTTACGCAGCCCCACAAAAAATATAGAGCATGTCCTATTCTTGTCCACAATCACTGACAAGAATAGGCATTTCTATAATGGGCTGCCCATTCCGCAAAATTGCGGAATGCACACAAGTGAAATCTGTGTTTTGCGGACCGCAAAACACATTGCGGTCGGCTGAATGCGTCTTAGGCATATATTTAAATGATTACAGTTATGGTCTGATTAGACACAGGGTCTTGCCAAAAGCGGGCATGAAAATGCTCCCCCCTACTGCTTTGCAAAAAGGCTGTCAGGTGCTACTTTTGGGTAGTGTACCTCTTGGTGAGACTTCAACTGTTAGACATGCCTCTACAACGCACAATATTTTACCCTGCTGACAGACTTTTAGAGGGCTGCATCACTGTACTGAAAGGCAGGATGGCCGTTTTAACGAACTGCCCGCCATCTAGGTCTTTCTGATCTAGCTGTTAAGAGGTGCTGGGTGTAGTCATGTGAGGGCATGAAGACATGGCAAACAAGCCCACCAGTAGAGGATTGTTGGATCTGCTGAGAAGTACAAGCACCTCCCACAGTTTTGTTGCCCACCATCCAGACGCAGATGGCACCCAGGGTTGCCAACAATCCAGAAATTTCTGGACTGTCCGTAAAAATAGGCAACTTTTTTCCTGTGTCCGTGAAAAAACAAAACAAAACAGGTGTGTCCAGAATTTTTTTTGAGGCTGGTGGCACTTGACTATATTATTTTGGTGGTATTTATATATTACAGCTCTTACAAGTTCTTATCAGTACACTGAGCTACAGATATGGATTACTTATCTTTATTATTCATTATAGTTTTCAAATTTGTCCGTAAAAATGTTGTCTGTCCGTGATTTTGGGATAAATTGTCCAGAAAAAAGAAAAATTCTGGTTGGCAACCCTGGTGGCACCTTCATTACACACCTGTTTTTGCCTGGATAATTTCAAGGCACTTAGCACAAGTGAATTTGGTGTCATGGTGTTCTGCCATTGACAGACAACCAATGCCACCTACATATGTAGCAGTCCAGATTTCTCAGCACACCACTGGAAGTAAACTTGACCTGTATCTTCTTTAGCAAGGAATTCAGGTTCCGTTTGGGATCAGACAAGTATGGAGGCTTCATGGTCAACTCTTCAATCCTCCCTTTGCTATGGATTGACTACTCCAACTGGGATGATTTGGGAAGCCATTGCATACAACAGTCTATCACTCCTAGTTGTGACATGAGGGACACTAACAGCTCAGGGATATGTGTAGGACATTCTGCGTCCTTCCTGCCTGGTCTCCAGCTATATAACCAATTGAGTATTTATATTAAGAGCTTTTGGTGCAACCTACGAATGTGCAGGATCTACAGGCCCACCTGCACTACCTGTGGACAAATGTGCTGAAGGATACCATACAGAACCTGTATGCCTCCATGTCTAACCGTATCTCATTCTGTATCCAGGCTAGAGGAGGTAGAACAGGTACTAGAGTCTCCTTTCACTTGTACAGTTTTCCTCAATAAACATATCCTTTCACTCACTTAAATATACAATCATTACATTCACACACAGTCTCATTCTATTCCAACAACTCCTCCTTGGTGCGTTATTTCACACTTCAACATCTCCTTTGATATTCCTCTCACCAAGCTGATGGTCCCCAGAACTGGGTCTGACCACATTGTGCTTTTTCATATGGATGATAGACAAGCTTACCCAAAAACAAAAAATATTCTAACACCACAGGAAATAAAACTGATTTGAAAAAGAACATGTTTAATAAGGTGGTATGCAGCAGACAGTATTTTAACAATGTCGCTCCAAAGGAAAGAAACTTTACATGTTTTATGGAGCCTAAATTGTCTTCCTTCTCCATCACATAGATAACCATCATGTTAAAGGGAAACTGTCACATTGAACATTATAACATGCTGCATTCAGCAAAGACACAGAGCAGGAGGAGCTGAGCAGACTGATATATAGTTTTGTGGGAAAAGATTCAGTATAACTTGTAATTTATTTATTTTGATTCCTGCTCGTTCTGGGCTTTGAAGTCAAGGAGGCGGAGCCATCAGTGATTGACAGCCTTTCCTCTATGACTGTGTATACAGAGATAGCTGTCAATCACTGATAGGACCGCCTCCCTGGCTTCAAAGCTCAGAATGAGCCGGAATATAAATATCTAAATTACAAATTATACTCAATATTTTCCCATAAAACTATATATCAATCTGCTCAGCGTTTCTAGCTCCATAACAAGCAGCCTGCAGATTATTTCACGTTTTCATGGTGACAGCTTCCCTTTAAGGAATTTCAGACAAAAGGGAGGGTAGTAGAGCGTTCCTAGCATCCCCATTTCAATAACTAAACATCTTAAGCGTCAGTCATCCCCTTGTACTTTTCATGGAGCTCAGCCACATCGTCTTGCGATATCCGCAGCCATCCATCTTCTTTCACGTGGTAGAGATTCACCACTCCGCCTGAGTAAGCATCACGATAGGTCGCCTGGTAAATGGCGCGCCGTGCCAGTTCCTGGGCTGCTTCTGTTTCTAGCTCATAGTTGTATCCTCTATCCAACACTCCATAAGCATACATGGAGCCTGACCCCACTGAGAAGACTGAACCTGACACTCTGTTTCCTTCGCTGTCTACATAATAAAGACCTGCGGAGAAGAGAGCGATGTAAACATAAGTAAAGTTATCTCTACAAAACTACTACTTAAAGAAAAAGGTAACACAAGCCATCCCACCTGGTGGTATCTAATCTATGAAAAGGGTTACTCCCAGGATCACAACTTATCACCTATCCACAAGGTCTGATTGCCGGGGCTCCCACCGACGATGAGAAAGAGCTTCCCGTGTCCCTCTTTTGAATAAGGGTGATGGTCATGCCAGTGGGCTGCCATTCCATTCAATCTCTATAGGATCGATGGAGCTAAGCGAGTACAGCGCTTGGCTATCTTCACCACTGAATGGAACAGCAATGCACAAGTGTGACGATTCTGGCTGGGGACACGTGTGTTTGGTGGGACCCTCAGCGATCCAAGTTGTGATTATGGGACAACACCTCTAACCCCTTTGCGCCCTGGGCGCGTTTCAAGATGGCCGCGGGTGACCTGCACACCCTACTAGCAGGCAACCGCAGCTAACGTTCGCGACCGGCATGAAAGCTGATCGCGGACATTTAACCCCTCGGGTGCCACGGTCAAGCCTGACCGCGGCACCCGAAGGCGGCAAACACTGGAAGCGTACGCGGAGCCGGAGCGTGCCTGCAGCAGCCCCTGTCATAGTAAATGACAGGAGGCTGCTGCATAGACTTTCCTATGGAGCCCTTGCCTGTAATAGGGCTCCATAGGAAAGCATTGAAATCCTCATAGATTCCAATGTAAGTGCATTGGAGTCTATGATATAAGCAATCAAATGATTGCTTCTTATAGTTCCCTATGGGAACTATAAAAAAGTGTAAAAATAAATAAATATATATATATTTTTTTTAAAAAACGTAAAAGTTCAAATCACCCCCCTTTCCCGAAAATAAAAGTATAAAAAAAAAATACACATCATGGGTATCACCGTGTGCGAAAACACCCATATTATAAAAATTTTAAAAAATATTTCCGAAAGTGAAACTGAAAAAAAGCACCAAAATGGCCGATTTGCCATTTTTTTGTTTTTAAATTAAATAAAAAGGCGATCAAAAAGTCATACACACCCCAGAATGATATCAATAAAAATTTCAGATCGCCCCACAAAAAATGAGCCCCCATACAGCTCCGTACACAAATACCAAAAATTTATAGGGGTCAAGAACTGGAAAAAAAAAATGTCCAACGTTATAATTTTTTTTATCACTATCAAAATGCAAGAAAAACTATACATATTAGGTATCGCCGGATTCGTACTGACTAGTAGAATGAAAATAACTGGTCAGTTTTAATGCACATCGAACGCCGTAAATAAAAAAAACCGTAAAACTGTGGTGGAAATGCGTTTTTTTTTTTTGCAGTTTCACCCGATTTGGAATTTTTTTCCCGCTTCCCACTACACCATATGCAATATTAAATGGCGGCACTGGAAAGTACAACTTGTCCCGCAAAAAACAAGCCATCATACAGCTATGTGAACAGAAAAATAAAAACTTTATAGCTGTATCAAGGCAGGGAGCGCAAAACGAAAACCCGAAAAAACCTCCGGGGCTCAAAGGGTTAAAGAAGAGTTGACTAATCCATATATCTCTAAGGCAGACTGCAACATTAAAATCTTCAGGGAATGTCAGAGAGCAAACGAGACATGTGCCTCCAGAAAAGAACAATCTCTGTGTACATTACCCACAAGGGTAGAAAGTTATTCTACAACATACCTGGTCCTCTTTTGTCCCAGCCACAGATCATGGTTCCCATGGACAGGCCCATGCCCTTGTATTGGTATACCATATTAGCTAGGAGCTTGGAGGCTGCAGCGACAGATATACGTTCCTTGTTCCTAAGTTCATAGATGCGACACTGACGGGCGAGGAGCCTCTCCCAGAAACTACAGTCAGCAGCACCACCTGCCATGGTGCCCAACAGGTAGGGGTTGATCTCAATGACTTTCTTCACGGTCTGTGAGGCGATGTAAGAGCCAGCTGTAGCTCTGGAGTCAACCGCCACAATTACTCCATGACGGAACTGACAAGAGAAAGGGACACTTGTTAGATATACAGCATCTCAGCATCTCTAGATCAGAGGCGATAGCCAAAGTGGTACCTTGGAACTGAACACGAGTTCGGTATCAAGGTTTTTTACTGTAATAATTATTTTACAAAGTTATTACATGAATTCTCAAAGAGACTTCTTAGGGCCTTATTCACACAATGCACATTTGCTCAGTATTTAGATCCAAAAACCAGATGTGGATCCTAAATACAGGGGAAATACTGACCAAATCCAAAATATGCGAATTAAAGGGGTTTTCCAGGCTCTTGATATTTATGACCTATTCTCAGGATAGGTCATCAATATCTGATCACTGGGGGCCAGAACCCCCACCAATCAACTTTTCTCTGTCAGAACTAGCCCCTGGAACAGACTCCACAGCATGGATATTGATGACCTCTCCTCAGGATCAGATTGGTGGGTGTCCTACAGCTAGGACCCCCAAAGATCACAAGAACAGGGGCTCTGTACCCTGTGGAGCCCCCTGAAATGGACAGAGTGGCTGGTCAGAAATGCGCCCACTTCTATGAGAGCAGCAGAGACAGCCGAGTACAGCGCTGACTATATCCCTATATACAGTATATTCACATGGTTTCTCTTCTACATAATGCGGTTATATTCTGAACTGTAAAGGATCTCTACACCCATATGAAGGAGCGAGGTAAAAGTCAGATTGGTGCAATGAAAAAGTAGAGTACTTGCCTGAAATATACTACAGCGGTGGGGAAAGAACACTTTAGTGGCCACAAAATCCATCCAAAGGGTTAGGCAGCAGTGACAGATTTGTTATGTATCTCCCCCCCCCCCCCAGATATTACCTCCAAATGGGGGGGGGGGGGGTTAATGTTGTCCAGTTCAACATTAACTTTCAGTATATACAAGGAGACACACAAAGACCGTGACAAATTACAAGCTCCATCTCTGGGAATATGTCCCCTGACAACCAGGCCTCCCGTAAGAAGTGATGACCACTACTTAGGCTGTAGTTGCTCTGGGCAGGGCACCCATCATACACACATGTCCATACTGTCAGTTACTGTGTACCTTGAAGGCCAGGGTGGTTGTTCCGTGCAGAAACTCAATCCCGGGTTCAGCAGTTCCCTGCCCGAGTCCAGGGACGACCTGGAAGCTGAGCCCCTCGGTCTGCAGGCCGCAGCTGGCAGGGACATCCCGGGCCCGGTTCCACAAAGAGCCCTCAGAACTCACAACACTAGCAAGCGCCATGTTCCTAGCTTAGGAATTAGACCGGCGCGCAGAGATCTATCGAATAGAGCGTCCCTGACGTCTGACGTCATAATGACAGTGCGATTCTGCGGCCATGTTTGAAAAGGGCATGACTAGCACGGATAAGCACTGTTGGAGCCATGTTAGATAAGGGCTTTAAGGAGTTTGGTATAAAGACGTGAACAGTCGGTTATGGTTACGTGAACATCCTATTTGCAGAATAAAGGAAACCGTTTGGGTATAAAGAAGAATGCGTGCAGTTTTATGAACGCTATAAGAATTGTTAGCATAGTTCATAACAACCAATCAGACTGCGTCTTTCATGTACAGACCTGCCCTGGAGAGTTTAAAGCTGTGATCAGATTGGTTGCTATGCGCAGCAGTGAGCCTTCTACCTCTATTCCATACAGCCACATATGCAGTATGGAGATGTTTCCACAGACTATTGCACTGCTGTTCCTTCACACTTGATTGATGAGTGGTAGTTCTTTTGGGCTTGTTAAAAATAAATAATAAGAAAACATGAAATTCCTGTTTTTGGTGACATTTTTGGTCAGTTTTTCTAATGCGTTTTTTTTCCCCTGTAGAAACCTCTATGGGAAAAAAACTTTAAAAAATCCATAACCAGAATATGCCGTGATTAAAAAAAATGCCATAGACCCAAAAAATGTACAGCAAACACGACTACAAAAAATGCATGTTTGTACCATGTTTCTGAATTGTTCAGAATTCTTACAGCCTACATGTAACATTGGTGGTGTGTTTCCCTGTAAAAAAAAAAAAGTCGTGAAAAATGCAAAAAAAAAATATGTGTGAAACCAGCATCTTGTAATAAGGTGGTCCAAGTTAAAAAACAAAGCAAAAAACAATCTGTATAAGGGCTCATTGCACACAACAGTATCTGTTTTGGAGGACGTGAATCTGCAAAACACAGATACCGAACGAGTGCAAGCCTCCATTTTTAAAATTGCTGTAGAAATGTCTAATCCATGTCCGCAAAACAGACAAGAACAGGACATGTTCTATTTTTTTGCAGGGCCACGGAACAGACTTACGGATGTGGACAGCACACAGTGTGCTCGCGGCATCTTTTTTGGCCTCATTGAGATAAATGAGTCCGCATCTGATTTGCAAAAAAATGTGGATCAGATGCGGACCAAAACTGCAGTCATGTGCATGAGCTCTGTATAAAATTGTTGGATAGTCTCCATAGACCTCTGTAGGTGCCAAATTATGGCTCTGTACATGAAGGCGGTATGAAGCTGTAATACGGTAGTGTCCCTGAGCCCTTTATTGACACCTTTGCAGTAGCATCCATGGTTTGCTCTTCTACGTGAAACACGTCTCATGCTAGACAGGAAAACATGGCATGCAACATTTTCTTGTCTGTTGAGAGGACATTTCTGATGCATGGAAGAGCAAAGCACAGATAATTATGGATTTGCCCTATGGCCAGGTTCACAATTGGTAATTGGTGAAAAAGGAATCTGAACATGACAGATCCCATGAAAATAGTTATCATGTCTGACCTAACGCATACAAATAAACTTTGACATCAGTGAAAGACCTATGTAAATGCAAGTGACTGGTCAACAGATTAAGCTACTTTCACACCTGCGCTTTCCTTTTCCGCTATTGAAATCAGTCATAGGATCTCGATGTCAAAGGAAAACACTTCAGTTTTGACCCCATTCATAGTCCCCATTAGGGGCCTCTGACAAGCAGAACAGGACCAGATCGGGTAAGTTTGGCAGCTTTTCTACTTACATGTTTGGGAATTGTTTTGCTGATCTTTATTTTCTTTCTTTTCTATACAATGTGAGAGCTGTGTGTGACCCTCTGTGGCCCCCGAAAATCTACCTGAGGTGCAACACAACTTCCTCCAATAACGTGAAGAAGGAGCCTCCACCTCCCTTAAAGGGCCAGAGCCACAGAAATCCAAGACCATTTTATAATAAATAAAGTTTTTGTGTGTGTGTTTCTTTAAAAAAGATTGTTGTATTGTTTTTCTTCAATATTAAATTTCTCCTGCGCCCTTTTTTCCATAGGTATCCGAGGGGTTTATTAAACGGGTACAGGGTTGAACCCTTGAAGGATGGGTAACTAATGAACTCCAAAGAGGAAATTTAGTAAATAGATATTCTCATCTAGGACATTGATGGCATACCGCTAGGATATGCCATAAATGTCAGAAAGGTGTGGGTACCACCTGTGGGACAGGTCCTGAAGTGAACTCAGAGCACCCCACACATGCACAGTGTCCTCTCCATTCACTGGTATAAGACTTCCAAGAATTTCCAAGCCGGTGTGCTTTGTATCTAATCCCATCATGTGTGATACTGTCTGTTGTACCTAAACGATCATATGTGATACTGTCTGCTAAACTGTGTATCTAATCTTCTTCTATAGTGTATTTATTAGTAACGGTTCCCCCAGTATTTATAATGCTCCCTGTAGTGCCCCTAATATTTATAGGGCCCCAATATATATACTGGCTTTTGTACTGTCCTAAATGTGTATAATGCCCCCTTAGTACCCCAGTCGTTATACTGTCTCTTGTAGTGTTTCCAGTATTTACACTGGTGGCACTACAGGGAACATTATAAATACTATGGGGCTCTACAAAACACAGTATACCTATCTGGCAAATCTGTGCCCATGATGTTAAGTGTCTGGATGGGTTAAAGGCAGGGCGTGTAGAGTGCAATGGCTGGCGTATGGTGTAGGAGTCAGAAAAATAGGCCAGAGGTAGAAAAATAAACATCACTCTTTACTGTCCAGCAACATGGGAATTGTAGTACATCTAACTATAGATCTTGCTAAAGTCTCTGTCATGCTCTGGTGTGGAGGGTATAGCCACACCAAGCGTAAGAGGGAAGGGAAAAGGACCAAACAAGGGAAACGGTCACCTCCTGCAGGGAACCCTGAAACTAGGCCCTGACTGACTACCAGCATGAACAGGCCTTAGTTGAAGGAGAGTTCATACACAGGAACCTAATAACACCTGACCCTAGAGAACCCTGCCACTAGTGACAGGGGAAGGAGTCAACCCATTCCTTAAAAAGGACGGACGAACAGGAGACTCCAGAAGGCAAAACCACAACAGGGAAAAGTAGGATAAACACAAAAGGGAAAATGACACTTATCTTAATGCAGATATTGCAGCAACCGGATCTCAGCCGAGATCCACACCACACACAACAATGTCAGCAGAAAGTATAAACCGCAAGGGATACTGGGAGAAGAAGGGATAAATAGGGGAAAGACAATCACCACACCCACAACAGCTGAGGGGAAGGGGTGTGGTAAACAGCAACCAAACCAAGAGGAAAACATGTCAAATTATGTCACTTTTGAAAGTCTAGCCGATCGCCTACAACCTGATGCAGGCCCGTTCTTGACATTACCCCCCCTTCTCCGGGCACCCAGGCCCAACTTTATCAGGATGAGACCTGGGAAAGGCTTTCACCAAACGACTGGCATTCACATCAGATGCCGGTACCCATGTCCTCTCCTCAGGTCCATAACCCTTCCAGTGAACAAGATATTAAAGAGTCCCACAGAGAACTCGAGAATCAATGATCTTGACGATCTGGAATTCCAAATTACCATCCACCAAAACAGGCGTGGGTGGCAAGGGAGATGGCTCCAGAGGTTCAACATATCTCTTCAACAAAGATCTGTGAAACACATTATTGATTTTAAGAGCCTGAAGAAGTTCAAGACGAAATGCTACAGGATTAATAATGGCCATGATCTTATATGGGCCAATAAATCTTGGACCCAACTTCCAAGAAGGAATTTTCAACTTAATGTTCCTAGTTGACAGCCACACAGAATCACCCACACTTAAGTCCGGACCATTCATACCTTTCCTGTTAGCCACACGTTTGTACTTGTTACCCATATTTATCTATATTTATTTTGAATTTTCCGCCATATAGATGACAATGATGACGAAAAACGTTCCTCCTCAGGAATACCAGGAGTATCAGAACCAGAAAATTTGCCAAACTGTGGGTGAAAGCCATATGCACCAAAAAATGGTGACTTACCAGTGGAGTCCTGTCTGCGATTATTTATGGCAAACTCTGCCAGAGACAAAAATGAGGACCACTCCTCCTGGTTCTCAGAGACAAAACATCTCAAGTAAGTCTCCAGAGAGATTGGTACGCTCAGTCTGTCCATTTGTCTGGGGGTGAAAGGCAGAGGGAAAAGACAGTTTTACCCCAAGCCGAGTACAGAACGCCTTCCAGAATATGGACACAAACTGAGTCCCACGATCAGAGACCATGTCAGTGGGAATGCCATTAAGTTTCACAATGTTGTCAACAAACACTTGTGCAAGAGTTTTAGCATTAGGGAGTCTGGGTAATGCAATAAAGTGCGCCATTTTATTAAAACGATCTACAACCACCAGAATAACTGTCTTACCAGACGAATTAGGCAGATCAGTGATGAAGTCCATGGATAAGTAAATCCATGGTCTGGACGGGATGGGTAATGGAAGTAGGGGTCCAGAAGGTCGAGTATGTGTCACCTTAGCGCGTGCACAGACACTACAGGCCAACACATAGTCCTCAACACACTTACGCAGCCCCGGCCACCAGAATCTACGAGAGATGAGGTCGACAGTGGATTTACTCCCAGGGTGTCCCGCAAGCACCGAAGAATGATGTTCCTCAAACACCTTTTGACGCAAATCAGAAGGAACAAACAACTTCCCAGGGGGGCAAGACTCCAGTGCATCTCCCTGGGCCTCAAACACCTTAGCCTCAAGATCAGGGTAAAGAACAGATATCACCACTCCTTCAGACAGTATAGAACTCGGATCCTCAAAATCACCACCTCCAGGAAAACTACGTGACAAGGCATCCGCCTTCACATTCTTAATCCCAGGACGATATGTGACAATGAAATTGAATCTGGTGAAGAACAAAGACTATCTGGCCTGCCTCGTATTAATCCGTTTAGCCGACTCCAGGTAAGCCAGATTTTTGTGATCAGTGAATACAGTGATAGGGTGAATCGCCCCTTCCAACCAATGACGCCATTCCTCAAAAGCCAACTTAATGGCCAGTAACTCTCTGTTACCCACATCATAATTTCTCTCCGCAGCAGAGAGTTTTTTAGAAAAAAAAGCACATGGGCGCCATTTACCAGGTGACGGGCCGTGTGATAAAACTGCTCCTAACCCCACCTCGGATGCATCAACCTCCACAATGAAAGGTTGTGACACATCTGGCTGTACCAATATAGGGGCAGAAGAGAAGCACTCCTTCACAGCGGAGAAGCCTTGCAACGCTGCATCAGACCACACTGAGACATCCGTCCCTTTCTTAGTCATGTCAGTTAAGGGTTTCACTATTGTCGAATAGTTCTTAATAAACTTTTGGTAATAGTTGGTGAACCCCAAAAATCGCATAAGAGCCTTAAGATTTTCAGGTCGGTCCCAGTCCAGAACAGCACGGACTTTCTCTGGATCCATACGAAAACCTGAAGATGAAAGCAGGTATCCTAAGAATTGCACCTCATGTACAGCAAAAACACATTTCTCTAATTTTGCATACAACGTGTTATCTCTTAAGATCTGCAACACCTGTCTCACGTGATCCTGATGTGTCACCATATCTGGAGAATAGATTAGTATGTAATCCAAATACACGACTACAAACCTCCCCACCAGGTGATGAAAAATGTCATTAACAAAATGCTGGAAGACAGCAGGAGCATTGGTCAACCCAAAAGGCATGACCAAGTTCTCAAAGTAGCCCTCCAGAGTATTAAAAAGCCGTCTTCCATTCATCACCTTCTTTGATCCTGACCAGATTATATGCCCCCCTTAAGTCCAACTTGGAGAACACCTTGGCATCAACAACTGGTTAAACAAATCAGGAATCAAATGAAGGGGGTAAGGATCACAGACAGTAATCCAATTGAGTTCACGGAAATCCAGACATGGCCTAAGAGTTCCGTCCTTTTTCTTTACAAAGAAAAACACAGCTGCCACAGGAGATTTGGAAGGTCTAATATGACCTTTAGCCAAACTCTCAGCAATATATTCCTTCATGGCCGTTCTCTCAGGTCCAGAAAGGTTATACAGCCTAGATTTGGGCAATTTTGCTCCAGGGATAAGATTGATAGGACAATCGTATTCCCGGTGAGGGGGTAAATCCTGACATACACCTTCAGAAAATCCATCAGAGAAATCCGATATAAAAGAGGGAAGTGTCTTAGTAGTTAAAGCAGAAAAAGATGTATTAAGGCAATTGGCAACGCAATAATCACCCCAATCCACAATTTGTCTAGTATGCCAGTCAATGGTCGGATTATGTTTGATTAACCGCGGTAAACCCAAAACCACAGGAGCAAGAAGACCTTCCAACACAAAACATAAAATAAGCTCCTGATGAAATTCACCCACTCTTAATTTGATATTATGCACCATCTGAGACAAACACTTCTGGGAAAGAGGTGCAAAAACACAGAAATCTTCTTTTCCAATGTACTCAGAGACTATCCATGCATACGGACAAACTGAGCATCAATCAAGTTCACCCCTGCCCCGCTGTCAATAAACACCTCAATTCTCACAACCCTTGACTCTAGCGCCACCTCGGCAGTCAGGAGAAAACAGGTACTACAGGATGAAGACAAATGCACATTTTCAGTCTCTCCACCCACCCCACCAAGAGTGAGACGAGAATTCAACGCCCCCTTTTCTTTTCTCTCTTTTAGAGATTGAATGCATGGACATACATTGACAAAGTGTCCTTTCTGAACACAGAAAAAACACACACCCTTCTTATTACCAATATGCTTAAGAGTGGAAACAGGAGTAGCTCCCCCTAACTGCATAAGTTCATCCCCTGACATCAACCCAGGGGAAGCTTCACCCAAAGTGTCATAGGAAGACAATACACTACGTGATAGTACGTCCTGAGAGCGGGGGCCCCTAGATCGCTCTCTCAGGCGCCTATCCATGTGTATAGCAAGAGACATAGCAGCTTCCAAAGACACAGGGGTTTCATGAAAGGCCAAAGCATCCTTCAGCCTTTCTGATAATCCTTGACAGAATTGGCTACATAGAGCCGGATCGTTCCATTCAGTATTGGTCGCCCACCTCCAGAACTCAGAGCAATAGATCTCAACCGAGCGCTCACCCTGATGAAGGTCACATATCTGGGTCTTGGCCAGGGAGATACGATCCAGTTCATCAAAGATAATCCCCAAAGCCTTGAAAAATTAATCTACTGACCGGAGAGACTGCGATCCGGTCGGCAGAGAAAAGGCCCATGACTGCGCATCCCCTTTAAGCTGCGAGATGACCACACCAACCTTCTGCTCCTCATTACCAGAAGAATGTGGACACAGTCTGAAATACAATTTGCACGCCTCCCTGAATAGAATAAAAATATCACATCCCCCAGAAAATCTATCTGGGAGGGCGACCTTAGGCTCCAAACAGGCCTGACACCCAGCACCTCCAGAACCACCAGCCTGTGGTCTCTGAATCTGGTTGCGGACCAAGCAGAGTCCCTGTAGCCGTTCAGTAAGCGCAGTAATAGCATCCATGTCTGCACAAAAATTACATACATTTTTGTTTGGCAGTTTATAATGTCACGCTCTGGTGTGGAGGGTATAGCCACACCAACCGTAAGAGGAAAGGGAAAAGGACCAAACAAGGGAAAAGTAGGATAAATACAAAAGGGAAAATGACACTTATCTTAATGCAGATATTGCAGCAAGCTGATCTCAGCCAAGATCCACACCACACACAACAATGTCAGCAGAAAGTATAAACCACAAGGGATACTGGGAGAGGAAGGGATAAATAGGGGAAAGACAATCACCACACACGCAACAGCTGAGGGGAAGGGGTGTGGTAAACAGCAACCAAACCAAGAGGAAAACATGTCAAATTATGTCACTTTTGAAAGTCTGATGCAGGCCTGTTCGTGACAGTCTCTCTCTGTGGAATCTATGGCTGGCAACAGTACCTTGGCAGTAATGGCTGTAATGTACATTGCAGGATACAGGGGTTTGATGGCAAATCTGGCGTGGGTGTGTCCAGGTGTGAAGGGTGTCTTAACAGCGTCCCTCAGTGCAGCAAAGTCTTAATGGCTGTAGTCACAGATTACCTTGCTGACTCCTATGCTTGGCCATACAGATTCTAAGTTCCTCTTGTTCTTTCCTTGGATTTTGCAGAGATCTGTTAGTCTGAGTAGCTTTCTTGGGCCTGAGAGGAGGGAGCATCAAGCACAATTTTCTCCTCATTGAACTCTCACTAATCACCACCTAATTGAGCTGGGGGGCGGATCCTGGTTACCCACCAAACCTACTGTAAAGGAACGAGCCAGGATTATTAAGCCTTGGCTGTGTCGTCTATACATGGCTACGCTGGGTCCGTACATGGAAAAACAATACATTTTATAACATTAAATTACATTACATTAAAGAACAAGCTATTTACAGATACCTGCGGCTCTGGGGTACTGCAAGGACAAAGTGCTAACCCATTATCTGTAGTCTGTACATTATTACCTTATTGATGTTGAGATCCTGCTTGTGATGTCATCATTAGAATCCTGGCAGATGACTCACTTACTTGTGGCATCATAATGGGGGCCATGGCTCATTTACATATGATGTCATAATGGGCAGTGGGTATTAATTGAAGTGACACACTGACCACCAGCCTCAGTCTCCTGGGCTGGCTATTCCCATTAGGGGCCTCTGACAAGCAGCACAGGACCAGATCAGGTAAGTTTACATGTTTGGTAATTGTTTTGCTGATCTTTATTTTCTTTCTTTTCTATACAATGTGAGAGCTGTGTGCGACCCTCTGTGGCCCCTGAAAATTTACCTGAGGTGCGACACAACCTCCTCCAATAAAGTGAAGAAGGAGCCTCCACCTCCCTTAAAGGGCCAGAGCCACAGAAATCCAAGACCATTTTATAATAAATAAAGTTTTTGTGTGTGTGTTTCTTTGTTGTACTGATTTTCTTTAAATATTAACCCCTTCCCGACCAGCTGCGGGAAGTGGATTGCCGCCCAGCGCCATAGTACTACGGCGGGGCGGACACCCGGCCCCCCCGGGCGTAATCGTCACAGGACCGCGGTGTGATGGCTGCACTGTCCGGTAAGCAGCCATACTAGCTAAGGGCAGGGGGCGGTATTTCCGTCCCCCTGCAGCTCTGGTGGCTGCGATTGGCTGGTTTCCATAGACCGGCCCATCGCAGCTCCAGGAAGTGAATCAGAGCTGCAGGGGGAGCGAACAAGTCAGCACCCGTCTTCCCAGAGGTCAGGCAGGGGACTCCAGTTTTTGGGGTCCCCTGCCAGCGCTGCCATTGGCTGGAGCAACCCTCCAGCCAATGGCAGCGCTACAGCTGCACAGGAAGAGGCAAAACCTTCCTGCAGGCAGCCACTCTAGCTCGTGACTGCATGCAGAGAGGTACTGTCCTTTTCTGTGCTGCTGTTAGCTTGCTGGGACTTGTGGTGCACCACCACTGCTACTTTCCGTGACCTACGTTTTTCCTGCTGAAAAGAAGAAGAAAAGAGGATGAAAAGAAGAAGAAAAGAAGAAGAAGCAAGTCCAGATTCCTAACATACCCTCCGTCCCTGTCCCCTCCCGTCATTTTTTTACCGACATCACTTCGTTCGTGGGTTGTTACCTTATATGCGTGCGAGCTGTGACCGCCCAGTGCTTTTCAGTGCATACCTGCCTGATCAGCACCTGGGGATCATTCTTTGTGCTTTTTTTCCATATTTTGCAGTTTGCCTCTGGAGGCCTGCTGTGCGCCCATACAGCGAGCTACAAGCACATATGGGGTGTTGCTATAATGGGGAGAAAATGGGGAACACGTACTGGGGTGCATTTTCTCCTTTAACCCCTTGTGACTGTGAAAAATTGGGGTCTGCTAGTAATTTTTTATTTTCACAAATGTGTGCTTAGAAATGCTTTTACAAGTGTTTCTGCCTTCTGAGAGACACCAGTTTACTAAAAATTACCCTTTCTACCAATTAAAATGTTCGTACGGGGGTGCTTTTTAAAAAATGGGCTCACTTCTTGTCTTTTTTTTACTTTCTGGGGACCTCAGGAAATTTTTAAATGAGACATGGCAATTAAAGGGTTTCTGTCACCAGATCTGGGCATACTAAACAGGATGACATTTGCAATGTGCAAATGTCACCTGATGCCCAATCTGGTATTCTTTTTTATATTGGTGCCCCCGTTTTTGTTAAAAAAGCTCTTTTATATTATGCTAATTAGGCTTACTAGGTGCAAGGGGCGGTTACCCTGCACCTAGTAAGCGCCGTTTGCCTACCTCTTGTTACGCCTCCGTAGTCCGTAGGCCGGCAGATCGAGCAAGCTGCCTGGCCCTGTCAATCAAGACTACAGAGGCGTAACAAGAGGTAGGCAAACGGCGCTTACTAGGTGTAGGGTAACCGCCCCTTGCACCTAGTAAGCCTAATTAGCATAATATAAAAGAGCTTTTTTAACAAAAACGGGGGCACCAATATAAAAAAGAATACCAGATTGGGCATCAGGTGACATTGCAAATGTCATCCTGTTTAATATGCCCAGATCTGGTGACAGAAATCCTTTAAAAAACCATGTCTGTTAATTCTGGCCTGCAAAATCCATATTTTGCAGTTTTCCTCTGGAGGCCTGCTGTGCGCCCATACAGCAGGCTACAAGCACATATGGGGTGTTGCTATAACGGGGAGAAAATGGGGAACACGTACTGGGGTGCATTTCCTCCTTTAACCCCTTGTGACTGTAAAAAATTGGGGTCTGCTAGTAATTTTTCATTTTCACAAATGTGCGCTTTCAAATGCTTTGACAAGTGTTTCTGCTGTCTGTGAGACACGTTTTTTTGCTGAAAAGTAACCTTTCTACCACTTAAAATGTTCGTACGGAGGTGCTCTTTCCAAAATGGGATCACTTCTTGGGGTTTTTAATTTATGGGGACCTCAGGAATTATTTAAATGCGACATGGCAATAAAAAAAAAACATGTCTGTTAATTCTAGCCTGCAAAATCCATATTTTGCAGTTTGCCTCTAGAGGCCTGCTGCTTTTACTTATCCAGGCCATTCTGAGATTGTTTTCTCGTCACATATAGTGCTTCACTACTAATTTACTACTGTTGTGAAGCACTATATGTGACGATAAAACAATCTCAGAATGGCCTTGATAAGTAAAAGCGTTCCAAAGTTATTACCACATAAAGTGACACATGTCAGATTTGCAAAAAAATGGCCTGGGCAGGAAGGTGAAAACAGGCCCGGGGTAGAAGGGGTTAAATTGGGCCATTTCTCCTGCGCCCCTGTTTTCTGTAGGTATCCCAGGGGTTTATTAAACGGGTACAGGGCTGAAACCTTGAAGGATGGGTTACCAATGAACTCCAAAGAGGAAATTTAGTAAATAGGATATGCCATAAATGTCAGAAAGGTGTAGGTACCACCTGTGGGACAGGTCCTGAAGTGAACTGAGAGCACCCCGCACATGCACAGTGTCCTCTCCATTCACTGGTATAAGACTTCCAAGAATTTCCAAGCCGGTGTGCTTTGTATCTAATCCCATCATGTGTAATAATGTCTGTTGTACCTAAACGATCATATGTGATACTGTCTGCTAAACTGTGTATCTAATCTTCTTCTAGAGTGTATTTATTAGTAACGGTTCCCCCAGTATTTATAATACTGCCTGTAGTGCCTCCAATATTTATAGTGCCTCTCAATATTTATACTGGATTTTGTACTGTCCCAAATGTGTATAATGCCCCCTTAGTACCCCAGTCGCTATACTGTCTCTTGTAGTGTTTCCAGTATTTACACTGGTGGCACTACAGGAGACTAGTGTTGAGCGAACATGTTCGGCCGAATACCGCGTGTGCTTGAGCACCATGCTCGAGTCACCTCCCCGCATGCTAATTAGCCAATTAGCGTGCGGGGAGGTACTGGCATTCACTGTAATTACACTGATTGGATGGCCGGGAACGCGTCATCATAAAGCACCCGGTGACATGTGACCAGCGCATACCGAGCCAAGGACAGCTGCTGCAAGCAGGGACAGACAGTGTAGGGAGAGAAGCACGCTAGGTAGGGATAGAAATCGCTCAACAAAGACCCAAAAGCCCTTTTAAGGGCTATTATATCTGGCACAAAGCAATATTTTATTATTTTTGGGGTGTTTAAAGGTGGTGAAAATAGCACTAGGTGGCCTGCCATTAATACCACATGTGCTGCTGCTGCTGCATGCTGTAGGACACTCTCTGTATACTATATACCTAACATACTTTGCTATAATTTCTGCTGTTAAGCCCGCAGTACTTCTTTTGCGTCTTGCTGTATAACATTTGCGCAAGGAGGGATTTGTGTAGGGATAGAATTTCTATAGACAGGGTTAGGGCTTGTTCACACATCAGTTATTTGATCAGTTATTTCCATTAGTTATTGCGAGCCAAAACCAGGAGTGGAGCCTCCAGAGAAATCAGGTGTAATGTTAAGATTTGCACCTGTTCTGCACCTGGTTTTGGCTCACAATAACTGATGGAAATAACTGATCAAATAACTGATGTGTGAACAAGCCCTTAGTATCATTGTTCAAAAGACACAAAAGTCCATTGTTAAATCCTTCTGCTTTTTTTTTTTGTGGCAAAAAGAACCCAAGTGTGCCCTGTCAGTAACACTAGGTACACAGCGTATTAGAACCGTTCAAAAGTCTATATAGCTGACATCCGTTGTTACATTTAATACCATTAATTTAGGCCGCAGTTCCTCATTTGCGTCTGCAGTTTAATGTAAGCAAGTAGGGAATTAAACTATAGGGATAGGATTTGGGTAGGTAGAAAGATTGTTTCTGTTCCAAAAAGACCAAAGTCCATTGTGAAATACGTCTGTTGTTTTTTTTTTTTGGGTGGCAAAAAACCCCCCAAGTGTGCCCTATCAGTAACGCTAGGTGAACGGTGTATTACAACCATTCAAAAGTCTATGTAGCTGACATCCGTTGTTACATTTAATACCGTTAATTTAGGCCGCCGTTTCTCATTTGCAGCTGCTCTATAATGTTTGCGCATTTAGAATATTGGACATTCGTTTAAATTTTTATGATCATACAGTTAATAAAAATCTGCACCTGCACCATAATTTTTTTTTCCTGTCAGCTCTGCTACATGTCACAAATAATGTTTCAGATGGTCAGCTAAGCGGCATGTCAAAAATAATTTTTAACACGGTGAGCTCTGCTGCATGTCACTTATAATGTTTCAGACGTTCCGCTAAGCGGCATGTCAAAAATAATTTTTAACACGCTCAGCTCTGCTACAGCAGCAGCAGCGTGTCACCCTTAAATTTGGGACAGTTTGATGGGCAGCATCGTGTCAACCTTAAATTTGGGACAGTTTGATGGGCAGCAGCGTGACAATCTTAAAGGGGTTGTCCGGGTTCAGAGAAGAACCCGGACATACCTGCAATTTCACCCAGGCAGCCCGCCTGAAGAGGGCATCGGAGCATCCTATGCTCCGATGCCCTCCTTTGCCCTGCGCTAATTAGCGCAGGGCAAAGGAATTTCGCCGGGTTCCGGTGACGTACCGGTCCCTGCCGGGCAGAGGCTTCCGCCCGGCAGTGAGTCGGTGACGTCATCGGCGCTGATGGACAGGCTTCAGCGCTGCCCTAGCCAGTAAAACGGCTAGGGCAGCGCTAAAGCCGGCCCATTAAGGCCGGTGACGTCACCGAACTCACTGCCGGGCGGAAGTACCCGCCCGGCAGCGAGTATTTACAAAACAAGAGACCTTGCCCTGCGCGATCTAGCGCAGGGCAAGGGGGGGGCATCGGAGCATGAGATGCTCCGATGTCCTCTTCAGGCAGGCTGCCTGGGTGAAATTGCAGGTATGTCCGGGTTCTTCTCTGAACCCGGACAACCCCTTTAAATTTGGGACAGTTTGATCGGCAGCAGCATGTCACCTTTAAATTTTTTTACCATCAGCTCGGCAGCAGCATGTCCACCTTAAATTTGGGACAGTTTGATGGGCAGCAGCGTGTCAACCTTAAATTTGGGACAGTTTGATGAGCAGCAGCCTGTCACCGTTAAATTTGGGACAGTTTGATGGGCAGCAGCGAGTCATCCATAAATTTTTTTGACGTTCTGCTCGGCAGCAGCGTTTCAACCTTAAATTTGGGACAGTTTGATGGGCAGCAGCGTGTCACCCTTAAATTTGGGACAGTTTGATCGGCAGCAGCGTGTCACCCGTAAATTTGTTTGACTTTCTGCTCGCCAGCAGCGTGTCACACGTACATTTTTTTTACGTTCTGCTCGGCAGCAGCGTGTCAACCTTAAATTTGGGACAGTTTGATCAGCATCATCGTGTCACCCTTAATTTTTTAGACGGTCAACTCAGCAGTAGAATGTCACCCATAATTTTTTACACGGTCAGCTGAGCAACAGCACGTCAACACTATTGTTTTTGCGTGTCAGCAGCAGGCCATCAATCATAATTTTTCAAGGGTGTGTCTGATGCACTCCTTTATGTGTAATAAAGGGGGTATTGGAGTGCCTGTTCCTTGTAATTTTTGGCAGCCCTTTCCCTTAGTGCATAGGCTTTATGAGTGTCGGAGTCCCACAATTATACCACAATGTGAATGAGGCCCTCCTTTATATGATATACCGGTTGTATGGGAGTGCCTCATCGGTGTAATTTTTGGCAGCACTTGTGCTTAACGTACAAGTAAATCTATGTTTCCTAACAATATTTCCTGTAAAATCGATGTTATCTTGGGTTTTGGGGGGCTATTTTTGTCATTCCGTAAAAGTGGCATAGTAGTCGGCCATCATTGTTAAATGCAGCGACTTCGGTGTCCAAGATGCATCCAGACATCCTCCCCATGCTGTTCCCTAACAATTTCTGTGGTGTTTCCACCATTTTCTGACGTTTCCCTATGGACCAGACACCCTCCCCTCATCCGAGCAGGGGGTGCCTGGTCTTCTCCCATTGACTTCCATTATACTCAGGTGCTCGGCCGAGCACTCGAGCACCACCTAGTGTTCGGCCAGAGCACCCGAGCACCCGGGTGCTCGATCATCACTACAGGAGACATTATAAATACTATGGGGCTCTACAAGACACAGTATTCCTAGCTGGCAAATCTATGCCCATGACGTTAAGTGTCTGGATGGGTTAAAGGCAGGGCGTGTAGAGTGCAACGGCCAGTGTGTGTGGTGTAGGAGTCAGAAAAATAGGCCAGAGGTAGAAAAATAAACATCTCTCTTTACTGTCCAGCAACATGGGAATTGTAGTACATCTAACTATAGCAAAACACAGTTCCAACGGTGTAATTCTCTCCCAGATATCGGTGTACGCATTTAGACAATCATACGAGTTATGGTCCTCTTTGTACACTTTCTTGCTAAAGTCTCTCTCTGTGGAATCTATGGCTGGCAACAGTACCTTGGCAGTAATGGCTGTAATGTACATTGCAGGATACAGGGGTTTGATGGCAAATCTGGCGTGGGTGTGTCCAGGTGTGAAGGGTGTCTTAACAGCGTCCCTCAGTGCAGCAAAGTCTTAATGTCTGTAGTCACAGATAACCTTGCTGACACCTATGCTTGGCCATACAAATTCTAAGTTCTTCTTGTTCTTTCCTTGGATTTTGCAGAGATCTGTTAGTCTGAGTAGCTTTCTTGGGCCTGAGAGGAGGGAGCATCAAGCACAATTTTCTCCTCATTGAACTCTCACTAATCACCCCCTAATTGAGCTGGGGGCGTATCCTGGTTACCCACCCAACCTACTGTAAAGGACTGAGCCAGGATTATTAAGCCTTTGCTGTGTCGTCTATACATGGCTATGATGGGTCCATACATGGGAAAACAATACATTTGATAACATTACATTAGATTAAAGAACAAGCCATTTACAGATACCTGCGGCTCTGGGGTACTGCAAGGACAAAGTGCTAACCCATTATCTGTAGTCTGTACCTTTTTACATTTATAATGGCCGCTATCATGTTAAGACACTGCTTGTGATGTCATCATTAGAATCCTGCCAGATGACTCACTTACTTGTGGCATCATAATGGGGCCATGGCTCATTTACATATGATGTCATAATGGGTAGTGGGTATTAATTGAAGTGACACACTGACCACCAGCCTCAGTCTCCTGTGCTGGCTATTCCCATTAGGGGCCTCTGACAAGCAGAACAGGACCAGATCGGTTAAGTTTGGCCGCTTTTCTCCTTACATGTTTGGGAATTGTTTTGCTTATCTTTATTTTCTTTCTTTTCTATACAATGTGAGAGCTGCGTGTGACCCTCTGTGGCCCCCTAAAATCTACCTGAGGTGTGACACAACCTTCTCTAATAAAGTGAAGAAGGAGCTTCCACTTCCCTTAAAGGGCCAGAGCCACAGAAATCCAAGACCATTTTATAATAAATAATTTTTTTTATGTGTGTTTCTTTAAAAAAAGATTGTTGTATTGTTTTTCTTAAATATTAAATTGCGCCATTTCTACTGTGCCCCTGTTTTCTATAGGTATCCGAGGGGTTTATTAAATGGGTACAGGGCTGAACCCTTGAAGGATGGGTAACTAATGAACTCCAAAGAGGAAATTTAGTAAATAGATATTCTCATCTAGGACATTGATGGCATACCGCTAGGATATGCCATAAATGTCAGAAAGGTGTGGGTACCTCCTGTGGGACAGGTCCTGAAGCGAACTCAGAGCACCCCACACATGCACAGTGTCCTCTCCATTCACTGGTATGACACTTTTAAAAGGTACGCTGTGTATCTAATTCAATCATGTGTGATACTGTTTGCTGAACTACTTTATCTAGTAATATCAAATGTGACACTGTCACCCTAATAAGTAACAAGCACTGACAGTGCCCCCAATAGTTTCTGAGTATCAGGGGCATAGGTAAAGGCTGATGGGCCCTGGTGCAAGAGTTCAGCTTAGGCCCCCTTCCCTCAGGGATTTGTAGCCAGAAAAAATTGAAACGGTACCCCCTTCACCCCATGCCAAATTCTTGACCTTACCTCTTCCCTTCAGCCAGAGGTATAACTTTACCAGCATGCACTTTCTATAATATTGGTGTCTTCTTATACTTCACAAGGTTCTTTGGGCCCCATCAGGCTCCTGGGCCCGGTAGAGACTGCTACCTCTGCACTCCCTATAGCTATGCCCCTGCCCAGTATTAAAGCTGTTCCAGTCATCACTGCAGCAAAGATACAAGGTGGCTGGAAAGGGAGCTGCTTATGCTTTCTTTCACTATCCTGGCTACCTGAGAGGACAGCGTTCTTGTTTATAGTGTGCAAGCACGACCACCACTGATGGATTGCAGGGTGGTTGTAACCATGGAAAGGAGCAGTGTATAATGTGATGGAAAAATGAATCCCCTGTAATAATGCCTCTCTATAGTGCCCATATAGTTATATTGTCCCTTTTTTGAGGGTTGTTCTTAAGGGACAGGGCTTAGATGCCTGAAATTTAACAGCTAAAATATTTGTGTAAGTATGCTCTCCATGACTCCAAGGACAGTAAGTGAGTCTGCTGCATAGCCAGCATTACAGACATTAGCCGCGTGTGCCTGTTGTATGAAACAGCAGGCCCCCAGTGCCAGAAGATTTGTCCAGGATTTACAGCATAAAGGGTGGACTGAATGACACAGCCAAGCCTGTGTTCCTCTAGAGCAGGGGTCAGCAACCTTCGGCACTCCAGCTGAGTGCTAATAAATTAGTAAGTGCCTTGTATTAACTTCCTCTACATAATAAATGCTATTTGCTGAGGTGAGACAATCCCTTTAACCAGGGGAGGCTTGGCCACAGGGAAATTTCCTGGTGGGCCGATGCTTAGGAGGGCCCTCAAGCCCTCCTCACAGCCACCAGCTGGGTACATAATAATCAGATTCGAGTCATGTCTCAAGGCCTGTTTAAAGGGTCATAAATTTCACCTGAAAGCCAAATATCCCTAACATTTTGTGAGTAGTGTATAAGAGAGGCAGTGAGGGCAGGGCAGTAAGTAAGGAATGTCTTCACTCTTCAGTACTGTGCTGAACAGTGAAGATGGGCAGCCCACTTCCAAAAGACAATTTTTTTTTCATTAAAAAATCCCAAATCAACAAATAAAGTACATTGAAAAAATGTTTATTATTATCAATTGCCTTACATGATTAACAAAACAAATGGCAGTTACACTTTCAGGTGAAAACTAGCTGTGTCTTAAGGGGTTAAATAAGGTATGTACAAGATTACTGCTCTGCATCAGTAGAAAGACTGTTTATGTGCTTCTGAACTAATGCTCCAGCATCATGAAGCTGTTTCCCCTCATTTATCATCTTCTCTTCCTCTTCATGCTTTGGCATGCACTTTAGCACAAGCATCTTATTTCAGGGGATGCTGAACAGGGATTGGATCTCAGTATTTACGATATTTACAGTGTATTATGTGTCTTCAAATACCGTTTACCTCCTTAAAGTAAGATTAATGCAACACCACTATCAGCATTTTAATTCAGTTAAGTTCACACTTGGAGGAACCTAAAACGCTTTCATCACCACCTAGGATTTTGTAGATGAAATGGCACTACAAAGTGTTTGTGGATGGGATGCAACTAATTCAAGCCTAAATCTGTTTCCATCCTACAATTTAACAGTCAAACGTTCTCCTAACTTTCTTCAGACATTCCAAGGTTCTTCTTCTCACCATCGTGACTCTGGACCCCCACCACAGGCACATGGAACAACCACTTTGGCCTTTCTTTATGCAAGGGGTATTGCTGTTGCAACTGATTCACGTTCTTCGGCTGGAAAACTTGTCTGCAGCCCAGATAGTCGCAAGGCTTTCCTAATTCACAGTCATCTGCTGGCCACCACTTCAGGAAGTTCAGCTGACTGCCAGTTCTTTGGCCGAGCTTTGGCCAGAGAGTGCAAGCTGTATAAAGTGAGGAATGGGAACATGCCAAGTGTTCGTGGAGCTGCCAGAATGTTGAGTGTCCTCATGATGCCATTCCGAGGAACTGATATCTGTGCTGCAGTTACCCTTTGTGGCTGGGATCGGAATGGAGCTTGCATCTGTTACGTATACAATGATGGAACCCGCCTTTGTTCTGATATCATTTCTGTGGGATCAGGCTCCCCATATGCATATAGCATAATTGATGAAGGCTATAGGCCTGGAATGGAGGAAGAAGAAGCCCGTCAACTAGCAAGACGTTCAGTGTGCCATGCAGGGAGAAGAGATGCCTATTCTGGAGGATTTGTGGATGTCTACTGGGTTAGAGAAGGGGGTTGTGAGAGGGATCCTAGGGAAGACCAGGTACAACTTTATGCGAAAATGGAAAAAGAACAAAAGGAAATGATGCAAAACTAGAACAAAATCAAATCAGGAGAGCAGTCTGACTGGTAATGCCAGGAGGCCAAACTAACCTTTCCAATAAAGAGCATGCCTACGTGAATGCATTTTATATGTGTATTACAATATGATTCTTCTCTATATACTATAATTCTCTATATACTACTAATTTCTCAGCACTATGTTGTCGTATTTAAATTTAGGGTTTATCTGATGCTGTATACCTTTTTAGTTGTATAAGCTTATTTTGCCAATTTGATGTAAGCTCTAGCATGCATTATAGTGTATCTACCAACATACATGTTATCTACAAACTTGCATAGAATAAATGCCTAATACACAAAAAAAACTTTAAAAACCTACAAATCAATGTGAAATATGTGTATTATTCATCAGTCAAATGTAAGATCAATGGCAAACTCGTAGATATTATAAATGTATGGTACCTTAAAATGTATTGGTGTGCGTGAAGGAGGTATATTCTTAGAAGAACTAATTGTGACCTACACGACTTCAATAAAAGTAGAAGACTAACCCAAAAGCTGGATGAATTACTCAGTTGTGTCTTTGAGAGTTCTTGGTTTTGTAGATGTTGCTGCTTAAAGTGCACCTGTCTTTTGACAGGAACAGTTTAAAGCAGCCTGCCCCCTGAAATACAAGATTCATAATTAGCTACTCCGGTCCTCCACGATGCCTCCATTTTCTAGTGGTCATCTGCACCGCTTCAGGCAATGACTGGCTTCAGTGCTGATGTGGCCACAAACAGCATATTACCGCTGAAGCCATGGAGCAATGTGAATCAGGTAAGTATGAATCTTTTATTTCAGAGGGCAGACCGTGCGTGGGCACTTGCTTAAAAATCTTTACCAGAAAGCCCCTTTAAGGAACCTTTCCCTATTAATCAGAAAATTACCTGGAGATGTAGTTGTTCTCTTGTATGAAATCTTTAATATTCTGTTCAGTTTTCTTGCTCTAACAGATGCTGGATTTCCAAAACTGATTTCCACTAATAGCAGCTGTTATCATGCTCATAGGGGTTGTCACAGAGCCTTCAACAGACCTAGACACTGTCTGTATGGAGGGGTATGTACACTTTTTCAATAATTTTGTAATGACTCCAAAGCATCTAAATGTAATAACTAATCCAATGGTTAACCTACAGAGGGTAGAAGAGGGGGCAAATGACTGCATATGACTGCAGGATCTGGCTACACAGAGGGTTTTTTGTAGTCTGCATGTACATAGGCTACACAAAACAGTATAGTATTTTATAATCAAGACTTTGAAAAGTTGCATCATTTCTAGATTTATTCTGGCAATAAAAACTAGCGATAAATGGGCACAAAACTTTAAAACTACATAAAGTAGTACCACATCTGTCACCAGACCCCTTTAAAAAAGATGAAAGGGCAGAGAAAACCTTTGAGATTCAGCTAGAAATTAAGAAATTACCTGTTACCACTACCCATATGTGTTTTCATAAATACTTGTGTACTTCTTGAAATAGCAATTTGGAAGCATCTTTTCTTAGGTGTCTGCATTATGCTATTTCTGTGTTATTCGTCCTAGAAATGTATGAATTGACAACTGGGTGTCTCAAAGGGCTGTCTCTACACAGGCTGCCACTGGCAGCACTGATTGGACAATGTCAGATTGTGTGGGGGCTACTAACTAGTAACACCCACTTATTATACATAGATATGAGGAAAGATGCTCCAGACTTGCTATAATATGGGGAATACTAACATTTAGTAAAATAGACATGTCAGGAGAGCTGATAGCGTCTCTTTAAACTCTTAATCTCTGCACATCTCATATAATGCATGATATTGTTTTCTCCGACTTATATAAAAGAAAAAAAATACAAAACAACATACAACTAAAAAATCTGCTTAGATGACCTGAGAATGTTGAACTAGCGTGAGCCCAGTAATTTGTCCCAAAGGACTAGAAAAGCTTGCAGGTATCCCATCTCTGACAGGAATTCTAGCTGGGTTACTTGACTTACTTTAGATAGGACGTAAAGAGTAGCTGTAACTTCTCCTGACATACCTGTTTTGGCATCTACAGCTTTCCTCATGTAATAACAATTCTGGAGCATCTACTCTTATGACTGTATGGTGTGCTGTTCCTTTACCATTCCTGCTAGTAGCTATGAATGCATTGCTAGCAGTTTCAGATGAAGATCCAGATGAGTGTCACTAGTTGGTGGTGTGTCCCTGTACAGTCTGACACTATCCAATCAGTGCTACCAGTGGCAGACTGTGCAGAGACACATCTGGGCCTTCACTGCAAACTGCTAGCAATTCATTCAAAACTTGTACCAATAAGATTAAAGAAATGGTACATTATAGAGTCATATGTTCCAGAATTGCTATTACATAGGGAATGCAGGTAGTTACTAAAACAGACATGTCTTATAGAAAAGACACTTTTATAGAAAATCCTGGCAGTTTGGAGTTTTCTGCTGGTCCCTGATTAACGTTTCACGGGCCATTTGCTCAGCCTTATTGCTAATACTAATAATTTATTCATGGCAATATATTTTTCTTAAAATGAACAACAAATGAATTGACTAATGTATGATCAGTCATACTGATCCCAAATCATCTGTCCTATATTCCCCAATTCTTTACCACCAACAGAATGAATGATTTACTTTTGCTAGTAGTATAAAGTTGATTAGCATTTAACATACGGTACATACAGTATACTAAAACTACCAACCGATCATACATTATGTGCTTTTTATCATAACTAAATTTTTATAAAACACATGAAACAAATTAATGTGTTAGGAAAAATGCATAGCTTTCATGTGAAAATCCAGAAGACAAAGAGGGACTAGAGAATACAAAGAGCTGCAGTGCAGGAAAACTACGGGGGAATTAAAGGTTCTATGGTAGTTTTCTGGTATAGAAAAGTCAGATTTTTTTGTGCAAGCCTCAGTTTGCTCAAAATTGTGACTTGTTCCCTTTTACAACTCAGTGACCACTTTTTTGGAGTTTTTTCCCCTGCCAAACAGCACACATTTTTTACATGCACTTTATTAAAGGGGTAATACAGGAAAAGATATTTATGCTCAGGATAGGCCATCAGTATCAGATCTGCGGGGGGTGACACCCAGGATCCCCACCGATCAGCTGTTAGAAGAGGTTTTGAGTACCCCATGCTCTTCCTAGGCCTGTGCCATAACTGTACATCAATCACATAGCCTAGTTGCAGCTCAGCTACATTCAAGACAATGGGGCTGAGCAATACTAAGCACTGCCACCAGACACTGTGTCAGTACCTGGCATACCCGGGCAAGTGTCGGGGTCCACTGCCATAGCTATAGGGGTTGCAGTTGCCAGTGGCTCTGTATCTTTTACTTTATAAGATGCAGTGTTTCTTATAAAGCAAATTTTAGTGAGCGCTTCCATTATGGAAATACTCCCTAGTCTGCAGGAGGCAGGGGCCTCCGGCTGTGCTCCATGGTCCTGACTGCCTACAGCGTCAGGACGTAGTGCACGCACTACGACCTGATGCTGCAGGCAGTCAAGTGACTGCAGCGAGGGCCCAGAGAAGATGAGTGAGAGCGACTGCAGGGGAGAATGCTGGACTAGAAAAATGGCTGCGGAACAGAAAGGTAAGTTCATTTATGTGTTTTATAATCTGATCTGAGGTCTGATACTTGGGGGTTCTGACATGGAGGTCTAATGGGGGTCTGATATGGGAGCCTCGTCTCATATGGATGCCTGATATGAGGTCTCACAAAGCAATCTAAAGGGGGTCTGATATAGGGGTGGGTCTGACATGGAGTCCTGATCTAAGGTCTGATATGGGGACCTCACGTGGAGGTCTAAACGGGGTCTGATCTGAGGTCTCATATGGGGGAGTCTAACATGAAGGTCTGATGGGGGGTCTCATGTGAGGTTTGATATGGGGGTTTGATCTGAGGATCTTTTATGGGGGTCTGAGGATCTAATATGTACTGATGCACATTACAAGGGGGTAGTTTTTTTTTTACTGGTGCATATTATAGGGGTATTTTTTGTGTTGGCTCACAATATAAGGGGGTATTCACAGTGGCGTAGCGTGGGTTGCCAGCACCCGGGGCAAGCCATGTATTGCGCCCCCCCCAACCTGTGGACACGCCCCTTTTTACAGATAATGTAGTAGATGTCACCTGCAGTCCTATGTAACACTACAGATAACACTACAGATAATGTAGTAGATGTCACCTGCAGTCCTATGTAATACCACTGATAACACTGTGATATCTATATGAGTACAGATAATGTAGAAGATGTCACCTGCAGTCCTATGTAACACTACAGATAACACAGTGATAACTCTCTTAGTACAGATAATGTAGTAGATGGGTGTAAGGCCCCAGAATTCAGAACACGCACAGTGTGAACTGAAGTCTGGGGCCAGGATGCGGCAGGGTAGGCCATACCACATGGCTCCATACATGCCTCAACCTAACCAGCTCTACTGAAAGTAATACAATTAAATTGTCCTCTGAATTTCTCAGTGAGGCCTGGCTGGGGCATGTGTCCTATATTAGGACTGACAATGGATTAAGGGCTCACACGAGGAGATGCCATGCGTGGAAACTGCTGTGTGAAAGAGAGCCAAGCCACGTTCCGGACAGCAGAGACATAGAGCAGTAACATGTCTGATAATACTCTGTGCCTCTCTGTGATCTTTTTACTACAAAATCACAGTGAGATAAAGTTGTCACTGTGATTTTGTAGTAAAAAGATCACAGAGAGGCACGGAGCATTATCAATCATGTTAATGATCTGTGCCTCTTCTGTCCTGAACGGGGCTTGGCTCTCTTTCACGTAGCGGATTCCTCGGACGGCATCCGCTAGTGTGAAAGAGTCCTAATACAAAGGATTATTATTGTAGGGGCCTAAGTGGAATCAGGCCTATGGGAAAAAATATCACTAGTACTACTCATTGTGCATATTCCACCTAGGCCCCGCAGGGCTGAGCTGCCCTGTTTGTCTCAATCGAGCTATCAGCTCCCAATTAGGGCTCATACACACAAACGTGTGCTGGCAGTGCCCGTGCTGCGGACAGCAATTTGCAGTGCCCATGCTGCGGATCCACATCCCACGGTCCGCACTGCACCAGCCAGAAACACAGCGGAAGCACTCTGTAGCCCTCCTATAATGCATGTAGTGATGTCACAATACAGGGATACTGCATGTAGTGAAGTCACAGTACAGGGATAATGCATGCACTGATGTCACAGTAAAAGTATCATGCTCGTAGTGATGTCACAGTACAGGGATACTGCATGTAGTGATGTCACAGTACAGGGATAATTCTCGTAGTGATGTCACAGTAAACGGATAATGCTCGTAGTGATGTCACAGTACAGGGATACTGCATGTAGTGATGTCATAGTACAGGGATACTGAATGTACTAATTTTACAGTCCAAGGATAATGCTCGTAGTGATGTCACAGTACAGGGATACTGCATGCAGTTATGTCACAGTATGGGGATAATTCATGCAGTGATGTCACAGTACCGGGATACTGCTCGTAGTGATGTCACAGTACAGGGATATTACAAGTAGTGATGTCACAGTACAGGGATACTACATGTAGTGATGTCACAGTACGGGGATAATTCATGCAGTGATGTCACAGTATAGGGATAATGCTCATAGTGATGTCACAGTAAAAGGATAATGCTTGTAGTGATGTCACAGTACAGGGATACTCCACGCAGCAATGTCAAAGTACAGGGATAATACATGTAGTGCTGTCACAGTACAGGGATAATGCATGTAGTGCTGTCACAGTACAGGGATAATGCTCGTAGTAATGTCACAGTACAGGGATACTCCACGCAGCAATGTCAAAGTACAGGGATAATACATGTAGTGCTGTCACAGTACAGGGATAATGCATGTAGTGCTGTCACAGTACAGGGATAATGCTCGTAGTAATGTCACAGTACAGGGATACTCCACGCAGCAATGTCAAAGTACAGGGATAATACATGTAGTGCTGTCACAGTACAGGGATAATGCATGTAGTGCTGTCACGGTACAGGGATAATGCATGTAGTGCTGTCACAGTAAAAGGATGACAGTGAGTGACTCAGTCACACTGTGTGACAAGCTAGTCACTCACTGTCATGACCAGGGGCGGATTGGGAACTTAAAGTGGCCCTGGAAAAAATACTAAAAGTGGCCCCGTTTTGTATTCGGGTCCAAACTGATGGAAGGCAGGTCCAGCAATTCCATATTGAGGCACATTATACCACCCCAACAGAGCCAAATACCACAGTCCATCACAAAATATTGCCAGCAGCACAAAATACATCCCCAAAAACTTCCACTGGCCGGCCGTGAGGAGGCCCCAGGCGGCCCTTTGGGCATTGGCCCACCGGGAAATTTCCCTGTAAGGTCTATGGCCAATCCGCCCCTGGTCATGACACACCTCTCTCACAGCCTCTCTGCTGCTGCTGCACACTGGGGACCTGTGGCACTGCATAATGGCAGCCATCTTCTCCTTGCTCCTGCTCCGCGCGGTGTCTTGCCTGGAGGTGGGCAGAGCCTAGCCTAGACTGGACATGTGCTGATGAATCACCAGGGTGCACAGGCGGCCAGTAGCTCCTCCTTCAGGCTGGAGGCTTCAGTGCAGTGCAGACTAGCAGAGATGAGCGCTGCAATGAATTAAACTGGAGGAGGTAGCCACCACAGGTTAGGCTGCCAGCACCAGCGTCCCCCTGCTGCCTGGCGCCCGGTGCAACCCCCCCCCCCACGCTACGCCACGCCATACTGGCACACATGCTCTGTCTATTGTATTCGGCAACATCTATAATACATGCAGTTACATTGACGTGTGCGTCGTGCAAAATGCCACAAGGGGGACCACTGAGACTTTTATGACCCAAGGGCCCACGTGAACCTGGAGCCGGCCCTGACTGCTACTATACAATGTACGGAGCTGTCCATGGGAAGCTGCCAAGAGCTTGCATCGCTAACTAGAGCTTCGGTGAGCACAGAGGCTCCCTGAAATAGCTGATTGGCAGGAATGCTGGGACCATTGCACAACCCCTTTAACCCCTTGATTAACCGTGCTGTACATCTATGTGGAAGTTGTCTCCTTAAAGATGGCACTACTCCAGAGTAGGGAGAGCACCATAGCCGCCAGGTGTCTGCTGCTTCCCACAGCAGACACCCGGCGCTAATGTCTGCGATTGGCGATACTGTTGATCGTAGACGTATGCTGTGGTCAAATGTGACCACGCCATCAAAAAGAGAAAAACCTAGGAGCCCTGCGCTCCTGAATGTCTCCCCCATGTGGCAATTGTGGAGAGCCACTGGTTGTCTGTGAAAACCCTGGTCTCTGTGAAGAAACCTGGGCTTTTAGAGCTGTAGTTCTTTTGGAACACTGAAGTAAATCTGCAATTCAATGCAATGTATTGTAGAGACAATCTAATGATTGCTTATTATAGTCATCTAGGGTGACAAAAAATGAAAAAAAAAAATATATATATATACAGTACAGACCAAAAGTTTGGACACACCTTCTCATTCAAAGAGTTTTCAGTGTATTTTCATGACTATGAAAATTGTAGATTCACACTGAAGGCATCAAAACAATGAATTAACACATGTGGAATTATATACTTAACAAAAAAGTGTGAAACAACTGAAAATATGTCTTATATTCTAGTTTCTTCAAAGTAGCCACCTTTTGCTTTGATTACTGCTTTGCACACTCTTGGCATTCTTTTGATGAGCTTTAAGAGGTAGTCACCTGAAATGGTTTTCACTTCACAGGTGTGCCCTGTCAGGTTTAATAAGTGGGATTTCTTGCCTTATAAATGGGGTTCGGACCATGAGTTGTGTTGGGCAGAAGTCAGGTGGATACACAGCTGATAGTCCTACTGAATAGAATTTGTTAGAATTTGTATTATGGCAAGAAAAAAGCAGCTAAGTAAAGAAAAACAAGTGGCCATCATTACTTTAAGAAATGAAGGTCAGTCAGTCCGAAAAATTGGGAAAACTTTGAAAGTGTCCTCAAGTGCAGTCGCAAAAACCATCAAGCGCTACAAAGAAACTGGCTCACATGAGGACCGCCCCAGGAAAGGAAGACCAAGAGTCACCTCTGCTGCGGAGGATAAGTTCATCCGAGTCACCAGCCTCAGAAATCACAGGTTAACAGCAGCTCAGATTAGAGACCTGGTCAATGCCACACAGAGTTCTAGCAGCAGACACATCTCTACAACAACTGTTAAGAGGAGACTGTGTGCAGCAGGCCTTCATGGTAAAATAGCTGCTAGGAAACCACTGCTAAGGACATGCAACAAGCAGAAGAGACTTGTTTGGGCTAAAGAACACAAGGAATGGACATTAGACCAGTGGAAATCTGTGCTTTGGTCTGATGAGTCCAAATTTGAGATCTTTGGTTCCAACCACCATGTCTTTGTGCGACACAGAAAGGTGAACGGATGGACTCTACATGCCTGGTTCCCACCGTGAAGCATGGAGGAGGATGGTGTGGGGGTGCTTTGCTGGTGACACTGTTGGGGATTTATTCAAAATTGAAGGCATACTTAACCAGCATGGCTACCACAGCATCCTGCAGCGGCATGCTATTCCATCCGGTTTGCGTTTAGTTGGACCATCATTTATTTATCAACAGGACAATGACCCCAAACACACCTCCAGGCTGTGTAAGGGCTATTTGACCAAGAAGGAGAGTGATGGGGTGCTACTCCAGATGACCTGACCTCCACAGTCACCAGACTTGAACCCAATCGAGATGGTTTGGGGTGAGCTGGACCGCAGAATGAAGGCAAAAGGGCCAACAAGTGCTAAGCATCTCTGGGAACTCCTTCAAGACTGTTGGAATAGCATTTCAGGTGACTACCTCTTGAAGCTCATCAAGAGAATGCCAAGAGTGTGCAAAGCAGTAATCAAAGCAAAAGGTGGCTACTTTGAAGAACCTAGAATATAAGACATATTTTCAGTTGTTTCACACTTTTTGTTAAGTATATAATTCCACATGTGTTAATTCATAGTTTTGATGCCTTCAGTGTGAATCTACAATTATCATAGTCATGAAAATACAGAAAACTCTTTGAATGAGAAGGTGTGTCCAAACTTTTGGTCTGTACTGTATATAATAAATATTAAAGAGAAGTAATAAAAATGAAAAAAATCAAAACGCAAGAAAACTATAGAAATGTGGTACCGTTCTAATCGTACTGACTCAGAGAATGACGAATGAAACACGGGTTTTTTTTCCACTTCCACCCCATTTGGAATTTTCCAGCTTCCCACTAAATAGCATTTAATATTAAATGGTGCCAACAGAAAGTACTACTTGTCCTGCAAAAAACATACCAAGACAGGGCTATGTGAACAAAAAAATAAAAGTTATGGATTGGGGAAGGCAGGGGTTAAAAAAATGAAAGCGCAAAAACAATATATCCTCTGTGACTGAAAGGGTTAAATTCAGGACAGACATAACAGCGGTGTCCAAAAAATAAATAAATCACATTTTGCAGCTTGATTATCCTTTATAAACAAACTAGCTCAATAATGAGCGATAATGTTGAATTTATATCTTTTTTATCTATAAACCTAAATGTGTCTAGTCGAGCAAATATGGTACAGTTTGCAAAGTAAAGTTTATACAACATATATCTGGCGGTGCACTTTCAAGTACGGTATATTAGTTGTAAACTAGATAAATCAGGACATGGCCATGAACAGGCCATTAACTGTTTTGTAACAATCTATAGCATGCATCCCATGAATATGGATGTCCCTGCCTGCAATAAGAGTGATTGGACAATATAATTGGAAACTGCACATAATACAGCTTCTTAATATTGTGGCCAGTGTACCTCCAAAGGTGTTGATACACTTTAAAAGTGCAGTTTTTGATTCCACATTTTTAATAACGTCCCATAACATCTTGAATATTTTAGTGCCTTGAGGTGATTGCAGGGTATAAAATCTGCATTTTATGCTGCGAGTTTATTATTGCTGTGATATTTCCTTCCTTTTTTTCTTTGTAAATGTTGCAAAGAGAATAACCTTAGCAGTGAGATAAAATATCTCCTTACCAGTTTTTCCTCTACCTCGATATTCAGTCGGCTTGTGTAAAAAATAAATACATGAGCAATTGCCTAATGTAGTATTCCTCTATCCAGTATTCAAGACCCTGACCATCTTTGTGAATGTAGAAGGGTTGATAGCACCTTATCAATACATGACATTAGTCCTTGTATGGACCAGTGGGTGACTACTATGGTCTCCACAAGAGCAAAGAATTCCAGTGTAGTCAGTTGCTGATTGACCTAACTGTTGCTAGGTAACAGCCTCAGCATACTGCATAGCAAATACAGTCCATGAAAAATGATCCCTAATTAATGATAATAATGAAAGTTGGTTTATCAGTCAGTTTGATATCAGTCTTGTGTAATTTGTATACACTTGTTTTATATTTCTTGCTCTTTAGGCTAATTTGCATGCAAAAGCTATTAATTTTAATGAGATATTCACTTATAAAAACCCATGGTTACTCTTGTGAAGAAAGGACAAAAGGTTGTGGTCAACAGATTACAGTAGACTTTATCTATGTATGTCTTAAAGGGGTTTTCGGGATTTTGATACTGATGACCTATCCTCAGGACAGGTCATCAGTGTCTGCTCAGTGGGGGCCTGACAATCGGGAGCCCCGCTGATCAGCCATTTGAGAAGGCATCGGTGCTTCTGTGAGCACCACAGCCTTCTCACAGCTTACCAAGTACAGCGGCGTACATTGTATAGTGTCTGTGCTTGGTATCGCGCTCAGCCCCATTAAAGTGAATGGGGCTGAGCTGCGATACCAAGCACAGCCACTATTAAGGTGGCCATACACATCACATAGAAATTGGTTGGTGGCTGAACAAACATCTGGTGATCGTTCGTTTTGTGGATGCAACCATACACATTTTAGTCCAGCTGTTCAGACTGCCCAGACACCTTCAACGAAGCTGGGTGATGGACCAAAGATCTTTCTTCTGACTACTGGATAAAAATATGGGCGACTTGGTTACAACTGAAAATGGTCTGTCATTGGTCGGCTAAAACTATTGTTCGTCGTTAAATTTCAACCGACGAACGTTCATTTTGGTTGAAATTGCACGTTTTGTTCAACTTTAGACTGTATATGGGAACCTTTATTGTACATAACTGCTTTAATTTTATTTCACTGCTGAATAAAGAGAGTAACGCAATTGTTTCCTCAAAAGCTTTGCCTTCGATTCTCCACAGATGTCATTGAAGAAATCTCTAATAATTCTTTGTTCTTGCTATCAAAGACAGAGTACACACTCTTACTTTCAGAATGTAACACATCTAAAGACTTATGACTTATTCATCCAAGACAGCCTGGATTTACTGAAGGAGATCATGTCAGACACTTTTATTTGATTTCTTTCACTGTAACTGAAGTGACAATGCATGAGGGAGCAAAAACAACTGGTTCACACATGGAATGGTTTAGGATTGAAATCAATTATGCCTCACTGAAAATTATCTTGGTTAAAACAGACTTCAAACTCAATATCAGGTATTCAGCAATGTAAACTCCAGGAGTAGAAAAGGTAACGTGCACATACACTCAAGTGGGCCAGCCATTTTGTGTGCTGAACCAATATTTATTACAATGCAGCCTATCCAGTCACAGGAAACTAAAAAGAGATAATTAATAGTCAATGTAAATGAACCAGAGGGTAATTGGTTTGCATCTTGCTGCTATGAAGACAAATATATTCACAGTGTTGGTAAAACATACACGCACAGGAAATACACTCTCACATACTATACGCCCTGACATAATACGTTGCTTATTCAAGCTTTTTATTTTAAAAATAAAATGTTTGCTTTCCACAAATGGCACACTTCTTACTGTGTCGGAGACACCCGCAGCAAGCGGTGGGAAGACTGGAAGTTAATGCAACTTTGTAAACACAATACCTCTAGGAACCTTTAATGTCCGCATGAACCTCAAACCAGAACCGAGATGGTTGCTGGAAGCAAAAGGGTTACTCCATGGTTCCCTTCTACAAGTCTACTTTCTGGAGAGGAAAGGAATTCGCTTCCAATATTCTAAGCCTCTCTACTGACAAGAGGAATATAATGATCATTCTGCAGGTTACTCACAAGAAAAAAAGTAAACAATCATTTGGCAAAGAGAATTTTTAGTCGTCTGCAGTAGAATTTCTTCTTTTTGCACCATAAATTTCTGCTAGTGTCCTAAAATGGGGACCCCAATCCCATATGTCTTCACCCACGAGTTCTTCTTCTCCTAAACCTCCAGAGCTGCTGGTCAAAGAGCTGAGTGATCCAGCTGATGAACCTCCACCCTCAAAACCATAAACCTGGATGGAATCATAGGGTGGTGCCACAGGATCTCTCTCTGCTTCTCTCAATCGAAGTGCCAGAAATCGCTGCACATCAACAGGGGCAGTCTGAGGTGTGCGTGGGGCTGGTTGGTGAGGGACTCGAGGGAGAACATCCATTCGAGGGGGGTGAAAGAAGCCTCCACTTAGGCCTGTCTGTGGAGGTTGCAAGGCTGACATGTCAAAAGCCTGAGTGTCTTGCTCTCCACCTCCTTCATCATCATAAGTAATGATATTCTCTCTGATATCTTCATCCTCACACAGAGACAGAGGAGATGGCTTGTGTCTTCGCTGCAAGTAGAAAAGGGACACCAGGGCTGATGTGGAAAATGATGATGGATAGAACATGAATGACAAGAGTGTACAAAGTTATAAACAGGTGAAAGAGGTGTCAAGAATATTTGTGGTTTTAAGTAAATGGTAGACAAAGGGGAAAAAAAAAAACGAGGATGAAGAGAGAACATAAGTTTTGTTATTAGCGTGGTATCAGAAATTGTTAGCAAGGAATTAAACTTATATATATATATATATATATATATATTAGCTCATCTCAGGATGGTGACTGTAATCTACAGTGGGGAAAAAAGTATTTAGTCAGCCACCAATTGTGCAAGTTCTCCCGCTTAAAAAGATGAGAGAGGCCTGTAATTGACATAATAGGTAGACCTCAACTATGAGAGACAAAATAAGAAAACAAATCAAGAAAATCACATTGTCTGATTTTTTAAGAATTTATTTGCAAATTATGGTGGAAAATAAGTATTTTGTCAATAACAAAAGTTAATCTCAATACTTTGTTTTATATCCTTTGTTGGCAATGAAAGAGGTCAAACGTTTTCTGTAAGTCTTCACAAGGTTGGCACACACTGTTGCTGGTATGTTGGCCCATTCCTCCATGCAGATCTCCTCTAGAGCAGTGATGCTGTCGATGGGCAACACAGACTTTTAACTCCCTCTAAAGGTTTTCTATGGGGTTGAGATCTGGACACTGGCTAGGCCACTCCAGGACCTTGAAATGCTTCTTATGAAGCAACTCCTTCGTTGCCCTGGCGGTGTGCTTGGGATCATTGTCATACTGAAAGACCTAGCCATGTTTCATCTTCAATGCCCTTGCTGATGGAAGGAGGTTTGCACTCAAAATCTCACGATACATGGTCCCATTCATTCTTTCATGTACACTGATCAGTCGTCCTGGTCCCTTTGCAGAGAAACATCCCCAAAGTATGATGTTGCCACCCCCATGCTTCACAGTAGGTATGGTGTTCTTTGGATGCAACTCAGCATTCACTCTCCTCCAAACACGACAAGTTGTGTTTCTACCAAACAGTTCTACTTTGGTTTCATCTGACCATACGACATTCTCCCAATACTCTTCTGGAACATCCAAATGCTCTCTAGCAAACTTCAGACAGACGGGCCCGGATATATACTTACTTAAGCAGGGGGACACGTCTGGCACTGCAGGATCTGTGTCCTTGGCGGCGTTGTTAGGCCAAGGAGCCCTTTTTAAAAATTAAAGTGACTCTGCCCTGAGACAGAGTCACCGGGGATCACTGGACTCAGATCCTGAGTCACCCGAGCAGGGCAACCCAGGAACCAAGCAGCCGGAAAGGTAAGCTCCCGAAGGAGGACAGGGGATGAGCCCCAATGCCCGAAGGCACGTGTGCACAAGCACACAATACTGAGCTCCCGAGGGAGGATAGGGGATGAGCCCCAATGCCCGAAGGCACGTGTGCACAAGCACACAATACTGAGCTCCCGAAGGAGGATAGGGGATGAGCCCCAATGCCCAGTAGGCAAATGCGCACAAACACTCAGTGCGCTCAAGTCTGGGACCAGCACAGGGTACCCAGCTCTCAATCGGACCACGTGTGCCGAGTTCCGCGCCTCCCGGAGGAGGTTGCAGCCCAACACACAATGTGGCCTCCAAACACACACACTGGCGCACACTAGGGTTCCGCGCCTCCCGAAGGAGGTTGCAGCCCAACACACAACAACTCCTGCCTAGACCACAGACTACACCTAGTGTGCAACCAAGGTCCTAGTCACAAAGCAGAGCGACCGGGTCTCTAGCTTAGCAAAGCAACAACAAGGCACCGGCGCCTGCTGCCAATACTGAGGGGTTTTTATAGTGAAGCAACCAATTAACAGGGCGGTGCTTCCTGTGCAGGACTGGCGGATGTGACATCATCTGTAGCCTCGAAGTATGGGCACATGATCACCTCCTGGCGGAAGTGACATCACAGGCAGGGTCAAGGTCGGAGCTTATGACCACTTCCTGTGTCTGAACCAAAACCAAAGTGTCTTAAAGCGACAGTGTCGTAATTAGACTACAAGCGCGCGCGTGCACGGCGTCGGTGCCCGCGCCTTACAGTACCCCCCCCTTCAGGGCCCCCCTCCTCCTCCAAAAGGCCGCAATCAGATCTGGGGCATTCAAATTATCCTCTGGCTCCCAGGTCCGTTCTTCAGGGCCGAATCCCACCCAGTCCACCAGATAGGATGTGACACCTCGTATAGTCCTAGAGTCAAGGATCTCCCGTACCTCGTACTCGGCCTCAACGGTTTCAGGCTCCTCTTGTAAAGGAGGAGAGAACCTATTCAGCCATACAGGTTTGAGAAGAGAGACATGAAAGGAATTTACAACTCTCCATGACAGAGGCAGTTTAATACGATAGGTGACTGGGTTAATTCGGGACAGTACCCGAAAAGGACCGAGAAAACGGGGCGCAAATTTCAAAGACGCCACTCGGAGCCGAATGTATTTTGAGGAAAGCCAGACCAGATCTCCAGGCGTGAACTCCGGACCGCTGGAACGTCTGCGATCAGCATGATGCTTCATTTTGGTCTTGGAAGCAGCCAAGGAGGACTGGGTCTGTTGCCAGACCTCTCGCAGATGTGCGGCGAAATCTGCAACAGCGGGCATCTCTGCCATGACGGGCAAAGGAAGAGGAAGGCGGGGGTGTTGTCCATTCTGGACAAAGAAGGGGGTCTTCCCCACAGCATCGGACACAGAATTATTTACTGCAAATTCTGCCCAGGCCAACAGCTCAGACCAGTTGTCGTGCCTTGCGGAAATAAAATGTCGCAAGTAAATTTGGAGGGATTGGTTGAGTCTTTCTGCCAAGCCATTAGTTTGAGGGTGAAAAGCCGAAGAAAGATCCACATCAACCCCCAGTAGATGGCACAGCTCCCTCCAAAACCTAGCTGCAAACTGAGGACCTCTGTCGGAAATAATTAGCCTCGGTAACCCATGCAACCGAAAGATGTGGCGAAAAAATAATTCCGCCAAGTGAGGCGCAGAAGGCAACCCTGGCAGCGCAACAAAGTGGCATACGTGGGAGAATAGATCAGTAACGATCCAGACCATGGTATTTCCTTCCGAGGAAGGGAGCCCCGTCACGAAGTCCATGGCGATGTCCTGCCAGGGACTCTCAGGGACTTGCAGCGGCATCAACAAGCCCGAAGGTCTCTGGCGGACCGGCTTATTACGGGCACAGGTGGTGCACCCCTGGGTAAAGGCCCGAACATCCCGACTGAGGCCTGGCCACCAATAGTGCCAAGAAATTAATTCCATCGTTCTCTTGGGACCCGGGTGTCCAGCCAGACGAGAGTTATGACCCCAAGAGAGGATCTCCTCTCTGCGAGCGGGTGGCACATACGTCTTACCCGGAGGCAGCTGGCACAGACCAACAGGGTTCACAGGTAGAAGCTTTTCTGCAGGAATGATGGGGCGAACCTCAGGCTCAGTACCATGGGCATCAAAAGAGCGGGACAACGCATCCGCTCTGACATTCTTGTCCCCGTTCACAAAGTGTAAAACAAAATTAAAACGAGAAAAGAAAAGAGCCCATCTCGCCTGTCGAGCGTTAAGCCTCTGAGCAGATTGGAGATACAAAAGATTCTTGTGATCGGTGAAGATCACAACGGGAAACCTGGCCCCCTCCAGGAGATGTCTCCACTCCTCTAAAGCCAGTTTGATGGCCAGAAGCTCCCGATCACCTATGCAATAATTCCGCTCAGCAGGATTAAAGGCCTTGGAGAAAAAGCCACAGGACAGTTTAGTCCCTTTGCCATCCTTTTGGTAGAGAAAAGCTCCAGCCCCTACCGATGACGCATCCACCTCCACGAAGAAGGGGCGTTGGGGGTCTGGGCGATGAATCACTGTGGCCGATAGGAAGGCCTCCTTCAACGCAATGAAGGCGTGCTCCGCCTCCGACGACCATTTACTAGGATTAGCCCCTTTGCGAGTCAATGCAGTGAGAGGGGCCACCAGGGAAGAGAAATGGGGAATGAACTTCCTATAATAGTTGGCGAACCCCAGAAACCTCTGGACTGCCTTTAAAGACTGCGGTTTGGGCCAAGCCATGATGGACCTGAATTTATCGGGGTCCATTTGAAGCCCCTGTGCGGAAACTATGTAGCCAAGAAAGGCCAACTGGGTCTTCTCGAACTCGCACTTCTCTAATTTGGCGTACAAATGGTTACTCCGAAGGCGGTGCAACACCTCCTTCACCATGTGCCTGTGGGTAGATAAGTCGCGAGAAAACACCAAAATGTCGTCTAAGTAGACCACCACAGCAGTAGTCAAGAGATCCCTAAATATGTCGTTCAGGAAGTCCTGAAACACCGCTGGAGCATTACAGAGGCCAAAGGGCATAACCAGGTATTCATAATGACCGTCTCTGGTGTTAAATGCGGTTTTCCACTCATCACCCTCCCGAATACGGATCAGGTTATATGCCCCGCGCAGGTCTAGTTTGGAGAAGACCGTTGCGCCCTGAAACCGATCAAATAATTCGGAGATGAGAGGAAGCGGGTATTTATTTTTTACGGTGATGTCGTTAAGGCCTCTATAGTCAATACACGGTCGCAAGGACCCATCTTTTTTAGACACGAAAAAGAAACCAGCCCCAGCAGGGGAACTGGATTTTCGTATGAACCCCTTCTCAAGGTTCTCTTTGATATAAGCTGACATAGCTTCGGTCTCCGGTACAGACAGAGGGTACACTCTACCACGGGGCGGTGTAGACCCCGGTACCAACTCGATGGCACAGTCGTAGGGATGATGTTTGGGTAGAGTGTCTGCCCCCTTCTTACAGAAGACGTCAGCAAAAGCCGCGTATTGCGCTGGTAACCCCTGGAGTTCAGCTAGAAGGGGAGGTGTCTCTACAGAGATCACCCTCGTCATGCACTGGTCCTGACAGTGAGGGCCCCACTGTTTGACCTCACCGGTGGACCAATCCAGTGTGGGAGCGTGTAGTCTCAGCCAGGGAAGGCCCAAGAGGATTGGGTCCAACGACTGAGGTAATACTAGGAGTGAAATGATCTCCTTATGTAAGGCTCCTATCTGGATCTCGACAGGAACTGTGCGGTGTGTGATGCACCTGCCTAATTTAGAACCATCCACCACAGTGATGTTTATACTGGTGGCCAGAGGTTTGATAGGAATTCCGAGCCTCTGGGTCCACTTACGTGAAATAAAGTTACCAGAAGCACCGGAATCAATAAAGGCTCTGGTGGGCGTGGTCTTACCATTTACCCTGATCGAGACGGGAAGTGTGCATTTTGTGGAGGTTTGTACGATCTCACCTAGGGGAATACCTCCCACTGACCCTAGGTGTGCCCGTTTACCCGACTTCTGAGGACAATGGGGAGCAATGTTGCCTGGTTTCTTACAAAAATAGCAAACCACCCCAGACCTGCGGGGACCGAGTCTGTCTATCTCCATAGGTTCTTCAGGTGGAACCGCAGGCCTGGAAAATACCGGAGCCAGACGACCCCGTCTCTGCTCAGTAGCTTGCTCGAGACGGCGTTCGGACAGACGGCGGTCAATCCTTATGGCCAGATCAATGAGACCCCGGAGAGTACCTGGTCTCTCTCTACCTGCCAGCTAGTCCTTGATGGACGGACTTAAGCCGGCGGAGAAAATCGCTAGCAAGGGAGCATCTTGCCATGCCAACTCGGACGCCAGGGTTCGGAAACGGATGGCGTATTGTGAAACCGAGTCCGCTCCCTGGCGTAGTTCCAGCAGACAGGAGCTGGCGGTAACCAGGGGATCAGGTCCCTGAAACACCTCTCTAAAGCAGGACAAAAAGAGAGGTAGGGAGGACACACAAGGATCACTTCTCTCCCATAGAGGGGTAGCCCAAGCCAGTGCCTGCCCGGATAGGAGGGATATTATGAATGCCACTTTGGTGTGGTCATCCAAAAAACTGTCCGGGTTCAATTGAAAGTGGATCAGGCACTGACTTAAGAATCCCCGACACTCCTGTTGTTCCCCACTGAAACGTACGGGCAGAGGTAACTTAGGTGGTCGGTGAATCGCCACGGAAACTTGCGGACATACCGGAGCAGCAGTGGAGTGGGAAATAGCGGCAGCCTGCTGCTCCATGGCCTGCAACCGACCGTCTAAGGTGGACAGCAATTCCGTGCTAGACGCCGAGATGGCGGCAGCACGTTGCTCCATCTCCTGCATGCGTTGTTCCCATAATTTAACGTATGCCTGCATGGAGGGAGTTAGAGACATAGCACCGGCAGATCCCTGGCCGGTGCCTACTGTTAGGCCAAGGAGCCCTTTTTAAATAATAAAGTGACTCTGCCCTGAGACAGAGTCACCGGGGATCACTGGACTCAGATCCTGAGTCACCCGAGCAGGGCAACCCAGGAACCAAGCAGCCAGAAAGGCAAGCTCCCGAAGGAGGACAGGGGATGAGCCCCAATGCCCGAAGGCACGTGTGCACAAGCACACAATACTGAGCTCCCGAGGGAGGATAGGGGATGAGCCCCAATGCCCGAAGGCACGTGTGCACAAGCACACAATACTGAGCTCCCGAAGGAGGATAGGGGATGAGCCCCAATGCCCGGTAGGCAAATGCGCACAAACACTCAGTGCGCTCAAGTCTGGGACCAGCACAGGGTACCCAGCTCTCAATCGGACCACGTGAGCCGAGCTCCGCGCCTCCCGTAGGAGGTTGCAGCCCAACACACAATGTGGCCTTCAAACACACACACTGGCACACACTAGGGTTCCGCGCCTCCCGAAGGAGGTTGCAGCCCAACACACAACAACTCCTGCCTAGACCACAGACTACACCTAGTGTGCAACCAAGGTCCTAGTCACAAAGCAGAGCGACCGGGTCTCTAGCTTAGCAAAGCAACAACAAGGCACCGGCGCCTACTGCCAATACTGAGGGGTTTTTATAGTGAAGCAACCAATTAACAGGGCGGTGCTTCCTGTGCAGGACTGGCGGATGTGACATCATCTGTAGCCTCGAAGTATGGGCACATGATCACCTCCTGGCGGAAGTGACATCACAGGCAGGGTCAAGGTCGGAGCTTATGACCACTTCCTGTGTCTGAACCAAAACCAAAGTGTCTTAAAGCGACAGTGTCGTAATTAGACTACAAGCGCGCGCGTGCACAGCGTCGGTGCCCGCGCCTTACAGGCATAGTGTGTTACTGATGGTAGCCTTTGTAACGTTGGTCCCAGCTTTTTGCAGGTCATTGGGATCATTTTGACCCTACAGGGTGAGATCTTGCGTGGAGCCCCTGATCGAGGGAGATTATCAGTGGCCTTGTATGTCTTCCATTTTCTAATTATTGCTCCCACAGTTGATTTCTTCACACCAAGCTGCTTGCCTATTGCAGATTCAGTCTTCCCAGCCTGGTGCAGGTTATACAATTTTGTTTCTGATGTCCTTTGACAGCTCTTTGGTCTTCACAATAGAGGAGTTTGGAGTGTGACTGTTTGAGGTTGTGGACAGGTGTCTTTTATACTGATAACAAGTACAAACAGGTGCCATTACTACAGGTAATGAGTGGAGGACAGAGGAGCCTCTTAAAGAAGAAGTTACAGGTCTGTGAGAGCCAAAAATCTTGCTTGTTTGTAGGTGACTAAATACTTATTTTCCACCATAATTTGCAAATAAATTCTTTAAAAATCAGACAATGTGATTTTCTGGATTCGTTTTCTAATTTTGTCTCTTATAGTTGAGGTCTACCTATGATGTCAATTACAGTCCTCTCTCATCGTTTTAAGTGGGAGAACTTGCACAATTGGTGGCTGACTAAATACTTTTTTTCCCCACTGTATATATAGCAGGCTAGGCTATATGAAAATTACCACATCTTACATCTGCTGACATCAGATAGGCTTAGGAAAGCTAATTTGAATATCTTTCCTAGAAACCCAAAGGGGCATTGCCTGGTCTACAATTCTCCACACACGTACTCCACATACTAGGCACTCACCATAATGAGAAAGAGTTCACACTCTAGATAACACATATAGAAATCCATAGTAACATACTAAGTTCTCTCTCTGCAACTTTGATTGGGTTAGAATTGCTTAATAACTGATTTCTTTTAAAAATGCGGCAAACCTGAAATGAACCGAATCTTTAAAGGTTCACTCATCTGTAATGTGTACCATTCATGGTTTTTATTGAGCACATTTACAATGCAGGAAAAAAAGGTGAACTTAATAACCTATAGAACCCCGTTTACCAGCAATCAACTCCACCAAATGTTTCCTGTAGCTGCAAATAAGATTTGCATAACAATGAGGAGGAACTTTGAACAACATATTCCTCCTGTAAATGTGTTTGTGTTTTCAATATTTTTTTTTAAATATAATTCTTTGGTTGATTTCGGTTGTGATTTCGGTTATTGTCTTGTGGCATCACCCAACATTTCTTCAGCTTGAGGTCATGGACTGCTGCCCTTATATTCTCCTGTAAAATATTTTGATACACCTTAGGGTGATGGCACACAACACTGTTTTGACATGCATTTAGGATGCAGTTTTTTTAATTGTAGGTTGCTGAAATTAATTAAACCACTTCCACTATGCAGAACACAGGGTTTATCCTGAATGCATGTCAGAACTGCACTGTGTGCCAGCACCCTTAGAATTCATTGTTCCCGCATCGCAAGGCATCCAGGCATGATATTTACTCCACATGCTTCACAGTTGGGATGAGATTTTGGTGTTGGTGTGCCATGTTTAATTTCATCCAGACACAGTGTTGTGCATTCAAGTTGTCTTTTGTACATTTGAGATAGGTTACACTGGTTTTTTTTTTTTTTGGACAACAGCGACTTGCTTCACAGTGTCCTTCCATGAACACCATTCTTGTTCAGTGCTTTCTAATAGTTGACAAATTAACAGAGGTTTTTGCAGAGTCTACTGTTGGTATTTTGATATTTTCATTGGGTTCTTTCTGACCTCTTTCAGGATTGCCCATTGTGCTCTTGGCATGATCTTAAAAGGATGCCTTTTCTTTCACATTACATTTTTTGTTTGACACACAAGAATCAGTTATTTAGAGGAACTGGATTCATTCCAAAAACTGATGCAAAGTTTTTGAAAAAACAAAAACACAACTAGAAAATAGTTCCAGTTTTAACTATAAACAATTCAAGTGACTTGCCATTGGTTGAATTTTGGGACAAATATAACTGATCATACTACTACTTTTAATTGATCTTTTTGCTTGATTGTACCTAATTGTTTTTTGTTTTTTTTTCTGAATGAAAAAGCACAGACATCTGACATCTGATCTATTCTTTGCCATCAAGTAAAAAACTGTCAGGAATGCAACACAGACAAAACTTATGTACTTTTTTACATTAGTTTTTTTCTACAGGGGCCTATGGATGATTGAATTGATCACTTTTTTTTAGAGCAGTTTAACAAAAAATGTGGTGTGAAACAGTCCCAATGTCTTCTGAAAGCAGTTTGCATAATGGCAAGATTCACATTAACAAATCTTTCTGGAGAAGAACAGATGTCAGTAACCAGGCTTTCGGTGCCTTTATTTAAAGGGGTTGTTCCACGAAAAATATTCTACAGTTTTCAAACCAGCACCTGGATCTGAACACTTTTGTAATTGCATGTCATTAAAAATTTTGTATAGCTACTCACTTATTCAATAAAATATATCTGTATAGGACTACTTAATTTTTTATTTCTTTGACCTATTCACTGAGCAGGCCGCAACTTGCTCAGTTTCAACTGTTAACTGTCTCCTGAGCTGTGATAGGCAGAACATGGACACGCCTCCTGAGCTGCAGCAGAAAAGACACTCCCCCTGAGCTGTCAGCTTGATATAAATCTAGCAGAGCAATGAATGGGGGGATCTCTGGATCCATGTGAGGTACAGAGCTGGTTCTAGCTTTGTTAAAAAGAGGTTATCATGTACTATATGATGTCTGATTTTCATTTTTTACATTATTCGTGGGATAACCCCTTTAATGGGCGACGCACCTGTGGAACTTACACTTCCAATCTCATCTCAGGTACTGAAAGACATTTTGTCACCTCTTAAGAAGTAATTAACACAGAGGTTCACTTACTTTTTCTGTCTCCATTGTGGATGTTTACTCAATGTGCTCAATAAAAGACACGAATGATACAACTGTTTGTGTCTTATTAGTTTGTGTTTGTCTATAATTGTGATTTAGATATCAGTCTGCATTTTATTAGGAATCAATGCAGAAAGCCATGTAATTCCAAAGGGCTAATTTACTTTTTCTTGCAACTGTATATATGCATTTATTTTCATAAAACACAATTATATTCAAATTACCTAGAGATGTCTCAAAAGCACAATATCTCAAAAGCAGAAAAAAAGGTTGCTAAAAGATGGAAAGATAACTAGATATTTACCCAGAAGGCTAAATGCACAAGCCAATATAGCCAGCAAAGCAGGAGTACTGAGTCCAGCAGCTGATCCTGTGGTCATATGACAGGTCAAGACAGCCCCACCTGTCTCACAGTGACATAAAGAGACTGTCAGGGTGTCAGTACTACTGAGAGGAGGATCTCCGCTGTCTTTAATCTCTATAGGCACTAAGAATATGTCTCTTTGTGACTTCCAAAATCCACTATGTTTCACAAGCAGTGATGCACTTCCATCTAGAAAAGAAGACAGTTTCGCTATCAATTTGATACATGTCTATTTTCCAAGTAGATATGGGTTTCATGCAAAGGTGGCAGAAAGTGACCATGCCTTTGTTGTCTTGAAGAGTGAAGTTTCCATCAAATGCAGAGCTCGGGCTTTGAATATGAAAAACACCATTTTCAATGTCTGCATCCTTCACTCGAACTGTCTGGATGACCTATAAAAGCAAAGGACAATAGCCAGATAAAATTCTAAGGACAGGACTGGACGCATAAGGAAACTGACTATGGGGACTTATACTCAGTATATGTACAGTAGTGTTCACAAAATAGCAGTCGAATATCATTGACCTGATAAATGACTGTTTTTGGTAGAATTGGTATTTCTACATAGCAAATAATTTACTTGTAATAGTAGTAGAGTAATAGAAAAAAACCCACACCCAACAATTAGGACATTCATGCCACTCATTCTGAGTAACTGAATCATTAATTGAAAGGGGTGAGGACTTAAATTGGTGAAGCCATTTATTCTGTGGAATAACAGGTGTTTTTGACCCTTATTAAAGGTAGGAGGGTGGCAAATGTTGCACATGTTGGTAATAGTGCATTTTCCTCTGAAATACTGGGGAAAATGGGTTGTTCCAGATATTGTTCTGATGAAGAATATACTTTGATTAAAAGGTTGATTGAGGAGAGAAAACATATAGAGAAGTGCAGCAAATTATAGGCTATCCAGCTCAAATGATCTCAATGTCTTGAAGTGGTAACCAACACCTGAAAAAGCGGAAGGAAGTGGGGAACTACTGTTTGAATGGATCGTAGAATAGCCAATGATCACCTCTAGAAATATCAAAGATCTGAAGCTACCAGTGAGTACTGCTACAATGAGAAGATGATTAAAGGGAACCTGTCACCTAAAAAACTCCTCCCAAGCGGCCAGCATTACCTTAAAGCAGCCAGCAGTTTGTTTCTTAAGATCCTTTTCTTCCTCCGGCCAGATGCACCAAAATCTTGAAAAATAAACTTTAATCCCGTGTGTGTGCTGTGTAACAGCAGAGTCTGAAATCAAGGGGGCAGCGGCCTCCTCGCTTCAAGTCAGGATAACCACGCCTTCTTTCCCTGCCCCTTTGCCTCTGATTGACAGCCGATAGCTTTCGGCTTTTCAGCAAAGCTGGCATAAGACTCGCTCTTGCGCCTGACCTCTGTGTTCCCACACCTCTACTCCACTGAACATCTTGACATGCCCACACCCAGAAGCCAGCAAAAGACAGCAAGGCACATGCGCGGGAATAGAGATGCACTAGACTTCGGTCAGCTTTGCTGAACAGCTGAAAACTATTGGCTGTCAATCAGAGGTGAAAGGGGTGTGGTTATGCTGACTTGAAGTGAGGAGGCCGCTGCCCCCTTGACTTCAGACTCTGCTGTTACACAGCACACACACGGGATTAAAGTTTATTTTTCAAGATTTTGGTGCATCTGGCCGGAGGAAGAAAAGGATCTTTAGAAACAAACTGCTGGCTGCTTTAAGGTAATGCTGGCAGCGTGGGAGGAGTTTTTTAGGTGACAGGCTTTAAGTGAAGCCAAGTTACCAGCAAGAACTCCCTGCGAAGTCTCGTTTGAAAAAAAAGACATGTCCTTAATAGGTTAAAATTTGTCAAGAAACACACTTAGTGGCTCACAGAAAAATGGCACAACACTTAGTGGACTGATGAAAGCAAAATTGTTCTTTATGGGTCTAGTGGCTGCACCCAGCATCCCCGCCGATCAGCTGTATATGGAGACAGCGCTCACACTGTGCACGTACCGTCTTCCTTCTCTCTTCCTGTCCGGTGTCTTTGCTATAGATAGCAGCGTTGAACAGAAAGAGAGACAGCATGTGCACACTGCGCACCGTCTCCTCATACAGCTAATCGGCAGGGGTGTCGGGTGTCCCAGCCAATCTGGTATTGATGACCTATCCTGAGGATAGGTCATCAATAGTAAAAGCCTTTAACACAAACTGGAAAAAATTGGATATGATGTGGAATTGAATGTGTAGTATTTCCAGTGCATTTGCGGAAATAAGTTATCGTAATGATTTTGTGATTTATTTGTATTTTTTAAACTCACTGCTTTTTGAACACTACTCTATTTTTTAAGTCTCTACTACACTCCAAAACATTGAAATTGCAACACCAAGAAGGAAATGTTGTGAAATTATGAAAATCACAGGATCAACAGACATGTTGCTAATAATAAAACAAAATATTTGAAACATCTTGATTTATTCTAACATAGTAACATAGTTTATAAGGCCGAAAAAAGACATCTGTCCATCCAGTTCGGCCTGTTTTCCTACAAGCTGATCCAGAGGAAGGCAAAAAAACCCTGTGAGGTAGAAGCCATTTTTTCCCACTTTAGGGAAAAAAATTCCTTCCCGACTCCAATCAGGCAATCAGAATTACTCCCTGGATCAACGACCCCTCTCTATTAACTATAACCTGTAATATTATTACCCTCCAAAAATACATCCAGGCCCCTCTTGAACTCTTTTAGTGAACTTACCATCACCACCTCCTCAGGCAGAGAGTTCCATAGTCTCACTGCTCTTACCGTAACGAATCCTCTTCTATGTTTGTGTACAAACCTTCTTTCCTCCAGACGCAGAGGATGTCCCCTCGTCACAGTCACAGTCCTGGGGATAAATAGATCGTGGGAGAGATCTCTGTACTGACCTCTGATATATTTATACATAGTTATTAGATCTCCCCTCAGTCGTCTTTTTTCTAAAGTGAATAAGCCTAATTTTGATAATCTTTCTGGGTACTGTAGTCCACCCATTCCAGTTATTACTTTAGTTGCCCTCCTCTGAATCCTCTCCAGCTCTGCTATGTCTGCCTTGTTCACAGGAGCCCAGAACTGTACACAGTACTCCATGTGTGCTCTGACTAGTGATTTGTAAAGTGGCAGGACTATGTTCTCATCACGGGTATCTATGCCTCTTTTGATGCAGCCCATTATCTTATTGGCCTTGGCAGCAGCTGTCTGACACTGGTTTCTGCAGCTTAGATTTCTGTTCACTAAAATTCCTAGGTCCTTTTCTATGTCAGAGTTACCCAATATTTTACCATTTAGTATGTACTGGTGACTTGCATTATTCCTTCCCATATGCATAACTTTACATTTGTCAGTGTTAAACCTCATCTGCCACTTCTCTGCCCAAGCCTCCAGTCTATCCAGATCCATCTGTAGCAGTGTACTGTCCTCTTCTGTGTTACTTTACACAGTTTAGTGTCATCTGCAAAAATTTATATTTTACTGTGCAAGCCTTCTACAAGATCATTAATAAATATATTGAAGAGAATAGGGCCCAATACTGACCCCTGTGGTACTCCACTAGTTACAGTGACCCAATCTGAGTATGTACCATTAATAACCACCCTCTGTTTTCTATCACTGAGCCAGTTACTTACCCACATACAGACATTTTCTCCCAGGCCAAGCATTCTCATCTTATATACTAACCTTTTATGTGGTACAGTGTCAAATGCTTTGGAGAAGTCCAGATATACGACATCCATTGATTCGCTGTGGTCTAGTCTAGAACTTACCTCCTCATAGAAACTGATTAAATTGGTTTGACATGACCGATCCCTCATGAAGCCATGCTGATATGGAGTAATTTGCTTATTTTCATTGAGGTACTCCAAGATAGCATCTCTTAGAAAACCCTCAAACAGTTTACCCACGACAGATGTTAAACTTACCGGCCTATAGTTCCCGGGCTCTGTTTTTGGACCCTTTTTGAATATTGGCACCACATTTGCTATGCGCCAATCCTGTGGAACACTCCCTGTCAGTATAGAGTCCTTAAATATCAGAAATAAGGGTCTGGCGATGACATTACTTAATTCTCTTAGGATACGGGGGTGTATGCCATCCGGTCCTGGCGATTTGTCTATTTTAATCTTTTTAAGACGCAGCTCTACTTCTTCCTGGGTCAGACAGGGCACTTTTAATGGGGAATTTACTTTTATATTCTGCATTTCATCTGACAGTTTATTTTCCTCAGTGAATACAGTGGAGAAAAAGATATTTAGTAGCTTTGCTTTCTCCTCATCGCTCTCTGCAACTCCCCCCTCATTACTCTGTAAGGGGCCGACAGCTTCAGGTTTATACTTTTTACCATTTATATAATTAAAGAACATTTTAGGGTTAGTTTTACTTTCTTTGGCGATTAATCTCTCGGTCTCTAGTTTGGCTGTTTTTATTTGTCTTTTACATATTCTATTTTTTTCCTTGTAGTTTTTCAATGCTTCCTCGCTCCCCTCCTGTTTTAGTGATTTAAATGCTTTCTGTTTGTCATTTATTGCTTTCTTTACAGTTCTGTTTATCCACATTGTTTTTTTCTTGTTCCTTAACCTTTTATTCCCATAAGGTATGTACCTCTCACAATTAGATATTAGGATGCTTTTAAAAATATCCCATTTTGTGGCTGTATTTTTATTTTTGAGGACTTTGTCCCAGTTAGTTAGGCCTATGGCCTCTCTTAGTTGGCTAAATTTAGCTTTTTTGAAGTTAGGTATTTTTGTTCCTCCCTGAAGAAACGCTCTTTTAAATGACAATTGGAAGGTTATTATATTATGGTCACTATTTCCTAGGAGTCCCCCGACCTGCACATCTGTTGTTCTGTCAGGTCTATTGGTTAATACTAAGTCCAGTATGGCCGTCCCTCTAGTCGGGTCCTGAACCAGTTGGGAAAGGTAATTGTCTTTGGTTATTTCCAAGAACCTGTTTCCTTTATGAGATATACAGGTTTCAGTTTCCCAGTCTATATCTGGGTAGTTGAAATCCCCCATAATAACGACCTCATTATGATTTGCCACCTCGTCTATTTCGTTTAGAAGTAGATTTTCTATGGGCTCTGGTGTATTGGGTGGTTTATAATAAACTCCTATTAGTATTTTATTATTGTTTTTGGCTCCATTTATTTCTACCCACAGTGACTCCACATCTTCATGTCCCTCACTTATATCTTCCCGCAGTGTGGGCTTTAGACAGGACTTTACATAAAGGCAGACCCCTCCCCCTCTCCGGTTTTGGCGATCCTTTCTAAAAAGACTGTAATCCTGTACATTAACTGCCCATTAACTGCATTGAGTATGAGCGCCACCCACAGAAATACACACTATTACACATCTTCATCAGTGAGGTTATTAATGGTTCAATGAGATATATTCTGCTATGCTGAAAGCACTAGGGCAATAGTCCCCAACCACTGGTCCGCAGCCGAGGACCGGGCCCTGGATGGATGTTTGCCGGGCCGTGGCAATCAGGGCAGCGGCGGCAGCAGGGAACAGGGAGATGAGCGCTTCCATTGTGGAAACGCTCATCTCCATAGTCATCAGTATCACCGTCCTCAGGACAGCGATACAGATGCCTGTGCTGCGACGGAGGAGGAGAGACGTCTCCCTTCCCTGTTCTTCTGATAGGCTGCAGGCACTAGTGCCTAGTGACGTCACTGTGCCGCCTGAGCCGTACAGCACAGGACTGAGGCCAGAATAAGCCTGCGTCGCATCACTGCCAGCCTGATGGAGTGTTTTTTTTCTTCTGTACACTACAGGAGAGGAGCGCTGTGGGGGCATGTCTTACTGGCACATTATTGTGGGGCACTGTGGGGTCATCTATGGGGGCACTTCTTATTGGTACATTATTGGGGGGCACTTCTTACTGGTACATTATTGGGGGCACTGTGGGGGCACTTCTTAGTGGCACATTATTGGGGCGCACTGTGGGGGCACTTCTTACTGGCACATTATTGGGGCGCACTGTGGGGGCACTTCTTAGTGGCACATTATTGGGGCGCACTGTGGGGGCACTTCTTACTGGCACATAATTGAAAGCACTACGGGGGCACCTCTTACTGGCACTATGGGGGCATCTACTGAGGCCACAAAGAAGAGGTATTTTATATGAGGGGCTCTGTATAGGGGCATTTTACATTATATATTTCAATATACACTTTACATGAATCAGTAGGCGCCGACCAGCACCCCAAACACCAGGACCCGCAACATTTAACAGTTCTGACATATCAACCTAGGCGGTAGCAAACCAAGGTCTCTCAGTTCAAAGATTCTGTCCCTTTGCAACCTGTGGCTATAACTGGCACGTCAAGGAACAGAAAACATTGCACAATCATCCCATACGATACTGGAGGTTCCCTGTGGCTAAAATCTCCCACATGCCACAGGTTGGAGCTAGGTGCTTGAAAATGTGTTCATTTGCAGATCTTAAAGGGAATCTGTCAGCTCTGAAACACCCTCCAAACTAGAGTAAGCGGTGTATAGTGTAAGTGACGTTGAGTCTGGTTATGTAATTTTTATTTCCATACTCTCTTATATTCCGACGCTGTGCTCCCACAAACCTACAGTAAAATGCACTGAGGGGACTCCAGTGCTCAATCACATAATGTAGAGGACTCAAAGAAGAGTCCAGTGAGTGCATTTTACTGCAGGTTTGTGGGAGCACAGAGTGAGAATGAAAGTGAGTATGAAGATAAAACTTACATATTCAGATTCAGCATCACTTACACTACAACACTTACTCTAGTTCAGGGGGTGTTTCGGAGATGACAGGTTCCCTTTAATGACAACTGCTACCTCCTCGATTTATATTACCTTACGACTTGTCCTTCTTGGTGTTGCAAATTCAATGTTGAGGAGTGTATGTACTACCACTGGAAAAGGCCACATTTGGAGAAAAACACCCGCTTATCCAGACCAGATTTCCTGTGGCAGATTTTCAGTTCCACCATATATTATGCACATTGACCATCTTGTTTCAAAAGACCACTGCCCCAGAAGACTACTATTTATACAATTTTGGGTAGTCACCTGAAAGAGGATTCGCAATTTGTGCAACTTATAATACATTTGGTTGCATCCCATCTTGTACCTATTATGAGCTGCTTTCGCAACTCCTCAAGCTTTAATGTTGAAATATGCTAGGTTCAAAGCTTTACAGGGTTTATTGTAGTTCTTTGCATTCTGGTCATAGTTAGATCAGATACTCTATAGTAATTTGATGTAAAAAAAAAAAAAAAAAAAAGCTAAATGTCCCACTGCATTAAAGATAAATTATAACCAGAAAATACAAATTATTTATTATACTGATAGACGATTAGATAAGGCTGTGTATACAGCTCCCCTCTCATTCACTGGTCTTTGGAGGAGGGACCGTACTCTATCACTTACTCTACTGTGCACCGGTACTCTTCCGCTGTACTCATTGTAATAATGTATGGCTTCAATTTGACCACGTGGAGAAGTACATAATAACTTATATATAAAATAAATAATTTACAGGATGGAACAAACTCAGGTCTATATTTATTGCATTGGTTAGAAAGTTGCATCCAAAATTGCGACATGTGCCTTCTCTCTCCAAAAAAGAAAACTGGCAAGAAAAATGGTCAAACAGTCAATGTACATTCACACTCTTAATTTACAAATGGCGAAAATTAGTGGTCCAAATGCACTGTTCATATGAGAGGTCAATAGAAAGAAATTCAATTCCAAGTGCAACAGATTTATTAAGAGGTCTGTACCTTTTAGTAAATGAGGTGCATTTCCTACCAACTACCCTGCTTAATTTAACTGCTGCAAGGCGTGCCATTATTAATAAATGTAGGCCATTAATTCTCTTCTACAGACTTACATCTAATTAATGACATCAAATTAAAAACATTCCCCTTAAACGCGCTTAGCTAAGCTCAGATGTATTGGATGACAAGCTTGTGGATTGTTTCCAATGACAAACAGTAGAATTGTGAATGCAGCTCTGGAGTTTAATAAAGACTGTAACTCAAGTTTCATACAAGATCCTGAGTTACATTATAAATATAATTAAACTGTTAAATATTATTAGAAGCTTATTATAACCTCTTAGGACACATCCACAGGGGACATATACATCGCTGATTTGTGTGTGGCAAAACTACAGTAGCCGTAAAATGGATACGTTTTTCAGAAATCTTATCCACATGCTATAGAAAAAATCTGCAGCATAAATAGACCTTCAGTGTGGATTTTTAATGTCAATTTATGCTGCAAATTTCCATTGTGGATTTCTCCTATTCAAAGGGTAAAATCTGAGGCAAATCTGCAGCAAAATCCGAGTCGTATGTAAGACATGCAGATTTTGCCACAGATTTGGGGTGGATTTTGATGTGGAAAGATAAAAAAATCTGCAGCGGAGAATCCACAGCAGTAAATTCACCCCATGTGGCTGTACTCTTAATCCTAAGATATGTGACTATTCTGGGTCGTGTGGTGCGCCGTATCAATGGTCAAACGCTACATTTGAATGTTTTGCCTGGAAGTACACTTTAATGTGGTATAGGTATAGCTTGAGTTATTGCAAATGATGATGAATGTCAAAATGTGGCCTGTGATGCCTTACCCAACATCTTCTCAGGATATAGGAGTGAATATGTAACATGAAATTGCTAGCAGTTCCCATACTTTATGGTTCATAAATTAACTTCTACCATAATTACCATAAACCGTCAGTGTAATTAAGTAAATAATTTTGGAATTGTTAAGAACTAATTAAAACAAAACACACAACTAGTAAATTACAAGAATCCATTTCAGCAGAGCAACTCTGTTTCTGCAGCCTTTTTACGAATACATAAAGATTTATATAGCAGAGCACTGCAAACTTAAAAACCAGGCTTTGTTTCAAAACTAGATTTATTTCCAGACCCTTTGTGGTTCTTTGGGGAACTCTAACTCTAAATAATTTCTTCCAGGAACCTGGTTCCCCACCTGTTTTTCCTTGCCTTACAGCAAAGCAGAACAGGAGGTAAGGGAATTACTAGGGAACAGGTGAGTTATTCCATATAACAGAGCCAATGAGTAACCAGGCTCTGTACAACATTTTGTGTGATGGAAATTGTTTTAATATTTCCATCTTTCCCGTGAACTGTCAGCTGAGTTAAACAACTGTGACATACATTGTTAGGGAAAGTGAAATATAAAAGGCTAGAATAAAGGTATACTGGTGCAAAAGCAGACTCCTATCACTGGCCCTATAGCCTACTTACTATAAAATAAACTAGGACTATCTTACAGATGCTGAATCTGGTGACAATATAATGGGCCAAACGAGTGTCAACTAAATCAGCTACTTGTAGCACATCTTTTAAATGCCTGAAAATACTCTAAGGTGCAAGGTCTGCTTTTAGATTGTGTCATATTCCTTTACAGTCCCAAAAATTTACATCTTTATGTTGCTTGGCTTATTTTAATGTATGGTCTGAACTTGCAAATTCCTGTAAATGAGATTAGAATATTCACTCAAAATCATGCTGCTTCCACTCCCTTCCAGCAGGCACAGTCTCCCAAATCTCTAAATGCTCACACAAAATTAATCTTTTTTTTTTTTGGAGGATATAAATACTTTTTAATGCTTTGGATTTTATGTTCCCTTGCCTACTTTATCTGGTCTGCTATGTTACACTTTAGTCTGATGTTTTATAAGCCTGTATGTACAGTATACTAAACTGTGAAGAATAAACTTACAAATAATCAATTGCAATTCTCATGTAAAAACAAACAGCATTTCAAACAAATTTTACAAAAGTTTACCCACTTGTATACTTTTCCACAATAGAGAAACACACCTGTCCAGCTTGTGCGTTGTCACACACATGTGGCTTATACATCTCGGCCAAGGTTGGGGGATTGTCATTTATGTCTAAAACCTGGATCACAACTCCAACTTGTGAGACCTGGGAAGGACTGTCTGAAACAAAAACACAAGACAGAGACACAACAAAAGAAAAAAACACAACACAGAGACAAAAGAAAATACACAACACAAATACACAAAACAAACACATAAAACATCAAATGATACATAAATACACAAAACACAGAAAAGAACACAAAAAATAAATTAGTGAATCCATGCATTGGTATAAAAATGCCTTTAAACTTTCCCTAATATGCTAGTTGGCTGTTAAGCTTGCTATCTCCCTTCTTAGTGCCTCCCATAATATACATACCGCCAGTGCTTCATTTTCAGACAACCTAATTACAAACGCGTGATTTTCACTGTAACCTACTTGAAACTCTGCCATGACCATCTAAATTGTAACTCTCCTTTATCTGAAAGGTTTTCTGGTCCTTCAAAGACCCTTCACATTAAATAATGTATCAAGAGCTTGCCTCAGTACCCTACGATGGACCAATAGGGAACTGATGTTTTCACTGCTCAGAGGAAAAAACGGCATATATCTTTATCAGAGCACGTTGCCATCAACATCATGATGTTGGTTTCTCATACACTGCATCAAGGTTTCTGACAGCTGCCTGCCTATGGCATTCGAAACCCTCCTAAGCTCAATCTTACTCCATTACCATAGAGTATGTCGCCATTGAGATGCCGAACATCTGGCAATTCCACTGTCCCATTCTGAATCTTTTGATGACCAAAAGCTCTACACTCTAACCACATGGCTCTTTGACCCAACCCTCCAGGCCAACAGTGATTTACTCAGTATATCTGATTGACAGATACTAGGTCATTAACTTCTAATTTTTTGTGACTTGTTTACTTTTTGCATACTGGGTGGTAAATTTTCAGTGGTATATAGTTTTTCACACTGTATGTTCTTAAGTATTTTACTGTAGGTCTGGGTTGGACAGTCAGTTAACCCTTCCCCTGTTGGTCAGGAGAGTATAAGATTTTCTGTGCCTCCACTTAAAAAGTTCTTGAAACAAAACACAAAATGTCTCTACACATTACCTTCATGTTCTGCTCACCCACTTGACTCTTACTGCTCAGGTCTCTCATACCTCAGTGAAACTAGTTCTCAATTGTTACATCTACTGCGGCCTAATGACTGTATACCTTTGATATCAAACCTGGAGAGTATTCCTTGATATGTGCTTACTTTAGTGTTGCAAGCATGAACCTATTGGATTATTGGATCTTCCAGTATTTGTATTTTTGGTTATCTGTGTCCTATAACACCTTTTGACTTTTTACTGTATATATAGTTATATGCCAATTGATAGTTCAATAAGAAAAATAGAAATAAATCTGAGGGCTCAGTGAAGAACTTTTCAGGAGAATAAGTCAACATAATGGTTGCTTCTAGACCCCAGAATGCCCATAAAGGACATTTAAAAGTGTTAAAATGTGGATTTACGATTTTACAATAATGTGGTAATCACTATGTGTAAAGATGGTGAAACAACTGCAACCTATAAGAAACACATGACTATGTGCCTTCCTTCATTGCTTAAGAGGCCAGTAGAACATGAGTCTAGTAATATACATTCCTGAAATGTCAGGTGTCCTCCCTATCCCCAAAGAGTGGCTGGCTGCCCAAGGACGCCTTGATGATCCCTCTCACCGGTCTCGCTAGCTGTTACAGTGATGCTGTGCTCTTTCTTGTTCTCCCTGTCCAAGAAGACACTTGTTCTGAGGGTCCCATCTTCTGGATTTACTATGAACAGTTCTTCAGGGTTGGAGAGTGGCTCAATGGAGTAACTGATTGAAAAATAATATGGTGAAAACTTGAATAGAGTAGCAATGAACACTGATAAAATTCTTCTTTTTTCCCCTGGTTTTACCATACATGTTCTATGCTTTAGGTTCCAGCCTTCAATGTTTGAGGTGATATGTAACAACTTGATTTGAACCGACAAGTGTGGAAGTTAATATTTCTTCCCTAGTGCGTGCCTCTACAATAGCTGAGTGCTGGACTACAAGTGATAAACAGAAGCGCAGTACATCGTTACTTTGCATATGCTGTCCGATCTGTGGCTAGCACGTCATAGAACTGGAAAAGGAACAGCTTAATTTAAAAAAAAAAAAACATTCTGCGTAACTTGTTATTTTATTGATTCCCGCAAAGCTTTTTATCTATCTGCCCAAGGAGTTTTATCACTCTTCACCTCCTTATGATGGTATTGATTAGAAAACAAGTTTCAAGGTCCTGGTCTCCAGCTTTTTGTATTACTGACATGTCTAAGGGTAGCTTTGTTTATATATAATATTAATACAATGAGTTTTTATTAAAGGGGTGGTCCAAGAAAATGAAAAGGCCCTACAATTGATTAAAAAAAATATGCTATACTGACCAGTTTCTCCTGCACCACTCTCTGCTGAGCTGGTCTGGTTCTACTACCGCTGTTGGTTTACAAGCATCAGCAGTGAAATGTTGGTATACAGGATGTGACTGCTGCAGCCAATGACTGTTCTCAGCGGTTTGTTGCTGAGGACAGTGATTGGTTGCAGCAGTAATGCTCTGTACACCAGAACGTGACAACTGCAATCATTGTCCTCGACGTTAGACAGGAGGTCACGTGCTGTATACTGGCATGGGCATCTCTGCTCGTAAACTGGTAGCAGGATCGGATCATTGTTGCAGAGAACAGTGCTGGAGAGAGTGTTGAGTATAACATCATTTTTTATATTAATCAATTATGGGGCCTGTCTGGGATTTTTTACTATCTCCGACAACCCCTTTAACATTGGCACTGATTGTATTGGTGTGCTCTTTAGTTATCTGCACCCTGATTCTGTGACTTATTGAGCTACCTATATTTGGGATCTCTGCCTCTACCTAGCTACACACTTTGTAATTGAGGTGTTGTAGAGATCTGTGCAGTTAAACTCATGCCACCTTTATTTGAATATATTGCAATTTTGTATCTATGCAATCTATTTAACAAAACTGTACGCAGTTGTACATGTGTGTATAGTTGCAGGGAAGGTGATGACCACCATGCATCTCACCCTTCAATTTATACTTGTAATTATATATTTCCGACTGTAATGAGGTTTCCAGGATTAAATTGATATCCTATCCTCAGGACAGACCATCAACATCTGATAAGCCAGCACCCCCACCAATTAGTTCATTCAGAGTAGCTTTGGCATCAGAAGTTGGAACTGGGCACTAGGGGTCAGAACTGGAACTACACAGTTCCATCCATTGTGTAGGAGATGGTAACTGCAATAGGAACAGCGCTGCAGTAATTAGTTTTGTCCACTACATAATAGACAGAACTGAGCAGTTCCAGTTGTGACTTCTGGTGCTGGAGCTATTCTGAATCAGGAGATTGGCGGGGTGCAGTGTGTTGGACCTCCACAGATCAAATATTGATGGCTTATCCTTAGGATAAGCCATTAATATTAAAAACCTGGAAAACCCCTTGAAGATATTATATATTTTTACATGATTGTTGACAACTGCTGTGTATTTTATTCATAACTTTTGGTGTGTATTCTGCCCATTATCTGCAGGTACTATTCTGCCCATTAACTGCAGGTACCTTTAACATACCTAGCCTGCTGTGAGAAAATAGAAAAATGAGGAAGGAAGTTTGTTCCACCACTGTTTCCAACCCACAGAATTGTTTTACTAATAATAAATAGATATAACATTTCAGAAAATACTGTACATACTTTAGTTACACAGTCAGAATATCTGTTACCTGATAGAACTGCTCTGAAGATCAGGGTCATGGGCCTCGACTACTCCTACAAGTGTCCCTGGAGGCTGGTTTTCCAATACGCTTAAGGTATAAGGGTTTTGGGAGAAAAGTGGGGATTCATTGACGTCTCCCACAGTCACCCTCACAGTTGTGACATCCTTAAATGGTCCTCGACGAATATACTGAGGATCAATCACAGTGTTCATCACTTCAACACGAAATGTGAAAGAGCGGCGGGACTCAAAATCTAGAGGCTGGAAACAAATAAGTTACTTCTGGTTATTAAGAAATTCAAGGATTGTTGTATTTGACATAAAGGGTGGAGTATGTAGGAGTAAGCATGTGCACAATAGGTAATATGTGTGTTGTATATGGCAAATCCTAATGTGTATTTTACAAAGAACCCAAGGCATAAATCTTCAGCTTTTCTGCACAAAATTCAGGGCATGCTAAATATTCTGCACTGATTTTTTTTGTGTTGCATGCGTCTACGACATTCACTTGCAATGTTTGCAAAATATTTAATGTTTGACTCTCTTTGAGGTTTTCTTTTCACTGACAGGAGACTCATCTGGTAATATTTTACCTTCTGTACTCTGAGAATCCCATCTTGTCCTGCGGAGTCTGACATCACACTAAAAGTGTCCCCGGCATCGCCATCCAGGATGCTGTAGGACATCACTGCATTCTCACCAATGTCTGGGTCATGTGCTCGTAGTCTACCAATCACATATCCAGGAGCAGTGTCCTCTAGAACAGTGAACTGATACAGACCTGTAATAAAATAAGTGGTGTGCTCATTAAGTTTTTGCAAAGACTTTTGGCTGGTTCACATAATATCTTGGGTTCTGTGGCAAAAATGTGGTAGAGTCCTCTAAGCTCCTAACACCATGATTTACAAACTTCCTTCCCAAATTGACTCCACACTAAATAAGCATCCACCAGATCCTTTATAACAGGGGTGCACAACCTGCGGCCCGGGGGCCACATGCGGCCCTTGATACCATTCTGTGTGGCCCCATCCATCTGGTAACAGACATGTATGTCCATGTTTTGTGGCTGCTCACATGCATTTTTCATGTATTTCTCCCATTAGATGGGACTCCTGGAACTGTAACTAGACATTAATGGTATATACTGTGTGTTCAATCTGCCATAAATACAGTATTTCAGTTGTTAATACCCCTTTAAATTTTATTTTTGGCCCTTGACGTTGGTTCAGTCGGACAATGTGGCCCCCACCCAGAAAACGTTGTGCACCCCTGCTTTATAACATATCATCAATCTTAAAAAAATACAACTGAAAATGCATTTTGGTTTCTTCAGAGTTCTGAGTGTGATTCCATTTTCCTGGAACAGACGAGAACTTATTATACACAGGCGTTGTAAACTGAGAGGGGAGGCAATAAAAGTTTGGTTTGCAGACAAAAGGCCAAAATATGTTGCTTGCCAGTTATCATAGAGGTGTAATGGATTTAAAAAAGACCAAACTGTACAGCTTTTCCAGATAACGTTGAGATGCTAATGGAATTAATGCATGCCACAGATGGCAAATCTCTATGCCACCCAATGCTGTTGTAAATATCAATAGACCAGAAGATACACTTCAAAAGCAGCCTTGTCACAATTCACATTTTGTCATAAATATGTTCTTATGATCAGGGAACTTCTTGGTTTAAAGTGCCAGGATTTACATATTGGTTGAAAGGTTTAATATTATTTGTGTTTGGTATTCCAAATAGCCCATTTTGACCCTTTTTCCGTTACGCTATTCAAGGTATTGGAAAAATATTTTTATATTTTAATAGTACTGGCGTTTTCGGTGGTGATACCCATGATGTTTATATTTTTTGTTATTTATGTATTTAATTTTTATTCTACGGAAAGGAGGGTGATTTAAACTTTTATATGTTTTCATTTTTTATATATTTTAATTTTTTTCCCTTTTTTTGTCATGATTCTGAAGCTCGTATTTGAGTCTACAAAATCCATTTTTTTTTAATTTTGAACAATCATGGATTTTTTACTTCCATTTATTCTTCAGAATTGCTCATTTCTTATGGTGGCCTGCCACCTGCTGGCCAAAATAAGAATTGCAGCTTCAATACCCTTGGTCTCTTCAGCAAGACCTAGGGTACTGAATTCAATTACAATTGTCAAGAATCGTGAGCTTCTGGGTTTTTCAGGTGCCGTGATCTCACTTGATCATGACATCTAAAGGCTTTAACGACCGTGATCAGCATTATTGTCGGTCACTGCTATTAGCCATGGGTCTCTGCTGTATGAAACAGCAGAGACCCGGCGGCCAAGACACCTGTTGTACTAGCCATGTTTGCCCATTGCTCCAGCGCTGTACATGGTAGCTAAGGGGTTAAATACTAGACACAGCCACTACAGAATGTATAAAGCTGTGCCTAATAAACAATGAAGTGGACATTCCTACAGTCAACTGATCTGAGGGTATGTTCGGAATCGGACACCCTCTGACTTGATAGTCCATCAATATCTTCCTAGATAACCCTTTTAACCTGCCAGATACATCCACGGTTTCCCTTCCTGCCCCATCCTCAGCTCCTTCTCTTGTCCCATAAAGCAAACATATCTGAAAGGAAACATGCTTTCTCTGCAGTTGTTATCTTTTGTGCTGAGCGAAGTAGAATTTGATCCGAAGTTTAGGAAAAATTTGATTCGCAATTAATCTTAATTTCCGTGTACTTCGTGGTGACGAATCTTTTTTTCCTAAAATGGCGGCTACATGTGTTACAAAGTGAAAGTAAGAAACCCGGGAATGCGATATGACTCATAATACTTTGCAGCCAACCAATCAACAGATGGCCCGGTGTCCACCGTTTCACTGTGATCTGCAGGGACAGTGCAGGTTCTGTAACCTGAAGCTGAAGGGATCCATAGGAGACAGTCCACTTTGCATCAATCCCTGTGTAGGGCACAGAGCTAAAATCTAATTGAACAGTGTCCACCTTGTTTAATAGTTAATTGTTAAATAGATAAGCAATTCTATTATGTCTTGATTCTCAAATTGGGGTGAATAAGGGTACTTTCACACTAGCGGCAGCACGGATCCGGCGGGTGAAGGGGCCTGCCGGATCCGTGCTGCTGCAGGTGCACGTGTGGGGCCAGAACCGCGCTCCGGCCCCTTGAAGATTTCATGGCCCCCAAACCCCCCCCCCAGAGAGCTGCTTACCTGGAGTCTGGTCCCTGGAGTCTGGCAGGAAGGGGAGCGGAACCCTAAAGAGAAGTGCAGCCTGAAGTGAAGAGCAGCCTGCACAGCGCCCTCTGCTGGACCTCCAGAGGAAAAGTGCAGGGTGACGAATCCGTCATGAACTCCATTCAAAGTCAATGGAGGACGGATCCGTTTACTAGTGTGTCACACTGAACGGATCCGTCCCCATTGACTTGCATGTTGCGGTTTGGTCTCTGGTCTGTTCAGTTTTGTCCCCATTGACAATGAATGGGGACAAAACTGAAGCGTTTTATTCCGGTATTGAGCCCCTATGACGGAGCTCAATACCGGAATATATAAACGCTAGTGTGAAACTAGCCTAACCTGTCTAATACTACTGTTATTCTGGTGTTCACCTTGTTAAATAGATAAGCAATTCAATTATGTCTTGATTCTCAAGTTGGGTTGAATAGGCTTTCTCATTTAACCGTTATTGGGGTTTCCACCTTGTTTCATAGATAAGTAATTCCATTAGGCCTTGATTCTCAAATTGGAATAAATAAGCTGTCTATTTTTACTGTTATTGGGGTGACCACCTTGTTTAATAGATAAGCAATTCTATTACGCCTTGATTCTCAAATTGGGGGGAATAAGTGGTGTAATTTAACTGTTATTGGGGTGAACATCTTGTTTAATAGATAAACAGATCTATTACGCCTTGATTCTCAAATTGGGATGAATAAGCTGTCTAGTTCTACTGTTATTGGGGTGTCCACCTTGCTAAATAGATAAGCAATTCTATTTTGCCTTGATTCTAAAATTGGGGTGAATAAGCTATTTTTACTGTTATTGGGGTGCCCATCTTGTTTCATAGATAAGCAATTCCATTAGGCCTTGATTCTCAAATTGGGGAAATAAACTTTATCTTGTAACTGTTATTGGGGTCTCCAGCTTGTTCAATAGATAAGCAATTCTACTAGGCCTTAATTCTCGAATTGAGGTGAATAAGCTATTTTTTTTTTACTGTTATTGGGGGGCCCACCTTGCTACATAGATAAGCAATTCCATTAGGCCTTGATTCTTAAATTGGGGTGCATAAGCTGTCTAATACTACAGTTAGTGTGGGTCTCCATATTGACATTGAATAACTTATTTTACATATACATTTACTGTACATTATGTCCAACAAAGAGGTACCATGGCCCTCTTTGTAGCCAGCAGAAGTAGCAGCAGAAGAAGGGGCAGTGGTAGCAGCAGCCGCAGCAACAAGCCAGAGCTGCCACTGTCATCCATCGGTCATGTTTTGAAGAACCAAAACTGTTGTCCTTGAATGGTTGACTCGGTCTTCAACATCATCTCAACTGACAGCCAGAAGTAGGTGAGTTCCTCTGACACCACGCTGACCAAATAAGTGAAGTGTGAACTGAGCCTAATAGTGATGCCTGTCACCTGTCTGTCATACTGAAGCACAGTAACTGTTTCACTACCAGAAAGAACTAACTATGCAGGTTGCTGCACTGCACAGTGATGTACACTCTCCCTGCAGGCCGGGATACAGCTAATTTAACGCACTTTGCAACAAATTAATTCGGAATGAACCAAATTTTTGGGAAAAATTCTGCAAAGCATCCAAATCAAATTTTTTAAAACTTCACTCATCTCTAGTTGCCTTTTATTTGTTGTCTGTCACAGACAGAGCCAACTGTAGGCCTCAACATTCTCTTAAACAGGTGACAGTTGTCAGCTCATAAATCATTATTATCATTGGTGATGTCCGCATGCCCATTTGGAGTACACAGTTAGGCATCGATTCCTATAGCGGGAGGGTGACAATACACCTTTGATGACGCTCATCTTGGTTAAAGAAGAACTCCCGACAAAAATTTTATTCCATGTCCTGCTAGAAATGTACATGATATAATCTGTAGTGAATGTCATTTTCTTACCAGTGTCTGAATTTTTGACTTATATCATCCTGAAGTTTCTTATCTGTGTCATGTGACCAGCAATTAGACCCACCAACTCACACATAGACCTATGTGTGGACAGGAAGTCTAATTCTCTAAGTATTCCTATGAGACTGAAAATGAGGCTCCCATAGGATGCACCTTTCTAACAGGTCAGAGAATAAAATTTTTGTGGGAGTTCTTCTTTAAACAACAGTATCAGACAGAATGAAAGCTGTATGATTCCTATTTTGCCCAATGGAAATCATCAGAGGACTGCTAGGCTGCCTTCATGGACAATGAGATTGGTGGTAGATTCCGCCTGAGCGGTTGGCAAAAATCTCAATGCCTCAAACATCAGAAGCTTGCCTTTGAACATGGTTTACTTCCCTACTGACTACTGTATGTTCCCCAATTATTTAAGATTATTTGTAACTCTACAGAAAGATTTTACAGCAACATAAAAGTTCTGCTCTTACTTTGAGGGAATTTGGGTGGGTTGTCATTGACATCTGTCAATGTCACAGTAACAGTAGTGGAGCCTGAAAGCCCTCCAACATGGCCTCCCATATCTTTGGCCTGTATGACAACCAAAAATTCATCCTGGGTCTCCCGGTCCATGTTTGGGATTGCAGTACGTATCACCCCTGCGGAGAGAGTAATAATAACTGATGCACCTTGATCAATACTATATGGTGAGTTAGTATTGAGAGTGGAAAATTACCAAAGCAATTCATATATTATTAAATCTATGATTGCATAAGGTCGATATCCATAGACCTAGTTATCCTCCTAGATCCCTGAAAGGGTTACCCAAAATCTCTCAGTGGCCAATTAGACTAATTCAGCATGTTAACTGGAATCCAGAACGGTGGCATATCAATTTTGTACTGCAAATGTAACTTCTTTGTTGAAGCATGTTACAAACATAATCTGATTTGTCATTATGCACATGCAAAGTACATAACATAATGTGTCCAAAACCCTCAATTACTAATCGAAAAGTAAATGAATGATGGATTACATTGCTTGATTATCTGGTTTTCTGGACTCCTGCTGAGGTGCTGCTTTACAATCAGGCTGCAGGAAGCCATTCAAATTTGCAAGGATTGAACCATATTGGAAGTTGATGCATTGTAAGCATGAAAAACGGGCAAGGATCTGAGGACCAATTTGTGATGGCTAGATGACTAGGCAATTTCTAAAATTGCAGTTCTTATGGGATGTTCTCAGTATAGGGTGTTTATTACCTACCAAAAATGGTCCAAGCCGTTTTGGTGGCACAAGGGGGACATGCACAATATTGTGGAGATAATTATAAAGATAGCATAACAAACAACTAATGCTGATTGAAACTACTGAGTAATGTGTAAATCTTACAACTTTCTTCCTCTTTTAGTGTACAATTAATCCTACTTTCAGTTACCTGTTTGTGGGTCCACAGAAAAGTATGGTTGCCCTTCTAGCACAGTGTATACAAGTCGAGCGCTGTTCCCATACGTCGGGTCGTCAGCGTCGGTGGCGGTCACCTGGATCACAGAGGTTCCTGTGGGAGTTATTTGGTTTACTATTTTGTTTTTTGAACACAGTAAATGCTTGTATTGATAAACTATCCTCAGTTATAGTCTTTTGCAAATCCTTTGTAATTTCTAAATAAATTTAGGTTAGAGCTCCTGTTGAGGTTTACCTAAAATACACTGTATAGAACATCCCTAGGCTTCCTTTATAAATGTATGCATAATAGAAGAGCGCAAGGTTGTTAAAAAACCCCTGGCAATGCCTCCGGTTGGTGCCTCCCTTATCCTCTTAACTAAAATTCTCTACGGTACTGGAGATTAGAGGCCATTTTCCCCGCAAAATAGGATGGGACTGCACTGACCTCCATAAGGAGATTGAGTGTAGTAAACTTCTAGGGGCTGCAGCTGTTGATGGACAATGTCTAAACTATTATTCTTTATCTAGTAAGAAGCAATGAAGAAGCACAATGGGAAATCACAGGTCAATGTGTTTCTTCATACATCGAGTAGATAACATATAGATATTTGATAAAACATACATGGCATGTACTGTGTATGCTGAAAATGTAATTTAGCTAATATTAGTGATAATTGTGGCATTGAGAATGGACAGAATCCCTGTCCTCTAACATTTAGGACTTATAACATTCATTGACTTTTATTTCCCAAAATGGCTCTCTGTTCTTTATTCATTAATTCCAACTTATCTTCTGCAAACTGTCAGCACAATGGGATAGTTACGCATTTATCACTGTCACTTTTGCTAGTACTAAAAAATGCATCCTTGCACCTCAGTGTAGTTAAGTGCTAGCTCAGGTTTAAACACAAATACCTCAGTTCCCCCCTCACCTACGTTGGACATCTCTGGCACAGAGGCCCTGTAGGGCGGGTGCAGGAAAACAGGGGGGTTGTCATTAATGTCCTGCACCTTGATGATGAACTGGGAAGGGGGTTCAAGTGGTCGAAGGGTAAGTTTGTCCACAGCCTGTGCCAACAGCACGTACTCCTCCTTCTCTTCACGATCGAGGGACTTGGTAACATGGATATTGCCGGTTTTTTCATCAATGACAAACACAGAACCGGCGCCTTCTCCGGTCAGGAGGTACTTGGCTCGTCCTTCCCCACGATCCGCGTCTGTGTGCAGCTGTAAAGTCATAGGATGCATTATATAAAGTGATAAAAAGATTAATTGGTAGACTTTATTCAGACCTAGGGGCTCCATCTGAACGCTTCTCTTGTTATTAGTCATTTACTAACGCCTCAAAGGGCACACAACAGTTTTATGCTGTAAGCGGCCCACAAAATCACTTATGGAAGTTGTATGAATGATCTGTGCACCTGGTTGTGGATAAAAACCATTATATGTTAAATGGGTTATAAAATGCACAACAATCAATATTCAGATATAGCTGGAAGGAAGGCATGAAACTTAGCACTATGTAAATATCTTTCTTGGCCGTTATAAACCCTTCTTACTGTTCAGAAATATTTGTAGGGCAGCAAAGCTGTTCATAGACATGAGATATTCAACTAAAAAGTATTCTGAGCGACTCCTTCATCCAAGTCGTCTGTAGGTTTTTTGCCTTTGCATATACATCAGGAAACGCCACCAATGCGAGCACCAACATGTCGTGTAGATTTCAACAGCCAAACATATACCAAGAGAATGTCCTTTTATCATACATGTTGCCGGGTATATGTCAGTATAAGTTTGGATAACTGTATTGCACAGCAATGCTAAATAAATGTGAATAAAGGCAAATTTATGCCACTGTGTAATAATAATAATTATCTTTATTCATACAGCACCAACATACTCCGTGGTACTTTACGATTCAGGCGGTACAGGTACAAAATGAGATCGTACAGTGTAAGAAAACAAATTAACAATTCAAACGAGATGTAAGGGTCTGGACTGCAAGAGCTTACAGTCTATGAGGAAATAAAAATGACAAAATAGAGGTTTTTTTTAGCAATTTTCTAGCCATCTATTATAAGACAGGGTAGAATATATAAAACAACATGAGCTAGTGATATGGGAGATATGTTGTATGAAGGGATCAGATTCTAAGAAATAATGTAGAAGGTGAGGGAATGGAAATGTGTCAGATCAGAGACTGTGAGAGGCCTGCCTGAAAAAAAGGTTTTTTTAAGGGTATGCTTAAAGTGTATGTGTCTGTCCAATGTAAGGAAACATACGGTACTTACAGTTACAGACAGGGGCGGATTGGCCATAGAACTTACAGGGAAATTTCCCGGTGGGCCGATGCCCAGGGGGCCACCCGAGCCCTCCTCATGGCCGACCAGTGGAAGTTTTTGGGGAAGAATTTTATGCTGGTGGCAGTATTTTGTGATGGATTGTGCTATTTGGCTCTGTTTGAGTGATATAATGTGCCACAATATGGTATTGCTGGCCCTGCCTTCCACCAATTTGGACCTGACTACAAAACGGGGCCACTTTTAGTATTTTTTACAGGGCCACTTTAAGTTCCCAGTCCGCCCCTGGTTACAGATCCGTACTATTAGTAGCCAAAACAGCATTACAAATGTTGTGCCGTTTGGCTTCTATGTGCCCTAAAAGAATGCACTGGACATATAGTAGATGAATCCAGTGTATTCAAGAATGGAGCAAAACCCCCCACCCCTCAGGGAACTGAAGTAGAAACTTCATGTTTAGGTAGGTTAGTAGATGGTGAAAACAAAAGAAGTTAATTTTTTTACAGATTCAGTTTCAGATATAGGACATGATTTTAGAGAGTGGACAATCACTGTTTGACATATTTGCTGCCAGTTTGTCCAGTAGGGACTGTGTAGAGACAGGAGAGTTCCTAGGACTGAATCATGAGGAATCTCAACAGGAAGGGGAAGAGGCAAAGAGGTACGGCCGTCAAATGATACTCTGAAAGAGCGATCACAAAGGGAAAAAACCAAGACAGAGCAGTGTACTTAAAGCCAATCGATTGAAGCATGCTGAGGAGGAATTGATGATCTAGTGTCAAATGCCCCAAAGAGATCCAGAAGAATCAGTACAGATTTACATTTAGCCGTCAGGAGATCATTAGACACACTGGTAAGGCGAGTTTTTTTTGTAGAGCGTAGCACGGAGAAACCAGATTGTAAGGGGTCAGGAAGAGAGATGGCAGAGAGATAGTGGATGAGAATAGACAAGGTGTTCCAGCAGTATGAGATAAAGGGGAGATTAGAGGTCAATACCAGTGCAGGACGAGTCAAGAGATAGTTTATTCAATAATGGGGTTATAACAGCATATGTAAAAGAGGAGTGAAATGTAACAAAAGAAAGAGGTTATATATATATATATATATTTGCATAAATGAGGACCATATGTTCAGTAGATCAAATTAAACAGTCCAACAGAACATAGTTAACGTGAACCTTGCCTTAAAATAAGTATATTGGCTTTGACATTAACTAAAATGCAGAGCTTTAAGACAGTCTTAGGCCCCATTCACACGACCGTATGTTCATTTCCGTATCTTATCCGCATTTTTGCGGATAAGATGCAGAACCATACGGACCCATTCATTTTTCCATAGGAGAAAAAAAATGCAGAATGCACACCGTGTGCATTCCGCATCCGAATATTACGGAAGTTCTCCTGCAAAAAAAAATGAAACATGTCCTATACTTGGCCGCAAAACACGTCCATAGCCCCTTTAAAAGTCAATGGGTCCGAAAAAATGCGGAACACTACGGAAGACATTCCGTATGTCTTCCGTTCCGTTTTTATACGGATCACGGAATACATACAGTCGTGTGAATGGGGCCTTAATAAGAATACTCGCAAGCGTATGATACACCAAAATTATTAAGAGGCATGGATTAAAAATCTTGGCACATCCCTGGCAGGACCGTGCACCAGAAAATAAAATCTACACAAAGAGGTAGCGTAGGTTTAAGGTGTCAACTGGGCACTGCACATATTGATAATTGTGTGGGGCCACAGAGGTCCCCCTCTTGCCCAGATTTTGTAAAAAATTAGGTTAGGGTGCCAAAAAAGGTGCACATTTTGGAGTGAAACAGGACTTGTGAGTTTTTGACTTTTGCATGCCAGAAAAATTGGCGTAGAACAGTGATACATTCACTGTTACATATGGAAGTTATATCTTCACTGATTCCGCTTTTATACGGCAAGGTATACTTTATACGTACACTTCTTGTTAAATATTAGTAGTTTTATTCTGACGTCTGTTAATTCTTTAAAATGAGTCCTTAGTCCACACTGAAATGACCATATAAATGATGCTTATTTGCCTGTATTATTTTCTTGTGAGTGCAGCACATCAGTCAGGTAGTGACAGGTCGTATCACAAATCTGCCAGCTGGATTTATAAGTGTGAGGCATGATACAGTAGTGCAATATTTTATTTGGTGCAATATAAAGGTCTATATATCTTTTTATATACTCATTTGACATAAAGATGTCCACACCCACAAGATGAAATCTGGCCAACTGCACAATTTCTGCAGGACCCACTGGCTGCCCAATGTGTATGGGGACTGACTCTCCTCCACGGGGAAATGCTATGAGAAAGGATTTCAACAAGTCAGATGAGAGTTGGGAAGATCTGGCGATTGGCTAGTTCCATTCTCTCCAATTGAAATACACATGCAAACTCAGCCAAGCATGCATGTTTGTGGTGGAGTCAGTCATTTCTTTAATGTGTATGGCCACCTTGCGAAGAAGTGGAATTTAAATACAGACTGTTCTGAGTAACTTTGCATTGATTTACCGATCTTGAGTTATACTGTGCCTTACAATTCATTCTCATTTATAGCTGCATTCAAAACTGCACGCTGGCCTCTGACATCATATGTCCCATTTGGTTTAGTATTTGTACAGAGCGTACTCTTGCTGATTTGCATTCTGGTCAGTGAAGTCTTTACACCGAGTACAGTGCAGCTGCATTGTTGGGTTGTGTTTGTGCTGATTCAACAGCATTGTATAAGTATGAAGCCGCATTTACAGTGCTGACGAGCAATTATCAGAAAGGAAGCATTCAGTGCTTGTCAGTGGAGGTAAACAGCAGCATTTACATGCAGCAATAACAACTACTGTATGGATATGAACAAAGGCTACTGCAATCGCTCATCCTCATACAGATTCATTGCTCCTGGGCAGCAGATCGCTGTTCACACAGCACGATCTGCTGCCGAGAAATGATGATTGAGGTGTCCGCACCAAAGATCATTTCACCTCATGAACGACCGTTCTGCTCATTCATCAGGTGATCTGTGGCTCCTTTATAGGGGTTGTTTATCGGGAATGAGTGTTCGAAGGAATGTTTGTTCCCTATAATCTGCCAGACAATTGGCAGTGCAAATGAGCTCTAAGACATACAGTTTCACAGACGCACAGGGGGTCATTTACTTAACTGAAATACGCCTAGTTTCGCCGCAATCTGTGATTTCTCCCCGCTCATGCCAGGTCTAAATAAATGGGTATGGCGTGGGCGTGGAAGAGGACATTTGGAAAATTGCTTGTGCAAAAACGTTCCCATTAATGTGAGCTTGCTGTGTTTTACAGTGGCCATTAATGGGCTTATTCTGCTGCTCTGTTAAATAAAAACAAAAAACCGTGAAGTGGAATTGTGGCTGCACACAGTAGAGAAGGGAAAAACTTTTATTTTAACCGGTTGTGTTTTCTTGATACATGGAATGAGCCTCCTCTATTGGTCCCACTGATCACATGACACCTGTCAGCTAATAGTGCTGTTAGGTCTTACTAGTCCCTGAACATCAGATTGTGACAAATGTTACATTATTAGGGCTGTTTTCATCTGTAACTAGGACTTCTGTGGGCGAAATTTTTTTTTTTTTTGAATGGGGTACAGTATAAAGAAGTAATAACTTTCTTCCACTAAGTATAAAAAAAAACGTAATATCTCCTCAAATGTGTCTGAAATCATTGTACAAATGCATATGCCCTATATAAGCTATATTATGTATTAAAATAAGCAGCAGACTATACGGTTTCTATTAGTTGGCTTACTTTGTGACTGAATTTTGCATCAAATTTTGGTGTAATTTTGACACATATTGTAGTATCTTAAGTCACCCTCTATTTCCAACAAGCTACCTTCTTTCCCTGGTAAGTCACCTGTTCCCAGAAAAAAAAGTGTCTCCACGAACATACCTTTGTGGAGCTTATATTATCAGGAGTAGTGTGAATATGAACTTTTATTCTTTCAAATTTGGCTCTTGCAAGTGCACTGAAGGTGGAGCTCCACTGTGAAGTGCTCTCTGCATTGAGCTGCTTTACAGACACCCCCATCTGTAGTATCCAACTAGAAGGAGAGTGGAGAGCACTTCATCATGAAACATCTCCAGGGCATTTGCAGTATCAGTGCCATGCAGAATAAAAGTTTATATTCACACTATTTTGGATAATAAAAACTCCATAAAATGTACATTTGCATTGCTCTCCCCAGCCCATACCTATCGTTGTCAGCAGTTTTGCAATGCACAAACTGCTGACAGACTCCATTTAATAAATGCACTACAAGGCATGCAGCCAGTTTTTTTTTAGTGCAAAGTACACAACAATTATGCAATTATGGTTTTGATTAGAAATGCTTCCCCTACGTGTGTTAAAATAGTAAAACACATAACTATTTGTCACAGGAAAAAATAAAACTCCGAGGATGCTTTCACATGTGATGTTTTGATACAGATTTTCAAACAAAAGCAAGAATTCCTTTTGAAAACATAAGATGACAAGGTAATAATGTGCTATGAAAAAGAGCTATATCACATTCTGCTTCTTCACCGAAAGCATTCTGAAGGAAAGATTTATATATTTCCAATTCACCCTGAGCCATGACATAAAGTTTGCAGTTTAACTCTCAAGATGAAGATTAAATAAGATATTTTTCTTCTGATTTGTGATAACAGAAGTACTGCAGATTAAAGGAAAAAAAGACGAATGGGCTGTTCTAAAGATGAAAAAGGCAGAGGTAAGTAAAAGAAATAATGGAGAAACAAAGAACAGTCTGAAGCCCAGAGAGAAACCATGTCCAGGGCATCTACTTAGTTTTTTCAATCACCATGTTCAAGAGCCATTCTTGACCAAGTCTAGACAAAGTGCTGCAGAATTTCAGGATTCAGTAATTACAGCTGAGCTTTACATTCATGTCCATCCCTTTACTCAATAGATACTACAGATACTTCTATCTTCTACAGATACTTTTCCCTAATGATTGTAAACAGCTTTACATTGGGTGAAGATCACTATAGCTTAGATTTTGTTTTTCAAGCTTTGTAGGAAATTAAGGCCCCTTTCACACGGGCGTGATGCGAACGCATTGCACCTGCACTGAATCCTGACCCATTCATTTCAATGGGTCTTTTCACATGAGCGATGTTTTTCACGCATCAGTTCGCCGTTGCGTGAAAATCGCAGCATGTTCTATATTCTGCGTTTTTCACGCAGCCCTGGCCCCATTGAAGTGAATGGGTCTGCGTGAATCACGCATTGCATCCGCACACAACGCGTGATTCACTGATGGTTGCTAAGAGATGTTGTTTGTAAACATTCAGTGTGTTATCACGCGCGTGCGAAATGCATCCATACGCATCGCACCCGCGCGGAAAAAACTGAACGAACGTACGCAATGACTGCGATTGAGTGCGGATTGGTGCGATTTTTCCGGAACGCACCCTGAACGCATCCGGACTGAATCCGTGACGCTCGTGTGAAAGGGGCCTAAGTGAAAGACTTTTGAGGCTGGTAGCTGAAGCTGAGTGAATCCGCTATGTTCTCCTGAAGAGGCTCAGTGAATCTCCTATGTCCCACAAGAAGATACGATGCATTGCATGAGACTCACATGTTGCAGCCATCAGGAAATACCATCCATTATGAACTGATGTGGAGTAGAAGAGAAAAAGCTATCATATGGGCAAGCTAATGTGGAGTCAACACAGGTAGGGTCAGAAGTCACAGCGGGAAACATTGGTTGCAGGTCACTGTCTCAAGTTGGCCATACATTATACTCTCAAGAGATGTCAGCAGATGTCAGGGGAAAGAAGGACCAAACTGTTGGACTTTTATTCAGAAGGTAGATGTGCTGTTGTCAAAGGATAATCCAAGCATGCATGTGTATGTGGAGCTGTTGGCTGACAGCTATGTAATGTGTATGTCCATGTGTATGTCATGGCACAAGCAAATGCCAAGCTCACATACAAGAACATGGGCAGAGAATGAAAGCTTTTACTCTGGTTAAGCACACAGAACTGAATGAGCTCTAGAATGGCCCATATGATGTTATGAGCACATGCTATACAGCCCATTTTAGGCTACTTTCACACTAGCGGCAGTGGATTCTGGCAGGCTGTTCCGACATGTCGTAGTTTTGGTCCGGCGCCTCTCGGCAAGTTTGCCATGCTGCGGCCGGAACAGCGGCCCGCCCCTATTATAGAGAATGGGGCCGGAGCGTAGTTCGGCTGGAACAGCCTGCCAGAATCCACTGCCGCTAGTGTGAAAGTAGCCTAAGAGCCTATGAAGAAGCATATAGGACACCAGGAGAAATGATGACACAGATAAATGACAAAATAACCTAACTCTGAATCTGTCGATTAAGCCCTCAGATCTACTGAGCAAATGTGTTCAACCAAATCAGTTTGTACTTGGCAGTAATCTTTTGATAGTAACGAACATATTATAGTCTTTTGATGAAGGGGTTCTCCGGGAATTAAGAAAATGAAAATACTTATATTACTATACATAAATTTGCAAATACATTTCATTAGGAGAAATAAAATGGCCACAGTCCTATTAGTAACATAAAACCTATCCTAATCACACAGCAGGACAAGTTACTTCAGGACACTGAGCTAAAGAGCTGCCTCATCCTCCTCTCTGCTCTCCTTGTCAGGGATTATGATCCTTAATACAGCTGATAAGATCTTCAACTGAGTCTCCATAGGAATGGAGTCCATGAGGAGACATGAAGTACAGAGAGGAGGTGGGGGTGGAGATAATGAGCAGCAGCTCTTGTATGCAGTCTCCATTACCACAGCCCCACATTACCACAGTCTGTCCTGTCTGTACTTTATGTCTCCTTCTGAACTCCATTCCCACAGAGATTCAGCTAAAATTCTTGAGCTGTATTCAGGACCACAATCCCTGACATGTAGGAAAGGAAGATGAGGTAGCTCTTTAGCTCAGTGTTCTGAAGTAACTTTTCCTGCTGTACAGGTTTTGCAATCTAATGATTGTTCCCTGGGCAAAAAAAGCCATTATAACTAATGAAAGGTATTTGGGAATATATTTATAATAACGTAATATTTAAAGTGTAACTGTCATGTTTTCATCAAAAAATCAATTTTAGCATATGTTACTGCTGCTGCAGCATTATGCATGGAGCAATCTTTAGTTTCTTCACATACCACCGTTTTCCTTGAGTTTTCCCTTAGTTATGGCTGTTTTAACCTCTACAATATGAGGATCTTCTCAAGATGGCTCCTCTGCCAGTCCTTTGAGGCCATAACTGCTTTCACTCACTTTACATACACACTTGCTCTAGCCAGAAGCTTCCTGCCAGCCAATCGGATTGGATTACTGACTGACACACCTCCTCACTCTGAAGTCTAATGCAGGCATGCAGTGTGAAGGAACGCCCCTCTGTCTTCCTGTCTTCTTAGATGAGCCATAGCAACGGTCTTTTAAGGGACCAGTGGAAAGGGACAGGAGACATTAATGAAAGCTGTTATTATAAGGTAATTACAGATCTTTTGGCAATCAGTGACAGACTAACTCAGGTATACATGCCTAGCTCTAATGAACTAGCAAAAAAAAAAAAAATATGACAGTTACACTTCAAGTATTTTAATTTTCTTAATTCCTGGAGAACCCCTTTAAGCTGACCCATCTAAATAGCATTCATCTACTATAATACTACAGTATACAGTGGTGCTTGAAAGTTTCTAAACCCTTCAGAATGTTCTATATTTCTGCATAAATTTGACCTAAAAGTACATTGGATTTTCACACAAGTCCTAAAAGTGGATATAGATAACCAAATCAAATGAATCAAAATTGGTCTATAATAATCAATATTAGTCTTGGTCATTTATTTATTGAGGAAAATGATCCAATATCACATGTCTGTCAGTGGCAAAAGCATGTGAACCTTTGCTTTCAGTATCTGGTGTGATCCCATTGTGCAGCAATAACTGCAGCTAAACATTTCTGATAGTCGTTGATTAGTCCTGCACATCGGCATAGAGGGATTTTAGCCCACTGCTCCGTAAAGAACTGCTTCAACTCCATTATGTTGGTGGGTTTCCTTCCACGAACTGCTCACTTCAGGTTCTCCCACAACATTTCTATTGGACAAAGGTTAGGACTTTGACTTGGCCATTCCAAAACTTTAACTTTATTTTTCTTTAACCATTTTTTGGTAGAATGGCTTGTGTGCTTAGGGGGTCTTCGTCTTGCTGCATGACCCACGTTCCCTTGAAAGTCAGCTCAGAGACAGATGTCCTGACATTTACGTACCTTTAGAATATGCTGGTATAGGTAAGAATTCATTGTTCCTTCACTGAAGGCAAGACATCCTGGCAGCAAAACAGCCCCAAACCATGGTATTACCACCACTGTGTTTCACAGATGGGATGAGGTTTTTATGCTAGAATGTAGTGGTTTCCTTTCTCCCAACATACCACTTCTCATTTAAACCATAAAGTTCTATTTTGGTCTGGTGGTTTGGTCTGGCTTGTTTAGGTGATCTTTAGTAAACTGCAGATGGAGCAGCAATGTCCTTTTTTGACAGCGGCAGCTTTCTCCTTGTAATTTTGCCATGCTCAACAATCAAGAACATTAACATTAGCTAATGTGAAAAAGGTCTCAAGTTGCTTAGAGGTTACCTTGGGTTCCTTGTGACCTTGCAGACTACAAGGTTTGCCGTCGATCTTTGTTGGTTAACCATTCCTGGGGGGGAAGGGGGGGGGCGAGGGTCGGGGGTAATAATGGTCTTGCTTTTTCTCCATTTGTACACAATCTGACTGCACGTTCATGGTGTCTAAGCTGCTTAGAGATAGTTTTGTAACCATTTCCAGCCTGATGAACATAACAACTCCTCTTCTGATGGAAACATAAGACATTACATTTTCATCCGTTAAAGAGGTTGTCAGACGATAAGCTTGTACGGGCGCTACCTTCTCTTCTCTATTTACCTGCTTGCTATCGTAACTGCAGCGATGAGCAGGTGTAATTGCAAGTATGGCATTTCCATTCACTTCTATGTGACAGCTCATGTCTGTTCAAGTGAATACTACAGAGCCGCCCCATAAAAGTTAATGGGGACACCATAGTTATAATTACACTTGCTTACAACTGCAATTCCTGCGGCGAGCAGGTAAACCGAGCAGAGAAGGCAGTACTTGTATGAGCAACGCTTTCCCTTCATATAACTGATCGGTGGGGGTGCCGTCAGACTGACCCCCATCAACCTGATATTGATGACCTATCCTGAGCAAAGGACATCAATAGAAAAAAGCGGACAACCCCTAAACGTATCCATTTTTTTCAGATTATGCTTTTGAATCTTCAAATCTTTATTTAAAAAAAAAAGAAAGTTTTCAAAAAACATACAGTATACTTTAAAAAAGGCACAAATTTATTGAAACGTACCCACATCCATCAAACATAGAAGTTAAAAAAAAAGGGAAGGAAAACCACAAAATTGCAAACGTTAAATGTATAGCCCCCAAGTTCAGTTGTGGGGAGGTATTAGTGACTGACAGCTAGCTCTGTATACACACTTATACAGGAAAGGTTATGAATCACTGATAACAACTAAGGCTAGTTTCACACTAGCGGGAAAAGGATAGTATCTGCATACAAAGATTCTGTCAGGCTGTTCCTCTACTGGAACTGCCTGCAAGAACAGTTTAGCGATAGTGTGAAACTTGCCTAAATGGGCTGTCTTAAAATCAGAAAGAGCAGAGATTATTTCCCATAAAACTATATATTAATCTGTCCTGCTCTAAACCATGCTGCCTGCAGTTTACACTGCATTTTCTGCTGACAGGTCCCCTTTAATACTTTTATAATTTTAATAATTTTTGTGAAACAGGAAAAAAAATGAAAACGGTTTTCCGAGTTACATATATTGATGACTTATCCTCAGGATAGGTCATCAATATCAGATCGGCGGGGGTCCGACACCCGGCACCCCCGCCGATCAGCTGTTTGAAGAGGAGGCGCGCGCCTCCTCTTCAACAGCTGACGACACCCGGCACCCCCGCTGATCTGATATTGATGACCTATCCTAAGGATAGGTTATCAATATATATATAACTCGGAAAACACCTTTAAAGGGAACCTGTCATCTCCGAAACACCCCCTGAACTAGAGTAAGCGGTGTATAATGTAAGTGACATCGAGTCTGGTTATGTCATTTTTATCTTCATACTCCCTTCCATTCTGACGCTGTGCTCCCACAAACCTGCAGTAAAATGCACTCAGTGGACTCCAGTGCTCACTCACATAATGGAGACGACTCAAAGAAGAGTCCTCTGAATGCATTTTACTGCTGGTTTGTAGGAGCACAGCGTCGGAATGGAAGGGAGTATGAAGATAAAACTTACACATTCAGATTCAGCATCATTTACACTATACACCGCTTACTCTAGTTCAGGGGGTGTTTAGGAGATGACAGGTTCCCTTTAAATATAGATAGTGACATTGAAAAATTAAAAACAAGCCACCAAAAATTATCTGGGCTCTGTTCACATTTTTTAGCTTTACATTTGTCCATATGTAGGGAAAAAAATCTACCAACATACTGTATGTACATCCCAAGCATATGCCATTGAGCAGTTGCTCGGCTATTTCCGTAGGCTCCATAGAAATAAATGGGAGCTGTGCCCGCGCTTGCGCGGTGCGCTCCCATTCATTTCTATGAGCGCAGCGGGGAGCTGCGCCTGGTGGTGGCACGGAGCTCCCCGCTTTGTTCTCGAAATAGGTGCGGGTCCGAGCAGTGGGACCCGCAGCTATAAGACAATGGGGGCATATCCTAGCGATATGCCCCCATTGTCTGACATGGGACAACCCCTTTAAGGTATCTCAAAATATGAAATACAGACATAGCCTTATGTACACTCAAGATACAGTGCAAACCTCATGAACACATGATCTGCACAACGTTCGGCTCTCTTATAGTTGAATATGATTTAGATTATATGCGAAACTAAATAATCAACAGCATTGTTCTAACCGCACAGACTGCCTATTGTATGTACATATTAATACAATGTGGTGCCTAGAATACAACACTAAAATAAGCAATACACAATGCTACGGACAAGATGAATACTTTTTACTGATCTCATGTGTTCATCTACTCACTGCTATTGTTCCTTAACCCACTGATATCTGTTAGTATAAAACCCACAGTCAAAAGTAGAATGTGTACTAGAATATATTGGTGCATATCCTAGCACCATATGGAAATATTTTTAGTTGCAAATTTTGAGTGGATCAGGAGAGTAGTAGTCAGTGAAAACTGAGGCATGAATGAAATCTGTAAAAAGTTCCAGGAGTTCCTTAGGTTAGGTCATCAAAATCTGATTGGTGGGAGTCTGACTCTTGGCACCCCCACTGATCAGCTGTTTGAAGAGGCTGCGGTGCCCTGGTACCAGGCACTGCCCCTACACATTGTAATTTCCTGTGCTTGGTATGCTGTAAGTTTGTGAGCACCGTGGCCTTTTCAGACAGCTGATTAGTGGAATCGGACCCCTGCCGATCAGATATTGATGACCTAGTGTAGACAATCAACCAGCTATTTGGCCAAAGGAGTAATCCGGGAGCATGGATTCTGCTCTAACCAGTGTGGTACACATGGAAACCAAGGGCAAACAATCCAGCTCAACCAGAAAAGTAAAATCTCCTTCTTCTTTACTGGATAAATAAAATAGCCATAAATCAGAGCAGTGAGTACAAAAAAATACTGCCGCGTTTCAATCTTGTATGCGAACTTAGTCATAACTAATATTACATACGTGCTCGAAGCGTGTCAATATTTTTTTACTCACTGCTGTGACTGTTTTATTTATCCAATAAAGGAGATTTTACTTTTCCGGTGGAGCTAATTTGTTTGCTCTTGGTTTCCACTGATGACCTACCTTGAAGAGAAGATATCAATGTTCAGCTCCTGGAAAACTCTTTTAAGGGCTTGTTCATATCTGTCTTGGAGGCTCCCTCACACAGTGCGCCAAAAAGAGTGCACAAAAAAGCAGACCCTTGAATGGACCCCATTATATATAATGAGGTCTGTTTGGCTCTGTTCGTTTCAGTTATGTGCCAGATCAGGGCTTCTGTTATTTTTCTTGTTCTACTCCTCTATCGCTGATGTGAATGTGGCCTAAAACTATGATGGTATGATGTTTGTAAAAACCGCAAATCTTTTGGGACCCTGGGTTCAGCCTGCTCCTCACTTGCAGCAATTACGTTTTCTTCTAAATCCAGCTCAATGTTCAGCGCAGTCAGCTGTGGGATCCACAGTCTTGTTCTCACAGAACACAGTTGATTTCTAAAGTCTAATCTTGGTTCACCTTAAAATAACACTGTAAATTACCTGTCTAATAGCTCCATACAGTTCTCTGAACAATATGCACAATACCTTTATATTTAGCTACTGTCAAATCAAACACCTACATTAGCAAAGTAATGGTATGACTAAGGAGGCCTTAAGAAGCTGTCAGTGTAGGTAGTGCTCAAAGTTATGGCTGTAAATGACGTCCAATTTTCCAATTGGTGGCCATAATGAAAGTTCATAATATATACGGATTGGTCAAGAAGCATCACCTAACCAGGAGAGGATGACGAAAGATAGGCATTTTACCGTTTCATTAAAAAAAAAAAAAAAAAAAAGCTTAGAACTTGATGGCAGAAATGCATCTCAAAAATGTTGGGACAGGGCCATGTCTACCATTGTGTAGCATCCTTTTTCTTTTAACAAGAGTTTGTAAATGTCTGGGAAGTGAAGAGATAAAGAGATGGAGTTTGGGGAGAGGAATGTTTCCCCATTATTGTCTCATGTAGGCTTCTACCTGCTCAACAGTCCTGGGTCTTGTTTGACGGATTTTTTGTTTCATGATGTGCAAAATGTTTTCTATTGGTGAAAGTTCTGGACTGCAGGAAGGCTAGCACCTGAACTCTTCTTCTGCGAGGCCATGATGTTGTGATGGATGCAGTATGTGGTTTGGCATTGTCTTGCTTTCCCTGAAAGCCTTGCATGTGTGTTCTACTGTTCAGCTTTCATAGTATTTTTCCAATGTTTAAGTTGTCCATGCCAAAGGCACTGATGCAACCCCATATCATCTGAGATGCAGGCTTTTGAACTGTGCACTGATAACAAGCTGGATGGCACGGCACCTCTCCTCTTGAGTCCGCAGAACAAGGTGTCCGTGATTTCTAATAAGAATTTCAAATTTTGGTTCACCTGACCACAGAACAGTTTTCCCTTTTAACTCAGTCCATTATAAATGAGCTTTTGCCCAGAGAAGATGGTAGCATTTCTAGATCATGTTGACGTTTGGTTTCTTCTTTGCACGATACAGCTTTAACTTGCATTTGTAGATTGTACAGTGAACTGTGCTCACAGACAATGATTTCTGGAGGCCTTTCTGAGCCCATGCAGTGACTTCCAGTACAGAATCATGCCTGGTTTTAATTCAGTGCCACCTGAGGGCCTGTAGATCACGAGTATCCAATACTGTCAGCCTTGACCCTTTCTACATAGATTTCTCCAGATTCTCAGAAACTTTTGATGATATTATGTACTCTACATGGTGGGATATTCAAATCCTTCATAATTTTTCAGAGGAACATTTTTTCACAATTTTAGACTGTTTTTCACAAATTGGTAAAATTGGTCCTTTTTTGCTTCTGAGAGACTCTGCCTCTAACACACTCTTTTTATACCCAGCCGTGTGACTTAGTTCCAAATTGTTCCTGCAACTGTTTTTTTCTATTAGTACCACTTACTTTTCCAGCCTTCTGTTGCCTATGTCTCCATTTTTTATGTATTGCTGTCATCAAGTTCTAAATGTGAGAATCTTTTACATGAAATGGTACAATGTCTCACTTTCAATATCTGATATTTGCTCTATCGTGAATACAATATGGGTCTATGAGATTTGTAAATCATTGCATTTATTTATTTTACACAGGTTCCCAACTTTTTTGGCATTGGGGTTGTATTATGATAGCACAATATAGGTAGCTCTAAGGACCCGTTTACATGAACAGATTATTGGTCCAATTATCGAGAACAAACCTTTGGAAAAACACTGCTTCCTGTAGTTGCCCCCAGTAAACATGCCAGTAATCACTCGACAAACAAGCAAAATTGTCCCCAGACATAATCAGTGTTCCACTCCTCTTATTTTTATGTTTTTGTTACTTAAAGGGAACCTGTCACGTCAGGAACACATATAAACCTGCTAGCATTACCTTATAGTAGCCCCCAGTCTGTTCCTATTAATGGTTTTGATGTGGTAGTTGGATGGTTAATAGTTGATAAAAACGCTCTTTTAAACACCATGAGCGCTGTCTTTCAGCTCAGCTTCAAGTCAAGGGGGCAGTGGCTTCCTTGCTTCAAGTCACAGAAACCACACCCTCTAACCGTCCCGTCTCTCTTCTGATTGACATACTGCCTTGCGTCTGGCTCAGGAAGCAGAAAGTATAGCGAGCGCTCTCGCTCTCAATGTCCGGCGCATGTGCAGTGTGCCCTCTTGAAACGGGCACGCAGCAGGAGATGGACATGGAAGCGCGCCTTACAACAGAGCGCACCCTGCATTCAGTGGTGTCAGACGCAAGGCAGTATGTCAATCAGAAGAGAGGGGACGGTTAGACGGCGTGGTTTCCTTGACTTGAAGCAAGGAAGCCACTACCCCCTTGACTTGAAGCTGAGCTGAAAGACAGCGCTGATGGTGTTTAAAAGAGTGTTTTTATCAACTATTAACCATCCAACTACCACAACAACACCATTAATAGGAACAGACTGGAGGCTACTATAAGGTAATGCTGGCAGGTTTATATGTGTTCCTGACGTGACAGGTTCCCTTTAAGAGGACCTCATGGACCACATACTGGTTTCTTGGCTTGCATCATTTAGACTTACAAGCAACCCATGTGTCCTGTATTTTATGATAACTAATATATTCCGATGTTTTTATAATTTACCCATGTTAAGAAATTCTTAAATTCTTTTTACAGGCTATCATTCCATAGGATTAAATATATATATATATATATATATATATATACCTCCTCCCCTTTGACTGGTTGAGGAGGGCAGACTGTTATTCATATGCATGGAATGTGGGGGTGAACTTCGAAACCCCAAGTATTCTGCACTCCCCACAGTCTCTCCTTTTATCAGACCTATCCAGTGTTTATTTACCTGGACAACCGACTCTTAGCTCATCACTATTTCCTGACTTTTTTTTTTATACCCTTTCTCTTTAGTATTTTCTGACGTCCCTTTCCTCAACCTCCTAGACTTCCTTTGCTCTCCCCCCTTCACCTCCTTGTTTTATTTCTCCTTCTGTCTTTCCTCTTCTCTCCCATCGATAAAAATATTCATATACTCAGTATCTCAGGAGCAAACGACCTCCCAAAACCTTTCTAAATTTAGCAGTTGGTTCTCTTAACTGCAAGGGCCAACATAGCCCTAAAATGCGATCCATTGTGCCGAACCTCTATTAAAAAAAAACATTTTCAAGTAGCCATCTTGCAGCAGACTCATCTCTGCTCAGTTAAACCACTTAAACGTGAATCCTTGGCTTCCTTCTGCCTGAAATCCTGCAGCACCAGCATTTTAATCTCATGTTTCACTTCATGAGAGTTTATATACTCTCGCACTGATGGTTTTATGGTCCTTTTCAAGGCATATATTGCTTCTCATATTTATACTTTCACCTCCTTTTACTTACTTAACAATATATACCATTACTTAAAACTCCTAGATGACTTTGTTGGTGGACTGTTTGTTGTAGCAGGGACTACATTGTGGCCCTAGAACTTTTCTTGTCAAGGCCTCCCACCTGTCCTACTCCTTCCTTTGTTGAATTAATAACCACCACAACCACCAATTGACTAGACTCCGGGGGAGGGGGGGGGGCGGGAATTTATCATTGTAGATGTGTTTAATTTTTAGATGGGAGTTGCTATGCGCACTATGGAGCATAGTAATAATACATTTCAGTAAAGGTATGCCTGGAGGATGCCTGGTGTGGAGTTGCAACTTTTTATAAAATCGCATATAATAAATACGACAAAATGTGATCTACAAGAAAAACTCAACCAAATTGTCACTCCACTTCTGAAAGTGGCGCAGAATGGCACAGGCAGCCAAATGTCACCAGCGGTTGTGCACCATCAATAGCAACATTTTAATGTAAAGAAAACTGGGGTAACATATTTGATAAATGTCACCCCTGGTGTCCATTACACCCATCTGACCAAGACTTGGATTTTATTTTGCAAACATTGTGACTTACAGCTGCCACAATCTGTGGAAACTGACACTATTAAATGACTTGTCCAGCTTTTTAATTTTTTTTTGTTCATACCGCCAAGGCCTACCACCAACCCCCATCCCTCCCTGCCCCATCCTCCGGACTTGTGGCAGGAATGGTTAGTTACGTATGCTGCTGCAGCCAATGACTGACTGCAGCAGTGACGTGTCCCCAAGCGGCACATGATCCAATGATATGCTACTTAGGGGACATGTCACACATGACCCTCATCCATTCATGACGTTTACAAGCGGAAACTGCAGTCCAGTGCATGCAGAGGTGTCCAAGTGGCAGGGAGCAGATACGTATGCTTTCTTCTACTGGTCTGGCTGATGGGGGAGATGAACAAAAAAAAATTCATCTCAGTAACCATGACATTACTGGTCTCAATCCATCGACAGTGGCAAGTGAAACTTAATACTTCACTATTAAATGATCGACTAGTCCTACAAGGTGTAAAAAAAACTCCTGATAAATATTTTCACACTATACAATGATGATAATATAGCCCATGCTTTCTGCAGACCTATAAAAGTTGTCAGGGTGGTTTGATAAAATATTGTGCACGTCTTAAAAGTGAATACAAACGATAGAAAATCTCTTGTCTCAAATACACTGACCTATAGATGATATAAGAATTTATCTCATGTAAAAGCAGGAATCTCTTAGCATAGTATGCTTGGCTGCATAGCTAGAGGTATAACAAGCAGAAAGAGGGAGATTGTGATCCCTCTGTATAGAGCTCTAGTAAGACCACATCTGGAATACTGTGTTCAATTCTCGAAACCTCACCTATAAAAGGATATTGCTAAAATAGAACGGGTCCAAAGAAGAGCTACAAAAATGGTGGAAGGTCTAAAGCATAGAACTTATCAAGAAAGACTCAGAGTTCTTAATATGTATAGTCTGGAGGAAAGAAGAGAAAGGGGGGACATGATTGGAACCTTTAAATATGTTAAAGGACTGAATAAAGTTCAGAAGGCAAGGGTTTTTAATAAGAAACTGAACACAAGAACAAGGGGGCACAATCTGAGGTTAGTTGGGGGACAAATCAAGAACAACATTAGAAAATATTATTTCACTGAAAGAGTAGTAGAAGCTTGGAACAAACTTCCAGCAGAGGTGGTTGATACATCCACAGTAACTGAATTTAAACATGCCTGGGATAAACATGTATCTATCCTAAGATAACAATAAAGGAATAATAAAAGGGCAGACTAGATGGACCAGGTGGTCTTTTTCTGCCGTCAATCTTCTATGTTTCTATAGTCACCATTCAAAACTCTTATGTGTACCAACAAACTTGCTAGAATTAAATACAGTTTACTTTTCAGGCCTAAAGATTAAGGAGAAATAGACCTCTTACCAGGTGGTCACACATTATTCTTACATTATTGATTGTGCGACCAAAGCTTTATGCGTCCAATCTGGAAAAGGTTTTCTAAGATACCTCCATCTTTCTCTGGTTAAGTCAGGTACATTTACAGTAGCTCATCTATGAAAACCTCCTACTATAGGACCGATAATCAGTTGCTGTACATATTTACTTAATCCATCCCCTTTATTTCTGATTTTAGGCAATCCAGACTTTTCTTCTGGACTTGATGACTCAGTATTTAGGTACTGGATTTCTGAGAGGCAATCCAAAGTTATAAACTTCAGAGAAAGCATGAATGGTCCTCCCCAGAAACACTCTTGTTCATAATGCAACCAAATCCCTGTGGATACTGTGAAATATGGCAACTGTATCGTTTCTTTTTCACACTACCTCTTAGAGTTAATTTCACTGGTGACCCTTCTCCCTTTGAAGACCTTTGTATGGGGTCTAGCCACATTCACCATACCTTATCAATGAAGATTTCCATTCATCTTCAATAGCTGTTGGCCAAACACCTGCTCAACCAACAGCTGTCTCTCAAATTTACTTACCCTTGAAACCTACATATAGTTATGCTGCTCTTTTTAATTAAAACAAAATTTTAAAAAATGGTCACAATGGATCAGCTAGTTCTACTGACTTTAAGCAATAGGTTGGGCAAATATGCATATGTTTCTAGTATGTCTGCACTGCATGCATCTCATATCTATCTATCTAGATGGCTTTATCAGATAATGAAACAAGTCGGTTACTGCAGTAACATGGATCAAACCTTTTTAGTGCATAGAGGAAATGGTGAGTAAAGAACAGCTGCAAATAAATCATTCTCCTGCCATTCCTTGTTGCGGTTTGCTGAAAACTGTGTAAGCATACTGCTTTTGATGTATATGCCAAGGAAAAGGACCTGACTAGAAACAGAAAAGGCAAACATACTGGTCATAGAGAATATTGCTGCTCACAGGATGCATTCTTCTAACAAGAAACTATTCACAACCATTTAGACACTCGTCAAAAACATTCCTAGATGATTTTTTTAACCTTAGATTAGCATGTAGTAGTTATACAGTACTCTGTGCAATACAGTAAAAATACTATATGATGCTACAAGCAGATTATTATCTTTATCTTATTACTGTGTTTACAACATACATGTCAGAATAATGTTCAGAGCTGTATGGGGCTTCCATGAGAAAATCAGAACAATGCTAATACACATAATTATAGCCTTGTGATCTTAAAGGGATTGTCTTATGAAGACAACCCCAACTCATATGTTGTTAAGGCACAAGGACATCACAGAAAGAGTAGGACCCTCTCTATGAGCCAAAGCCATTTTGTAAGACCAGCTCCCGTTCTGGCAGACATGAGCCAATCAGGCCAACACTAATACATATAAGTATAGCCTTTTGATCTTCAAGGAGTTGTCTTATAAAGATATTCCCAGTTCAAATGTTGTATGTGCCACAAGTTAGAGCTAATTCTCTAAAACCAGTTCCTGTTCTGGCAGACATTCGTGTATGAAATGGACAGCCACTATGTAATACTACATCTCACTTGCTGTGGTCACAGAGCTGTAAAGTGATACTTATAGGACAATTTCCCATGGGACTTAAAAAGCTGTGGAAGAAGCTGTAACAAAGCTCCACCAAAACCTGTATTAGTTACATTAAGATGATATCATGGACTGTGCTGCAGATTTCACTCTACTGTATGTGTTGCAATGAGTGAAATCCATGGTGGAAATCAGCAGTATGAATTAATACGCTGAGGATTCAAAATCCACACTGCATTTTCATTTCCACCTGGATTCTGTGTAATTTTTTTATGCAGTTTGTGGATTGGATTTGGCTTGCTATTGTAAAATGCTGCAAACTTTCTGCCCACAATTCTGGGGTCAAAAATCTGCAGCCTATGTGGACGCACTTATAGACTTTCAGAAGCACCCACTTCCCTGTGCCTCCCATTACATACTGCGGCATATGGAGGTTCTTCTCTGTCAGTTTCTGACAAATAAAATCATGTCATGCTACATGCTACTTTTCAGTTTTATTATTACAAAAAAAGTTTAAATGATCCAATAAATTTCGTTCCACTTCACAATTGTGACCCACTTGTTGTTGATTCTTCACCAAAAATGTAAAATGTTATATCTTTTTGTTTGAAGCCTGAAATGTGGCAAAAGGTTGAAAAGTTCCAGGGGGCCGAATACTTTCGCAAGGCACTGTATATATATATATGTTATAATGTTTATCATAATTTATGATCAAATCCCATAATGAATTAGCCAATGAAACTGAAAATTGTATTTGAGAATACGTACTTCTACTACTACTATCTTTGTAATATTCAGTTTTACACCTGTCCATGAGCTACAGCTTTAACATTTAGACAAAGTGGAAATTTTCCCGATACCCCTCATATGACACACTCAACTAAGAATACAAATGCCTGCAAATTCCTTTTCAATATAAATATAGATATATGGATGGAAAGTTTACCCATTATATAGAATTTATTTACCAGAGGAGAGATTAAGGGACTATTCTCCAGCGCGTCTCATTTCTCCCAAAGTCATGATTCTCGGCGTAGCTCATTCATCTGGTGCTGAGCTATTTAAGACATTTTATCTGTCCCAGGTGAAGGGAATAATAACCTTTGATGAAAAGATGCTTAAGCGAGTTGTTTTTCAATTGGTGACTGGCGCTGGAATGGTAAATGCTTGTCCCTTGTGCCTTATTTTGGAGTTTTTACATATGCAAATTTCAAAAAGTGATGGCATAAAGGATTGTACATCATTTAAAGGTAATGAAAGTTACATGTCATGCACAGAATAATGGCTTCTTTTTGACTAAAATTGTATAATAAATACACTTTTGCCGTCACCACTTTCTCTAAGTGTCTGTGGAGGACAATTTTAAGGGTACAAGCTATAGCTGACAGTGTTTTTCTTAATTACATTCAGTTGTAGAGAAATGTAGATCATTTTATGTATCTCACAACTGTACGTGCAGTCTGGTACTTTGGACTAGTAACATGATTTTCATGTATGCCTCCAGAATGATGATCAGGCAGCAAATAACCCCCTTTTTTACTTTTCTGCTGAGGCTAATGGAGGAACATGAGTTTTCCACTGTAATTATTCATAAGGGAGTCTAAAACAAGCCTGTTGGCGGAGGTAGCAAGTAGGTGAAATTGCCACAATAAGGAGTCCAGGGTCCAGTGTAGGTTCATGGTGACTGGTCAGAAGCTGAAGTTTTAGAGATTGCCCGGAGTTTGACTTTAAACCTGGACTATAGTTTCCGATCATTGTGATGCCCGTGCTGTGTGCGTGGGCTCTTAGAAATGTTCTTATAGAGTTACTGCCTTAAAAAATGATTCAGGCAAACCCACCTTTGCAGCCTCAGATCCTAAACCCCTTATTAGGGAACACACTTACGGTAGTTTAGTTTCTCATAAACTGAATATAGAGGAGCACATTTATTAAGAACAGTTTTTATATAGTAGTCTGAAAAATAAGATGTAACATGATGTAAATAGCTAAATGTTTGTGCAAATTTAGACTTTTTGATGCCAAAAACTGCTGCAAGGCTGTTAGTAAATACCTACCATTTCCCCCATCCCACCCAGGCTGTTTCATTTTCTCAGCATCTTAAATCGATGGCTGGGGTTTATTTTTTACAGTAAGAATAGCAGAGTCTGCAGAATAATTTTTCCTACCAAAAATACCTGAACTCCAACAGAACTCCGATGAACCCCTTTATAGAGCAATGGAATCCGTCCATCGGCCCAGATCCATCATAGCTGTAATAGCTCTATTAAAGGGAATCTGCTGCCTCCTTTGAGCCCTATTATGTACAGTAATACATGTATACAGCACCTGCCGCTGACCTCAGTAATACTCACCCCCTCATTCCCCTGCTGCGCCCTGGAGTGCATTAGGCACACATCTGCAGTCTTCTCAATTATGCGTGCATGCTCATGAGTCCTCTCAATACATTCCAGGGCTGGCTTTCTGCCTTAGAATGGGGGGTGAGTATCCACAAATAGACTTCTATTATGATGGAATGTAATACAGAATGCCTGTTATAGGTGCATGCCATCATAGAATTCTGTTATGGTTGGTGGTAACGGAATCCATTATAGAATTCTTAGATTAACCCGTACGCCGAACTTGCAAATTGCAAGTTCGCTCAACAATACTGATGACCTATCCTGAGGACAGGTCATCAATATTAAAATCCCTGAAAACCCCTTTAATAGCCCCAGAAAAATATCTTTTGAGACATATACAAATTAGTTCAGAGGCGGTCTCCAGGGCTAAGTGTGCTCAGGCACTTCCATCTCCTCTGAACCCAGCTCCTCCACTCAATACAGGGCTCCAGATGGGACCACAATGGTCGCCAATGAGAATTTGCAAATGGCAACAAGACTTTTTAGTCTTGTCGCCATTTGCGCCTAGATCCGGCATTTACCGATATTGCGCAGCCTAGTATCGGAGAACATGGTGCACGGTGCTGTCAGCGCCCACCATGTTCCCTCAGGAGCACAGGGGAGAAGGAAGCTCTCCCTCCCCCCTGTGCTGCTGCTGCCACCAATGGGAGAGGAGAGGAAAGGGGGAGGGCACACTGCGCCACCAATGAGAGGGGCAGAGAAGGGGAGGGTGCACTGCGCCACCAATAAGAGGGTCAGAGAAGGGTAGGGCGCACTGCGCCACCAATGAAGTTAACTCTGTTTAATAAAAGTACAGGCTGCCATGGTAAGCTCCCTGCTGCCGTGTGCACAAAGCCCAGGACAGCACGACCATGTGAATGCGCCCGCATCTATTCTGCAATTTTGCAGAATAGATGCGGCCGCATTCAGTGGGCGGCGTGCAAACTTGCCACGGCTCCGCAAGAAATTACAGAACATGTCCTATTCTTGCTGTTGCAGACAAGAATAGGCATTTTGAACGGGGCGCGCGGCCGCGTGTTCCGCAAATTGTGGAACACACGCCGGGCGGCATCAGTGGTGTTGTGGAGCGGATGTGCAATACTACGGCCGTCTGAACGGCCCCTTAATCACCCCCTTTCCCAATTTTGCATATAAAATATATTAACAATAAATAAACATTTTACATATCGCCACGCCCAAAAAGTCCAAACTATTAAAATATTTTAAAAATCTCCTATGCGGTCAACATAAAAATAAATAAAAAACGTATAATTCGCCATTTTTTAGTCACCTTGTCCCCCAAAAAATAGAATAGGACTGTTCTATTAAGGGCCAAACAAGCAAAGGGGGGGGGGGGCACACTGAAATTAGTGTGGAGTGCAAAGTTGGTTCTAAAAGCAAATACCATGAAACAAGGACCAAAGGTCCAAAAGTGAACCAGCATAAACTGCACATCCAATATAAAATGAATCAAGATATATTTATTTGACAGACAAAACGCACAAAGTTTAAAAATTGTATACAATGATCATGAACTGGTGTAATATCACCTGTCACACATACAGGAGCCAACATGGTCACAAATTCAGACCCAGAAAAATAAACTCCAGGGAAATACAATATAATTCATGGGAATGTGAAAAACATGAAAGAAATAAATAGACAATAATGCAGCATCATAAAGAATAAATACTACCTAATCCCATGAACACAATGGTTAAGGAAACCTGCAGCAGTGAGGCATGCCTGCAAAGATGAGACACCCACCCCACGCGTATCGCCGGACAATACGGCTTCCTCAGGGGTCTTTCCATCTGCTCCTCTAAGTCTTTTTTTTAATTATAATTATATGTATTTAAATTTTTAAACTAAAAATTTAATTTGGCTCCTAAATTTTTCAGCTCAGGAGCCAATGGCTCCTAGGTATTTTTTTTAGTCTGGAGCACTGCAATATCTTCTCCACATCTTCTCTCCACCTCCTTCAGCTCTCTATGTGTCAGCTGGCCCCTTGATGAAATCTCATGCAGGCTGGACTTGTCTCACATTTCTGGGGCCAAAAGTTAAAGGGAACCTGTCATCAAATTTATGGTGACCTAACTGAGGGCAGCATAAAATAGGGACAGAAATGCTGATTTCAGTGGTGTGTCACTCAGGAGCTAAATGTAAGCGGTTGCCGAGAACCAACATCATAATCATCGCAGCACAGGCCGTGAAAAGAGTCAAATCTACCTGAGAAGAGTCATGGTTATTCCTAATCTCCTGCTCTCCCGCCCATCTGCTGATGATTCTCTCCTAGAGAGAAAGGGAGAAAACTAGGTAGACGACTGACAATCATCAACAGGTCGGCAGGAGAGCAGGAATTCATGAATAACCATGACTCTTCTCAGGTGGCTGTGACTCTTTTCCAGGCCTAGTCTGCAATGATTGTGATGTTGGTTCTCGGCAACCACTTACTTTCAACTTATAAATAACAGACCGCTGAAATCTACTCACCTGTCTCTACTTTATGCTGCCGTTAGTATGGACAGCATAAAGTTGATGACAGGTTCCCTTTAAGTCACAGCTGTAAGCTCCAGCCCATCGGCCTAGTAAACGCCATTCTCAGCTTAGCAGTGCAGCCTGGGCACTTCTGCTACGGCTTTACAGCAGGGAAGGTTAGCGGGATGAGTGGCGGAGATCCACTTGTGAGAGGAGAAGCTTTGTGAGGCTCCCAGACACAATTTTGCTTGGCCCAGAATTGCCAAATCCACCCATGCCTACAGGGCACCAGGAACATGTGATGACAGGCCCCTTTAAAAATGGCAACCAATGACTAATGTAAAGGGTACCTGATAATTAACAAGCTTTGCTCTAGCCTTTAAATAAATACTATTTGACCATTTTCACATTTTGAGTGGAAATTATATTAAATATTTGTATTACGGTTTAACAGAATTTCTACATTTGTACACATTAAATATATTAGCTTGCTGTGGACACTTGTACTACAAATATTTCCTTATTGCAAAATCAACCTGCCCTTGAACTGTCTTCAAACTTTCACATGTAACATCCTCGATGCCACATTATTTATACAACCACTAACATTTCAACTTGGGTTTAATCTGTCACTTCCCCTAAAACAACCATAATGGCTGCAAAAAAGCTAAAAACACAGATTATGTAATTTCTACCTTTCTACTCACTTGCCTTCTGGAGCAGTAAGCCTTCAAGGGTCCAAGTGCTGTAGCTAATGAATACTGTAGGAAATGCAAGATAAATATGACATATTCCGATTTTGTTTGTCTTTTGGGCTGTCCAGACAGTACTATAGTTTTTTGTTGTTGTTTTTTTTTTGTTTTTTTTTTGGGGGGGGGGGGGAATTTGGATGCCAAATTCACTTTAAAATCTAAAAATCTATCCTTTATCATAATAAAAAAAATAAAAACTCCACAAACGCAAAGATATTACTGGGACTGGGAAAAGGTAAGAGATAACTGCATCATCCTTGTGGATACAGTCCACATCAGTAAAGACGACAGATTGCAAATCACATTTCCAAACCTCGGCAATTGGCTAACTGAGGCTTACATCGACACAACAGATCAAATACCAATACTATACTACTAGCAGTAATACAAAGTAACAGTGCCAATACATCTTCAATAGCTGTCAGCTGAAAGCTATTCCTCCCGACTCCCCCATACACTCGCATGCTGTTTCCTTAAAGGAAATGTGTCACCAAAAATGTTATCTGCCAGTTAAAACAAGATAGTAACACATATCCCTTTTTTCTAATCAGTTTTTATTTTCTGATTGTAAATTGTTGTAGTTTATTTCCTGAACATTATTATCGAGGCAGCCATCTTGCCTGAGTTGTTCTTAACGTCATTTACAAAGCATTAAAAAAATGTTTTACGGCAGCCCCATGGGCCATAGACACAATGGTCTGGAGGGGACCTCATTGACTTTTATGGGGGAGGTTTCTAGGCATGCTCTTTGACCTGTGCAGAGGTCATTGTACAACTGTGCATGTATTTTCAATAGTAAGAGGAGAGAAAACCGTTCCCAAATCCCTGGCCAGAACAAAAGTATTGGGAGTTGAAATTCAACTTGTCTGATCCTTCTTTCTCCAAACAGAGTTGGGATGCCCCCATACACATTAGATAGTTGAAAGGTTTGGCCTATGAGGACCTTTCACTGGTCCTGACATTACAATATTAGTACCTGGCAGTAGATGTCTGTGCACTGATTTTTTTTCATATACAGTGGTCCCTCAAGATACAATATTAATTGGTTCCAGGACAACCATTGTATGTTGAAACATGACAGCACTGATTGGCTAGAGTGAGTCTGTGCAGGTACACCCCCCAACTGGTCACCTCCCCTCTGTTCCCTTACTGAAGACAAATAGCAATTCATTCATAACTTCTAGTGCAAATAATAAAGGAATGGCACAACATAGAGCCATAAGAATAGATGTTCCAGAATTGTTATTACATGGGGAATGCATGAAGCTGTTAAACCAGGCATGTCAGGAGTTGTGAAAGGTCCTCTTTAAAATTTCCAGGGCATCACTGACATAGCACCCAACAGCTCTAATTCTTACCTGCCACCAAGAACGAAGAATGTTGAGCAATGCACAATCAGTATAACATGAGTAAAGCATTTTTTTCAATGAACATTTGATGCAGCTTTTAACTGTGAAATGAAATTGAAAGCCTACATTAAAATGATAGTATACACTGATCAGCCATAACACTAAAACCTAATATTCTGTAGGCTGCCTTGTCTTGTGTCACCAAAAATGTGACCCGCTGAGGCCTTGAAAGATGTAAGGTAGTATCTGGTACTAAGACGTTAGCAGCAGATCCTTTCATTGAGTTGTTCGGCAGGATAAAACTTTATTTTAAAAAAGAGTACAAAGGGTTAAAAATAGCGATGATTGAATTATTTTGTACAAATCAAATTCATTCAAAAACAAGCCTCCTTCAGCAGCGGGAACAGCCCCTCGTTACTCATGGAGGCTGACTTTTAATGAAGTCGATTGATCTGCAAATTGATTTGCTCAGCTCTAGTTAAAAAATAATAAAAATAGCATTACTCACCTTATTAATCCCCGCTGCTCTGATGCTTCTGGATTTCTGCTGCTCTCCCCTCTTTGGTCTCCGCAGATGCCACCCGCCTCAGAAAGTGATTGGCTGAGTGGGCGTTTCCTCCAGTGTCTCGAGACTGGACCAAGAAGTGGAGAACAGCGGGGACTCGGTAAGTATTGGAAAGGCAACTGGGGCGAATAGGTAAGGTTGGCAATGTATATTTTATTTCTTTAACTCCTTCTGCCCCTTTTCTGATAAACGTTATCCCTCTGGACAACGCCCTTAAAGGGAATGTGTCTTCAGAAAATATCCATTATTTAAATCACTTTTTTTAGAATTACTGGCAATTTTTGTTACTTTTTACCATTTAATTTTCATTATCTATAATTAAACAACATTCAGGAAATCCTACATTTTGCGCACTGGCCACTAGGCCTACTAATATGCCAAGACTTCCTGTTCTATGCAGATCCCTTGGAGTTGCGTGAAGATCTGGCCGCATTTCGGAAGACACAAACCGCTGCTGGAGCAGCCAGACGGAATTCACACTGGAGGTGTGAAACTAGTCTTATCCAGTCATGCTATAGTGATCTTTTCCAGTTACTGTATGGGTATATTATTCAGTCATGGTTTATTAGTCCCATCTAGTCACAGTACTGAGGTGACATCTGTTTACAGTATGGTGGTATTATTCCGTTGCATATGGCGGTATTATCCATTCACTGTATGGTAGTAAAAGTTAGTTGCTATATTTATTATTATTTGGCGGTGGGGCTAATCTATGTATACAGATTTCAGTACAGACTAGTGTGTCCTGTATTTCCCAATAGCGCATGAATCTTGGGGACACACAGTCCAAACTGGGCATCAGTGTGCACTCGGCATAAATATTTCAAATTATTTTCGGCAGTAGTTTTTCATTGTTCTTTTCTTCTGCTAACACTAATTATCATTCTGATTTCTCGGAAACAAGCAAGTCATGACAATAACTGGTGATCATAAATGTGCCTATAATAGGAGTGTGTTAAGGGCTTATAATAGCATGATGCGTAAATATGGCCCTGTCCATAGAAATCAAATGAATCATCTCCTGTCCATTGCATCTATGGCCCATGTCGCTGCTGTCAGTGCCAGGAAATCTTGACATAGTTTAGGCCAATTGCCAGTGGATTCAGGGGGCAGGTAAAAACGCTGTTTGACCATCTCTGAGACCTACATATGTTGGCAGAATGGGGGTCTTCTGATCCCCATGTGGCAATCCAGAAAGGGGTATATGAAGTAGAGAAGTGGTCATGCCAGGGGCATAGCTATAGGGGAATCAACAGAAGCGGCAGCTTTGGGGCCCGAACTCAGAAGTGGCCCATCTAGGGGGAGTACTATCAGGGTTCCCTCAACAGTACAATGACATTATACACAGTGACACTGTCGAAAAAGGAGCGGTTGCTGGGCCTTGTCTGGGCAATCTTGACTAGCCTCAGGAATGGGGGTTGCACAGGAGTTGGGAGTTGCTGAGGCAGGGGGGCGAAGTTGGGAGTTGCGAAGAAGTTGCGGGGGGGGGGATTTCAAAAATTTGCAGTAGGGCCCCATCATTTCTAGTTACACCACTGGGCCATGCGTATATTCAGCTCTCTGACAAGAAAAGGTGGTGCATCTCTGCATTAGTGCCTATTCTGCGGACCCATTTATTTCAAAGGGGGCCGCAAAAGATGCGGACAGCACACCATGTGCTGTCCGCATCCATGGTTCCATTCCGCAGCCCCCCGAAACGATAGATCATGTCTTATTCTTGTCCGTGGACAAGAATAGGTATTTCAATTATAGTTGCGGCTATGTGCGGTCTGCAGATTGCGGAACGCACACAGCCGGTATCCGTGTTTTGCGGATCTGCAAAACACTACGGCCGTCCGAATGAGGCTTAACTCCATGGGTCACTTTTGAATCTTACATGCCCATTGCAGACACCTATCATAGCTAGCAATAACTTATTCAACAATCTCTGCTACAGTAGTTCTTCTGTAGGATCAGACAAAGCAGCCTTGCCACCAGAGGTCGCGCTACGTTTTTTTCAGAAGAGTAAAAATACTCCTCTGACCATTTTTGAGGAGTATTTTTACCCGAGGAGGAGTACGAAATCTGCGGTAATTAAAATACATACTGCACAGGCCTGCACTTGCTTACATCTGTGTTGGATTTGCATTTGGAGCCTTTGTTGCAGATTCTGTTGAAAGACCAGACAAAAAAGCCTTGTATGCAGGAGTTTTTTGTCTGGTAAAAAGACAGATCGCAAATTGAAACTGAACGGGTCCCATTGTAGTCGGTGGAGTCTGTTCAGCTTCCCTGTGGGGTGACAGAAGGAGGGGAAGCAGGGTCACTAGAGGGGCGACAGGGGGAGCAGGGCCACTAGTGGGGCGACAGGGGGAGCAGGGTCACTAGTGGGGCGACAGGGGGAGCAGGGCCACTAGAGGGGCGACAGGGGGAGCAGGGCCACTAGAGGGGCGACAGGGGGAGCAGGGTCACTAGAGGGGCGACAGGGGGAGCAGGGCCACTAGAGGGGCGACAGGGGGGGAGCAGGGCCACTAGTGGGGCGACAGGGGGAGCAGGGTCACTAGTGGGGCGACAGGGGGAGCAGGGTCACTAGTGGGGCGACAGGGGGAGCAGGGACTAGTGGGGCGACAGGGGGACAGGGTCACTAGTGGGCGACAGGGGGAGCAGGGTCACTAGTGGGGCGACAGGGGGAGCAGGGTCACTAGTGGGGCGACAGGGGGAGCAGGGTCACTAGTGGGCGACAGGGGGAGCAGGGTCACTAGTGGGGCGACAGGGGGGAGCAGGGTCACTAGTGGGGCGACAGGGGGAGCAGGGTCACTAGTGGGGCGACAGGGGGAGCAGGGTCACTAGAGGGGCGACAGGGGGAGCAGGGTCACTAGAGGGGCGACAGGGGGAGCAGGGTCACTAGTGGGGCGACAGGAGGAGCAGGGTCACTAGTGGGGCAACAGGGGGAGCAGGGTCACTAGAAGGGGAGAGCTGGGTTATTAGTGGGGTGACAGGAGGAGGGGGGCAGAGAACTGGGAGACTGGACAAAACCATGGTTGGGGGAGGGGGAAAATCACTCACCTGAAGATGGACAGCTTTTCACTGCCACAACTCTCCCATCCCTCTCCACCTGGGGGACACAGGCCGGAGGCAGCTCTTCTTCCAGGCAACAGTGACATAAATCCGCGGCCCTTTACCTCTCCAGCCGCCCTGTTTTGTTCCCCAGGGTCCATCTCTACGCGCCCGCTCTCCTTCCAGCCCCGGGAGCAGGCCCCTCCTCCTTCCAGCTCCCGCCGGCTTCCTCTGCCTCACCCGATCTGTATTTCTCTGGTGCACCAATAACAAAGCTCCTTGCTGTAAGGAGCTTTGTTATTGGTTATTTCAGGCACAGGCAGCATTGCTGTGCTGCCTGTGCCGTTCACTGCGCTGATGAAAAACTGGGAAAAGTCTAAGGCGTAGTGGTACGCCTTAGACTTTTTTCAGGGAGTAAAATTGCCTGGAAACGCGTCTATGACGCATTTTTATGCGTTATTGCGACCTCTGCTTGCCACATATATCAATGAGCCTTGGTCACCCATGTTGATGGTTCACCAGCTATCCTACTTTGGACCACTTTTGGTAGTTACAACTACTGCATAGCGGAAGCACTCTTAAGACTTGCCATTTTGGAGATGCTGCTTAGATTCTTATGCATGACCTTTCTTCTTCTCCAAACACATCAATTCGCCTAATGTATCCCGTCCCTTAAAGTTAAGGCTGTAATGTAATTGCACCAAAATGTGGACATTTAAGTTTAAACAAATATATTGTGAGCCTAGTCAGACAATGTGATGTACCTTAAAGGGGATGTCCGAGTTATAGTTTTGTTCTTTGTATGTTTCTAACTAAGCAAATGTAAGGGGTTTTCAGTTCCCTTCCTTCATCTACAGTGGCCTTATTCTCCTAGTAAGCTGATATCACATGACCTGTGATGTCGTCTTCTTTCACTGCTCTGATGATGTTCTGTGCACAAGCCTGGACTGAAGGAGTTAGCAGGTCTGTGTCTGTGCACAGAACGTCACTGTGAAGGCTGTACCGGTTGGGCAGATCTGCTGGCTTAGGCTGGGTTCACATCATGTTTTCCCATCCGTTTAACATATACAAAAGACGTTCAGTGGCATACAGTGGCATCCGTTCACCATACATACCGTTCACCAACACATACGTTAGCAGGATACAAGAAAGTGGTGTGCTGTGTTTTTGTATCCGTATGACGTATTTACGTTAAACAGAAGCATAAAATGTGATGTGAACCCACCCTTAGCTGTCTGCACTGTGTCTCCCGAGAGGGGACTGGATACTTCAGCAAAGTTTAACCCCTTCTGCCATCAGGTGCACAGACTTAGGGCTGGAGGCTCTGCCTCAGGTAATGAACAGTGGCAGGGTTTGCTGTTCTCCAGGCACTGAAGAGAAATGCTGTGCACAGGATCTTCCCTCTCTCCTCACCCAGCAAACACAGAGCTAACAAAGACAGGAAGAGTTCTCTTGTCTATATTCTTCTGCTGTCTGTGAGTGAATGTCTGCAGAGCATTGCACAAGAACATGGGGGGAAGATCCTGTGTATCAATGTCAATGTCTACAGTAATTCTACTGTACAGCTCAGATTTGTAGACCCACACATACAACATGAGTATCCCAGCAGTCAGACTGCAGGCAGGGCAGCAAATTTATTCACTCCCTTTACAGAATAGTTGGAGGAGAAGGCAGTCTTTGTGACACCCACAAATATTCATGAGGAAAACCTCAGAGATTTTTGTTACACCCCCACACAGCTCTGCAACTGCATGTCAACAAAGGGACAGAAGTTTTTACCTAAAACTTGCTTAGCTTATATATATATTGCTGACCATCAGATTTACAGTGCTTTATTTTTTTATATATAACTCGGACAAGCCCTTTAACGGAATTGGTGTGTGACCTAATGTGTAACACTTTACGCCACAATTCTGTCATTATGTTTTGGGATAAGCGAATCGACTTCGAATGAAACATCCGAAGTCGATTCGCATAAAACTTAGTTCTAATTCTGTTCAGAGCCGGAGTACAGTATTAGAACAAAGTTTTATGCGAATCGACTTTGGATGTTTCATCTGAAGTTGATTAGCTCATCCCTAATTATGTTATTATGAGATCATAAGCCCTTGCAAAAAGCCTTTTACTCTTTCATGTATTGAGATAATAAAAAAGCATGTTATATACATCATTATTATAAATAAATACAATCTGTCTCTGTACAAGAGGACCCAGGCAATGGGAAATGAGCTTCTGAGAATGTGTGACCACTAGCACTGGACAGATGAGGTAGACATCCTAAGAAAAAAATCATATGAACATCAGGGGGCATTTGCATAATGTAAAAGAGAAATCAATTTTGTAATTGTGGGAAAACCCCTTTGGGCAACTATATATATATATATATATATATATATATTATAAATTACCGTATACACAGTACTTACTAAAACTATATTAGCATTAAAGCACACTTAACACATTAACACTGGCCCAATGAGCTGACAATTGTCGAGAAGGAAGTGTTCTTTTTGTCCGCTTGTTAGTGGAGGCAAAGGGCAGCATTTACATGCTGCGATCACCTCCACAGTATGCGGACGAATGATGGCTACTGCTTCTGGGCAGCAGAGTGCTGTTTAGGCAGCACAATCTGATACCCAAAAAGATGACTGAGGTGTCCACACCAACAAACATTTCACTTGCTCATTCATCTGGTGATCTGTGGCACCTTTAGACAGGCAGATTATCAGAAACAAGCATTCATAAATTTAATAGGAAAGTTTATTCCTGATAATCTGCCCAACAACTGAGCAGTCTAATTGATGCATTACTGTCATGGAAGGACAACAAGATGGAAGCCACTGCTGTTCAACAAAAACAGTGAGGTCTAGTAAAGTATGCCCAAGGCTACCTGGATGTTCATCTAACTCTATGTCTAGAGGAAAAAGAACACTGCACCAAACCATTATCCAAACTGTGGAGGGAGCATCATATTTTGGGGCTGCTTGGCTGCCTTATGTCCTAGACACCTTGTGGTCATTGAGGGAACAATTAATTCTAAGGTGTATAAAAACAATTAGCAGAAGACCATAAGCACATCTAAGCTGAAGAGATGCTGGGTGATGCAGTAAGACAATGACCCAAAACACAGAAGTTAACCATCGAACCAACGAATGGTTAAAACAGATTGGTGTTTTGGAATGGCCAAGTTAGAGTACTGACCTTAAACGGGTTCACCAGGAATGAACAATTGATGACCTATAAGGATATGAATATCACAGCAGATGTCCAACTCCTGGAAACCCCGATGATCAACTGTTTTCAGGAGCTCAGGATGCCAGAAACAGGCACTGGAACGTCACACCGGTGTCCACTTTGGAGTGAGTGGGGCTAGTTACTGCAGTGTTGCTCCTAGCCAAGTGATTGGGAGCAACATTGCTGTTACCAACCTTGGAGAACCCCTTTAACCCTATCGAGATGCTGTGGTATGATTGAAGAGCGCTGTGAACACAAGGCATCCCAGAAATACTCATAGACTGCACCATTTTTGCAGCAAGGAGTTGTCCAAAATTCCTCCTCAACGTTGTGCAAATCTTATTTTCTGCTACAGGAAATGTTTGGAGGAGATGATTGCTGCTAAAGGGGATCTACAGGTTAGTAGATTCAAAGGTTCACTTATTTTTTTCTCCCTAAACAGTGGATGTTCATTCAATGAGTTCAATAAAACGCATGAACAGTACAAGTTTAGTGTTTCTGTAGAATTGTGAAATCAATAACAATCAGATCACATTTTATTAGTAATCAATACAGAAATCCTGCTGTATCAGCTCAAATGATTCAATAACTTTTTCTTGCAATTGTATATTAAGCTTGTTGAATGGGCATTGTTAATAGCTTTTAAGATCATTCGTGCTTTAGGATAACCTTTCAATATATAATGGCTCACGTAATGTGTAATAAATCTATTATTTTATACCACAAGTAACTAAATTCTGAAGATGTGCATGGTTCTGCTGACCGTAGACTTCAGCATATGTGACAATAATAATAATGATAATAAATCAGGGAGTAGCTTAATACTATTGGTATGAAGAGAAGAAACGTACAAGTCACATTGCCAGGCTCAGCTATGCTCCATGGTGCATTAGCCAGCAATGAGATTACCTACTGAATCAGAATGGGGAGTCAGCAACATATTTTATTTTTGAAAAGTCATAATGCCTCTTTATGAAGTCTACTGATAGTGAGATTTTACAGACATATGAGCCATAACACATTGCTGTCCAAACTAATATTCCCCTATTAGTGATATATATTGCTCTTAGGCCTTTTGTGGGCGACTTCCTAGATTCTACCATCTACAGATGCTATTCTGTGCCACAGCTGCACCTGTGGATGTGCCTGGCCACTGGCACTTTGGGCAATTTTTCAGCAGCATCATTTGTGGGCAGCAGATTGTGCTGTCATAACTTCTGCTGCCCATAGACAATGATTCTGTATGGGGATGAGCGACTGCAGTAGCCATGGGCGGACTGGGAACTTAAAGTGGCCCTGGAAAAATACTAAAAGTTACACTGTTTTGTAGTTCGGTCCAAATTAATGGAAGGCAGGGCCAGCAATACCATATTGTGGCACATCATACCATCCAAACAGAGCCAAATACCACAGTCCATCACAAAATACTGGCAGCAGCATAAAATACATCCCCAAAAACTTCCAGTGGCCGTCTGTGAGGAGGGCTCAGGTGGCCCACCGGGAAATTTCCCTGTAATGTCTATGGCCAATCCGCCCCCGGCAGTAGCCATTGCTCATCTCCACATCTCTAAATGCGGCTCTTCGCCTCTACTGATGAGCAGGCAATTATTGGGAAGGAGTGGTTACTTCCCATTAGAGCTGGGCGATATGGCCAAAAAAAAATCTCGATTTTCTTATGTTATGAAAAATATAAAAAAATAAATAAAAGAAGCCTACTGTGCCCCCATCAGACCTCAGATCAGCCCACTGTGCCCCCACCAGACCTCAGATCAGCCCACTGTGCCCCCACCAGACATCAGATCAGCCCACCGTGCCCCCATCAGACATCAGATCAGCCCACTGTGCCCCCACCAGACCTCAGATCAGCCCACCGTGCCCCCATCAGACATCAGATCAGCCCACTGTGCCCCCATCAGACCTCAGATCAGCCCACTGTGCCCCCACCAGACCTCAGATCATCCCACTATACCCCCATCAGACCTCAGATCAGCCCACTGTGCCCTCATCAGACCTCAGATCAGCCCATTGTGCCCATCAGACCTCAGATCAGCCCATTATGCCCCATCAGACCCCACATCAGCCCATTGTGCCCCATCAGACCCCAAATCAGCCCATTGTGCCCCATCAGACCCCACATCAGCCCAGTGTGCCCCCATCAGACCTCAGATCAGCCCACAGTGCCCCCATCAGACCTCAGATCAGCCTACAGTGCCCCCTTCAGACCTCAGATCAGCCCACATTAGTGCCCCCTTCAGACCTCAGATCAGCCCACATTAGTGCCCCCTTCAGACCTCAGATCAGCCCTAGAGCTGGGCGATATGGCCCCCCCAAAAAATCTCGATTTTTTTAAAATTTTGGACGATTCACGATTTAAATCTCGATTTTCTTATGTTATTAAAAATATAAAAAAAATAAATAAAAAAAGCCTACTGTGCCCCCATCAGACCTCACATCAGCCCACTGTGGCCCCATCAGACCTCAGATCAGCCCACTATACCCCCATCAGACCTCAGATCAGCCCACTGTGCCCTCATCAGACCCCACATCAGCCCATTATGCCCCATCAGACCCCACATCAGCCCATTGTGCCCCATCAGACCCCATATCAGCCCAGTGTGCCCCCATCAGACCTCAGATCAGCCCACTGTGCCCTCATCAGACCTCAGATCAGCCCATTGTGCCCATCAGACCTCAGATCAGCCCATTATGCCCCATCAGACCCCACATCAGCCCATTGTGCCCCATCAGACCCCACATCAGCCCATTGTGCCCCATCAGACCCCACATCAGCCCACTGTGCCCCATCAGACCCCACATCAGCCCATTGTGCCCCATCAGACCCCACATCAGCCCAGTGTGCCCCCATCAGACCTCAGATCAGCCCACAGTGCCTCCATCAGACCTCAGATCAGCCCACAGTGCCCCCATCAGACCTCAGATCAGCCCACAGTGCCCCCATCAGACCTCAGATCAGCCCATTGTGCCCATCAGACCTCAGATCAGCCCATTATGCCCCATCAGACCCCACATCAGCCCATTGTTCCCCATCAGACCCCACATCAGCCCACTGTGCCCCATCAGACCCCACATCAGCCCACAGTGCCCCCATCAGACCTCAGATCAGCCCACAGTAGTGCACCCTTGAGACCTCAGATTAGCCCACAGTAGTGCCCCCTTGAAACCTCAGATTAGCCCACAGTAGTGCTCCTTCAGACCTCAGAACAGCCCACAGTAGTGCCCCCTTGAAACCTCAGATTAGCCCACAGTAGTGCCCCCTTCAGCCCTCAGAACAGCCCACTAGGCCACCATAAGAATAAAATAAAAAAATCCCTTACCTGTCCTGCGCCGCGGCTCCGCTCCAGGTCCGGCGCTCCTCAGTCTTCTTCTCCCGGCGCTGCACTGTCACCTGACTGCGTGCAGCGTCAGGTCAGAGTGCGCGCACTACGTCCTGACGCTGTACGCGGTCAGGACAGTGTAGCGCGGCCCCGGAGAAGAAGAGGAGTGCCGGACACCGGAGCGGAGCCGCGCCGCAGGACAGGTGAGAGATTTTTTTTATTTTGTCTGGCGGGCGCCATTTTAGGAAAATCGAGTTCACGATTTTCCTAAAAAATAAAATCGTGAGGCTTTCAATTGGCGAATTAATCGAATTAATTCGATTAATTGCCCAGCCCTACTTCCCATTAATTGCCTACTCAGTAAATGTGCCTTTAGACAGCCTGAGCCACTGTGATAAATCTAGTTCAGGACTAGACAGCCTATCTAAGCTTACTCCATCTATAGGATTAGTAAATCTGCCCAGTTTTAATCAACATCGGTGAAGGCTCCATGGCTTGGATTTACTTAAACATTAGCTATGGAAAAACCTGTAGGGTATGGCCACACGGTCAGGTTTCCTGATGCCATTTTGGAGTGAATTCAAAAAATAGAAGAGTATCTGTCCTTTATACTTTCTCTCCTATTATGATCCACTGCTGATTTTGGCTTCCAAAACTGCATGCAGAAACCTGACCACATGGCCGTACCCTTAGGTTAATCCCCACCTGCTATATCTGAATGTGGGTTCTCATGTATAAAAGGTCAGAGTATATTGATTGAATATAGGCTATGAAGTGTCCTCAGGAAACAGCTACAGCCATAGTAAGAAATGCCTTCGGGATTTAGCACCCCCAGAGGCACAAGATAAAGAAGAAAACATCTTTATTTCCATCAGTCGGTATGCATATTGATTTTTTTTGAAAGTAGCAATCACAGCTGACAGCTAGTGAGAGAAAAATCATGCATATATAGGTCAGATGAGTTTGTCAGAAGGGAATATAGACTCTGAGATTAGTTAGTACATTGTTACTGCGAGGTATTCTCATGTTAAAGGACAAATCTCTACGGGCTGATTAGACTTTAGCGATTCAGTTTAGCTGTTCTTTGTACCTGGGGGCCTTCTAAAAATGCTGATGATGTGCAATATCTGTAGCATCTTCCATGCATCCCATTAAAGAGAGCTAGATGACTTAGAAAACGTTCACACTGTAGTGGTTTATGGGAGCCAACTGATGCTGATTACCGTGTTCAGTACCCCGCTACGAAGAATTGTCACTGCTATGTCTCAGTTATGGAGCCCTCAGTATTCGGAAGGAATAATACTGAAATGGCCTCACTAGAGACTCATCATCATTCATATTTTCCTACCTTACAAAATGAACATTTAGGACCAGTTCTCTTTAGAAATCTAGTACTTGCCTCCTTTTCTTTCACAAGCCAACTGGAACTCACTGCCACATGCTATGTACGCGGGCCATGTAAGAGTCCTTCTAATCCTGACCATTACAGCTGGGATTCACTCTGCCCCTACAACAACATCTAGGACATGAGATGTAGACCAGGGGCCCCCACTGTGCTGCTTCCAACTACTCAATGCACAATTTGCATAAGTATTCATAGCATTTTGGGGTGCCAAGGACATCAAGCTTTGCATAAGAAATGCAGTTATACTATCATAAATGTAAAGAGAATCGATCCTGAGGTCCTAGTTAGCACACAAAGCTGGACCTCTTGGTTACTTCTCTGTGCAGTCAGGCTTTGCCACATCTCTCAGTAGACAGTACTCCTGGCTATTGAGTGGGGTATGGATACTATTAAGTGCAATAAATAGTGGGGTCACAAGGGTACGTATAGTCCAATTTAAAGGGATATTCATAGGAGCTGGCGCAGCTCGGGAAAAGTATGACGGGAGTGAGAGGTTAGAATTATGGAGGATGTTAGTCTTAGATCATTAGAAGAACATTGAGCACTAGTACTGTAGTAGACAGAAATGTGGGAGGAGATATACTGAGGTTCAGCACTGTGGAGAGCTTAGTGGGTGAGGGTGAAAAGTTTGATGTTTATTCTGTGGTGGGTAGGCATCACTGTAGTGGGTGAACAGGTAGATGATCCTGGCTGCTGCATTTAGACTAGATTGAAGGGGGATGAGGGTGGCGTTTAGTGAGGTGAAGATCATATGAATATCCCTTTAAATTAGACTATGCAATCCCTTGTGATCACATTTTTTATTCCACTTAACAGTATCCAAACCCCACTCAATAACCAGGAATACTATCTACAGAGAGATGGGGCAACGTGCTTGAATGTAAGCCTGACTGCTGACTTTCCATAGGCTTATCATGTTCCCTAAAATGACCCTTCCCCGTTTACCCCGACGCTCATTCTTTAGAACCAGCAGCCTTTATCCAACAGTGCAGATCACATGGCAGCAGGGTTGCCGATCAGAATTTTTCTTTTTTCTAGACAACTTATCCCAAAATCACGGACGGACAACATTTTTAACAGACAAATTGGAAATCCATAATGAAGGATAAACATTATAAGTAATACAGGTCTATAGCTCAATATACTGATACGACCTCATTACCACCATTTACTGTGATCTGTAAAATGATGATAATTACCACCAAAATAATCTAGTCAGGTACCACCAGGCTCAAAAAATCACGGACACCTCTATTTTTTTATGGACAACAGAAAAAAGTTGCCTATTTTTACGGACTGTACAGAAATTTCTGGACGGTTGGCAACCCTGCATGACAGGATGTATAAAAAAAAGTCTGTTGATGCTACCATGGTAACCACAGAGCAAGCAGTAATGTAAACACTGCAGTATTGCAGATCAGGATGTATATTACAGAGGGTCATTATCTACTCAGCTTCATTTTTTAAGTACAAGTACCTCTTTAAGGGAATGGATTTTAATGATTGTATTTATAATGTAATGATGTGTAACATGACCCAGGCAATTATGCTTTATTTTTGTCTCAACACCAGTTATGCCGTCAGCACCGCAAAATGTCATTATTATTATTTATTCAAAAGCGCCATTAATTCCTTAGCACTTTACATCAAGAGGGGGTTATACATACATAATGGAAAAAATACAAATACAATAAACTTGGGGGGGGGAGGGGGAGAGGACTCTGCCCACAAGAGCTTACAATCTACAACAGAAAGGGGAGGAACACAGTATGTGAGGGTAAAAGCTGCTCATCTGGCTGTATTGTGGCAGCATGTTCATTGTGGTAGGCTGTCCTGAATAGGTGGGTTTTCAGGTTAATCTTGAAGGTTTGGATGTTGGTGGAGAGTTTGATGTGTTGGGGAAGTGAGTTCCAGAGTAGGGGAGAAACACGTGAGAATCTTGTAGACAATTGTGTGAAGAACAGATGGGAGGAGAACAAAGAAGAAGGTCCTGTGAGGATCGGAGATTATGTGTTGGGGGTCTATCAGGAAAGCAGGTCAGAGATGTAAGGCCTAATATGTAGTTGTTAGTATTTCAAGCATAATTTGCTGGACAATGGAGAGCCAGTGAAGGGATTGGCAGAGAAGAAACAAGGGGGGATGTGGATTAACCTGGCCGAAAACTTGTAGGGCTGGGCGATTAATCGAATTAATTCGATTAATTCGCCAATTGCAAGCCTCACGATTTTATTTTTTAGGAAAATCGTGAATTCGATTTTCCTAAAATGGCTGCACTTTGGGCTGCTCTGAGGTCTGAAGGGGGCACTTTGGGCTGCTCTGAGGTCTGAAGGGGGCACTTTGGGCTGCTCTGGGGTCTGAAGGGGGCACTTTGGGCTAATCTGAGGTCTGATGGGGCACAGTGGGCTAATCTGAGGTCTGATGGGGCACAGTGGGCTGATCTGAGGTCTGATGGGGCACAGTGGGCTAATCTGAGGTCTGATGGGGCACAGTGGGCTAATCTGAGGTCTGATGTGGGCACAGTGGGCTGCTGTGGGGTCTGATGGGGCACAATGGGCTGATGTGGGGTCTGATGGGGCACAATGGGCTGATGTGGGGTCTGATGGGGCACAATGGGCTGATCTGAGGTCTGATGGGGCACACTGGGCTGATGTGGGGTCTGATGGGGCACAATGGGCTGATGTGGGGTCTGATGGGGCACAATGGGCTGATGTGGGGTCTGATGGGGCACAATGGGCTGATGTGGGGTCTGATGGGGCATAATGGGCTGATGTGGGGTCTGATGGGGGCACAGTGGGCTGATCTGAGGTCAGATGGGGACACAGTGGGCTGATCTGAGGTCTGATGAGGGCACAGTAGGCTGATCTGAGGTCTGATGGGGGTACAGTGGGCTGATCTGAGGTCTGATGAGGGCACACTGGGCTGATCTAAGGATGATGAGGGCACACTGGGCTGATCTGAGGTCTGATGGGGGTACAGTGGGCTGATCTCAGGTCTGATGGGGGCACAGTGGGCTGATCTGAGGTCTGATGGGGGCACAGTGGGCTGATCTGAGGTCTGATGGGGGCACAGTGGGCTGATCTGAGGTCTGATGGGGGCACGGTGGGATGATCTGAGGTCTGATGGGGGCACGGCGGGCTGATCTGAGGTCTGATGGGGGCACAGTGGGCTGATCTGAGGTCTGATGGGGGCACAGTGGGCTGATCTGAGGTCTGATGAGGGCACAGTGGGCTGATCTGAGGTCTGGTGGGGCCACAGTAGGCTTTTTTTTATTTATTTTTTTTATATTTTTTATATTCGTGAATCGTCCAAAATTTAAAAACAACCGAGATTTTTTTTTTTTGGCCATATCGCCCAGCTCTAACTTGAGGATAGGTTGAAGGGGATCAACAAAGCTAGAAGAGATGCCACGGAAAAGGATGCTGCAGTAGTCTAGGCGGGAGATTACAAGGACATGAACTAGCATTTTAGTTGACTCAGGGATGAGGAAGGAGTGAATATGAGAGATGTTCTTGAGTTTTAAGTGACAGGTGGGGGTAAGGGTTTGGATGTGTGGCTTGAAGGACAGGGCAGAATCAAACATTATTCCCAGACAGCGAACCTGTTAGGGATCATTCAGACGACTGTATTAATGTGGGTCTGCAATAATGCGGACCCGCAATACTACGGGTGCCGCCCGGCGTGTGTTCAGCAACGCTCAGAACACACGGCCAGGCGCCCCATTGAAAATGCTTATACTTGTCCGCTGTTGCAGACAAGTATAGGACATGTTTTATTTTTTTATGCGGAGCCGCGGCACGGCTACCCGCTCTCATAGAGGTGAATGGGGCCGCATCTATTCCGCAATATTGCGGTCGTATGAATGGGCCCTTAGAGTGGTGAAAGTTTGGTGCTGTTAAATGTAGTGGATAGGTCAAGTAGGATGGCTGAGTGACGTGTGGAAGGATGATGAATTCAGTTTTCTACATGTTGAGTTTTAAGAAGCGGGAGGAGAAGAATGAAGATATAGCTGACAGACACACTGGGATTCTGGATAACAGGGAAGTGACACCTAGGCCGGAGAGGTAGATTTGATTGTCATCAGCATAGAGGTGGTATTAGAAGCCATGGGACTATATAAGATGTCCAAGGCTAAATGTATAAATGGAGGAAAGTAGTCTTTTCAGAGTCTTGAGGGACAGCAACAGAGAGGGGCGTGATGAGGAGGTGGCATATGAATGGGAAACAATGAAGGTTCTGTTGGTAAGGTAAGAGGAGATTAAAGAGAGAGCCTGATGCTAAGGGAACATAGGGTATGTAACAGGAGAGAGTGGTCGACAGTCAGGTGCGGATTGGCCATAGACCCTACAGGGAAATTTCCCGGTGGGCTGGTGCACTGGGGGCCACTCAAACTCTCTTGATGGCCGCAGGCCAGGTACATAATGATCTGATAAACAGGTGCCCTCCTGATACTTTGGTTGGGGAGGCAGTATTTTGTGCTGCCCTGTGGTATTTGGTTCTGCTGGGGCGGTATTCTTTGCTGCACTACGGTATGGCAGGCCCTGTCTACTTCTGTTGTCCCTGTCTACTTGTTGTGTCCCATCTTCTGTCAATTTGGACCAGTCTACAACATGGGGCCACTTTTAGCTTTTTTTTCCAGGGCCACTTTAAGTTCCCAATTCGCCCCTGTCGACAGTGTCAAAGCCAAAGGACAGGTGTCACGCTCTGGTGTGGAGGGTACAGCCACACCAAGGGTAAGAGGGAAGGGAAAAGGACCAAACAAGGAAACGGTCACCTCCTGCAGGAAACCCTGAAACTAGGCCCTGACTGACTAACAGTATGAACAGGCCTTAGTTGTAGGAAAGTTCATACACGGGAACCTAATAACAACTTACCATATAGAACCCTGCCACTAGTGACAGGGGAAGGAGTCAACCCGTTCCTCCAAAAGGATGGAGTAACAGGAGACTCCAGAAGGCAAAACCACAACAGGGAAAAGTAGGATAAACACAATAGGGAAAATGACACTTATCTTAATGCAGATATTGCAGCAACCGGATCTCAGCCAAGATCCACACCACACACAATGTCAGCAGAAAGTATAAACCGCAAGGGAAACTGGGAGAGGAAGGGATAAATAGGGGAAAGACAATCACCACACCCGCAACAGCTGAGGGGAAGGGGTGTGGTAAACAGCAACCAAACCAAGAGGAAAACATGTCAAATTATGTCACTTTTGAAAGTCTAGCCGATCGCCTGCAACCTGATGCAGGCACATTCGTGACATTACCCCCCCTTTTACGGGTGATCTCCGGGCACCCAGGCCCAACTTTATCAGTATGAGAACTGTGAAAGGCTTTCATCAAACGACTGGCATTCACGTCAGATGCCGGTACCCATGTCCTCTCCTCAGGTCCATAACCCTTCCAATGAACAAGATATTGAAGAGTCCCACTGAGAACTCGAGAATCAATGATCTTGACGATCTGGAATTCCAAATTATCATCCACCAAGACAGGCGCAAGGGAGATGGCTCCAGAGGTTCAACATATCTCTTCAACAAAGATCTGTGAAACACATTATGGATTTTCAGAACCTGAGGAAGTTCAAGACGAAATGCTACAGGATTAATAATGGCCATGATCTTATATGGGCCAACAAATCTTGGACCCAACTTCCAAGAAGGAACTTTCAACTTAATGTTCCTAGTTGACAGCCACACAGAATCACCCACACATAGGTCTGGACCATTCATACGTTTCCTGTCAGCCACACGTTTGTACTTGTTACCCATATTTATCAAGTTATTTTGAATTTTCCACCATATAGATGACAATGATGACGAAAAACGTTCTTCCTCAGGAATACCAAAAGTATCAGAACCAGAAAATGTGCCAAACTGCGGGTGAAAGCCATATGCACCAAAAAATGGTGACTTACCAGTGGAGTTCTGTTTGCGATTATTTATGGTAAACTCTGCCAGAGACAAAAAAGAGGACCACTCCTCCTGGTTCTCAGAGACAAAACATCTCAAGTAAGTCTCCAGACTCTGATTGGTACGCTCAGTCTGTCCATTTGTCTGGGGGTGAAAGGCAGAGGAAAAAGACAGTTGTACCCCAAGCCAAGTACAAAATGCCTTCCAGAATCTGGAAACAAACTGAGTCCCACAATCAGAGACCACGTCAGTGGGAATGCCATGAAGTTTCACAATGTTGTCAACAAACACTTGTGCAAGAGTTTTAGCATTGTGGAGTCCGGGTAATGCAATAAAGTGCGCCATTTTACTAAAACGATCTACAACAACCAGAGTAACTGTCTTACCAGACGAATCCGGAAGATCAGTGATGAAGTCCATGGATAAGTGAGTCCATGGTCTGGACGGGATGTGTAATGGAAGTAGGGGTCCAGAAGGTTGAGTATGTGTCACCTTGGTGCATGCACAGACACTACAGGCCGACACATAGTCCTCAACACACTTACGCAGCCCCGGCCACCAGAATCTACGAGAGATGAGGTCGACAGTGGATTTACTCCAAGGGTGTCCCGCAAGCACCGAAGAATGATGTTCCTCAAACACTTTATGACGCAAATCAGAAGGAACAAACAACTTCCCAGGGGGGCAAGACTCCGGTGCGTCTCCCTGGGCCACAAACACCTTAGCCTCGAGATCAGGGTAAAGAGCGGATATCACGACTCCTTCGGACAGTATAGAACTCGGATCCTCAAAATCACCACCGCCGGGAAAACTACGTGACAAGGCATCCGCCTTCACATTCTTAACCCCAGGACGATATGTGACAATGAAATTGAATCTGGTGAAGAACAAATACCATCTGGCCTGCCTCTGGTTAAGTCGTTTCGCCGACTCCAGGTAAGCCAGATTTTTGTGATCAGTGAATACAGTGATTGGGTGAATCGCCCCTTCCAACCAATGACGCCATTCCTCAAAAAGCCAACTTAATGGCCAGTAACTCTCTGTTACCCACATCATAATTTCTCTCCGCAGCAGAGAGTTTTTTCGGAAAAAAAGCACATGGGCGTCATTTACCAGGTGATGGGCCCTGTGATAAAACTGCTCCTACCCCCACCTCGGATGCGTCAACCTCCACAATGAAAGGTTGTGACACATCTGGCTGCACCAATATAGGGGCAGAAGAAAAGCACTCCTTCACAGCGGAGAAGGCTTGCAACGCTGCATCAGACCACACTGAGACATCCGTCCCTTTCTTAGTCATGTCAGTTAAGGGTTTCACTATTGTCGAATAGTTCTTAATAAACTTTTGGTAATAGTTGGTGAACCCCAAAAATCGCATAAGAGCCTTAAGATTTTCAGGTCGGTCCCAGTCCAGAACAGCACGGACTTTCTCTGGATCCATACGAAAACCTGAAGATGAAAGCAGGTATCCTAAGAATTGCACCTCATGTACAGCAAAAACACATTTCTCTAATTTTGCATACAACGTGTTATCTCTTAAGATCTGCAACACCTGTCTCACGTGATCCTGATGTGTCACCATATCTGGAGAATAGATTAGTATGTAATCCAAATACACGACTACAAACCTCCCCACCAGGTGATGAAAAATGTCATTAACAAAATTCTGGAAGACAGCAGGAGCATTGGTCAACCCAAAAGGCATGACCAAGTTCTCAAAGTGGCCCTCAGGAGTATTAAAAGTCGTCTTTCATTCATCCCCTTCCTTGATCCTGACTAGATTATATGCCCCCCTTAAGTCGAACTTGGAGAACACCTTGGCATCCACAATCTGGTTAAACAAGTCAGGAATCAAAGGAAGGGGGTATGGATCATGGACAGTAATCCGATTGAGTTCACGGAAATCCAGACATGGCCTAAGGGTTCTGTCCTTTTTCTTTACAAAGAAAAACCCAGCTGCCACAGGAGATTTGGAAGGTCTAATATGACCTTTAGCCAAACTCTCAGTAATATATTCCTTCATGGCCATTCTCTCAGGTCCGGAAAGGTTATACAGCCTAGATTTGGGCAATTTTGTTCCGGGGATAAGATTAATATGACACTCATATTCCTGATGTGGGGGTAAATCCTGACATCCACCTTCAGAAAATACATCAGAGAAATCCAATATAAAAGAGGGAAGTATCTTAGTAGTTAAAACAGAAAAAGAGGTATTAAGGCAATTGTCAACGCAATAATCACCCCAATCCACAATCTGTCTAGTATGCCAGTCAATGGTCGGATTATGTTTGCTTAACAACGGTAAACCCAGAACGACAGGAGCAGGAAGACCTTCCAACACAAAACATGAAATAAGCTCCTGATGAAATTCACACACTCTTAATTTGATATCATGCTCCATTTGAGACAAACACTTCTGAGATAGAGGTGCAGAATCAATGGCAAACACAGAAATCTTCTTTTCCAATGTACTCGGAGACAATCCATGCATACGTACAAACTGAGCATCAATGAAGTTCACCCCTGCCCCGCTGTCAATAAACACCTCAATTCTCACAACCCTTGACTCTAGCGCCACCTCGGCAGTCAGGAGAAAACGTGTACTACAGGATGAAGACAAATACACATTTTCTGTCTCTCCACCCACCCCACCAAGATTGAGATGAGAATTCAACGCCCCCTTTTCTTTTCTCTCTTTTAGAGATTGAATGCATGGACATATATTGACAAAGATCTTCTGACCACAGAAAAAACGCACACCCTTCTTATTACCAAAATGCTTAAGAGTGGAAACAGGAGTATCTCCCCCTAACTGCATAGGTTCGTCCCCTGACATCAACCATGGGGAATCTTCACCCAAAGTGTCATAGGAAGACAGCACACTACGTGATAGTACGTCCTGAGAGCGGGGGCCCCTAGATCGCTCTCTCAGGCGCCTATCCATGCGTACAGGAAGAGACATGGCAGCTTCCAAAGACACAGGGGTTTCATGAAAGGCCAAAGCGTCCTTCAGGCCTTAGTGGTAGGAAAGTTCATAAACAGGAACCTAATAACAACTGACCCTATAGAACCCTGCCACTAGTGACAGGGGAAGGAGTCAACCCGTTCCTCCAAAAGGACGGACGAACAGGAGACTCCAGAAGGCAAAACCACAACAGGGAAAAGTAGGATAAACACAATAGGGAAAATGACACTTATCTTAATGCAGATATTGCAGCAACCGGAACACAGATTCATGACGTTTAGGCTACTTTCACACTAGCGTTTTAAAATTCCGGTATTGAGTTCCGTCATAGGGGCACAATACCGGAATAAAACGCTTCAGTTTTGTCCCCATTCATTGTCAATGGGGACAAAACTGAACTGAAGACAACGGAATGCTCCGGCATGCTGCGGTTTGCTCTCCGGTCCAGGCATCCGCACCAAGACGGATCCGGAATGACCCCCAATGCAAGTCAATGGGGGTGGATCCGTCTGGTGTGACCACAATGGTAACCGGATCCGCCCTCCATTGACTTTCAATGGAGTTCATGACGGATCCGGCTACACATACACACATACAGACATAGACATACACATAAACATACACAGACATATACACATACAAATACACATACATACTTACATGCACCCCGGCAGGTCTTGAGAGCGTCGGAGGGACAGGACGGCGCGCACAGGTGACGATTCCACCAGGCGCCCAGCAGAGGGCGCTGTGGGGAATCGTCACCTGTGCGAGCCGTCCTGTCCCTCCGACGCTCTGAAGACCTGCCGGGAGCATGTAAGTATGTATGTGTATTTGTCTGTATATATGTATGTGTATGTTTATGTTTATGTATGTACTGTGTGACATGTGTGGGGCCGGAGCGCGGTTCCGGCTCCACACATGTCACTGCGGCAGGCCTGATCCGGCAGCACCCTTCACCTGCCGGATCAGGCCTGCCGCTAGTGTGAAAGTAGCCTTAGTTTTGGCAGATAGATAGGGTTGTTACAGTGAACTGAATGGGTCTGAAGCCGGATTGTAACAGATCAAAGAATTAGTGTGATGAGAGGTGGGAGGACAGTTCAAGATGGACAAGAATTTTTATGCGAATGGGAGTAGTGAGATGGGGTGAAAGCTGGATAAAGAGGATGTGTCCAGGGAGGGCTTCTTGAGTATTGGCGTGATGGCTGCATGCTTAAAAAAAAGGAGGGAAGAGGTTAGTAATAGCTGAAGAGGTGGGTTAGGTCAGGGATAACTATAGTGGTGTGGTTAGGGATCAGGTGGGATGGGATTGGGCCAAGGGCACAGGTAGTGAGGTGTGATTTGGAGATGGTGGACAGATTTTCTTCAGTGATGGTGGTAAACTGGATTATGTAGGAAGAGCACTCAGCAGTTGCAGAGCTTTCTCGGATTTTGTCAATTTTATCTTTGAAGTATGAGTCAAAGTATTTTCAACGAGGAGGAGTGAGGGAGGGTGCATCGGGGGACAGAGCAGAGAGTTAAAGGTATTAAACAATTGTTTGGGGTTGTGGGAAAGAGATGATATAAGAGTAGATGAAGTAGTCCTGTTTAGAAGAGGTGGATGCAGACTTGAAGTTGAGGACAGCTCGTTTGTATGAGATGAAGTCTTCCTTGGAGTGAGTTTTCTTTCAGCTTGTCTGTTTTTTTTGTCTGGTAAGGGTGCCAGGGTTGGCCATTGATTTGTTAGGTTCTTGTGTGTGTGAGAGGGGGCGATTGAATCAAGGGCTGAAGTAATTGTGGTGTTGTAGAAAACAGAAGCTGTGTCAGCATTTTTAAGGGAAGGTATAGTAGACAGCAGTCAGAGTGTGTCCATCTCTGTGGGTGGCTGTGGAGGAACATTGTGTGAGGCCAAAGGAGGAAGTAAGAGAAAGGAGTTTAAAGGCAACTGAGTGGCATGTGTCAATGTTTCACAGTATGTAGTCAACTATTCACATTTCACAGCAGAGAAGAGAATCTGAGAAATAATGCAAGCAGTTTTGATGCAATAAGTATGAAAAGCGTCTATAGAAAACATTAGTATTGTTCTGCATGTAAAAATTTGACTGTACTTTTTGCATAGGTTGTTTTTCACGCTAATGAAATCAATGGGCAAAAGACAAAATGGACAAAAAACTATGCTGCAATAATGCTAAGGCCAGACAGAGCAGATGCTTTCAGCCGTGGATATTTCCCTGAATCCGTGGCAAAACCACGGCAAATACTCAGCAGAATCTATAGGTATATTTGGACGTACATTTCACCCACTACCTTGCAATGGTTTACATCCGCAAATTTCCTCACAGACCGGAGCCAAAAAAATGCAACTTGATCACATGTGAATAGACTCCATTATGAAATTTTTATAAGGCTCATGTACATGACTGGGAAACACAGTCTGTGTGTCGGCTGATCTGAACTGACTGTATCATAGTAATTTATGATAGTCACAGTGTCTATCTGATCGCGGATCTTTTGTACTGTACTCATATGTGAGTACACTGCAATAGCCCCACCATCAGATAGAGACTGACTGTAAATTACGTTATGTTTGGGTCAAGGGAGCCGTGGTCAGCCAGGGAAATGTGACCGACACACAGACCATGTGCATGAGCCCTAACACCCCTTACATAAGAGCCATAGGAAACTTGTTAGAGACACGGATGAGTTTTTAAATGAACTGAACGCGGATGGAGTCCATGTACGGTTTGTTTTTCCTGCAGAGCCTTACATTTGATTGATTGAGTCTTATGGGAAAATCAGACAAAGACAAAACATGCAGTGATTATCTCTACACGGACCGGTAGTGGATATACCCAATCAATTGAATTGGTCAGTCTGAAAACATTGCCCTTCTGAAAGCAGCTGTCACGCGCAGGTGGGGGGGGATGGGGAACCAAACCAAGCGTAGGAGGGAAAGGAGATTAGGCCTAGAAACTAAGGAAGGAAGATGGACACCTCTTACAGGAAACCCTGGCTCAAATCCTGTCTATCTACCAGTATGAACAGGCCTCAAAGGTAGGCGAGTTCATACACAGGAACCATAAACCCCAAACTGACCCTATAGGACCCTGGAACTAATGACAGGAATGAGTCTACCTGTTCCTCCAAAAGGAAGGACAAACAGGAGTCTCCCTAAGGCCTAAGAACAAAACAACTGGAGGGAAAAGGAAACTTATATTTCAATGAAGAAATGGAGGCTCCAGGATCTCAGCTGAAACCAAACTGCTGCTCACCACCACAACGCTGAAGCTATAAACCGCAAGGAATAGTGGGAGAAGAAGCAATAAATAGGGGAGGGACAATTACCACACCAGGAACACCTGAGGGAAAAGGGTGTGGTAAAAACCAACAACAAAAAGGGAAAACATGTCAGATTACACCACGTGTTGCCAATCTGACAGACCTCCTGTTATCTGTAATAGGAATGTCTGTGACAGCAGCCTAAGGCCTTGTCTACATTTCCGTGTCCCATTCAAGTCCGTGAAAAAAATGTCCCTGTTTCATCTGTGAAGATTTCCGTGAAGGATTCGTGTTTGGTCTGTGTGTCTGTTTTTACCCTCTGTGTGTGTTGTCCTTAATCCACTGACACTACTCAGCAGAAAATTAATTTCAAGAGCGTCTCCTATCAGTCTTCTGTGAAAAACAGACGCACCATGGACGCAACACGGATGCTATCTGTGTTGTGTCTGTGATTTTCACAGACCCATAGATTTCAATAGACACATCACGGAGAAAAGGAGTGCGTGCCTCTGTGATTTTTTTTACTGACCCACGGTCAGTAAAAAATACTGATGTGTGAACAGACATATTAAAATCTATGGAAAATACGGATAAAACACGTCAGTGAAAAATGGAAATGTGGAAGAGGCCTAAGGATATGGCCAGACATACAGGTTTCCTGATGCAGTTTTTGAAGCCAAAGTAGATTAAAAAAAGAAGAGCTCGTTTCTGTCCTTATACATTCTCTTCTTTTATGATCTAGTTCTGATTTCGGCTTCAAAAACTGCATCAGAAAACCTGACCGTCTGGCTGCACCCTAAGAAGTCACATCACGCTCCCTCGTAAAGCACCTTCATTAACATACCCAATTAAAAATGTAATGCAAAATTCCTTGTTTAAAGGTCTATTCACACATTACATTTTTCTTGTAGCAATGAGCCATGATTTGAGTGCACCATATATATAAGCTCGTATAGGTATTGGTTTTTTATGCAGTTTTTTTATATTGCATGTAATTACAAGTCACATGTTAACAACGGATTTCGGCACATTACAGCTGTATACCATCATGTGTGAAAACACACTTAGTGTCCTTACACACATGAATTTCGCTCTGGCATTTTTTTTCTCTGGACAAAATAAGCACAAGCATTTTTTTTGTCACTTGCAAGTGAGAGCGGTTTTGCAAACTGTGCATGCCCGCTAGAGTTTTCCTCTTGGTGTCTTTTCTCCATAGAGAAGGTGTTGGCAAAGTGCCTGAAAAAATGCCAAGAACTCCAGCATGCTGCCTTTTTAAAAAGAAACGAGAAAGACCAAAAATGCCACCTAAATAACAAAAACGGCAGTAGCAAAAAAACACACGTCATATTTCCCATAGACATCCAGTTAACAGTCTGGATACGATGCGTGTAGTGAACGCATTGCATCAGAACTGAATCCTGACACATTCATTTCAGTGGGTCTGTGCACATGAGCGGCGTTTTTCACACATCATCTCTGCGTTCAGGAAATATCGCAGCCTGTTCTATATTGTGTTTTTCACACAGCTCTGGCTCCATAGAAGTGGAGGCTTGTGTGAAAAGTGGAAGGTGTCTACATGCAATGCGTTTCTCACTGATTGAGGCTAGGAGATGTAGATTGTTGTTCTTCTTCAGTTTTTCTTCTTCACGCACCTGAAAAACGCATCCAATCCAGATGGAAAAAAACGCACACACTGAACGCAATCACAGACAAAAGTGACTGAATTTGTATGCAAAACCATTTTTTTTCCTGAACAGATCCTGACACAATCCGTATTGCTCGTGTGAAAGAGGCCTTAGCGTTTATTCAGACCTGCAAAATCGTTATACTGCAAAACAGTTCTGTGTTAACAAAGCGCAGCATTGCAGGCTCCTCCACAGAGTCCGCCATAAATGGCAGAATAGCGCAACATGTCATGTTATGTGACGGATGCGGCCCTGCTGTTATATTTGCTTCTATGAAGGAACAGAAAAGCGGAAATGATGGGAATATAGCCTCAGTGTATGCGAGACGTCGCCGTACTCTTCAGGAGCCTCTTTTTATCCGACCACACAGCGGTACATCCGTCATGGAGGCAGCATGAGCTGAGAAGCTTAGGTCCAGCCATGGCATTACCGTTCCGTGCACACGGCGCTTTCCCCACGGCTGGCTAATGCGTTTATAACGGCGTGCTTTATGTCTCTGGCCATATGCAGGAACCTCTCAAGTCACGTGTTTGTGCGCTGTGTGGGTAGATGGACCAGTTAACTACCCTAATCACATAACTATTTAAGGGGCTTTGCGTACCGCTAATATCAACTACCTGACTCCCTCTGGATCAACACTGAGAATCCCCATAAGCATAGGCTTAACATGATTGATTTTTTGCTCTTCTTCAAACTTCTCAACTAGGTCAAGATATAACAGTTTCAGATAAAGACGATGGTGAGCGTACGCTAGCTGATCATGAACACACATACCAGTATGGGCCATAGTATAGAAAGACACAAGACGCCAACGAAGAAATAATATTCATGCAGGATAAAACTCATTGTGTGCCCCAACAGTGGACATTGTGGGACAGCCCCACACACATAAGATTGTAGGGGGACCCTGGAGTAATCAGCAGGATCTGCTGACAACCATCTGATGTGTATGGCTGGCTTGTTTATAGCTGCATCTGTCAGTGATGTATGGAGGCTGTTGTGAGGGGAAGAAAAAGTGAAACGAGTCAGCCATGTTTGTTTTTTTCGGCTGATTCTTTTGTTTTTAGCAGCTCCAGAACAGTGCCTTGCAGCCGTTCCCCCCTCCCACCTAAATACAGATTAATATGCACTTTCTGCCTAGCTGAATATCCATATTAATTGCATATTAATGGGGGGTGCGCTGTCAATGGTGATAATTGCCAGCCAAACAATTTTCAGCCGCCACTTATCATATGCTTTTGGGCAGCTTATTTTAGTGCCGGAGATTATGAAATGAAATTGTTAAGCTGATGAACTGCATGCAAGAAATTATAGAAACATGGACGATACCATATGTCGTAAAGACAGCTTTCTGCCTTAACCACCTAACTGTTTTGCTCACTCCAGCTCCAGCAGGGGGAAAAGTAGCTAACTGGAGGGGGGAGGGCTGCTTTACATGCGACTATCTCCTGAATGGTAGCAACTGGTCTTGTTTGAAAGCTGATATTCCAAGCTTTCAGACATACCAGCAATATGCAGGGGAAGATATCACTGATAGAAATCGGGATGCTGTGAATGCAGCTGAACGTGAAAGTAAAAACAGGTTTTACCAACCATTATTTCCGAATCGATTTCTAACAGTGATTTCTCCTCTCTTGGACTTAAAGAGGCCCTTTCACCGCTCCTGACATTCCTGTTTTAATAGCTTTCTGCATTCCCCATGTAATAACAATTCTAGAACATCTATTCTTATGGCTCTACGTTGTGCCATTCCTTTATTATTTCTACTAGTAGTTATGAATGATTGCTAGCAGTCTGCAGTAAGGGTACAGAGGGGAGGTAACCAGTTGGGGGTGTGTACCTGCACAGTCTGAAAATGGCAGCACTGATTGGATAGAGTCAGACTGTGCAGGTACACACCCCCAACTGGTTACCACCTCTCTGTACCCTTACTGCAGACTGCTAGCAATTCATTCATAACTTCTAGTAGAAATAATACAGGAATGGCACAATATACAGCCATAGGAATAGATGTTCCAGAATTGTTATTACACGGGGAATGTATGAAGCTATTAAAACAGGCATGTCAGGAGAGGTGACAGGTCCTCTTTAAGCTGTCATTTAGCTGGTCCTGTATGAAAGCCTGGAATGTCAGCTTTCAAACAAGACAAGTTGCATGTTTCAAGTTGCTACCCTTCAGGAGATAGCAGCATCTAAAGCAGCCCTGCCCCCTCCAGTTAGCTACTTTTCCCACTGCCCGAGCTGGATTCGGGCAAAACAGTTAGGTGGGTAAAGGGGTTTTCCGGGACTTTAATACTGATGACCTATCCTCTGGATAGACCATCAATATCAGATCGGCAGGGGTCCAACAACCAACACCCCCGCCGATCAGCTGGTTGAAGAGAAGGTCTTTTTGTATCCAGTAAAATGTCTGTATGTATATATATATATATATATATATATATATATATCTCCTAGTAGAAATAAGGAGGGTCTTGTAGCTCATTGCAAACAGTCACATTTCTGTTTTTGCGCTCTACTGGAGTTTCAAAATGAAACCAAATGTCTATGGAAAACACTACTACCATATTTCCTTTACAGCCTCAGTTTTCAACCTGTATGACAGGAGCCACGCTCAATTTAGGTGTGACTTAGAAGGTGCAAGGTGCCAGTTCTATGCCTCAATGCCTCAGGGCCGATCGCATTCACCAACAGAGTGAAATATGAAACAGCACTTCAGACTTTTTGTTACAAATAATTATTATTTATCCCATGAGATTTTTATGATAGTCACAGTAAAAGGGTGGTCATCAGCAACGTTTTATACTCAATGGTCCTTCTTCAGGCTAGGCTAAGGAGTATGGAGAATTATGTGGTGACTCCATCCAGACAGGTGCTTACAGAACTAGGAGTGGTGGGGAGATGGTGCAGTTCTCAGTTCTGGGACACCACCCCACAGTACTCCTAGTGCTGTAAGCACTTGTCTGGATGAGGTTGCCAAATACACCTCCCTACTGCTTAGCCCAACCTGAAGAAGGACCATTAGGTCCCAAACCTTGCTACTGGCTAACATTTTACCATCATAATGAAACTCTCAAGGAACAAGTGAATTTGGTATTTACTGAAAAAAAAGTCTAGAGTGCTGTTTCATATTTCTCCTGGGTCATTACCTGTGGCATGCATAGACCAAGAGGTACTCACACTATCCTCAAGCAGTTCCTTTAGTGGGCACATTACAGTAAATGGGAGATATTTGATGTACATTATTTAGGTCTTGAAAATCACTGCTTTACATGACTCCAATTCTCTTTTGCAATTTACTTTTTGTTAAAATGTGGATCCAGGAAGAAGTGTGGAGACAGAATCTTATTCTGGGATAGGGGTCACTGTGTACACAACGGAGATGGCCTCATCACTGACCGCACGAGGTAATGTAGGGGGAGATAAGAGAACAACAGTGGTGGTTCTTTAGATGGAGTGAAGTAGTGTCGGGGGATTTAAAGGAATTAGTCACCACATACCACTATGTAAAACCTTGTTGCATCCAAATGCTCCCCTCCCTGTCTTCTATGCCACACCAACACTGCTGTGATGGATAGGACAGGCAGTTCCTGAAGTCTGGCGGGATAGCGTTCTATACATGTGCGGTAAAGGGATGGAGGATGGAGATTCCCCATCTGCCCGGTGGTCTCCATCCCTTTAATACACATGTATAGAACAGATCCACAAGACTTCAGGGACTGTCTATCCTATCCATCACACAGGTGGAAGCATGGCATAGAGGAGCTTCTGGGCGCAATGAGGTGCAAGGGCATCACCCTTGTTGCAACTAGGGGTAATCTGCATATCATAAAAAATTTTTTTTTTCAGAGGACTGACGGAACATATGGAGTTGCCAGAGATATCAAGAGACTCTGCTTACAAGCGCTGATGGACACTATGTGCTATGTACAAATTATTTGCCACCAGATTATTTTGGGGTGGTTGAGTTTGATGAGTGGTAGTATAACATATCCACTCTTTATGAATTACATTCCTGAAGGCCTGCTCTATGTTGTCACCACTTTGAAGCATTTCTTCTCACATATGAGAAATAATGGGACATAAAATATTTTCAGTGACATATCAATTTGCGCTAAACATTGGAGCATACTGTTGAAGAAAATAAGCCTACTCACCCTTCCAATCAGGACAGGCTCTGGCCCCGCATATTCTTCTATCACAAAGAACTGATTCCAGACCCAGCTACGTTTGGAACGGAGAGGAGGACCAGGGCCCTGAGGTGGTGAAGATGGGGATCCACTGTCTTCACTTAGCCCTGGAGAAGATTTCTCCATGACAGGAACAGTGGAGGAACAGCCCAAAAGTAGTAATGAGAGCAGAGGGCAGAACTGGAGGGCAGGCATGGAGGCCCCGCAATAACTCAATGGGGCCAAAGGTGCCAACAGGTCACAACAGACTGTGACTTCTCTGCTGTATGTCAGCGTCTTCCATCAAGTAGAGTCTTTTCAATTTGGATTGCAACTTAAACCATGAAGCTTGCAACTGGCAAAAATAAATAAGAGGGAAAGAAAAATCAAATGGTTTACAATGTAAAAGGCACATAGGTTTACAGTGACGTACGATATCCAAGTTTTACACATTTCTTTTTTTTATACAAACTGTAAATCTCAAATGTCTCTTCAGTGCTATACTAAGCCCATAAACTCTGATGATCAATGACACGTATCACAAACAATGGCTGCGGGATCTTCCAGACTCCACGAGAAATGCCAACCATATACCGTATATAATAATCCATTTATTCACACCCTGCTTTATCATACATCTGTATTGTCCAGATGAGGTTGGGGAGGGGAGCCATGTCTGGCAGAGGCTATCTGTAAAGTGGGCATCTTGTGCTGTTTCACCGCCTTTGTCTTCTCTTAGTCATCTGTATCTAGGATGGATCTAATATGGTCACCATAACAGTCACCCCCCACTTCCAGAGTCCTGAATAATAAGCATATCTGGCTATGCAAAAAAATTGTGGGATTGGGGGTAACCGAACAAATTTGTTGGAGTTTTAGAAAGAGCCTTAACGGTGTATACTTAAATTAGAGATGGCAGGTTTATTTTAGTTAGGCTATAAGAGTTTGATCATTGTGTGAGAGTCTGACATCTGAGACCCTGATCATTACCAAGAATGAAGGACCCTCAACTGCCAATTCTCATTCCTCTTAAAAATATAATGGGATTGTCTGAAAAAGCCAGATGATTTAGATGCTCCCGTTCACGGTGAATCTTAGGTCCTCTCTGTAACAGAGGGCCCACACTTTGCATAGTTTCATAAACTTTCTAATTCAAGTAAAAAAAAGGAGGCAACCCCTTGACAGCCAAGGTTGGCTCCAGAACTATCTACTGGTAATGTTATATCAGGGGGGAACAGTTTAGTACATAAGACTCTTGCAGATATAAACTACAAAGGGAACCCATGTCAGTAAATTCACTGTGTGCTGCACCGGCGCTATTGTTTCTTCGTCTCACCATCGGCTCTTCTACCTCCTGCATCCCTGCAGGCCTGATATTTCATGTGAGAAGGTTCTGACTGTTCTTTTCTACCTCTGCTTCTCCAACAGACCATAGGAGGCTATGTTTTGGTCTTATTTCTGACTATTTCATCGTCTCATATGATTCCCACTGTTCCTCTGTACCGTCTCCCCATTGAGCTCCCCCCCCCTTATGTACAACTTATTTCCCCTGTTTGGATTTTGCTGCGTACAAATTGTACCATCTGTCTCTCCTCTTCACTTCTCCTTCCCTTTCTCCCCTCGCTTCTCCTCTCTTCCTCTGTCTCTTTGTATGCCCGTCATGTTCAACACTTTACGCTTTACTGCAATAAGAAGAGGATAAGAAATCATAGGGAGAGACTGAGAGAGGAAAAGGAGGGGGAGAAAGAGGGATAGATAAAGATACCAGTAAGGAAGAACAAAACAAATGGGCGAAAGGGAGAGAAAAACAAAGATCATGATGAGGATGGGAGGGGGGGACAATAGGGGTGAGGGCACAAGATTGCTAGAAGACAGCAGCTTGCCTGGACACAATTTGTGCCACTGCAGAAGTTCTGTGGCTCTGAGGGACACCCATGACCATCTGGTGACACGTCTCAGTGATGGCAACACATCTCCTGCAGTCCCTCATAGGGGACTCTAGCAGGTGACCAGAATTTAAACAAGTCACAGTAGCCGTCGCTGTGTGTATCCTATGGAGTTTTATGGAGTCACATACTAGGATGTAGGTATTACTTTAGAAATATGCAGTCGTCCTTCTCCTCCACGCTCAGATATTTCATTGTCCTTCTGTCGGAGTCTTCTCCTCACCACCACTGTTTTTTAATGCCACCCTCCCGCTATCTCTATTCCAACTGCTTGTAAAATTCATGTCTCTTTTCCCTGTAGGGTTCAGCGGATTATTCTAGGATGGTGAATGCTGGGTATTAACTTCCACATATAAAATACGATTTCTCCTGCCTCTGCATCTGTGCATCAGACGAATTAAACTCTTAAATATACATGTCAGGTGGATCGTCTGCCAAGAAGTGTGTGCCGAATGTGCTACGTGATAGTCTAAATGAGGCACTGATCATCTCCGAACCAATCCCTTTACCTGTCTGACTGCTCCCAAAAACTCCTTCCAGAACCCCATTTACGGTTCCCATCTTTCCTTTAAGTGCGCCCCGTAATGAGCCATTAAGCCATTTGCTGCATATGATCCCATTCTTCAATTACATCTCCCAGCACCTCCTTTTATCTCTCTTTTTACAATGCATTATATTGCTCCAGCGCGTTTTGCTGCGATTCTTCCATTACTTATTATACTGCTCCACAATCCACCCTCTAACTCTCCAATGGCTCCTCATAAATTCTGTAATCGCTCCACAATGACATGTACGCCTGCGTTTATTTCCCAGTGAACCCCTCACCATATATACGCACCACGCCATAGGTTGTCACTGATCCCCCCCTCCTCTTTTACGCCTGTCCGTAGAGCTGGACACGATTATCATTAGGCTGAAGATACAATATACAACTTATTGATCATATCTACCACCTCATTCTGGGAACATGGCATAATTAAATCATTCTGATTAATGGAAGGTCAAGATGGAGCAACTGTCCTAATGAGGCATCTGCCAGGTCATCTATGACACGTTATGGCGCCCAGCAAAAGAGGTGGGAGTAGCGCATGCTATACGTCGCCTTCTTAACCAATCAGAAGTGCTTACATAGGGTCTTCCCGCCCCTTAGACTTCTTGCTGACAGGGAATGTACTGAGCCCTCATCTGAATTGAGTTCTACTAGAGCTGAGTGGCACTTTGATGCAACAATGATGACAAATGCACTGTGTCATCTGATGGGTCAGTCTCACATGAAGCCCATTATGTCTGTGCCCATATGCCCTTCCCCATAGAAGTCCAACTCCCAGTCAATAGAACTTTCTCTACCGCCCCCTGTCAGTGAACCCCTCCTCCTGCTGGTGCACAGTGTATGTGAATGGAGACAGCTGGATACTGTGTAACATGCAGTCCCATGTAAGTGCCATGTTGATGTATGTACTATGCCCACATGCACGCGTACCGCACGCCCACATCGCGCTGCCTACACAAGCCGTGCTCACGTCTGTGCCCCCCACTTCTGCCTAGTACCCACTCACACACGTGTTGGCGGACACATACATGTACACACATGACCGTCACACACTCAGCCAGAAGTTTGAACGCACCGTGTAACTCCAGACGTGTGAGGCAGACCGCGCCAGAGACAGCTCAGGATGTGACAGAGACCTCTGCAGAGACTGCTCGCCTGCCACAGAGACCGCTCCAGCTGTCAGGCAGATGTGAGAGAGCCCGGGAAGACTGCTGCAGAGACTGCTCCACATCTACGAGAGGCTGCCGCCGCCGCTGCTGCTGCAGAGACCATGTGATAAGGAGGCACAGACAGTGTGAGGGCAGAGACAGAGAGAGACGGGCACACAGGTTCCTGCAGATGCTGCCCTGGTTTTAGAGCGAGTGTTGCTGAGAATACGAGTTGACATACACTCCCCCCCACCCCCAAATAAAATCCCCTGCACTCCCCCTCCTCCTTCTAAGTCTCTCTCTCTTTCTATCTCTCCTCCTCTTTCTTCCTCTTTCTCCTTTCCTCTAATACAAGAGGACACAAAGAACAGAGAGAGACACAGACAAAGTGACAGCCACAAAGCAGAGGGGCAAGAGATAAGGAGACAGCAGCAGCAGCGGGACGTGGACATGGAGACTATGGATGGATAGATAGATTAGATAGATGGGAGATAGGTATGGTAGATATGGTAGATATAAGGATACAAGGATAGATAGAGTACATGGATAGATAAATAGATGATACAAAGATAGATAGATAATACAAGGATAGATATTAGATAATACAATGATAGATAGATGATACAAGGATGGATAGATAGATAGATAGATAGATAGATAGATAGATAGATAGATAGATAGATAATACAAGGATAGATATTAGATAATACAATGATAGATAGATGATACAAGGATGGACAGATGATAGATAGATAGATAGATAGATAGATAGATAGATAGATAGATAGATGGGTGATGGGTGACAGGGCTTAGTGAATGGGCATCTGACATGGCTGGTTTTGGATGCACTGGGACTCTGTGCCCCTGGGGCACATACACAATCTACCAGTATAGAAGGACTGGCGTAGGGGCTGGTGAGGGGATACAGTAATGAAGCGTTGTGTTAGCCCTGCATGCCAGTACCTGATGTGGAGGAGAATAGAGCAGGGATGAGGAGGGTACTAGTCTTTATAAAAGGACAGACAAGTGTCTTATACTTGGTTTCCGCAGAATCCTCTGTATTATACGTGGCATATGTCGCTGAGAACAGAATACAGAGTTGGCACATTAGCGTGGACACATTCCCTAATAGAGTGGGCAGCTGGCGGGAAAGTAAGGGGATTCCTATAAGTATTGTTATTAGATTCACAAAGGGTTATAGAAAATGGAATCGCCCTTGAAATCGTGGCTGAGTGCGACAATCTCACATAATGTTTGTTTAGCTTCTTCCAAAGCACAAGGACTGTAAAACCGTAAAAGTTTTAAAGGGATTTCCCCACAAATAAATATGAATTTATTGTGTATCTTATATCTGTCAAAAGTCAAGTTTTCAACTGAACACTCCGTACAGTATTAGAATGTATTGGCTCAGATGAGCAGAAGTTATTACTCGCGAGACTTTGGGTAATAACTTCAGAAATTAATTTCTACTGTAAAAAGAAATATTTTACCGAACTCTGGTTCGGTTCTGAGGTACCACTTGTACTTTCATCCTAGTCCTCTCTATGATCATGTGCATAACTGTAGCCATTCACTTGCCTCAATGGTAACATTCTCAAGTGGCAAGTGAAGATGGAGTCTGAGTGGCCATTTGCCAGTTGGGGACATGTCACCACTGAGGCCAGCAAAGGTTATAGTTACAAGATAATAATAGTGCAGCTTTCACTTAAAGGGATTATCCCATGACTAATGTAAATCATGAAAATCGAAGATCATAAAGTACATGACAACCTCTTTCTAAGAAAGCTAGAACCAGTCCTGTACCTCACATGAATCCAGAGATCTGCCCATTCATTGCTCTGCTAGATTTATATCCTGACATCTCAAGGGGAGTGTCTTTTCTGCTGCAGCTCAAGGGGGCGTGTCCATGCTCTCCCTATCACAGCTCAGGAGGCAGTTATTACATTTTACTGAATAGCTCACTGGCTATACATTTTTCGTGGGACAACCCCTTTAATACTGGCACACAGTGTCTATACAATACTGCAGCATTTTATAGGTACATTGTAGCAATAATGCATCTACAGTACATAATACCGCACTGCAGTGCCTGTTATATAGTACCATCACATGTGCTCATCTCTCTCAGTAGTTCCCATAGAAGTGTATGGAGAGACTCATACAAATGTGTGCCTGCCTCCCCATTCATACTCTGCCTGGATGCAGTGACTGTGACATAGTTCCATAAATGTATAGGAGGAGATTTATCAAACTGATGTAAAGTAGAAGTGGCTTAGTTGCCCATAGCAACCAATCACATTCCACCTTTCATTTACCAAAGGAGCTGTAAACAAAATGAAAGGGGGAAGTTTCAGACTTTTCTCACGTTTGCATGTCTTTCCCAGTAATACATGCTGGATGTGAGATCTGTGTGTCCAGAATTCTGCTGTCTTCACTAGCTGTCATGTACCAACACAGATTTCCTCTTCTACAGTGTATATATTGACACTGATGCTGCCTGTTTGTGTGTTTTCTTCTCCCCCTCCCATTGAGATTTTGCAATGAGTCTCTGTTCTGTACCCTGATGCTACTGCAGCATCCCACTGCAGAGTACATTGTAAAAGAGATTCACAAATATGTTTTTATGTGGTAGTATGCGTTTCATGTATTTCGGTGCAAATGGTATCATTAAGCCATATTCACAGCCACCACTAGATGGGGCTGGTGTCAAAAAGCAGGCCAGAAGAGAGAGGAGCAGAGTAGAAGTTCTGTAGAGATGAATTGCACTACAATAAGCTTATAGGGCCCAATTCAGCATAAGTGTACACCAGTTTTCTGGTGTGAAGAATTCACAAACTGCATGTTTCTGACTTTTTTAACACCACTTGAGCACAAATTTTACATTATGGTATCCGGTAGAGGCCCATTGACTATAATGTCACCCGGCGGGAATCCGGATGGTTTCTGGCATGAGTGCCGGGATTTAGACGGACTAAAACTATTTCTTATCCAGCCGAATCCCGACACAAATGCCGGAAAGCGGCCAGATCTTTGCCAGGTCCCATTATAGTCGGTGGGGTCTGGCTGGATACAATGAACTCCAGCAGATTGCTCCTTTGCCGGAACAGCCAGCCAGATACCTAATAGCGCATATATGAAAGTAGCATAAGATTATTTGTTAATAAGGGCCCTAGATGCCCGTGATGAGAACATAGTCCTGCCACTTTACAAATCACTAGTCAGACCACACATGGAGTACTGTGTACAGTTCTGGGCTCCTGTGAACAAGGCAGACATAGCAGAGCTGGAGAGGGTTCAGAGGAGGGCAACTAAAGTAATAACTGGAATGGGTGGACTACAGTACCCAGAAAGATTATCAAAATTAGGGTTATTCACTTTAGAAAAAAGACGACTGAGGGGAGATCTAATAACTATGTATAAATATATCAGAGGTCAGTACAGAGATCTCTCCCATCATCTATTTATCCCCAGGACTGTGACTGTGACGAGGGGACATCCTCTGCGTCTGGAGGAAAGAAGGTTTGTACACAAACATAGAAGAGGATTCTTTACGGTAAGAGCAGTAAGACTATGGAACTCTCTGCCTGAGGAGTTGGTGATGGTAAGTTCACTAAAAGAGTTCAAGAGAGGCCTGGATGTATTTCTGGAGGGTAATAATATTACAGGTTATAGTTACTAGAGATGGGTCGTTGATCCAGGGAGTTATTCTGATTGCCTGATTGGAGTCGGGAAGGATTTTTTTTTACCTTAAAATGAAGAAAATTGGCTTCTACCTCACAGGTTTTTCTTTCCTTTGGACCAGCTTTGCAGAATAACAGGCTGAACTGGATGCATGCCATGACACATATGTGTCTTGGTTTTAGGTTTTGACATCCAGCAGAGGTTCTCTGTACCTGAATTAAATGGATCCGTTTTGATTACACATCAGGATGCATCCGTTCCGTTAGGATGCGGTTATGTGAAATCGAAATGGAACAAACCGGATCCGTAACTAAATACATTGAAAGTCAATGGGCGACGGATCAGTTTTTTGCCGGATCTCAAAACCGGAATGCAAAAACACATATGTGAAGGTAGCCTTAGGCCCCATTCATACGACCGTGTGAATGGGGCCGCATCTATTCCGCAAAATTGCGGAATAGATGCGGCCCCATTTACTTCTATGGGGCCGGGAGCCGCCGCACGTAGCTAGCTCCGTGCCGCGGGTCCTATGAAGCATGCCCTATACTTGTCCGTGCGCATGGACAAGTATAGGCATTTTCAATGGGGTCGCACGGCGTGTGTTCCGAGCGAAGGGGTTACACAGACTCTAAAGCAGCAAAGTGGCTGTACATGTTTAATGAAGACTGTTTAGAAACTTGCTTAATTTGCATTTGGAGAGCTAATGAACAATTAAAATGAATTTAGTGCAGAGATGTACACAGCCATTAACTGCACGCGTTATACTATCTCCTATGTGTAACATTTCTCTTGTCCACTTCCTGCTAGAAACCATAAAGTTGGACAGAGGACAGTCATGGGAACAACTAACACTAAAATAAAGCTATGAGGCTAGAAGTCTTTCCCTTTAATTTGTAATGTGCTGTATTTCTGTGATTGCCGACTATGGTTGAAGCGGTCTAAGGTGATGCGCTTGTCAATTTCCTGCTCCGTTCTCAAAGAGAGCAAAATGGGGTCAACACCCTAGATTAGCAGGTAGCTGATCCCATTTCCACCACTCAGTTATGTAACATTTCTGCTGCTGCTGGCTATTATTAGTGAGGATTGTCGCCCACAGTTTAGGGGACCATAATACTGTAACATGGTGGCTGTTTGCATCCACAATTTGTCTTGTGCTTCATTTATTTCTGTTGTTAAAGTAAGACAGAGTAGTAGAAAGTATGACAAAAATGGTAGCAGTATAGAGCTATATATGCGGGTGGTCTCAGTAAAAGGTATAAGGAGCTCCTCACTTTTTTTTAAAGGAAATCTGTCAGCCCCCAAACTAGAGTAAGCAGTGTATAGTGTAAGTGATACTGAGTCCGGTTATGTCATTTTTATCTTCATAGTCACTTGCATTCCGCCGCTGTGCTCCCACAAACCTGCAGTAAAATGCATTGAGACTCCTCTTTGAGTACTCTTCATTATGTGCATAAGCTCAGGAGTCCTCTCAATACTTCTGGTTTGAAGGAATACAAATGAATATGGAGAAAAAGATTACATAATAGAACTCAGCGTTATTGACACCATACACCATTCACTCTAGTTTAGGGGGTGTTTCGGATTCCCTTTAACCACCTAACTGTTTTGCCCGAGTCCAGCTCGGGCAGTGTGAAAAGTAGCTAACTGGAGTGGAGAGGGCTGCTTTAGATGGTGGTATCTCCTCAATGGTACCAGCTAGAAACATGCAACTGGTCTTGTATGAAAGCTGACAGGCTTTCATACAAGACCAAAACGACAGCTAAAGTCCAAGCAACAGAGGAGAAATCACTGTTAGAAATCAAGTCAGGATTTCTTTTCAGCTGCATTCACAGCATCCCGATTTCTGAGTGATATCTTTCTCTGTCCTGGACATATTGCTGTCATTTTCTGTCTGAAAGCTTAGAATGTCTGTTTTCAAACAAGATCAGTTGCACGTTTCTAGCTGCTACCATTCAGGGGGTAGCAGAATCTAAAGCAGCCCTCCCCCCTCCAGGTAGCTACTTTTCCCACTGCTGGAGCTCCACTCTGACAAAATAGGGCACTGCAAATTGAGTATTACTGCAATATACATGGAATAAAAATATTTTTGGTTTATTATGTACAATTGCATGGTAGGTTTGATATGTACATTGCATTTTCCTGGTGGACTGACATGCTCAGTAGCTCCATCCCTTCCCACAGTGCTGGTGTGGTGATCTCATAGTAAGCAGGACCAGTGGACCAGATATTAGTCATTCATCCTTACTTCTAAATTCATAGACGTATACAGCTATATCTCTCTATATACAGTGGAGAAGGAAATGGTGGGGGTGTTACATACCATATGTATCTCTGGGGCTAAGATGTGAGAGACTATTTTTTTTATGCAGGGGAGGAAGGAGTTAACAAGAGCTCTGCATCCTGGGAGCAGGGGTGCACCACCAATGAGGCCAGGTGAGGCTGCCTCAGGCAGCACCAGGTAGGTGCAAAAGGGGGCAGCCGAAGGCCATGGGCTGAAGAAAAGGGGTTAGGTTAAGAAATTGGCATTAGGAGGGGGGCGCTGTTTCAGTTTTCGCCTCAGGCAGCAGAAAGGCTAGGTGCACCCCTACCTGGGAGATGCAGGTGCTTGATTAACTGCTCCCCGGTCACAAAAAGGGAAATCCTCCACGTAATGTGTAAAAAAAAAAAAGGTTTTGATTTGTGTAATAACCCCTTTAAAAAAGGAACATCACTTTAAGACCTCATCCACACGACTGTAGTTTCGGTCCGCATCTAATGTACATTTTTTGCAAATTGGATATGGACCCATTCATTTTAATAGGTCCGCAAAAGATACGGACAGCACACTGTGTGCTGTCTGCATCCGTATGTCCGTTCCGTGGCCCCCGCAAAAAAAATAAAAAATAAAACATGTCCTATTCTTGTCCATTTTGTGGACAAGACTAGGCATTGCTAACAGAGGGCAGTATGCACTGAGCCGCAAAATGCAGAATGCACACGCATGTTTTGCGGATCTGCAACTTGCGGACCACAAAAACGAATATGGCTGTGTGCATGAAAAACCTAAAAGGAAACATCACACAGAGGTATCGGAAAATTCCTGTGTGTGATAATACTGAACCATCAGACTTGTGCTCATCTCCTGGGCTAAGCACTGCAAGCCATTCCTTATCTGAGATAAAGTGATTGTGTATAAAATATTTTCCTGACTGTAGAGACTTTAGTTTTTTACTTTCCCCGTTGAAGGACAGTGCGGACACCAACATAAGCTAGCTGCTACTAGAGGACAATTGCTTAGATGCAACTTCATGCTTAAATGTTTCCATACAAACCTCTGGAAGTGAATCCCACAGCACAGTATCTTGAAAATACTGACCATTCTGCATATGTGCAGCTCTCTCTATTTCAAATAAGCGCGCTTGGCTATTTTCAGAATTCCCGTAGAAGTTCACTCTCATTTATTCTGCCCACAAGACGGGGACAAGAAGAATGGCAAGCCATTACAGAGGACCGGAGCAGCAGGGAGCAGGTGAGTAACAATCTTTCACTTTATGAGGCAGGCTGTGGGCACTAGGTAAAAACTACTTATCCTTGGAAAACTCATTAATGTAAAAAATACATGACCCTCATTCTAACAAAGCTAGGACAGGACCTGTACCTCACATGGATTCAGAGATCTCCCCATTCATTGCTCTGCTAGATTCATATCAAGCTGACAGCTCAAGGAGAGTGTCTGTTCTGCTGCAGCTAAGGGGGCGTGTCCCAGCTCTCCCTATCACAGCTCAGGAGGCGTGTCTCAGCTCTCCCTATCACAGCTCAGGAGGCAGTTGAAGGATGAAACTGAGCACGTGCAGCCATCTCCGTAAGCAGGTCAAAGAAATAAGAAAAAAAACAAACCAGGTGGTGCTATACAGATACATTTTATTGAATAAGTCACTGGCTATACTCAATTTTGGATTCCATGCAATTACAAAAGTATTCAGATCCAGGAGCTGGTTTAAAAACTGTGGAATATTTTTTTATGGGACAACCCCTTTAAGTTAAAACTAGCATACCGTGAAATGTTATGGAGATAACATATCTAAGGTGTCATATTCCAAACAGAAGGTGCGATGTGTTATGTTTCTGTATCCTGACACTTTTATCTGTTAACCTGATAAGTCCCCCTGAAGCATATTAATGTCATTATTTTTATTTTCTGTTTTTATTTGTTGCAAAATTACAAATTACAGAAAAAAGTAAAAAATAAACAGGGGAAAAATGTTTGTTGGGTGAAATTGAAAAAAAAAATGCAATTCCACCATGTTTTTTGGGTTTTGTTTTATAGTGTTTACTTTGTGCTAAAAATGAGACAGTGACCTTATTACAGTGATGCCAAATTTAAATAGCTTTTATTTGTTTTTCTGCTTTTAAAAAATCTTTGAAAACATTTTCCTTTGCAACTCCATATTCTGTCACGTATAACGTTTTTTATATTGCTGCCTACAGAGGTGTCTCAGGGCTTGTTTTTTCAGGGCCCCTCATACAGAGAATACTTACCTGGTACCTGACGCTTGTGTCCTTCCGGATCGCTCTACAGCCGTGGCTGCATCTGTCCAGCGTGCAGATCACAACATCTGTCAACATGGGGTGGGGGAGGGGTGAAGCCAATAGTAGGCTGGGATGGTAACCTTTCCCCCTTGTGTCACACGTGACGCAAGGGTGCAGGTCACCATCATGGCCTGCTATTGGCTTCACCCCTCGCCCGTCAATGGATGATCTGCATGCCAGTGAGAAAGTAAAACAAATAGTTCTAAAAACTATAAAAGCAATTAAAAAATCTCCCCCTTTCCCTATATAAAAAGTAAAAATAAACTATTAAAAGTTACTTTGCAATGCCATGTCCCAAAACACCCAAAATATTCAAATATATATTTACCTCGTATGGTGAATGTTTTAATGGGGAAAAAAAACTAAATGGCCAATTCAGCACTTTTTCTTCACGTCACCTCCCAAAAAAGTGATCAAAACGTCATATACACTACAAAACAGTATGAATAAATACTACATATTGCCCCTTAAAAGATGAGCCCTCTCACAGCTTTGTAGACATAACTATAAAAAAAAGTTATAGGGGTCAGAATATGTTGATGTATAGAAAAACTACAGTATACAAATGTGGTAAATCTGATCATACTGATCCAGAGAATAAAGGTCACAGGTCAATTTTATCACATAGGGAACACCATAACAACAAAATCCTTAAAACTGAAAAAAAACCTACAAATGGCCCCATATTGTAGTCCAAACTGACAGAAGGTGGGGTAACACAAGTATGCATGGCCAACACAAGCCACAAGTATGCAGGGACAACAGAATTAGGCGGGGCCAGCAGTAACATACTGCAGCACAAAATACTGCCCCAGCAGAACCAAATACCACAGTACAGCATATAATACTGCCCAATCATCACACTGAGGATGGTGATAAAGTTAAGTTCAGGAGGGCACGTGCGACATTGGCCAGTTGCATAACTACTTATGCTCCTACCTTAATTAATGCTGAAAGCATTAGATAGTTATGTAACTGGCCACCGGCCATAAGGAGGGCTCAGGCAGCTGGAAATTTCTATGGTTTATGGCCAGCCCGCCCCTGCTTATGGCTGTGTGAATGAAAAAATGAAAAAGTTATAGCTCTGGAAAGGCAAGAAGTAAAAAAAATAAATTGGAAAATCTCTGGGGGCTGAAGGGGTTAAAAGAGATCTGTCTAATTTAACATGGTCTCTGATGTGCAGGCAGCATGTTATAGAACATGAAGGGCTGAATAGACAGTTGTGTAGTTTTTTGAGAAAAGATTGAGTATAACTATTTTTCCCTGCTCTTTCTATACTTACGAGTCCAGTGGGCATTCCTACTTACTGACTGTCAGTTATCTCTATTTTTTTTTAAAAAAACAAAAAAACATTTTTCTCTCCATAGAAAGTGGTTTTATTTTGCAAATATTTCTGCAATTGTAGTGGTCCGTATAATAAATTCATGTTATTTACACTCCACGGATTTATTCCCCCCGGAAATAAAATATGTATAATTTATATGTACCCTAAAATGGGTCTATTAAAATATGCACAAAACAAGCCTATTTAGAGCTATATCAACAGAAAGATAAAACAAGTTTATCCCATGAAGTGTGTTTATTGTGAAAAAATAGTAAAAAAAAAACCCAAAAAACTATACAGTTTGTGAAGGGCTTTCGTAAGTCTTGCTTTCCTGCATGGATTTTTATGGAATGATGGGCAGGTTTCTAGTGGAGCCTATTATTCCATTCCTGTCCAGTATGGATCTTCTCTGTAACCTCAATCAGTGCAGGAGCGTCCCTAGGAACGATCGGCCTTGATAATTGCGCTGTGTAGAGCTGTCACGATCACCCGATGAATGAGCATCTACCGTATTTTTCGCCCTATAAGATGCACCGGCCCATAAGACACACCTAGGTTTTAGAGTAGGAAAATAAGAAAAAAATATTTTTCATCAGATCCTCTTATCAGACTGCCCATAAATTTCAGGACATCACATCAGACCCCCATATCAGCCCTCCATGTCAGAACTGCATCAGCCCTCCATGTCAGACCCCCAACAGACCTCAGATCAGCCCACTATGGCCCCATATCAGCCCACTGTGCCCCCATACCATCTCACTGTGCGCCCACCAGACCTCAGATCAGCCCACTGTGCCCCCATCAGACCTCAGATCAGCAGAATGTGCCCCCATCAGACCTCAGATCAGCAGAATGTGCCCCCATCAGACCTCAGACCAACAGTATGTGCCCCCATCAGACCTCATATCAGCAGAATGTGCCCCCATCAGACCTCAGATCAACAGTATGTGCCACCATCAGACCTCAGATCAGCAGAATGTGCCCCCATCAGACCTCAGATCAGCAGAATGTGCCCCCATCAGACCTCAGATTGCAGCAGTATGTGCCCCCATCAGACCTCAGATCAGCGTCTTGTGCCCCCATCAGACCTCAGATCAGCGTCTTGTGCCCCCATCAGACCTCATTTCAGCATCTTGTGCCCCCATCAGACCTCACTTCAGCGTCTTGTGCCCCCATCAGACCTCAGAGCAGCATCTTGTGCCCCCATCAGACCTCAGAGCAGCGTCTTGTGCCCCCATCAGACCTTAGAATAGCCCACCCAGCCACTTATAAAAACCTTACTTACCTGTCCTGCGCTGCCGCTGCCCTCCGGTCCCGCGCTCCACTCTCTTCCCTGCCGGCGCGCACTGTGAACTGACGCAGCATCAGGTCATAGTGTGCGCCGGCAGGGAAAAGAGTGGAGCGCGGGACCGGAGGGCAGCGGCAGCGCAGGACAGGTAAGTAAGGTTTTTATAAGTGGCTGGGTGGGCTGATCTGAGGTCTGATGGTGGTCCCTACGTACAAGTGAGCGCTTCCTTATGGAAGCGCTCACTTGTATTCGCCCTATAAGACGCACAGCATTTTCCCCCCTACTTTTTGAGGGGAAAAAGCGCGTCTTATAGGGCAAAAAATACGGTATGTTGTTGATATCTGGTAAACGGACCGTTGATGTGGACACCAAAATCATAATTTGTGGGCAGCAGATCTATCTGTGTAAACAGGGATCTACTGCCCAGAAACAATGAATCTGTATAGAGATAAGTGATCATAGTAGTCATGAGGCGTCCCCGTACAGAGGAGATGATTGATGCATGTAAATACAGCTTTCACCAGGGAGTAGTGTGCAAGCACCTACTTTCATTTTGGGGCACCTCAGTCTCAGCAAGAGCATGAGCAAAAAATGCCGCCACTGTGTATGCCATTCATTGTGTGGTGAGTGGGGCTACTTTCACACTAGCGTTTCTATTTTCTGGTATTGACATCCGTCATAGGGTCCCAATACCAAAAAAAAAAACGCTTCCGTTTTGTCCCCATTCATTGACAATGGGCAAAAATCGTAACTGAATGTTGAGTACGTCCATTAAGTTGGGGAGGGGCCCCATACAAAAATTTGCTGTGGGGCCAGTCAGTTCTAGCTACACCCCTGCTGTCAGATCCAGCAAAAACACTAGTGTGAAAGTAGCCTTTAACTAAAAGGACAAAAGCTGCTGAGTAAGTTATTAATACAGTTTGTTATGGTGCCGCGATGTCATTGAGTCTACAGTCATGGCCAAAAGTTTTGAGAATGATACAAATATTAATTTTTACAAAGTCTACTGCTTCAGTTTTTATAATGGCAATTTGCATATACTCCAGAATGTTATAAAGAGTGATCAGCTTAACAGCAATTACTTGCAAAGTCAATATTTGCCCAGAAAATGAACTTTATCCCCCAAAACACATTTCAACATCATTGCAGCCCTGCCTTAAAAGGACCAGCTAACATTGTTTCAGTGATTGCTCCATTAACACAGGTGTGGGTGTTGATGAGGACAGGGCTGGAGATCAATCTGTCATGATTAAGTAAGAATGACACCACTGGACACTTTAAAAGGAGGCTGGTGCTTGGCATCATTGTTTCTCTTCTGTTAATCATGGTTATCTCTAAAGAAACACGTGCAGTCATCATTGCACTGCACAAAACTGGCCTAACAGGGAAGAGTATCGCAGCTAGAAAGATTGCACCTCAGTCAACAATCTATCGCATCATCAAGAACTTCAAGGAGAGAGGTTCCATTGCTGCCAAAAAGGCTCCAGGGCGCCCAAGAAAGACCAGCAAGCGCCAGGACCGTCTCTTAAAAGTGTTTCAGCTGCGGGATCGGACTACCAGCAGTGCAGAGCTTGCTCAGGAATGGCAGCAGGCAGGTGTGAGTGCATCTGCACGCACTGTGAGGCGGAGACTCTTGGAGCAAGGCCTGGTCTCAAGGAGGGCAGCAAAGAAGCCACTTCTCTCCAGAAAAAACATCAGGGACAGACTGATATTCTGCAAAAGGTACAGGGAGTGGACTGCTGAGGACTGGGGTAAAGTCATTTTCTCTGATGAATCCCCTTTTCGATTGTTTGGGACATCTGGAAAACAGCTTATTCGGAGAAGACGAGGTGAGCACTACCACCAGTCTTGTCTCATGCCAACTGTAAAGCATCCTGAAACCATTCATGTGTGGGGTTGCTTCTCAGCCAAGGGAATCGGCTCTCTCACAGTCTTGCCTAAAAACACAGCCATGAATAAAGAATGGTACCAGAATGTCCTCCGAGAGCAACTTCTCCCAACCGTCCAAGAGCAGTTTGGTGATCAACAATGCCTTTTCCAGCATGATGGAGCACCTTGCCATAAAGCAAAGGTGATAACTAAATGGCTCAGGGAACAAAACATAGAGATTTTGGGTCCATGGCCTGGAAACTCCCCAGATCTTAATCCCATTGAGAACTTGTGGTCAATCATCAAGAGACGGGTGGACAAACAAAAACCTACAAATTCTGACAAAATGCAAGCATTGATTGTGCAAGAATGGACTGCTATCAGTCAGGATTTGGTCCAGAAGTTGATTGAGAGCATGCCAGGGAGAATTGCAGAGGTCCTGAAGAAGAAGGGTCAACACTGCAAATATTGACTTGCTGCATTAACTCATTCTAACTGTCAATATAAGCTTTTGTTACTCATAATATGATTGCAATTATATTTCTGTATGTGATAAAAACATCTGACAAACACACATAAAAACCAGAGGGCAGCAGATCATGTGAAAATATAATATTTGTGTCATTCTCAAAACTTTTGGGGTTGACTGTAGTACTCATCTATCTATGCAAGACTTTCAATACTCGGCTATTGATGTTGTACGTGCATAGACCAATGCCAGTATTTGACAATGAAAAGCGTTTTTTACAAAGGCTATAATATTTCCTAATCCTGTTGGATATAGAGTTGTGATAATATCAAGTGAAGAATTTAGTTATTAAAATAAGCCTAATGACACACTTTCAGATATATGCAATACTATAGATCTAAATGTTAATATATATCAAGCCACAATTTTGTTTATATGATAGAGGCTTTGGATTAGTATTCCAGGAGGACTTTGGTTTAATGTACTTTTTTGGATGTTTTAATGGATCCATCATTATTTTAATGGAAAAAAGGGTGAAAATTCCTGCTTCCAATTAAAACTGTGTCCTTTTTCAGCCAGAAACACAATACACATGCAACGTCCCCGCATTTCGGATCATCTCAGCCCCACCTAAGCTTTTCCGTGCTTCCTCGAATGAATCACAGGTGAGAGCTGCTTTGTCTCTTTGGATTATCATTGTTTTAATCTATTAGCTGCTTTGCCCTCAGCGATAGTCACCCTATGTTATTTTAGTTTGCTGGACTGGGACTACCAGTGACTATTTGTTGTTTGTTATGTTTATACATTTTTATTACTTTTACTCTCCCCTTATCATTATCATTGTAATATTATATGTGGTCTCATTAAACTATTGTGAATATATACCTTGTACTTGACTCTTTTTTTTCTCTCTTCCAAATTTCCCAGTTTCATTGGTGCTCTGGGTCTCGTAGGGGAACCAATCGCAGAACACAAGTTGCTAATAAAGAGAAAAGACCATAATTCTGTCATGTCAAATGTCCCCTCCAATGTCCAATGATCTTCATGTAGGTGTATAGCACTTCTCAGACGCCTGAGCCTCTGTGATTCAGGACCCTTGAGTCCTAAATATTCACTGCGGATATTCAAAAGATTTTCCAATTCATGCAGACTGGTTTGTCAAGGCTGGTCATCTTCCTCTAGCAAAACAATCTGCCCTAGAAAGTTCTATAGATGATACATCCTGAAGGGAGTTCTAGATGGCATTCCAAAATGCGAGATGGGTCTAGGAGTCTACTCCACCATAGGTCTGTTACGAAAACCCCCAGGAGAAAGGAGGATGATAGTTGATCTCGGGTATCTCAATCGCCACATCCAGAAAAAGAAATTCCAAATGGAAAACATAAGATACATCCGTAATCTATATTCTGCAGCTGGGAAAGTTCTTGGTCACTTTGGATCTCAGGATGCATATTTTTATGTGCCAGTTGCCAATCTTCACAGAAGATACTTGAGAGTGGTGGTACAATTCAGAGGAAGGTGAAACATCTTCAGCTCACCACCTTTCACTTCTGGATCTTCTCAGCTTCCTATACGTTCACAAAAGTGGTGGTTGTAGTAGTAACTCTCAGAATTCAAGGTTTGTCTGTTGCACCTTACCTCAGCAGATGGCTAGGGAAAGCCTCCTTAGATCAATAGACAACATTTTCAGAACATTGTCTACTCTATTCAAGGTGTAGGATGGCTTTTAAGTTGGGAAAAGTCAGACTTGCAACCAACTACCCAGAAAATTTTTTGGGGTTCATTATAGACTCACAATATATGCAGCTTTCTTTAATTCCCATAAAAAGGGAAAGGATTTTGGTGGCTGTAAGATTTCTATCAGTACCTTGACAGATAACTATAAGAGCTCCTAGGCTTCATGTCAGCATATGTGGGTGCGTTTCCTTGTGCCCAGTGGCATCTTCATCTCTTACAGGGAGAGACTCTGTTCAAGTGGGATCGTATCCAGAAAGGATTAGACAGCAGATTCTTCTGTCTGCAATGACCTGTCACTTTCTCAAATGTTGGTGCCATCTAACAGACGAGATGTCCTTGATTCAGCCATCCTGGACCCTGTTGCTGACAGATACATCCCTGCTGGGGTGGGGCACTCACCTAGATGGGATATTAGTGAGAGACATTTGGAGTCTGAAGGATAGATCATTGTCCAATCTGAGGGGATCCAGAACCATCCATCTAGCCCTTCTACACTCACCCCCCCCCCCCAAGTCAGGGGAAGGCTATCAGGATCTGGTCAGAGAACATGACCTCAGTTCTATAGATCAGCTGCCAGGCAGACACATGATCTCAACCCCTCTTGAGGGAGATGGGAATGATCTTGATATGGACAGAGAGGAACCATTCTCCTGGGGCAGTCAGTCCCAGGAAAATGGTCACCGACTTCTATTTAAGAGGACCCTCCCTATAGGGTTACTTCTTGATATATCTCCTTTGCTGTGCTTCTGGTAGGCTGTAACAGAAGTTTGGATTTCTAACATTAATCTGTTTTCCCTTAGTCCTAATAACAGCACACGTATCTCCCCCTAATATTTCTTGATGCTTATTTATAATTACACACTGTAAGTGGGGGTGTTTTTAGCCTTTATAGTGTAGGGGGACACCTAATTGTTTAGCTACTCATTTAAAGTTCCATCTGTTCTACCAGTTCTCAGGGGCTAGATTACTCCATTGTTGTGCTGCTGTTAGGATGTAAGGGAAAACAGATACAAACTTTAGAAATACAAACTTAGATGTGCATTGTAGAGGGGGCCATCTGGAGACACAGAACCTGTCTAAAGACACTGGGGGGAATTTATCATTAGGAAAATATTTGAAGTCAGTTTTGCTTCAGTCTGTGTTGGAGTACTTTCTGCCACATTTATCAAACGTCACAGGTTGTTTGATAAATGTGGCTTGTCCTTAAACCTAACACTTCTGTCTAGAGAAGCTACTCCACTTTTCCTACTCCACCCTCCTCCTGGAGTGAGATTGCGACTATTTTGCGACTTTTTTTAAAAAGTCGCAATGATAAATCTGGAGTGAAACTCATCAACATGGCTAACCACACCCACTTTTCCACCCATATTACAAACTGGAGTGAGTTGTGTACACATGCAAAAAGTCGCAAAAAAATGCGCAAAAAAGTCGCAAAAGCCCTATCGTGCGACTTTTTGAAGACAGAATTCTGGAGTGAAGGTGTGATAAATCAGGGCCACTATACTAAGATTGTTAGCTTCCGAATGGTCATTGCTCTTTGTGTGAGTTTACACATGCCACTTTTTTTTGGGTAGTTGGTAGTAAGTCTCTTGTGTAGTCAGGAATAACTACAGTATTTAGTTTAGTTAGCACTATTTGTGTATTGTTCCTGAATGTAAAGGGTATACATTTATTTTTATTCCGTGCAACAACATAAAGAAGAGGCAAAGCCCTATTTGAATGTAACTATTGTGTCACTGTCTGACTGCATTTTGCATACCGCTGCAGAGCTAATTTCCACAACATGCAAAAAAACATATTGTAGGTTTATTTTAATGTACATTATATTTTTCTTTCTGGTAGCGCCCTCTGCTTTTTATGCTTTTGGTTCGCCTTCTTCTGCATTCGGTGGTGTACCCACATGCTCAGTAACTTTCATGCATCTTTCCTCCTCCCAATGCTGGAGTATTTATCCCATAGTGAAGCAGTCCAGATACCTTGTTTTCATTTATCCCCACTTCTAAATTCATAGAATTATATAGCTGTATCTCTCTCGAGACAGTAGAGAAGCAAATGGGGATGGGGGGAGCATACCATAATGCTATATATTTGTGGAATCATTGGGCTGTGTATGAGGAACTGACTGCAGTGTACTCCTGTGTACTCCTTGTAGTTAAAATAATAGTATGTATCACTGTAGACATTTATTTAAACTTAACAGATAACTCCTTTAAGAAAAGTTATATGTCCACCAGAGTGACTTGAAAAATACAACTCATCCTGGAAAAAAACAATAAAAAGCTATAGTTCTGTGAATATAGTGGCACAAAAATTGAAAACATTCCTGTGGTTAAAGGGGTTATCCCATCTCAGACAATGGGGGCATATCGCTAGCGATATGCCACCATTGTCTGAGATGCGATAACCTCTTTAACATAAAAAAATTGCTCCATCGTTATGGGTTTAAGGTTATCTGAGAACCTTGTGTGATTGCATCTTTAAAGTTGGGGTCAATTGTACTTGATGTGCATAGCAGTTATCGAATAGAAATGACAGAAATCAATGTATATCTGACCAATAGCTGGAAATTGTAGCTTAGAGTGCTATGGCTGGGTTTTCACACTAAAGTTTTGAAGCGTTTTTGGATCAACTGGAAATACAACATCAGAAAAGTGTCCCTCAAGGACCAGCCCTGTTTGATGACTAAGTTATTTTTTAGCCTTGCATTCTGAGAGCCATAATTTTATCCTTCCACATAGGGGCTTATTTTTTAAAGGACAGTTTGCAGTTTTTTAACGGCACCATTTCTGGATACATACAGTATAATCCATTGAAAAAGTCTTTATGATTTATTTATGGGGAATGAAAAAACTGTAATGTTGCCATTATTTGAGCTGTTTGGTTTTTTTTGTGGGGGGGGGGGATTTTGTTTTTATGGCATTCACCATGTGTTATAAATGACATTGGAGGGAATTTATCATGAGGGGAATATTTGAAGTCAGTTTTGCTTGAATTTGTGTTGGAGTACTTTATGCCTCACTTACCAAATGTCATGTTGTTCGATAAATTTGTCCTGTCCTTAAACCTACCACTTTTGTCTAGAAAAGTTTCTGCAGTTTTTCCACTCGACTTTTTGAAGCCAGAATTTTTGTGTGAAGGTGTGATAAATCATTATCTTTATTCCACTTGCCAGTACAATTATGGTAATACCCAATTTTTATAGTTTAATAATTTTTTTTGCCACCATGTTCTTCAAACATTTTTTTGACTATAGAGCATTTTTTTCAGGATGAGTTGATGTTTTCATTGGTATAATTTTAAGGGACATACAAGTTTTGATAATGTTTTACTATGATTTTTGAGAGGCACCACTATAAAAAAGTAATTCACCGTTTTTTATTTTACTTCTGATGCCCGTCGCTTGCTATGCCTCTGCGATCAGCAGGTTTAGTATACCCACTCTAACATGGCAACTGACTGGCACTGAGGATGAGCCTACTAATCGATAAGGCTCTGTTTATACTGTAGTGGGGCGTTCACTCCGCTTCCTTTTTTCAAGTGTGGTACCAAAAATATGCTCTAAATGTATGCAAGGATATGCTTGCACTGTCCAATACCTTTGCCTGGTAGGCGAACATCCAAGGTAAAGAGGAATTCTGTCCCCTTTGACCCTTCTTCATTGCACTACAGGCCTTGATAAAGTCTGAAGTCCATGTTGTTTTGAATGTCTAATCTTCCCATTCATGAAATATACATTTCATTTAATTAATAATTAAATCTGATAAAAAAGACAAAATGATAATGATGAATGTCCCAAGGTTTACCTGATAATCAATATTCATTACTCAGTTATTGACCACAGGACTGGCCATAACCACAGGGTATGTTAATGCTGTAAGAAATAGAGTTGAATTGATACATCATCTAGATACGTTTTATACTGGTTACCATTAATCATTTGCAATTCCTACACGATTACTTAGGATACTGCAATGTCTATCATTAACATCTTATGTAAATCTCATCTTGATACAGTATGTTTTGTATATCATATACATATCTATCCTCTATTCTTTTCAGGTGCAGATTTACATATACAAGAGGGAAATCTATGGGTAATGCATTGTTTATGGCAGGTAGGTACAACAACCATTAGATACTATTATAATGGTGTCTCTTGGGATGCTTAAACCCCTTAGTGACCGCCAATACACATTTTTATGATGGTCACTAAGGGGCCTTAGGCTGGGCCACCACCTTTTCATGGCGGTCCTGTCTAAGTCCTGCATGGGTCGCCTGTGCAGTGGAGAGTGGAGGCTCGGCTCTTACATGAGCTCTGACAGCCCAGGTCGACACTCTTTAACTCCTTACATGCCGCTGGCATTGGCGCCCGCCACATGTAATTGGTGACAGAGGGAGCGGACTCCTAGTATAAGCCCTAAGCCTACCTTGAGTGTTTTCCAGCAGGCTGGTGCATTGGTATCAGCCTCAGGTTACGAACTGTACTTGCGCTAACTGTCCCGCGTGAGATTATGGCACTTCAACTGTGTGACCTTGTGGGAGAAGGTGGTGGGGGGGACTGGAGGATGTGGGGCGCTGCTGGGTGCCTTAAACTCTGGTAACGGCCCCTTGAACTCCTTACTGACCTAATTAGCATATTTATAAAATCCTTTTTTAACAACAGTATCCCTAGCTGTGGCATGTGCATATTACAGACATGCTAGTGGAAATCTAGCAGGACATGTAATGGGCTCTATATGCAAAAACTAGCTCACAGAATCCCTTTAACAATATGAGCCACTTCTTGGTCTGTACAGAAGTAAATTAGGTCTCCTCCAGACCATTGTATTTATGTCCAGTGAGGCTGCCGTAAAGCAATTTTCTCAGTGCCTTCTAAATGCTGTTAAGAATAGGGATGAGGGAAGGAGCTATAAAAGACAGGGATAAAGTCAGGAGTGTAGGAAGGCCAGGACCAAAAGTGATAAGAGCTTAGACTTCAGGAGACTGTAGAGTTTAAATAATCCAGATGTGGACACCACAGAGATTAATCAGATCTTCACAGGAGCCAGGCCAAGTGAGTGACAGTGATCTTGTGTTACATCATGTATTGTATTCCATTCTCATTTTAAGTCTCATTCACAATTGTTTTGGCTTCTAAGCTCAAATATAGCATTAGCCCTTCTTGTTCAGTATCTGAAAAGATCTAACTCTGGTTATTTGCATCCTGGGAAATGTAATCCTTACACCAGACTCTGTATAGTAATCCAAAAGTGCCAAAAATCAAATGAAGCAAGTACTTGGCATGCTGTTGTTTGTTGTTGGGGCTTACCATCAATCTGTAAAGAACATGTACATATTCACTTTTAATTACATCCCAAATTATACATTAATAGCATTAATAAATTCCAAGTTATTTAGGAATCAAGCTGTAAGAACTGTCATTGGGATCCAAATCAGCTTCAAAAGGGGTTGTTTTCTGTTGGACCTTTGGGACCTCTTGTGTTGGAACTTGTGCCCATGGAAGGGCTCTCTGGCCCTCTGATGGACCAGCCTGACCGAGTGCCACAAGCTCAACTAAGCTGCTTGTGTCAGTGAATGATCCATTATAAGCAGGCAGGCTCGGACTGGCCCATAGGGGTACAGATGAATCCCCCGGTGGGCCCCTGGGTCCTGAGCAAGGTGGACCCCTAGTCTCCCACCCCCTGCAGAAGTGGCACATAACACAGTAGACTTACTGAACTACATACATATATTCAATGTTCAGCACCTCAACCAGCCTATGTTCTTATAAAAAACCTGATTATTAATGAAACTCCCCAGTTTATTATTATAGACACGATCAGAGCTGAGTTGACTTCTAGGTATAGAGGAAAGCTATCCTGTGTCCTCTTTTCCCTGGGACATACCTACTCAAAGTTGACTCCCATATTTAATCATCTGGTAGCAAATTGCTGCTGTGTGAACAAGGTAATATTTGAATGTATCCGTACAGTGGACCCCCAAAATAAATGTTACTGGTGGGCCCTAGGCACCCCAGTCCGACACTGTAAGCAGGAGAGCTGACTGTACTATACTTTCCATTGTAGTATATAAGTAAGCTTCATTTTACAATTGCATTAGTTCTGTTCTGTGAGGTTTAAAGAGAATGTTGCACTATTTTATCCAGTAAAAAAATGTGGGGGAGGGGGATTCAAATAGATCATAATTGATTCATCAAATACATTCTAACTGATCATGATGTACAGTACAGACCAAAAGTTTGGACACACCTTCTCATTCAAAGAGTTTTCTGTATTTTCATGACTATGAAAATTGTAGATTCACACTGAAGGTATCAAAACTATGAATTAACACATGTGGAATTATATACTTAACAAAAAAGTGTGAAACAACTGAAAATATGTCTTATATTCTAGGTTCTTCAAAGTAGCCACCTTTTGCTTTGATTACTGCTTTTCACACTCTTGGCATTCTCTTGGTGAGCTTCAAGAGGTAGTCACCTGAAATGGTTTTCACTTCATAGGTGTGCCCTGTCAGGTTTAATAAGTGGGATTTCTTGCCTTATAAATGGGGTTGGGACCATGAGTTGTGTTGGGCAGAAGTCAGGTGGATACACAGCTGATAGTCCTACTGAATAGACTATATGAATTTGTATTATGGCAAGAAAAAAGCAGCTAAGTAAAGAAAAAAAGAGTAGCCATAATTACTTTAAGAAATGAAGGTCAGTCAGTCCGAAAAATTGGGAAAACTTTGAAAGTGTCCCCAAGTGCAGTTGCAAAAACCATCAAGCACTACAAAGAAACTGGCTCACACGAGGACCGCCCCAGGAAAGGAAGACCAAGAGTCACCTTTGCTGCGGAGGATAAGTTCATTCGAGTCACCAGCCTCAGAAATCGCAGGTTAACAGCAGCTCAGATTAGAGACCAGGTCAATGCCACACAGAGTTCTAGCAGCAGACACATCTCTATAACAACTGTTAAGAGGAGACTGTGTGCAGCAGGCCTTCATGGTAAAATAGCTGCTAGGAAACCACTGCTAAGGACAGGCAACAAGCAGAAGAGACTTGTTTGGGCTAAAGAACACAAGGAATGGACATTAGACCAGTGGAAATCTGTGCTTTGGTTTGATGAGTCCAAATTTGAGATCTTTGGTTCCCACCACCGCGTCTTTGTGCGATGCAGAAAAGGTGAACGGATGGACTCTACATGCCTGGTTCCCACCGTGAAGCATGGAGGAGGAGGTGTGATGGTGTGGGGATGCTTTGCTGGTGACACTGTTGGGGATTTATTCAAAATTGAAGGCCTACTGAACCAGCATGGCTACCACAGCATCTTGCAGCGGCATGCTATTCCATCCAGTTTGCGTTTAGTTGGACCATGATTTATTTATCAACAGGACAATGACCCCAAACACACCTCCAGGCTGTGTAAGGGCTATTTGACCAAGAAGGAGAGTGATGGGGTGCTACGCCAGATGACCTGGCCTCCACAGTCACCAGACCTGAACCCAATCGAGATGGTTTGGGTGAGCTGGACCGCAGAGTGAAGGCAAAAGGGCCAACAAGTGCTAAGCATCTCTGGGAACTCCTTCAAGACTGTTGGAATACCATTTCAGGTGACTACCTCTTGAAGCTCATCAAGAGAATGCCAAGAGTGTGCAAAGCAGTAATCAAAGCAAAAGGTGGCTACTTTGAAGAACTTAGAATATAAGACATATTTTCAGTTGTTTCACACTTTTTTGTTAAGTATATAATTCCACATGTGTTAATTCATAGTTTTGATGCCTTCTGTGTGAATCTACAATTTTCATGGTCATGAAAATACAGAAAACTGTTTGAATGAGAAGGTGTGTCCAAACTTTTGGTCTGTACTGTACCACAAAGGATATGGCATGGATCCCATAAAAGCCACAGTGCTAGTTTCAACACAGCCCAATGCAAATCATTTGCAAAGCTTACCCTCTAGCAATATGAAAAAATGTGAAATACCATTTCTGGAAAGCTTGGTATTCTGCAAGAATACTGAGTGCTAAATGAGCTGACAGAACATTTTGTAACACACCAGAAACTGTTAGCTACAAACATACAACATTGGATTACAGACTAATAAGATTGGATTTGGTACAAATTCCAAAAGAACAGAAGAGTAAATTTCATGTTTCAGGAACTCATGAGCAGTCCAAGCCCAGTTAAGGTTAATGAATTCATCAGAAGTACAAGATTTAAGTAAAACTCATAGAGCCTCAAGGCAGACGCAACATTAAAAAGAGAGTGACAAACTAGCAAGCTTAGAAATGTCATGACAGGTGTGAGGCAAATGTGCCACAAACACCGAGGGTGATCAGTTATGTACATTTAATCAGTATGCAGGATTCGGATACAAGTAAGGCAATGGGAGACTCCTATAAAAAAAATTGAATCTTTCTAACTACATATGACATCAAACACAGTCAAAGATTCACCATGCAGAAAAAAAGTAAGTCCACCGTTCTACTAGAACTGGGTCTGGATAAATAATGGATCCTGACTGGAGATCCCCTAAAGCTGTTAAGCTGGACATAGTGACTTGAGTAATGTCATGCTTTAAAATATGCTTCATCGGTCAAAGGTTTCATGCATGAACAAGCTACTTCTAATAGCGACATGTGCACGGAAGAGAATCGAGCATAAACTCTTATTCTCAACATTGACTACATCACGAATATAACAACTCACAATTTCTTCAGTCACTCCATCCATATTAAGATGGTTATCCCTTCATTAGTCATCTAAAGTTCCCCATATACTTGTATTTTTTTGGTATTGGAATTTTTCCATCAAATTGTATCCTTGAAGTTGATGTGTATTTGCAATGAACCATCTTTATATTTTACTTACACGTTAAAGGGAACCGGTCATCAAGATTGACATAGTTACATAGTTAATACGGTTGAATAAAGACATAAGTCCATCAAGGTCAACCAAGGATAGGTGGGGACTAGAGATGAGCGAACGTGCTAGTTACGAGCACTGTAGCGCTCGGCTCCCCTGCGCAATGCCTGCAGGCATTGCGGATCCGTCCTCAGCTGCATGTAAGTTAATGGGGACGGATCCTTTGGTATGACACTCATACCAAACGGATCCGTCCTCCTCACCCGACTGAAAGTCAGTGGGGACGGATCAGTTTGGTATGAGTGTCATACCAAATGGATCCGTCCCCATTGACTTACATGCAGCTGAGGACGGATCCGCAATGCCTGCGGGCATTCGTTCGCAGGGGAACCGAGCGCTACAGTGCTCGTAACGAGCACGTTCGCTCATCTCTAGTGGGGACGTAAATCCCAGTAGGAAATTAGACAGATCTCTACCCGTTGTTTAGCATTAATGTTGTTTACTTTTAAGAATTCATCTAAGCCCATTTTAAAACTGTCCACTGTTCCTGCGGTGACCACGTCCTGAGGAAGTCTATTCCACAGATTCACAGTTCTTACAGTAAAGAAGCTTTGACGATTCTGGAGACTGAACTTTTTCTTCTCCAGTCGGAGGCAGTGCCCCCTTGTCTTTTGAGGGCATTTTACATGGAACAGTTTTTCACAGTTTTTTTTGTATGGCCCATTTATATATTTGTATAGGTTAATGATGTCCCTCCTTAGACGTCTCTTCTCAAGACTAAATAAATTCTATTCTTTTAATAACTAAGGCCCTCCATGCCCCTTATCAGTTTAGTTGCTCTCCTCTGTACTTTTTCCAGCTGCAGTGCATCCTTTCTATGGACTGGTGCCCAGAACTGAACTGCCTATTCCAGATGAGGCCGCACCTCCGCTTTGTAAAGTGGTAGTACTATATGTCTGTCCCGTGAGTCCATGCTTCGTTTAATGCATGACAATATCCTGGTGGCCTTAGAAGCAGCTGATTGACATTGTATGCTGTTATTTAATCTATGATCTACAAGGACACCCAAATCCTTCTCTATAAGTGACTGCCCCAGTGTTAGGACATATGAAGCATGGAGATTATTACTGAAGATGCATAACTTTACATTTATCCACATTGAACCTCATTTGCCAAGTTGATGCCCAATCACTCGGAGTGTTCAAGTTAGCTTGTAGTTTATGGACATCTTCCATAGACTGTACAGTACTACATAGTTTAGTGTCATCTGCAAAGATAGAAATGGTGTTATTAATCCCGTCCTCGATATTAATAAATAAATTAAATGAGAGGACCCAGCACTGAACCTTGGGGTAACTGACCCAGCACTGAACCTGGGACCATTCTGGATAGGAATCATTGACCACAACTCTCTGGACACGGTCGTTCAGCCAGTTTTCAATCCAATTACAGACTATACTTTCCAAGCCTATAGACCTTACTTTACCTATTAAACGTCTATGAGGGACAGTATCAAAAGCCTTTGCAAAATCCAGAAACACTACATCCACAGCCACCTCTGTCCAGGCTCCTACTCACCTCCTCATAAAAACAAATCAGGTTAGTCTGACAACTTCTGTCCTTGGTAAACCCATGTTGGTTATCACTTATAATATTATTTACAGTCACATACTCCTGTATATAGTCCCTTAAAGAGGACCTTTCACCGCTCCTGACATGCCTGTTTTAATAGTTTCATGCATTCCCCATGTAATAACAATTCTGGAACATCTATTCTTATGTCTGTATGTTGTGCCATTGCTTTACTATTTGCACTAGAAGTTATGAATGAATTGCTATTTGCCTTGAGTAAGGGAACAGAGGGGAGGTGACCAGTTGGGGGTGTGTACCTGTACAGTCTGAACATGACAGCACTGATTGGCTAGAGTGAGTCTGTGCAGGTACACACCCCCAACTGGTCACCTCCCCTCTGTTCCTTTACTAATGGCAAATAGCAATTCACTCATAACTTCTAGTGGTAATAATAAAGGAATGGCACAACATAGAGGCATAAGAATAGATGTTCCAGAATTGTTATTACATGGGGAATGCATGAAGCTATTAAAACAGGCATGTCAGGAGTGGTGAAAGGTCCTCTTTAAGAGTCCTTCAAACATTTTTCCCACAGCAGAAGTTAAACTAACTGGTCTATAACTACCTGTGGAGGACCTAGATCCTTTTTTGAATATGGGCACCACATTTGCCTTGCACCAATCACTTGGCACGGTACCAGTACCTAGAGAATCTTTAAAAATTATAAACAGGGGCACATCAATGAGTGAACTGAGCTCTTTAAGCACTCTTGGATGTAATCCAGCTGGACCCGGAGCCTTGTTCACATTTACCTTATTTCATTTATCTTGGACCATATCTACAGTTAGCCAATTGAGTATATTACTGGATGTACTAACAGCTCCAGCACCACAGATATCAGCTCCTTTCTCTTCTTTTGTATATACAGAGCTAAAAACTCCATTAAGTAACTCTGCCTTTTCTTTATCTTCAGTGACTAACACGCCTTTACCATAATTTAGGGAAACCTACTTGCTCAGACCTTGTTTTTTAGCATTGTCACGTACATGTACGTGAGCGCGGCATGTGTGGGGTCTGAGAGAGGTTGGGAGCTCCCTCTGACCCTATCGGCCCCCCGCGCTGCGCTGGCAGGGGGCCGATGGTTGCCATGGCAGCGCCGATGCCTTACACAGGCATCAGCGTCTGCCATGTACGGAAGCCTAGGGGATCCAGCCTGCAGGCTGGGTCTCCTAGGCAACCTGTCAGCGTCTCACACAGTGAGACGCTGACAGTTCAATTCACTGCAATACAGAAAGTATTGTACTGAATTGAACAGGGATCAAACCTTGAAAACGTGAAGTCCCACAGTGGGACAAATGTAAAAAGTAAAAAAAAGTGTTTTTTAATAATAAAAAAAATAAAGTTTCAAGTAAAAAAAAAGAAAAAACGCCCCCTCACCATAAAATAATATTTAAAAAAAAATAAAAAACACACATATTAGGTATCGCCGCGTCCATCACAATGTGCTCTATAAAAATATCACATGATCTTACCACCACAGGTGAACACCGTAAAAATTTTTTTTTAAAAACGGAGCGAAAATGCCATTTTTTTTGTCACCTTCCATCACAAAAAGTGTAATTCCAAGCGATCAAAAAAACGTATGTACCCCAAAATAGTGCCAATCAAACCGTAATCTCTTCCCGCAAAAAAATGACACCCTACCTTAGACAATCGCCCAAAAGATTAAAAAAATATGGCTTTCAGAAAATGGAGACACTAAAACCTGATTTTTTTCCCTTCAAAAATAGTTTTATTGTGTAAAACTGAAATAAATGTAAAAAAAAGTATACATGTTATGTGTCACCACATCCGTAATAACCTGCTCTATAAAAATATCATATGATCTATGTCCTCAGGTGAACGCCGTAAAAAAAAAACTGCCCAAAATTTTTTTGTCACCTTCATCACAAAAGTGTAATTCCAAGCGATCAAAAAGTCATACACACCCCAAAATGGTACCAATCAAACAGTCATCTCTTCCCGCAAAAAATGATACCCTATCTAAGACAATTGTCCAAAAAATAAAAAAATATGGCTTTCAGAAAATGGAGACACTAAAACATGATTTTTTTCCCCTTCAAAAATGGTTTTAGTGTGTAAAACTGAAATAAATTTTTAAAAAGTAAACATATTAGGTATCACCACGTCCGTAACAACCTACTCTATAAAAATATCACATGACCTAACCCCTCAGGTGAACACTGTGAAAAAAATTTATAAAAATGTCACCATACATCACAAAAAGTGTAATTCCAAGCAATCAAAACAACATAGGTAACCCAAAATAGTACCAATCAAACCGTCATCTCTTCCCGCAAGAAATGAGACCCTACCTAAGACAATCGCCCAAAAGATAAAATAAATATGGCTTTCAAAAAATGGAGACACTAAAAGAGGATTTCTTTTTCTTCAAAAAAGCTTTTATTGTGTGAAACTGAAATAAATTTAAAAAAGTAGACATATTAGGTATCTCCACGTTCGTAATGACTTCCTCTGTAAAAATATTATATGACTTACCCTCTAAGGTGAACACCATAAAAAAATAAAAATAAAAACTGTGCAAAAAATGCCATTTTTTGTCAGCTTTCATCACAAAAACTGTTATAACAAGTGATCAAAAAGTCATACACACCCCAAAATGGTACCAATCAAACTGTCATTTCTTCCCGCAAAAAAATGAGCCCCTACATAAGATAATCGCCCCCCAAAAAAATTTTAAAAAAAAATATCGCTTTCGGAAAATGGAGATGCTAAAACATGATTTTTTTTGAAAATGCTTTTATTGTGTAAAACTAAAATACATTAAAAAAAGTAGACATATTAGATATCTCTGTGTCCGTAAAAACCTGCTCTATAAAAATATCACATGATCTAACCCCTAAGATAAATTTCATTAAAAAAATAAAATAAAAACTCTGCCAAAACGACAATTTTTTGGCCACTTTGCCACATAAAGTATAATATTAAGTGATCAAAAAATCATATGTACCCAAAAATGCTACCTATAAAAACATCACCTCTTTCTGCAAAAAAATAGCCCTTACAAGACTACTGGCAGAAAAATAAAAGAAATGTAGCTTTAGAAAATGAGGACACAAAAACATAATTTTTGTTTTGAAAAATGCTTTATTATGTAGAACTGAAACAACAGAAAAAAATACACATATTTGGTATTGTTGCGTCTGTATCAACCTGCTCTTTAAAAGCAACACATGATCTATCCTGTCAGGAGAACTCAGTAAAAAACAAAAAAATAAAAACTGTGCCACAACAGCCATTTTTTTTACCTTGCCTCACAAAAAGCGTAATACTGAACAATCAAAAATCATATGTACCACAAAATAGTACCAATAAAACTGTCACGTCATCTTGTAGTTTACAAAATGGGGTCACTTTTTGGGAGTTTCTACTCCAGGGGTGCATCAGGGGGTCTTCAAATGGGACATGGCAACTTAAAATTATCCCAGCGACATCTGCCCTCCAAAATCCATATGGCGCTCCTTTCCCTCTGCGCCCTGCCATGTTCCCCCGACAGCAGTTTACCACCACATGTGGGGTGTTTCTGTAAACTGCAGAATCAGGGTAATAAATATTGAGTTTTCTTTGGCTGTTAACCCTTGCTGTGTTACAGGGACAATAGATTAAAATGGAAAATTTGCAAAAAAAGTGAATCTTTGAAATTTCACCTCCATTTTCCTTTCATTCTTGTGGAACACCTAAAGGGTTAACAAAGTTTGTAAAATCAGTTTTGATTAACTTGATGGGTGTAGTTTCTAAAATGGGGTAATTTATGGGTGGTTTCTATTATGTAAGCGCCACAAAGTGACTTGATAACTGAACTGGTCCTTGAAAAGTGGGTTTTGGAAATTTTCTTAAAAAGTTTAAGAATTGCTTCTAAAATTCTAAATCTAACTTCCTGAAAAATAAAATGATGTTTACAAAATGATGCCAACATGAAGTAGACATCTGGGAAATGTACAGTAACAACTATTTTATGAGGTATCATAATCTGCTTTAAAAGCAGAGACATTCAAATTTCAAAAATTATGAATTTTTCCAAATTTTCTGTAAATTTTGAAATTTTTTATAAATAAAGGTGAAACATATTGACTCAAATTTACCACTAACATGAAGTACAATATGTCACGAGAAAACAGTCTCAGAATCGCTTAGATAAGTAAAAGCGTTCCAGAGTTATTACCACATAAAGTGAAACATGTCAGATTTGAAAAATGTAGCTTAGTCCTTAAAGGGGTTGTCAGAGTTATTTTTTGTTCTTTATATGTTACTAACTTGTCAGGTATAACAACTTTCCCATATACTTTGTGTTTCTAAAGCTGCTGGTTTCTCAGAGTTGACTGAGGGTCACATGACCTATGATGTCACCCTATCTCCCTGGTCTATGATGTTTCGTGTACAAGCCTCAGAGTTCAGATAAGAGTCTGTACACGAGACGTCACTGGCCACGCCCCCTTTCTTTGCCGGACTCCTGCTATCTGCTCTCTCCCTGGTTTCCTTCAGATAAAACATTAACCCCTTCAGCCAGAACACACTGAGGGCTCAAGGCTTTACAACAAATAGTAGCTGCAGCAGTGAGAGGAGACAAATGCTGGGCAAGGAGCTATAGAGGAATTGTATTGTACAAGAACAGGTAGGGAGAATTTCCTGTGTGTATCAGCAGTGTCATTGTACAGCTGGGACTTGTAGTCCTACACATACAACATGCTGCTGAGTATTCCAGCAGGCAGACATGTACTCACAGCACTTATATTCACTGCCTTTGCAGAGAAGGGGGAGGGGGGAGGGGCAGAGATTGTTATTACTGCATGTAAACAAAGGCCAGAAGAGAACCAGAGAAATGAGGAAATATAGATTTTTTTTGCCTAAAACTTGCTGAACTTAGTTATATATTGCTGCCCATCAGATTTACAGTGCTATATATTTTTTTCCATAACTGGGACAACCCCTTTAAGGTGAAAACTGGCTTGGTCTTGAAGGGGTTATATTATTTGTTTTTCTCTCTTTTGCCACCTACTGTTATTAATAAATATAAAAATATAAATTTTTAGTGCCATTACTCAATATGGATTTAAAGCTCTCCCATTTATCCTCAGTATTATTATGTGATATTATGTGACAGTAGCTGCTCCCAGTCTATGCCCTGAAATGCTGCCCTCAACCCAGGGAAATTAGCCTTTTTAAAATTCAGTGTGTTTGCTCTGCCTGACAGAGTTTGCTTCTTATAGTTTAGGGGGAATATGATTATATTGTGGTCACTATTACCTAGTGTTTTTCGAACAGTAACATTTCCAACAAGCTGCATTATTAGAAATTACTAGATCCAACAGAGCATTGCCCCTAGTGGGAGTTTCTACAAACTGGCCCATAAAGTGGTCCTGCAGCAAGTTGAGGAATATTTTCCCCTTTGCGGTTGAGGCAGAACCATGACCCCAGTCAATGTCTGGGAAGTTAAAATCTCCCATTATGACCACTGTACCAGCCTGTGCGGCCCGCTCTATTTGGTTATATAGTTGTGTATCTATCACCTCTGTGATGGTTAGGGGATGTATAGATTACACCAAGTATTATTTTTTCAGTGTTTACACCTCACCATCCACACCCACAATTGCCTCTTTCACACTTGTCATCAGAGATATAGAGCTGATTAAATATTCTTATTGTGCATCCTCTAATCATTACTAAACTGTCTGTCTATGCTCAAAAGTATTGTATTCATGTGCAAAAAGAAACTTTGAAAATGTCTCTGACGTCATGGCCAGTTACCTCATGGAGTCATTCTGCCTGAGGGGAGTTACAAGTTATCTCCTCTATCTCATGTCCATCTTGTTCTCCAAGATCTTCTCTGTTCTTTTCTGTTTCCTGATGTCAGCACGACCGAATGAAACCTCACGCCGGCACAGAAGACTTCCATGCACTGCTACAATACAACCATGCGCATGCATAACTGATGCAAGAGAATCCATTTTTTTTACAGGCTCCTGTTTGTTTGTTTTTTTCTCATTTGATGGATCAGAAGATGAAACGTTGATGTGAACTCGCCCTAAGGCACACCTACAATTGCATAAAGATTTTTTTGCAATGACACAAGTGCTTTAAAGGGAACCTGTCACCTCAAATGCAGCGCAATCTGCAGGAAACATGTTATAGAACAGGAGGAGCTGAGCAGATATATAGTTTTTTTTGGAAAAGATGCAGTAATGTTAATAATTTATATATTTAAACTTCTACTTATTCTATACCAACTGTAAGTCCATCCCTGTGTACTGACAGTTATCTCTTTATACACTCATATAGGAATGCTATTGAGTTCTGAAAGAGCAGAGATATAAATGTATAAATTACAACTTTTACTGAATCTTTTTCCAGAAACTATATATCAATCTGCTCAGCTCCTCCTGCTCTATAACATGCTGCCTGCAGATTGCACTGCATTTGTGGAAACAGGTTCCCTTTAAATGGTGACCACATTTATCATGGTTTCAGCTGAAGCTCTCACTGTCTGAAATTCTGATAACTGTATTTATAAAATTCATTTGTGACACACGGTTTATGACCTTTTTATGACATATAGCATGCCCTCTATTGAATTTCAGATTTAACTACTGTAATAGCCATGCGGTATACCACAAAGGCCATTGAAAGCTAGAGGATTATGCCAGTAGCTTACAATTCAGTAGTATTGCTTAAATTACTTTAAAACTATGAGTAACTAATTGAAGGTTTTAATGTTACCATACATATTGTGGTAATGCCTATACTGGATATAAACTGTGCTGCTAAATATCGGAACAGTTAAAGTGGATATCTAGGAATTTAATATTGATGGCCTATCCTCAGGATAAGTCATCTGTAATCATATTGGCCGGGGTCCAACTCCTGGCAACCCCACCGATCAGCTGTTTGAAGAGGCCACTGCGCTCACCAGGGCTCCGATGAGCGCTGTGGCCTCATCACTTATTACCAAGCACAGCTTCATGCATTGTATGGTGGCTATGCTTGGTATTGCAGATCAGCCCCATTCACTTGAAAAGGATTGAGCTGCACCGAGGCCTTATGACCGATGGTGATGTCACAGACCTAGGAAGAAGCCGGAGCCCTCACGAAATGCCATGACCTCTTTGAACAACTGATTGGTCGGGGTTCTACTTCTCTACTGATCTGATATTGATGAATTATCCTAAGGATAGGCCATCAGTATCAAATTCCCTGATAACCCTTTGTATCATATAATGTCCTACTGCCATAATATGTAAATTACATTTTGATCTGATCTGGCAGCATGAGTTGGAGTTACCCATTAGATTAAACCCGTTATGTAGAAAAAAAAAATTAAATTCAGCAGTTTCTCCAAATGTTTTACGGTTAATCCATTAAAAACATACAGTATGTGAAGACACCTATGTGTTTTGATATACAGTGGGAAAAAAAGGTATTTAGTCAGCCACCAATTGTGCAAGTTCTCCCACTTAAAAAGTACCTGTACAACTTACATTCTGGGGAGGAGGTAGAATGCACCAGAGCAGTCAAGAAGTGGCAACTTGTCTTTTTGTTTGAAGGGGTTATCCGAAGAAAAGTATTGCTATAGAATGAGTAGATTGTTTTCAAATAAAGTACTGTGTTTTTGCAAAATACAGTACCTGTTCTTAGTCATAGCTTATGTCACAATTACATGCAAATATACTAAAACCACCATAGACCAATTACAAAATCCTTGTTATAAAATACTTCATTCTGCTACATATAAAGTACTTAATACAAATACATAACAACATTCCTCCAGTTTTATTCTACTATACCAGAAAATTTCTGGTTTCCAGGCACAGAATGTCCAAAACATGTTCTGCTTTCCAGATCTTCAACTTCAACTTCTCATGGTACATCAGATGGCACTGAACACATACAATAGTATAAACATAGTGTGTTTGATAATTAATAAAAGAAAATTATGTTTATTATGAAAATTAGTGTTAATTACAAACATTGATGATAATTGTAAGATTTTATCCATTTTACTAGTACTTTAATATACTGCAGATTTTCTGTATGCAAATGTGTGTTACAAAGTCTGCATTATATATGCCATGTGAAAACAAATCCTCAGGGGAAGTCCATATTTGACTAGGGTTGGGCAGTATACAGGTATTTACTATATGGTGATATCACCGTTTCTTAATTACTGCAGTATTTTAGTGATGCCATAGGAGTGGTCACATTTTACAATGCTGACCACTTCTACAACAGCCGCTGTGAATGTCAAGACTTCTGAAGGCTCCAGCTGCCCACCAGCATGCCCCACTCCTGCCGGCACCTGACCAGCAGGCAGTTTACTTGCTAATGTTCAGCAAGCAGCTGGGCTTATTAAAGTGCCTGCTGGTCGGGTGCCGCACTGCTGATATACAGTACAGACCAAAAGTTTGGACACACCTTCTCATTCAAAGAGTTTTTTGTATTTTCATGACTATGAAAATTGTAGATTCACACTGAAGGCATCAAAACTATGAATTAACACATGTGGAATTATATACAAAAAAGTGTGCAACAACTGAAAATATGTCTTATATTCTAGGTTCTTCAAAGTAGCCACCTTTTGCTTTGATTACTGCTTTGCACACTCTTGGCATTCTCTTGATGAGCTTCAAGAGGTAGTCACCTGAAATGGTTTTCACTTTACAGGTGTGCCCTGTCAGGTTTAATAAGTGGGATTTCTTGCCTTATAAATGGGGTTGGGACCATGAGTTGTGTTGGGCAGAAGTCAGGTGGATACACAGCTGATAGTCCTACTGAAGACTGTTAGAATTTGTACTATGGCAAGAAAAAAGCAGCTAAGTAAAGAAAAACGAGTGGCCATCATTACTTTAAGAAATGAAGGTCAGTCAGTCCGAAAAATTGGGAAAACTTTGAAAGTGTCCCCAAGTGCAGTCGCAAAAACCATCAAGCGCTACAAAGAAACTGGCTCACATGAAGACCGCCCCAGGAGAGGAAGACCAAGAGTCACCTCTGCTGCAGAGGATAAGTTCATCCAAGTCACCAGCCTCAGAAATCGCAGGTTAACAGCAGCTCAGATTAGAGACCAGGTCAATGCCACACAGAGTTCTAGCAGCAGACACATCTCTACAACAACTGTTAAGAGGAGACTGTGTGCAGCAGGCCTTCATGGTAAAATAGCTGCTAGGAAACCACTGCTAAGGACAGGCAACAAGCAGAAGAGACTTGTTTGGGCTAAAGAACACAAGGAATGGACATTAGACCAGTGGAAATCTGTGCTTTGGTTTGTGATTTGAGATCTTTGGTTCTAACCGCGTGTCTTTGTGCGACGCAGAAAAGGTGAACGGATGGACTCTACATGCCTGGTTCCCACCGTGAAGAGAGGAGGAGGTGTGATGGTGTGGGGGTGCTTTGCTGGTGACACTGCTGGGGATTTATTTAAAATTGAAGGCATACTGAACCAGCCTGGCTACCACAGCATCTTGCAGCAGCATGCTATTCCATCCGGTTTGCGTTTAGTTGGACCATCATTTATTTATCAACAGGACAATGACCCCAAACACACCTCCAGGCTGTGTAAGGGCTATTTGACCAAGAAGGAGAGTGATGGCGGATGACCTGGCCTCCACAGTCACCAGACCTGAACCCAATCGAGATGGTTTAGGGTGAGCTGGACCGCAGAGTGAAGGCAAAAGGGCCAACAAGTGCTAAGCATCTCTGTGAACTCCTTCAAGACTGTTGGAATACCATTTCAGGTGACTACCTCTTGAAGCTCATGAAGAGAATGCCAAGAGTGTGCAAAGCAGTAATCAAAGCAAAAGGTGGCTACTTTGAAGAACCTAGAATATAAGACATATTTTCAGTTGTTTCACACTTTTTTGTTAAGTATATACAGGGCCGGCCTTAGGGTAGATGGCGCCCTGTGCGAAACTTTCTCTCGGTGCCCCCCCCCCCCCCGAGTGACAGTACTGACGTCATACAGTATAGAGCTATAAATACAGTGCAGAGATATATAGAGTGATATAGGTAGGTAGAGTAAGACAGTATATATATATATATATATATATATATATATATATATATATATATGTATTTATAGCTCTCTATACTATCCTATATCACACTATATATCTCTGCACTGTATTTATAGCTTTCTATATTGAAATGTAACCTAATATAGCGAACATACCTCTTACATCCAGTGACGTCTCCTCTGATGTAGATCTTCTCTTTCCTCATCTTCTCCTTTCAGACCAGACGCCATTTTTCAGCCATTTCTCATCTCTGCAGTTTGACAAAAAAAAATCTTAGTTTACACAGTGTCCTAAAATAACTGCGCCCAGCAAATAGTGTTCCGTAATAGTGCGCCCAGTAATATAGTAAACATAACGCTCCCCAGAAATAACTGCGCTATGCTGATACTGTGCCAGGGTGCCCCCACAGTAATAGTGCCCCCCACAAGTCCCAACTAATAATTCTCTGCCAGAGTGCACTTGTTAGTAATAGTGCCCCCAACAGTACTAATGTCCCCACTGTGCCCCAGAAGTAATAATGCTTCCAATGTGCCAGTAAGAAGTGCCCCCCAATAATGTGCCAGAAGTTCCCCCCATTGATTCCCCCCCAAAATCATGTGCCAGTAAAAAGTGTCCCACCTCCATAGATGCCCCCCAAATTATGTGCCAGTAAGAAATGCCTCAGTGCCCCCATGTGCCAGTAAGAAATGCCCCAGTGCCCCCATGTGCCAGTAAAAATGCCCCCAGTGCCAGTAAAAATGCCCCCAGTGCCCCCATGTGCCAGTAACAATGCCCTCAGTGCCAGTAGAATGCCCCCAGTGCCAGTAAAATGCCCCCAGTGCCAGTAAAATGCCCCAGTGCCCCCATGTGCCAGTAAAAATGCCCCAGTGCCAGTAAAATGCCCCCAGTGCCAGTAAAAATGCCCCCAGTGCCAGTAAAAATGCCCCCAGTGCCCGCATGTGCCAGTAACAATGCCCACAATACCCCCATGTGCCAGTAAAATGCCACTATGTGCCAGTAAAATGCTCCCATGTGCCAATAAAAATGCCCCCAGTGCCCCCTTGTGCCAGTAAAAATGCCCCCAGTGCCAGTAAAATGCCCCCAGTGCCAGTAAAATGCCCCCAGTGCCCCCATGTGCTAGTAAAAATGCCCCATGTGCCAGTAAAATGCTCCCATGTGCCAATAAAAATGCCCCCAGTGCCCCCCTTGTGCCACTAAATTCCCCCAGTGCCCCCATGTGCCAGTAAAATGCCACTATGTGCCAGTAAAAATGCCCCCCAGTGCCCCCATGTGCCAGTAAAATGCCCCCATGTGCCAATAAAAATGCCCCCATAAAAAAAATAAACACTTACTTACCTCCATGGAACCGGCAGCGATGCGATGCAGGCCTCTTCCGGCCTGTGTCCCGCGCTGTACGGCTCAGGCGGCGCGATGACGTCATCGCGACGCCTGAGCTGGCCTCTGATAGGCTGCAGGCCTAGGGCCTGCAGCCTATCAGAGGAACGGGCAGGGGAGACGCCTCTCCCTCCCCTGCCCCGCATCTCCAAAGGCAGACTATGGAGATGAGCGCTTCCACAATGGAAGCGCTCATCTCCCTCTGCCCCACCGCCGCCCCCAACTGTGCGGCACTTGCAGGGCACGGCCGGGCCATTAAGGGGGCGCTCTGGCAGGGCGCCCCCTTAATTGGCCGGGAGTGAAGCGCCCTGTGCAACCGCACGGGTCGCACACCCCAAAGGCCGGCCCTGAGTATATAATTCCACATGTGTTAATTCATAGTTTTGATGCCTTCAGTGTGAATCTAGACATATTTTCAGTTGTTTCACACTTTTTTGTTAAGTATATAATTCCACATGTGTTAATTCATAGTTTTGATGCCTTCAGTGTGAATCTACAATTTTCATAGTCATGAAAATACAGAAAACTCTTTGAATGAGAAGGTATGTCCAAACTTTTGGTCTGTACTGTATAATATATATATATATATATATATATATATATATATATACATTGGCGGGCCTAACCTCACCTATCAGCTTTCAAGAGACTTGCCGCCGTCTTCTTGCCATGTCACCGTACACATCCTGCTTACTGAGGCAGCGTGGTGTCAGATTCAGAGCTCAGGTCTGGTTCTTTGAACTTCTCAGCCAGGTCCAGGTTACTAGCAGAGGAGTGTGTGTCTACTAAAGGTAACATCACTGTCACAAGGAGTGGTGCTTCCCTGCCTAGTTGACTGTGCATAGACAGATGTCAGCCCTCATCATGTATGTTCACTTATCACACCACCGGTGCAGAAGGCTGCTTTCTGAGTATCGGCAGGCGTAAGAGATCTCTAGTAATTACCACTGTCAATATTATAATTACCTACCTCTATGAAGTCTACATTTATTATTATGGGACTGGAAAGTGATATTATATGTAATGATATTTGCTGACATGTTGTTTCTGTGTTTCATGGAAAGCTGTACCTAACAATATAGAATCTGCTTCTTCATCTTTTCATACTGGAAATACTTAAAGGGGTTATCCGGTAAATTATATTGATGGTATAGATTGGGTCTAGGCATGCATGTTGGTACCTGCATCACTGGATTTAGTAGCACCAGAAATGGCAAAAGGCAGAATGGACCCAGCATGCATGTGGAACCAAACACCCCCTGATTATACGGAGGCCATTATTGCACATAACAGGTAGGAAATAGTGTTAGGTTTCCGTCCTACAGAGATCGCCTTGATGTGTGGCAGACGGGATTAGATAATTTTGTACAAAAAATATATTTGCCAAGAATCTCAAATTTGCTAAATAAGTGCAGCATTAGTATCAAAATATTTTATATTATTATGGCATTTTTGTACTTTATTTGGTTCGCAGAGTGCTGTTGCATTGTATTTATTTCCATACTCAGGATAGGTCATCACTATCAGATCAGTGGGGTCCTGACACCTGGGACCCCTGTCGATCATCTGCTAGAAGAGGTTTGCGCTCCGTGACTGTGTCGGCCTCTTCCTAGGTTATGTGATGTCTCAGTCACATGGCCTAGGTGCAGTTCATTTCCATTGAAGTGAAAGGGGCTGAGTTGCAATACCAAGCACAGCCATTATCCAGTGTACAGCACTGTGCTTGGTAAGCTGCTGAGTCCACAGCGCTCACTAGAGCTCCGGTGAGCACGGCGGCTTCCTGATCGGCGGGAGTCCTGGGACTTGGTGATGATATGAACCTATCCTGAGGATAGGTTATCTTTATCATTTCCTGGATAACTCATTTAAAATACTATTTGATGTGCCTGTTAAAGCAGTGTGGTGGTTCAGTGGTTAGCGCTGGGGTCCTAGGTTCGAATCCGACCAAGGACAACATCTGCATGGAGTTTGTATGTTCTCCCTGTGTCTGCATGGGTTTCCTGATACTGGACTTAGATTGTGAGCCCTATTGGGGACATCTTGATGCTAATGTCTGTAAAGCACTGTAGATTATAGTAGCGCTATATAAGTGCGTAAAATAAATTAGTCTCCCTTCTATATCGAAACTACAATACTCAGCAGTCCATGATAGTTGTAGACTTTCAGGAACTGCCTGGAGTTGTAATTTTCCATACGGCTTGGAAGTTGGAAGCCACGGATTGCATACCACATGACCCTTTCTTAAAGGGTCATTGAGTTTTCAAAAAACTTTTGTAATGTCAGAGACATGTCAAAAGTTTTGATCGGTGGGGGTCTGAGTGCTAAGACCCCAATGGTCGTTAAAATGAAGGAAGAGAAACGTTCACATATAACTCTCTCTCCTCACCGTAGACTACGGAATTGAGGTGGGCCCATAGCCCATCTCCTGCAGCAAAGAGAAAAGAGAATGCCATATATGAGCGCTTCTCTCCCCTCATTCCAGCGATCATTGGGGTCTCAGAAATGTTTTTTTCTTGTAAATGGGTATTTATCACGATGTGTATCATTATCGCAATAATGTTTCTTAATATCGTTACCGGGAGAATATTTTTTATATTGCCCATCCCTATATGTGACTGACATGATGCAAATAATCCGCACCAGAAAATTTACTTCCTTCTTTGAAGCAGAAACAATTCCCTAAACGGCGTGGTTCTTTTTTCCCAGATTTCTCTGCATTGCAAAAGATGAAATCTGCAGTGAAAATCCGCATGACAAATTGACAGGCTTCAGATTTAAAATCTGCACCACATTTCTATTTCCTCTACAGATTTAGAATCTGCATCACAAGTCTGTTTGTTCTGCAGTGTGTGGATAAGAATTGCTAAAAACCCTTTGCTGGTACTGTACAACACTGCAGATTTGCTTCACAAAAATCCACAACAGCAAATCTGCAGCATTTCAGTCACGTGTGGACATAGCCTAAAGGATGATAACTATGCTTTGCTCTTGTTCTGGTACATGTACAGTACATACGACGTGCCAAAATATCCCCAAGAGTTAGACCTCTCTTTCCAATACATCTACAAACTCCTTTCCAAATGTGCTTTAGAACTGTATTCATATAAACAATGGGAATTTCTATGCTTTCACCTTGTTAAAATAGTGACTATAGGAAGTATAACAGGACAATATACAGTTCTATCTGCAAAAAAATAGAACATGTTTAATGTATCTTGCGGATCTTGAACCCATTCAAGTAAATGGGTTTGCATCCTCAAACGGCGTGAACTTGGCCAGTACCCATCTTATTTGCGGTCCGCAGCACGGGCACGGGTCAGGCACGCTCGGGTGCATGAGCCCTAAGGCTCCATTCACACGTCCGTATTTTTCTTTTCCAGATTTTCGGTCCGTTTTTTGCGGATCCGTGTTTCCGCAAAAACCTTTCCTTTTTACCAATTGTACTTCCACATACGTTCCGTTTTTTCCGCAAAAAAAAAAAAATAGGAGGAATATATGTTGGTAGGGTATTTCTTTCTATTTCCTGGAAACGTGACATTTTGATGCATTCCGCATATCATCCGCATTTTTTGCGGACCCATTGACTATAATGGGACCACAGACCGCATATGCGGACAAAAGTAGGACAAGCTCTATCTTATTTGCGGATCCGCATAACGGGACGACGGATGCGGACAGTATACGGAGTGCGGATCGGATGCGGATCGGATCAGGAAAGAAAAACAGGACCTGTGAATGGAGAGCCTAACTGTGTGAATTGAGTGACAGCTAGCATCCAGGATTTTACTACCTGCTTGTGGTTTATGGCAAATGGATGCTTTTATCTTCCCTGGATAACAATCACCATATAAAATGTAAATCCAAAAAAATGAGCTGTTCTGTTCCTACTCAAAGTTAAAAGGGTTATCTGAGACTAAGGCCCCATTTACACGACCGTATATTTGCGGGCCCACATTACTGTGGACCCGCAAAGATATGGGGGCCGCCCGGCATGTGTTCCGCAGCGCTCGGAACACACGCCATGCGGCCCCATTGAAAATGCCTATACTTGTCCGTGCGCATGGACAAGTATAGGACATGCTTCAAAAGAGCCGCGGCACGGAGCTAGCTCCGTGCCGCGGCTCCCGGCCCCATATAGGTGAATGGGGCCGCATCTATTCCCGCATTTTTGCGGATAGATACAGCCCCATTCATACGGTCGTGTGAATGGGGCCTAAGGGCTCATGCACACGACAGTGAAAAATGGCCGTGTGACGGCCGTTAAAAACGGGTACACTATGGCCACTCATCCCACTCACTTGCACGCGCTGCACAGTCTTCTTCATTGAGCAGGCCCTGCCGATGGACCTGCGTTATGCGTGGTGACGTCACCACGTGGGAGCACGCAGTGACATCATCGCGCACATCGCAAGGCCTGGGCTGCAAAACGGACATTAAAAATGGACACACGGACAGAAAATGGATGCACACACTGATGCAAAATGGCCATGAAAAACTGACAGTGTGTCCGTGTGTCACGAACGTGTGCTGTCAGTGCCCGTGCTGTGGACTGCAATTTGCGGTCCACAATGCATAGGCACTGAAAGTGGGGATGCCGCATTTGGATCACGGACCCATTCACTTGAATGGGGTCCGCGATCCGCATCCAACGGTCCGCACCGCAAAAAAGAAGTGCATGCACAACTTTTTTGCGGTGTGAAGGCACGGCCAGAAACACCATGGAAGCACTAGTTCCAATCCGTACCTCCGTCCCGCATCTCTGGAATTGCGGACCCATTGAAGTGAATGGGTCCGTGATCCGTATGCGGGCCGCAATACGGCCACGGGCCAGCAACGAGGGTCTGTGAGCTTACTGGAGTATCAGATTACAGATGCCCATAGAAGTCTGTGGAGGAGAGGAGTGAGCTGCAGTGAGAGACAGAGGCACAGACACACACACACATGCTGGAGCAACTAATAGTACGTTTTATATCTCACGCCAGGTGCTTAAAGTGAACCTGTCACCATTAAAATAGAGTGTAATCTGTAGGCTGCAGTATAGCTTGTATTTCATTAATTTAAAGGGAACCTGCCATCAACTTTATGGAGCCCATACTAACAGCAGTATAAATTAGAGACAAGTAAGTTGATTTCAGCGGTCTGTCATTTATAAGTTAATAGTTAGTGGTTGCCGAGAACCAACATCACAATCGTTGTAGACTAGGCCTGGAAAAGAGTCCCGGCTACCTGAGAAGTGTCCTGGTTATTCATGAGTTCCTGCTCTCCCTGCCCACCTGCTGATGATTCTACCTAGTTTTCTCCCTTTTCTCTAGGAGAGAACTGCCAATCATCAGCAGATGGGCAGGGAGTGCAGGACATTAGGAATAACCATGACTCTTCTCAGGTAGATTTGACTCTTTTCAAGGTCTGGGCTGCAATGATTATGATGCTGGTTCTCGGCACCACTTACTTATAGCTCATGAGTGACACACCGCAGAAATCAGTATTTCTGTCACTAATTTATGCTGCCCTCAGTGAGGTCGGCATAAAGTTGATGACAGATTCTCTTTAACCCTTTCAGCCCCGGAGGTTTTTTCGGTTTTGTGTTTTGCGCTCCCTGCCTTGATACAGCCATAACTTTTTTATTTTTCTGTTCACACAGCTGTATGAGGGCTTGTTTTTTGTGGGACAAGTTGTACTTTCCAACGCCACCATTTAATATTGCATATGGTGTAGTGGGAAGCGGGAAAAAAAAATTCCAAATCGGGTGAAATTGCAAAAAAAACGCAATTCCGCCACAGTTTTACGGGTTTTTTATTTACGGCGTTCGAAGTGCGTTAAAACTGACCAGTTACTTTCATTCTACTGGTCAGTACGAATCTGGTGATACCTAATATGTATAGTTTTTCTTGCATTTTGATAGTGATAAAAAAATTATAAAGTTGGACTTTTTTTTCCCCCCAGTTCTTGACCCCTATAACTTTTTTGTATTTATGTGTACGGAGCTGTATGGGGCCTCATTTTTTGCGGGGCGATCTGAACTTTTTATTGATACCATTCTGGGGTGTGTATGACTTTTTGATCGCTTTTTATTTAATAAAAAAAAAAAGCGACATAAAATGGCAAATCGGACATTTTTTCCATTTTGCTTTTTTCCGTATGGGAATTTTTTTTTTTTTTTTTATAATATGTGCATTTTCGCACACGGCGATACCCATGATGTGAATTTTTTTTAATTTTTTTAATACTTTTATTTTTATTTTCGTGAAAGGGGGGTGATTTGAACTTTTAAGTTTTTTTTTTTTTAAACTTTATTTATTTTTACACTTTTTTATAGTTCCCATAGGGAACTATAAGAAGCAATCATTTGATTGCTTATATCATAGACTCCAATGCACTTACATTGGAGTCTATGATGATTTTAGTGCTTTCCTATGGAGCCCTATTACAGGCAAGGGCTCCATAGGAAAGCCTATGCAGCAGCCTCCTGTCATTTACTATGACAGGGGCTGCTGCAGGCATGCTCCGGCTCCTCCGATCGCCACACGGGGGAGCCGGAGCAACACCGGAAGCGTACGCGGCACCCGAGGGGTTAAATGTCCGCGATCGCCATTACTGCCGGCCGCGGACGTTAGCCACGGGTGCCTGCTAGTTGGATATGCAGGTCACCCGCGCTTATCACTTCCGCTCCGTGTAGGAGCGGGCGCCATCTTTAAAGTCACGGCTGTGAAGGGGTTAAATTTTTGTTCCTTCTGGGCTTTGAAGTCAGGGAGGCAGTCCTATCAGTGATTGACAACCTTCCCTCTGACAGGTTCCCTTTAATTCATATCAATACTGTTCAGTACTTCTCACCTGATGCTTGAGTGGTTGTGAGTGAGAGAGACAGGGTTATGGAGCATAATCTCCTGTTTGCTCCATGTTTTGTGTGGGAGTCATCATAGCACCTAGTCTCTACCCACCAGCCCAGGGACAACTGAGAATGCACTGCAATCTGTAACTCTCAATGAGACCTCTGTACCAGTCCACAGGTATTTTGGCCCACTCCTCATCAAACTGCTCCAGCTGTCTTAGGTTTGAAGAGTGCTTTCTCCAGACTGCATGTTTCAGCTCCTTCCACAGATGTTGAATAGGATTTTGATCAGGTCTCATAGAAGGCCACTTCAGAATAGTCCAATGCTTTGCTTTTAGCCATTCGTGGATGTTTTTAGCTGTGTGTTTTGGGTAATTATCCTGTTGGGGGACCCTGTGACTGAAACCAAGCTTTCTGACACTGGGCAGCACATTTCACTCCAGAGTACCTTGATAGTCTTGAGATTTCATTGTATCCTGCACAGATTCAAGACCCTATGTCAGATCCAGCAAAGCTCCAAAACATAACCAAGCCTCCTCCATGTTTCACAGTAGGTACAATGTTCTTTTCTTTGTATGCTGTATTTTTGCATCTATGAATATATTGCTGACTTGCAAAAAAGCTCCAAAGGACATTCTCCCAAAAGCTTTGTGGCTTGTTAATATGCATTTTGTCAAATTCCCATCTCACTTTTTAAGATTTGCTTTTTAACAGAGGTTTCGTCCTGGGTCGTCCACTTTGGCTAAGACAGAGATGCATGGTGTGATCTGATACTGATGTACCTTGACCTTGGAGTTCACCTCTAATCTCTTTGGAAGTTGTTCTGGGCATTTTGGTTACCATTTGTATTATCCATTTCTTCAGTTTGTCCTCAATTTTCCTCTTGTGGCCACGTCCGGGGAGGTTGGCTACAGTCCCTAAGACCTTAAACTTCCGAATAATATGTGCAATTGTAGTGACAAGGACATCAAGTTGTTTTGAGATGGTCTTATAGCCTTTATTTTTAACATGTTAGTCTGTAATTTTCTTTCTAATCTCCTGAGACAACTCTCTTCTTAGCTTTCTTTGGTCCATGTTCCGTGTGGTACACACCATGATGCCAAATGGCACAGGTCCTCACTAATGCACAGGTAATTACCAACCTGATTTAGTTATGGTTGGTAATTACCTGTGCATAAATGAGGAATAAATCAACTGTATCATGGTGTACTAGTACAAAATATATTGGTTTGAGCAAGGTGGTGGGGGGCCTGACCTGGAGAAACAGAAATACGCCTATATTAGGTATATTTTTGGCACAAATTGTGGCGCAAAATCCTTTGCGCCGCAATCTGTGACTTTTTCCCACTCATGCCAGGTCTAAAAAAGTGGTCTGGGAAGGGGGCGGGCTGGCAGACTGGTCTCATACATCATTTTCTTTTATGTAGAGGCCAGCACCTCTTCATAACTGCGGCGGATCCACCGCCAGTGCAGGGCTTTATTAAGACCGGCATCTAAAACGCTGGTCTTAATAAATGTGCCCCTTAGTACTTTTTAATGACATTAGATTCGGAACTGTAGGGAATTAATAAGGGAAGGTGCTGTTAACTGATTTAACCCCTTCTTGATACAGCAATTTTCATTTTTTTCATTATCGTTTTTTACTTTTTGCTTTCCCGGGGCCATAACCTTTTTTATATTTCTGTTCACAAAGCTGTACTTTATGAGGGCTTTATGAGCTGTGCTTTTGCGGGACAAGTTGTACTTTCTAAGGGTATTTAATATTGTGTTTGATGTAGTGGGAAAATGGAAAAAAAAATCCAAATGGAGTGTAATCGGAAAATAATAAAATTAGGCCATAGTTTTATGGGTTTTGTTTTTATGACATCCTTTATGTGTTAAGGGCTCATTCAGACGGCCGCATGCTATCCGCAAAAATACGGATCCGTTTATTTGCGGATTAGATGCTGCCCCATTCACTTCTATGAAGCCCTTTTTTCCCTTCCTCAGCTCCGCAAAAACACTGAAACATGTCCTATACTTGTCAGTGAAAATCAGGACGTGGCCCCTTTGAAGTCTATGGGTCCGCAAAAATACGGAAAGCAATCCATTTTTTTTGCGGACATGCTGAACTGTCCGCAAAAAAACGGATCCGTGTTTTTGCGGACAGCATACGGCCGTCTGAATGAGCCCTAAAACTGACCTGTTAACTGAATTCTATAGGTCAGTACAACTACAGCAATATCACATTTGTATACTTTTTCTTGTGTTTTAATACTTAAAAAAGTTAAAGAATTTTTTGTATGTATACATAGCTATGTGAGGGCTCATTTTTTGCAAGGTGATCTGCAGTTTTTATTGATAACATTTTGAAGGATGTATGATTTTGTGAAGTGACCAAAAAATAGTGAATTGGATTATTAGATTTTTAATTAGATTTTTTTTCCATTACACCGTTCACTGTGCAGGATAAATATTTTTATATTTTAAAAGAATGGCATTTTGGGCTGTAGAGATGCTAATGAACTTTGTTTTTTTATTGTTTATTTTTAAAATGGGGTGAGGGGAGTGATTTTGAATTTTTCAGTTTATTTTTATATTTTTTAAAAAAACTTCTTTTTCCTTTTGTTTACATGTATTTTAACCCTTAGACTCCCAGCGCCGTACATGTACGGTGCTGGGGCGAGGCGGGCACGTGGCGCCCGCTCGCAAGTTCAGCGGGCGTCATGGCCGGCAAGTCTCTGCTGTTTCTAACAGCAGAGACTTGCCACTACTTACCCGATCGCCGGCGTCTTGCTGGGCCTTTAGATGCCGTGATCACACGTGATCATGGCATCTAGTTGCGTCTTTACCCGGAAGTGTACGCTTCCGGGTGGTGTACAGACACCCCGTGTGGCCAATCGGGTTGTCTGTACACGATCTGAAAGCTGTAAACCTCGCTGATGAGGTTTACAGCTTTCAAAGTGCAATTCTTATTCTGGCCACTAGATGGCAGGCCAGGATAAGAAATGAGCAATTCTTGGATTTATCTCAAGCTAGTAAATCCATGATTGCTCATAAAGAAAAAAAAAACACAATATATCAGCTCATATTTGAGCTTTAAAATAAGCACAAAAAATTAAAAAAAAATGTTAAAAAATATATAAGTTCAAATCACCCCCCTTTCCGTATAAGTAAAAAATAAATACCTAAATAACAATAAATATAGACATCATGGGTATCACCATGACCGAAAACGCCCGTACTTTTAAAATATAAAAAAAAAATTCCAATATGGCAAATTGTGTGGCAGAAAAAAGCGTCCAAATGGCGATTTGCCATTTTTTTGTCGCTTTTTTTTCAAAAAAAAATGAAATAAAAAGTGATCAAAAAGTCATACACACCCCAGAATGGTATCAATAAAAACTTCAGATCACCCCGCAAAAAATGAGCCCCCATACAGCTCCGTACACATAAATACCAAAAAGTTATAGGGGTCAAGATATGACAAGGAAAAAAAAAGGGCAACTTTCTAATTATTTTATCAAAACGCAGGAAAAACTATATATATTAGGTATTGCCGGATTCGTACTGACCAGTAGAATGAAAGTAACTGATGTTCATTAAAACTGACCAAACGCTGTAAATAAGAAACCCGTAGAACTGTAGCGGAATAGGTTTTTTTTTTGCAATTTCACCCGATTTGGAATTTTTTTCCCGCTTCCCACCACACCAATATTAAATGGTGGCGTTGGAAAGTACAACTTGTCCCGCAAAAAACAAGCCCTCATACAGCTATGTGAACAGAAAAATAAAACAGTTATGGCTGTTTGAAGGCAGGGAGCGCAAAACGAAAATGCATAACCGAAAAAACCTCCGGGACTGAAAGGGTTAAGCCCGCCCTGGGCAAATTTAACATATGATTGTTTGATCACATCTCCCACAGACTTAGGCTACAGCTACACAATGCCTTTTGTCACGTGAATATTTTTCGCAGTAATGTCGTGCAGCATTTTTTGTAGTCATAGTCTTTGGTGTCATTGCGACATGCTGCAACACGTCAGTTGCACAAAAATTCATCCAACTTGGATTTTTGTCTGACTTATTTTTGACTGTCATATCCCAGTCTCAGCATGTCACACCATACCTATCTTTATAAAAAATTTTGCACAACATTACTGCGACAAATAATCACATGACAAATGTCATTGTGTAGCCCTAGCCTTTCTGATAGGAACTTTGCTATGACAGGCCTCTGAGTCTTCAGAAGGCCTGAGTCTGTCATGGCAACTGAACGGCTCCCTCAATCTTGGAGCTGGGAAACCACTCAGTTTCCAGGAGTGCAGCACTCATGAGAAAATACTGCTCAAATGCCATGATTGCAATTGACCATGGCATCTGAGGGGTTAAATGCCTGTGATCAGCGTCATAGCCAATGAAAGACCCTGCCTCTGGGTGTCTTTGCATGTTTATAGTGACGTGCTGTCTGATGAAAGAGCCTTTGACAGACAGTTATCTCATGTGTATGAACAGCTTTGTAGTCAAATAGTTTGTAAGACATGTACAGCAAGGGTTCAGTCTTTTACAATCAGCTCACTGGTTAGAAAAAGGGCGTACAGGAGCATACACAAATATTTGCCATGTTACAGCCATGATTTCCATATAAATTAACTTGCATGGAGGGGGATTTATGTCTTTGCACTGCACCATGTACATTACTTCAGTGTTTACTACTGACAACCTGGAAAAATTGTGGATTATGAACGATAGTGTCCTGGCTGAGGAGCAGATTTCCCTTGGTTAAACCAATCATTTTTAGTACCATAGAGGTTTGGATCGTTAGTGATAATCATTATGTCGATGGGAAGTTTTAGATGAATTGTTCTTTACAGCTGAAATAATTGATTCCAACAGTTAGAAATTACTTTAGATGTTTTACTAAGTCATTTAAGATTTGTTGAGCTATTGCTATGTTTAGGTCTACTCCAATTATGACATTACCTTCAGACATGACCAGCTTATCCTGTCCCTGGATGTACAACTGCTTGATTGGTTTCAGGAGCTTAAATGCCTATGAGACTGCCTTATCTATGAAATCATTTTAATGCCTTCCAGATTTGTGCACAGTTTCCTTGCACAAAGATTGTCTCCCATGAATAAAAATAATTACACTTTCAGTTTCTGATGAGCTAGAAACATAAAATATGTGAGAAAATATTATACTTTAGACTTTAGCTGGTCCCCCCGAGGATGCGTGACTCCTTTATAACTCTGCAGCATTGTGAGTGTAACACCTAGTGGCTTTTCTCTGCTTGACCAGCTGTTAAGGACATGAACCTTATATAATATGACCTTAAAAACCAGTACAGGGTGATAGTGAGATGGATGATAGGAAGGCTAGAAAAAAATGGAATGAAGTAATCCGTGCTTCTCCTGCTCTCTAGTTCAGAAGAAAAACTAAGGGCTTCTCATTCATTGCCCTTAGACTGTCTGCTTCTCTACTGTGATGTGCTGCTCCCAAGAAAAAACAACACCACACACATTGTCAGCCACATAAGTACAAAATGTAGGATGGGGTAGCTCAAAACCCAAAATAAGCCCCCAAAATAGATAGAAATCTTAGGCCAGACCCCTAAATATATTTCGAACAATCAATAAATTAATACAGACCATATTCCAAAATGAATTCATAACTCCAACTAGACACCTAAATGATCTCAGACATAACCCTTACTTAAATACAGATACCAGATCAGATTCAAAATTAATACAATCCTCATGCCTCTGACCCCCACAGCAGACAGACATTCGGACCCCCTAACCAGACCTCAGAATTAATTCATACCTCCAACTAGACACCTAAATGAATTCAAATCACAGAAATAACCCTTAAATAAATACACATCCCAAACCAGACCCAAAATAAATACAGTCCTCCTTAACTAATACAGGCCTCAGAGCAGAAAACAATCAGACCCCCAGACCAGACCTCAAAATGAATTCAGATCTCAGACCAAACCCACAAATAATTACTGTGGTGATAGAGGGATCCAAATTATTGTTAGGTGTAGCCAACCCCTCCCTTCACATTCCAGGATTGTTCATAACCTCGTCCATGTTTTCTTCCAAAGCCAAGCCAGGAGATTGTAGCAATAAAATCAGTAAGATGGAACAACTTCACAGATACCCCTTTCATAAAATGTACTGATGACATATACAAGCCTTACACAGCTGATTTAAAAGCAGAAAAATAATCCATGATAAAGTGCAATGAAAGCCAACGCATTTCGGACAGTATCCTGCCATACTTAGTCATGGCCAATTAATTGAAGGTTTATTGGTCTCATGATCTGTTAGAAGCTTGTTGTAGAGCAGTGGTGGTCAATCCACCAAACAATGTGTTCCTCAGACTTTTATTATATTATGCCACACTTCTAATTGATAATACAAAGGGTTTTTTTTGGTATTTTTCCACAAATTTGCTTTTAGAAAAGAACTTGTAATGCATGTGAATGAACAGAAATACATTTTTAAGTTTCAGCTGGAAATTGTAGACCTATTGTGTATTGTCAAATAACCCCCTTGTTATCTGCTAAGGCTCATATGCACAGGAACATAAGGGCACAGTGCCTGTATTGTGAACCATTGTGGACAGATCAGAAGCCCCCGGAAGCACTATGAACCGCTTCCGTGGGATTTAGGTCTGTGCCTCCGCCATGCAAAAAAATAGAACATGTTCTATCTTATTGCGGTGCAGACTGTATATTGCTGATCGTGGACCCATTCAAGTGCACCCGGACGCATTTGTGCAGTCCTCAGCACGGGCATGGGGCACACATGCTTGTCCCAATAGTGGTTGGCCTGTTCTCTCATTGTCTAAAGCTGAACGTTTCGATTAGTATGGTTCTTACACCCCAAGGCCACTATATATTGATTTTAAAAAACATTTTTACTTCCCCTGTAGACTGGTAATAGTACTTATTACAGCAGCACGCACTGCACAGGTCCCTCCCCTCTGTCAATATCAGCTGATCAGGGCTCCTCCAAACCAGGCAAACTTTTTAAAGGGGTTTTCCTAAATTTTGTCATTGATAACTTAGGGCCCTTGCACACGACCGTATGCCCTTCGAGACATACAGTCCATGAGCGGGCCATATGTCCCTGAGCGGCATTGATCGTGCACACGGGACCGCACAGCATCATAGATGACAATGATGCTGTGCATGTCGGGCCGCCCGCGGGACTATTGTCTCGTATGATCTTTTGAGTGCGGTACAATAGTCCCGTGGGCGGCCCGACATGCACAGCATCATTGTAATCTATGATGCTGTGCCCTCCCATGCGCAAGATCAATGCCGCTTCGGGACATATGGCTCGCTCACGGACTGTATGTCTCTGAGGGCATACGGTCGTGTGCAAGGGCCCTTATCCTCAGGATGATTTCTTAAAGGGTTTCTGTCACCAGAAATAACCCTATTAAACCAAGTGTCATTTGCAATGAGCAAATGACACTTGATGCCAGTAATGTTACTATTATACTTCTCAGTAACGGCGTTTTGCTAAAAATAGCGATTTTATAATATGCTAATGACCTCCCCTAGGTGCAGTAGGCGTGAACCTGCACCTAGGAGAGGCCATAATAACGCCTCTTACCACGCCCCCGGTCGCGCTGATTGACAGGGCCGGGCAGCCAGCTCTTTCGGCTCCCGGCCCTGTACGAGCCCGAAATCCCGCGCCTGCGCAGTAATGAAGCCGGGACCCGGGCGGGCGCCGGCTCTCAATGCGCGCTGATCCCGCGCCTGCGCATTGCGATCAGCGCGCATTGAGAGCCGGCGCCCGCCCGGGTCCCGGCTTCATTACTGCGCAGGCGCGGGATTTCGGGCTCGTACAGGGCCGGGAGCCGAAAGAGCTGGCTGCCCGGCCCTGTCAATCAGCGCGACCGGGGGCGTGGTAAGAGGCGTTATTATGGCCTCTCCTAGGTGCAGGTTCACGCCTACTGCACCTAGGGGAGGTCATTAGCATATTATAAAATCGCTATTTTTAGCAAAACGCCGTTACTGAGAAGTATAATAGTAACATTACTGGCATCAAGTGTCATTTGCTCATTGCAAATGACACTTGGTTTAATAGGGTTATTTCTGGTGACAGAAACCCTTTAAGCCAATGGGTAATCATATTCTGCAATCCAACTGTTTTAATGGATGTTATGCAAAAACATGCTACTTGGTGAATTATTTATTAACCCCTTCATACATTATCACATGTGCATGATAATGTGTAACGGATTGTATGGAGCAGGTCGCTGCACTGAGCCTGCTCCATACGTGGTGGGTGCCAGCTGTATAATACAGAAAAAACCTTGCTGCAATGATGACCAGGATGGGCGATGGCACCAAACCCTGTCTGTGAATGGCGCCAAACCCCGTATCTGTGGAGTTAGACAGGGGGGGGGTCTCCCCCTCTACCTTCTGAAAAAAAACCCATAACAGTTATTGCCGTGTCCGTAAATGTGCTCGGTGAACTTTGTAACAGAAAAAAATAACACACAATTCACTATTTTTTAATCACCTTGTCCTCCAAAAAAAATTGAATAAAAGTTATTAAAAAGTCATACATACACCAAAAATGGTACCAATATCAACTACAGTTTGTTCCTCAAAATAACAAGGCCTTATACTGCTCTGTGGATGGAAATTTTAAAAAGGTATGGCTGTCAGAAAATGGCGATGCAAATATTAGATTTTTTTTTCCAAAGGTTTTTATTTTTTAGAAGTAGTAAAACAAAATAAAAACTATACAAATCTGGAATTGCCGTTATCGTATTGACCCACAGAATACAGACGTCATGTCATTTTTAGAGCACAGTGAACTTCATAATATCAAAACCCAAGAAAACCTTGGTGTAATTTTCCAGTGCAAGACATGATAAATTAAATGGTGCCATTAAAAAATACAACTTGTCGTGCAAAAAATGGGCCGAGTCTTGATGGGGTTGAAAGGAATCTGTTAGCAGGAAATTCACTGTTAAACCAGGCACATATGGAATATTTTTCCGCATAGGTGTGTCATGGTTCTACCTCCTCCATATGTGAATAATGTCCAAGATAATCATAGCCACAATCATAAATTAATCAGACAACATATTTTTAGGTATTCCAAATAGGAAACTCCTTTATTCATATCTTTCCATAAAATCAATACACATAATGAGAACTATTTCAAGCTGAAGTATAATCTATCAGCCAAGTGAGACAATGCAACCATGGGGATTGAACAAAGACTGCAAATTCAGTGTTTTTTATGATCACTGGAATAGAGTATAGGGGGAGGGCAGTTTATACTTACCTGTCCCGTTGCAGTCCCATGATGCAGACCCGGCCTCTTCTGGTGGGTCTGCTCCCAAGGAACGTCGCAGGCGGCACGATGATGTCATCGTGCCGCCTACGTCACATCAGTGCGCCGGCCACCGGTAATAGCGGAGCAGGGAACCAGAGGTTCCCTTGTTCTGCCGGCGCTGGCTGCTGCAGGCACAATTGTATCTGCATCTAGTGGATGCAGATACAATTGAGTTCAGGAGCCGCGGCGGCCCTGACATCCACCGGATCGGGGGGCATGTGCCCTCCTGCCCCCTGGCCCAGCCCGCCCCTGTATATTGATATTATTGAGAAATAAAATGTCATATTTATAATGATTTTGGCGTAATGATGTTAATGTTAAATTTTATGGTTTTTATGTAAGTAATTATGACACAGGTGAGATCGATATGTGAGTTATATTAGAAGTGGGGAGGATCCTATCTGTTACGCATGAGCGTGCCCCCTTAAACTTCGCATGGCAGGATCTGATGCATTATACTTTAGCTGGAAATAGTTCTCATTATGTGTATTAATTTTATAGAAAGATACGAATGAAGGAGTTTCCTATTTGGAAACTTAAAGGGGTTCTCCGGGAATTAAGAAAATGAAAATACTTAAATATTACTTCATTATAAGTATATTCCCAAATACCTTTCATTAGTTATACTGGCTCATTTTGTCTGGGGAGCAATCATTAGAAGAAACAAAATGGCCGCTGTCCTATTAGTGCACAAAAAACCTGTCCTAATCACACAGCAGGATACATTACTTCACAACACTGAGGTAAAGAGCTGCCTCATCCTCCTCTCTGCTCTGCTTGTCAGGGGTTCTGATCCTGAATACAAGTGAATCTCTGTAGGAATGGAGTTCATGAGGACATAATGGCTAATAAGCAGCAGCACTTGTATGCAGTCTCTATTACCACAGTCTGTCCTGTCCGTCCTTTCTGTACTTCATGTCTCCTCATGGACTCCATTCCTACAGTGACTCAGCTGAAGATCATATTAAACTGTATTCAGGATGATAATCCCTGACCAGTAGAGCAGAGAGGAAGATGAGGCAGCTCTTTACCTCAGTGCTTTGAAGTAACTTGTCCTCCTGTGTGATTAGTACAGGTTTTGTGTGTACCTATAGGATGGTGGCCATTTTGTTTCCTCTATTGATTGCTCCCTAGACAAAACAAGCTATTATAACCAATGAAAGGTATTTGGGAATATATTTATAATAAAGTAATATTTGTGTATTTTCATTTTCTTAATTCCCGGAGAACCCCTTTAAAGGGGTTGTCCGGGTTCCGAGCTGAACCCTGACATATCCCATGTTCACCCCTCCAGCCCTTCTAACGTGAGCATTGGAGCATTTCATGCTCTGATGATCTCCCTTGCCCTGTGCTGGATCGCGCAGGGCAAGGGTTTGTTTGTTTATATTTTCACAATGCTAGGCGGAGGCTTCCACCTAGCACTTATGGGTCATAAATGTTTCAGTGTATGTGACATCACCGGCACTGATGGATGGGCTTTAGCGCTGCCCTAGCCATTTTACAGGTTAGGGCAGCTCTAAAACCCATCCATCAGTGCTGGTGATGTCACTGCTAAGTGGAAGTCTCCACTAGCTTACCCTATGGAGAGCCCGGTACACCACCAGATCTCCATAAAAAGCCTTTGCCCTGATTCAGCAAAAGGCAAAGGAGAGCATCAGAGCATGAAATGCTGAAATGCTCCAATGCTCATATCAGGGGGGCTACCAGGGTGAAAATTGGGGTTTGTCCGGGTTCAGCGCTTAACCTGGACAACTCCTTTAAATGTGAATGAGTTGATTAATACATGATCTGTGGCCTGGAGCAAGGTGTGGAGCTGACAGATGAAACAGGAGTGCACAGAGTGGGTTGTACAAGAATGGGTGGAGTTTTCGAAACCTCCCCTACTTATGACCCTGTAAGGCTTCATTCACACGTCCTGTTTTTCTTTCCTGATTCGATCCTGATTTTTTCAGGACCCATTGAAATGAATGGATCCAGATCAGGATCAGGATCAAATCAGGAAAGAAAAACAGGACATGTGAATGGGGCCTTAAGGGAAGCTTACTTACCTGCTTCTTGGTAATTGCTCACTGCTCCTTCTCCTCCCGGCCTGCAATGCCCCCCTGGGTTCCCTCGCTGTAAGCTTTCAGTTTGATATCGCCTACAGCCAATCATTGGCCGTGGCAGAGACTGGATCCCCTTGTGTCATGTGACCATTTGTCATGACGTAAGGGCAGCTGGTCACCACTGCAGCCAGTGACTGGCTGAAGGTGATGTCATACTGGATGTTTTCAGAGAGGGAACCAGCTTTCCGTTACAGGTCTGGCCAAGTGGGCACCACCACCACCAATTCTTGCACAACTCCTTTAAATGCTAATTTGCATATAGCTTAAAAGTAGGTGGCATGGTGCTATAATGAGGGTATATGTCACTACTTTATCTAACCCTCAGATAGGAAAGCATGAACCTGATGATAGATTCCCTTTAACCTCTTAAACCACAGCTCTGTAATAGTATCTTACTGCTAGTACATACTGTTACCACACTGTGATGGGCTCAGAAGCTGTGCTCTGGTCATTGCTTGTGGGTGCTAGTTGTATCAATAGCAACCATGACATCTAAATGATTTACACAGGAATGTGGCTCATTCTGCACTCCATGATGCGATTGTAGGGTCCCGATGTGACAGTGACCTCTGGAGTTGCCATGTTTGTTAGCCTATTAAGCTAACATACTTAATAGACTAACAATAGGGTCTAATAGGCTAGTGCCGGTATAAAACTGACAAGTAAAATGCATACAGTACATGAGTATTATAATGTATTTTACCAGCTATCGGACTATTTTAATTTCAAGTTGCCTAGTGGTGCTTAAAAAAAAAAAAAAAAAAAAAAACAATGGTGGAATTGTTATTTTTTGTCACCTCGCTTCCCAAAAAAGGTTTTCAATTATGATCAAAAAGTCATATGTATCCCAAAATGAACAATTAATACTAGATGCACAGGTTGCACAGGAAAAAAAAATATTTTTAATTTAAAAAAAAGTGATTTCATGATGAAAAATCAGTAAGACATAAAAAAAAACTATATAAATTTATTGTAATCATATCAACCCACAGAATAATATTATCATAGTATTTCCTCAGTAAAGCCAATAAAAAACACACAGTTCTGTTAATTGAAAATAAAAAATAAACACATCGTACTTTGTTAGTGGTTAATTTTAATCTAGATGTTTTGTCTTTATTTATTAAAAAGATAAAAATACAGAAATGTTGATAAAATTTGCTATTAAATTTGAATTTCTCTGCTTTTAAGATAGATACCTCATAAAATAGTTATTAAATAACACTCACCATATGTCTACTTTATATTGGCATCATTTTGTCAATTTATTTTTTAGGACATTAGGCTTTTTAGAAGCAATTTTTAAAGTTTTTTTAGATACTTTCCAAAACCCACTTTTTTAAAGACCAGTTCAGTTAAGTCACTTTGTGAGGCTTACATAGTAGAAACCACCCATAATTGACCCCATTTTAGAAACTACACCCCTCAAATTATTCTAAACTGATTTTACAAACTTTGTTAAACCAAATCATTTTTCGCAAGAATTAAAGGAAAATGAACATGAAATTTCATTTTCCATTTTAATACATCTTTTCGGCTAACGCAGCAAGGGGTAACAGAAAAACAAACCTCAATATTTATTTCCTTGATTCTGCAGTTTACAAAAACGCCCCATATGTGGTCATAAACTACTGTATTGGCTCAGATGGGAAAGAGGTCATATAGATTTTGGAGGGCAGATTTTGCTGGAATTGTTTTTGGGCGCCATGTCACATTTAAAGAGACCCTAAGGCACCCCTACAGTGGAAACCCCTTATGTGACCTTATTTTGTAAAATACTCCCCTCAAGGAATTTATTGAGGGGTGTACTGACTGTTTTCATCTCACAGGTATTTCATACAGCACCATTTGGAGCGGTTTTGATTTGGGTACAATCAGTTCAGAATTGAATCTAATTTTTTTGGCTTATTCAGGGAATCAGACAAAAAAAGAAATGTCAATAAATTCGCTCATCTCTACTTTTACCATTACCAATAAATGACAACAGAAGTACATTTGAAAAATGATGCCAACATAAAGTGGACATATGGTAAATATTTATTAGTTTGTGAGGTATGACTTTGTCTTAAGAGCAGAGAGATTACAATTTTTAAAATTATAAATATATTTTTTATAAATAAAACTAAATTTATCACTAACAAAGTACAGTTTGTCATGGATAAAAACGAAACAGTAATTTATATAGAAAGATGAAGTGAAAGTAAGGATGCACAATTCAGCAGACATAAAAGACGCCATGTCTTGTACATAGATGAGAGGTGTGTTCAATGCATCCATTAATACCTCATTCACACGTCAGTGATTTTGAGCCAAAACCAGGTGCAGATCTTTCCATTATACCTTATGTCTGTGGAGGCTCCAAACCTGGTTTTGGCTCACAATCACTGATGGAAATCACTGACTGAAAACTGAAGTGTGAATAAGGTATAATAAAGCTAATTAGTAATAATAATTAAAATTTAAATTAATAATTAGGCAAAAGTGTCTTGCTGTGCACCAAATTCATCATCTAGTATGAGCCACTGTGATCAATTTTGACACATCTCCAAACATTATCTACATTTAAGACAGTATTAGTAAATCTTCCCAGTGTCTTTTAGAACTAATCACTCAGTTTGCCTAATCTGGTTTACGCCTGGTTTTACATGGCCATAATAAGGCTGCAATTTAGCATACATAATATGGACACCTTAACCCCTGTGGTTATACCATCTTATGGTTCAGTAGAACAGTGGGGATTCTCTTTGCTAACATGTAGCTGCATTAGGCCTCATTCACACGTCCGTATTTGTGCACATCCTGGAAAACGGTCAGTTTTTTGCGGATCCGTTGTTCCGCAAAAAACTGTTTTTCCAGGACATCCATTTGGTTTTTCCGTAAAAAACGGAAAGGATGTATCCATATGTCATCCGTTTTTTGCGGATCCTCAAAAAACGGAAGCATGAATAACATCTGTACCTTTTCTTTTTTTCTCCTCTCCTGGAACGGAATCCGCAAATACGGATGACATGCGGATGCCTTTCCGCATGTCTTCCGCATTTTTTGCGGATCCATAGACTTTCATTGTGCTACGGACCGCAATTCGGGAGAAAAGTAGGACAGGAGGATTTCTTTATGTGGACAGTCGGAACGGACACACGGATGCGGACACCACACGGTGTACTGTCCGCATTTTTTTCGGACCCATTGAAATGAATGGATCCGCATCCTATCCGCATAATTGTCCGCAATTGCGGAAAGGATGCGGACACATTTTACAGACGTGTGAATGGACCCTTAGTCTAGCATTATGGGTCATAAATGTTTCAGTGTATGATAAATGCTTGACCCATTTCATAACTGTTGAATAACAGATTTATGTCTAGACAGCCAATCAAAATGTTATGGCAGTGGGTGTTGAACCACTGTGTTAACCAACAGATTTGATTTTGGGCTAATCCTAAGGGTATTATCCTAGCAATCCCCTGGTATTTATCCTTTAACCCCTAAGGGGAACCACCAGGCTGCTACCTCCTAGAATAGTCTCTGTGTAATGGACAGCTGAAAAGCAAGCGTCAGATACGCTGGCACAGAGGGTTCTTACAGAGTTGTAGCCAGAGACAGGCCAAGGTCAGGGCTGGTGGAGTATGTGCTATACGGTTAATGGTCTGAGGCCAGTGCAGACAGTAAAGGGTCAATACAGAGGTCAGGCACAGGACAGGTCAAGCAGCAGAGGGTCAGAATTCAATAAACAGACAGAAAGTTAGTACATAGGCAGACAACAGAACATACACTTTTGCCAGATACTAGCGTGCTAGGAAACCTAATGCTATGGCACTTTTCCACAAGGGAAGGTGCCTAAAGTACCCCAGGATTGCTAGTCATTGCCTCATGAAGATTAGGGTGTTAACACTGGCCCTTTAAGATACATGGGGGAGCATGCACACCATATGGGCACATAAGGAGAGGCCAAGCAGGTCGCAGCTTGTGAGAAGACAAAGAGCAAGCCAGGCGGCCGGACCCACCAAGAAGAAGAGCCCAGGAGGGCAAGTCTGTACCACTGGTAAGCCTAGACCTGAGACTGGTAAGAGAAGCTGCATAAAACTCATAAATAAAAAGATGCTGTAATTGATCACACAAGAAAAGCATATTGAAAGGGAACCTGTCAGGTCCCATATGATGCCTGAGGGCAGCATAGTTTAGTGATAGGCCCACTGATGTCCCTTATCTGGGTATGTGGTGTGATTTATAAGAACTTACATGTAATACTCTTCAAGGCTCTGCCAGTGTTGCAGCGACTAGCATGATGATCCCAGCAGCCTCTGCTGATTGACAGGTTTCCCTGTATTACTATGCATACAGAGAAACCTGTCAATCCACAGCTGATCAGATTCCCGGCTGCACAGCAGACCCTTGCTGGCTATGTGCAGTATAGTATAACATGCAAGGACTGCACATAAATGACAGGCTGCTGAAGTCAGTGTGCTTGTCAATACACTTGAGAGTAGCATGGACCTGACAGGTTCCTTTTAAAGAGAATTTAATTACCTTATGCAGATTAACTGCAGGGTCATCACTGTCTTACCGTCCTCTTACCAAATCTGAATAGATTTTACAAAGAGAATAGGATAACTTGTTATGTGGGTAAAAAGTGAGAAGACTGGTGATTAATGAGAACTGATGAGGTATGTACTTTAATTTAATCCATAGAGTCCACTATGTTTGACACTGGAGAGTTTCATTTCTGGTCATGGTATAAAAAAATCTCAAATGTTATATAATTAATGCCAACTTTTAATGCAACTTTTATAACTCTACACCCATTCAGGGAGTCTGGGACTCACTGATGGCTCCTATTTGGCAGGCTGTAGAGATACCTGTACCAAATAATGCATGAAGAATTGAAAATTTAGGGAAAGCATTCCTAGGCAGTGAGATCCTATTAATCTAATTATCTCTATTAAAATGCCAGACAAGTCTCACGTTCACAGCTGGCTTCATGCGTAGTAATTTATCGTACAGTATGATCATTTTCAATTGAATTTGTCAACATCAGAACGATATGCACCTTCCATTGGAGATTATTGTTGTGATAGCATCTACGTGTAAACATGGTTGTACAATTGTTTTAAAAGGAATCTGTCACGTTTTATGGTTAGTGAAGCATAAACTGGTGAGAGAGATTGCAAGCAGAACGCCGGGTCACTTACTCAGCCAGAGCTGAGTACTAGAGTCTGCCCAATACATAACATGAGTTTGGGAGTCCTCATTGTCACAAGCTCTTAGTTTTTCTCTTTGCTGTAGGAAGAGGGCTGTCAGTAGCAGAGAAACAGGGAGGATCCTTCCAGTCCACAGCATAAGAGGTTAATGTGCTTGGCTTGTGTGTTCCCTTCTCAGAGGCTCAGAGGAAGCTGGCAGCCCTTAGTAACAGTTGCAAGGTGTGGGCTGGCACCACCCCTGGAGGGTAGAGTTAGTTGTGAGCTGTCAGGGGACTGTTGCGGCACTACTTCTGGAGAGTGAACACAGATGGCAGAGTCTGTGAATGTGGGAGGAGACAGTTGCAGACAGACATAGTTCAACCCTGGGATACTTGAACAAGACCCAGCCTCTGAAGGAGAGAGAAGAGCAGACATTGTATGGACAGAAAGCCAGTGAAGATAACACATGAATATTAGCTCTGGACATCCGTGCAATTTACTGGGAATAGGAGTTTCAAGCTCCCTACCGTACTTAAGAGACAGATTTGCCATCTATTAGAGGGATTACACACCTCAGATGGGCTTTGTAGTACCAAATTTGTGAGCAGAGATTAACAGAATTATTGAAAGAGTGAGAGAAATTGCAGCCCTTGGCCAAATTGTGAAGATTGCATAGCTTACCTGGAAAGGGACTCAGAGGAAACCATTATACTGTCTATGCCTTATATGCAGCCTTTGGGAAAGCCTATTTATGCAACATGTAAAGACTGTACCTTTTACATACTGTATGTACCAACTGCCCCTACTTGAGCAAAGTTCACTGGACTTGTTTTCACCTAATCCTGGCCTCTTAGAGCCCCATAGCAAAATAACAGGGGGTCCCAATACTTAGTATAAGAAAAATGAAACAACAGCATAAGTGACCATTTTCTGCACCTAAAACAGGCGTAAAAAATGATGAATGAGACGGCCCTGCCAGCCCGTCCCCTTCCCAGCTCACACCAGGCCCACTTTTTTTACACCTAGCGTGAGCGGGGAAAAGTTGCAGATTGCAAGCTAATAACCTTTGTGCCGAATAAAATGGCCCCCTATATTGTTATTCGTCACAATAGAGTACATTTGATTGCCCCCATCCTCAACTTCTGGGCTGAATATAAAAGTGCAATGGCTACAGTTACGCCCATGATTATACCACTACCTACTGTACACTGCCACAGCATTGTATTACTCTGCATCTCAAGGAACCCCTGTCTTAAGGCCCTTTTACACGAGCCGATTATCGTTCAAATAATCGTTCAAACGTTCGGATTTGCACGATTATTGTTGTGTATAAACACGGGTAACGATTTAACGACGAACGAGATTTCGTTCGCTTCTCGTTGATCGCATCTTTTGTCCCGGCAATAAATTAATCGTTCATCGTTCGCAAAATCTTCCAGTTTAAACGAAAATCGTTTAGTCGTTGGCAGATGGTAATGCTTATGGCAAGGAGCAAGGAACGATCGTAATAACGATTATAAAACGACCGAAAGTACGAAGATTGTGAACGACTTCTCTTTCAGTGTAAACGGTATTTACATTGCATCGTTCGATCGTTCATCTACGATCGCTAATACGATTTATCTTTCCGTGTAAAAGGACCTTTACACACCAGAACCCACCATCAAGGGCACCCTAACTGCCACCAGGCAAGGGACCCCCATATCAGAGTGTGCCCAAGGAGAAGAACAGGTTGCTCCCCTTCCTTCACTGCAATGGCCAGGGAATATTAGAGTGAAAATTTCCACCATGAGTACTACAATTCCTATAATTTCCACCACAACTACTCCTGTCCTCTACCCCACTCCTTTCCTGGGACATTTGCACTTATACACAGGCAGATATTTTGTCCGGTAGCAAGTTCAAATTGAGTCGGTGCTTGTTACTTGGATTTACATGCAGCAATCATTGCAATGTTTGAGACTAGAGATGAACGAATTGATTTGTGTGAATGGAATTTATAAAAAAAATCAGCCTCCATCACCCCGCTGCTTAAGAGACTCCCCCCTCCCCCTTGATTGATAGGGCCAGACATCTCTCGCTCCGGCGCTATTGATCACATAGCAGCGCAAGTGCACAGGCTCTGCAGCACGTCCTCCTATTACACTTAGTAAGATATGCTGCCGACAATCAAACATTTTACTCCAATCAACCAACAAACAAGCATGTTTCCATGGAGAAATTATGGGGGGGGGGGGGGCATTGTTTATTCCTGATCATTTGCCTGTAATTCAGGCTCTCAAATATAGTTATACAGTCCATTAAAGGTGTATTCCACATATTCCAAATTATCCTATTGCCACAGGATAGGAGATACCTATTAGATTGGTGGGGCTCCTAACTCTGGGTCCTACTCCTGTGGATAAGAGATACCTCCAAATAACCAGAATATCCCTTTAACATCTTATCCTAAACCATATAATAGTAAACAATATTCTATAGTTATGTTATTATATTAGTGTTAACCCATAGACCACCCTAGACCTCATTGGAAAAGAATGGAATTTTACCATCCCTTCAAAAATCTGCCCCTAATGAGATTACTGTCATAAGCAAATCGAGTATAATGAAGTCAATTAATACCTTTATCAATAATTGTTAGGGACCTGTCTAGTAAGAGAGTCACACTAAAAACTCAACGCGAGAGGATGGAATTTTGCTATTAATTAAAATGTATACACAATGCAATGTAAAAGATGGACACGTAATAAGCACATGATTGATGTCCCTGCTGTCTAATGATTAATAGAAGCTATGAGACAGAACCAGGTAGTGAATCAGGATGAAAGTAACAATGAATTAAAGGGTACCACCAGTTGCCTACATAGAGAAGTAAGGGTCCCATAGCAAGGATCACACCAGGCCCCCCCCCACACACAGAACAGAAGGGTTTCTGCCTAAACCCTTTTCAATCACCCTTGGGCCATTTTTCCACTGCCTCATTTGCTAAAAGTTGTTCCTTTAGAGCAGGGGTAGGGAACCTCCGGCTCTCCAGCTGTTGTGAAACTACAATTCCCAGCATGCTTCATTCATTTCTATGAGAGTTCTTAGAAGAGCAGAGCGAGTATGCTTGCTGGGAGTTGTAGTTTCACAACAGCTGGAGAGCCGGAGGTTCCCTACCCCTGCTTTAGAGGGTAGATTCCTGACCACTTTTTCACCCCCAGTAGAAGAGGAGATAATCCCAACTAAGACTGGGCACCCTCTTGCCCTGGGCCCCATAGCAGTCGCATGGTCTGCCGCTATGGTAGTTACACCCCTGGGTACCACTACCTAGAATTTTCAATAACTTTTGGCATGTTATAGTGACAATTCAGAAGATTTCTTTGGTGAGGGGTCCATATACGGATGACCCCAACATAGCTAAAATGAAGGGTCAAAAGTGTTCAGCTGAACGTAGCTCGGTGGCCCTTACTTTGTGATCAGCTCTGCTCACCTCTTAGACCTTTTATCAAAACATCCGACATGTCAAAGGTGCCCTTTAAGTAGGGTAGCCAGATGTCTGCCTTCCCATCTCCCAGTCCTCCATCCAGCGCAAGGCCTGGACGGATGTCTGGGAGTCCTCAATTTCTGTGGTGTGGCACGCTCAGGCACATATGCTGCCGCCAAAGCCCTTACTGAGGCTGTCACACTCACTCAGTCACTAAAGCAGTATCCTGCTCTATGACTGTCTGAATGTGATGATACACGCTATTAATCCACCTCTGGAGTGGCATAGCGCTGGGATGAGTGAAAAGCTTGTATCCTCAAACTTAGCCAGTCACAGAGCAGGATATCATTTGAGTGACTGTGTGTGAGACAGCAGCCCATGCTGAAGTATAGAGGTCTAGAGGTAGAGGGGGCAGACTGGTGAGACATGGGGAGGGGTTGGGGAGAATGGTGGTACATTGGGGGTGGCGTTTTGGCACATTGGGATGCAGAGGACTGGTATTTAGACTGGCAGAGTGGTGACACATTGGGAGAGCAGGGTAATGGCACATTGGGAGGCAGAGTGGTAGCATTTGGAGAGGCAGAGCTTTGGCATTCAGAGGGTCAGAATAGATGCATTTGGGGCACAGAGATTGGTGGCAAAGTGGAAGCAGTAAACACCGACAATGACAAGAGGTGTCTCAAGTTGTTCAACAAGGCTGAAGTGCCCCTCAAGAATCGAAAGATTGCGAGTTCCTACGTATCAATTTTGAGCACAGCATAAAGAAATGAGTGAAATGGTCTTGAGGTAGATGAATGCCAAGACAGGACTTCAGATCTGTGTGAATCTCACAGAAGGGTGTACAGAGATGTACCACAGATTCCTGGCCAATAGCAAACTCTTAGAGGCAGTGAAGAAGGAGGGTAAATATCACAAGTAGGCACCATGTTTGGTGAGTGAAACAGTAATTTATGTTATAGATTTCTAGGATAATTTGGCTGACACTTATATAGATTATGGTTTCCATTCTGTGTGCTGTAGCATCGTGCCCCTCTGTCCCGGGTATGATATCCTCTTTTTGGGTGTGCAGTGTCCTCCTTTTAGGTACTGTGAAAGTGGCCATCCTAGCTTTAAGTGATTTCATGTGAATTGTTAGTAACCTATACTCTTGTGAGATAAATAAACTATTTTCCAGTTTATGTCTCTCCTCTGAATTCTGTGCTCTTAGTATTGCTGTCACTTTTGTGCTGAGTAAGGTCTCATTCACATGACAAAGCCATGTACACATGCACAGTAGCATACAGTGCCCTAGTGGTTCCTTACTGCCTTGTCATAGGCATTCTGAATGCCACCATCTGGTGTCTCTGTGTGTTGTGGAATATGCCAAATGCCAGTTATTTTTCACAGGATTTTTACCATGACTGTTTTTGGACAAATGAGTTAAAAACACAAATGAAGAAGAATCTTTTAGACATGGTGTATGGGATAGTTGCAATATCCTGAATGTGGCTGTGCTTGTGTTTTGTAGAGCGGCAGCAATTATGTGAATTTGCTGAGTGTAAATTATCTTAATGAGTAGATTATTGATAGTGTAAGGAGAAGACTTCCAAGGTTATCCGAGAAAGGCTAAGGTAGCAGAAAATGGGTTCTGCTATAAATTGCTAGGCTCCTGTATGTAAATATAGAGCAGTAGAACCATTGGTAAGAAGGAGGTGGTTAGGGATGGAAGTAAAATCTATCATTTATTGTTGTGGTCACTCTCGTCACCTTTCTATTTTAGCAGAAACCAGGCATTTTCAGCTTTAGCTACTTTCTGCTTTGCAGGACCAGGCTGTCATAATAAAACGCAGGCTGGCTTTGATCTTGATGCTGTAAGGAAGGCTTTATTAGTGTCAATAGTAAGCATGCTGTCTTCTTGCATAGGCAGGCAAGGAAGAAGACGTGTAGATTGAGAGCGAGATAACAATCCATTGGTTTCACTTTCTTGATGATGACCATTTTGGTTCCGTTTATGATGAAAACTTACATTTGTCAGGAACCTTTATTTCTGCTCTCAGATTTCTTCATGGTGGAGTGTGTGATAGTTCCCAGAGCAGTCAGGGGTAGGTAAATACATTGCTCAAATGAAAGAACACGGAATGAAGTGGAATGAACAATGAAGCAGAACATGGTTCCCAACCAACCTATTAACCTAGCCGTGCAACAACTTTCTGAGCTTATTTAATAGCGATAAATAAATATGGCCACATAGGTAGACATTTTTCACTTGTCACTTACTCTCCCAAGCTTTCACTCTCTTGTATTATTTCTAGCTTTTGGAATTTATTTTTTTTCCCTAGAATGATTTTCTACTATTTAAACCTGGCTGAACATATTAGATACTAGATGGTGAATTTGCCCAGCTGTTATGAAACATTTCCAATGGGGAAAGCATGGGTCAAACTGGTTGGATTTTATGTTAAATCAAGTTTTGATCGATTTTTATATGTAGTATGAGAACAAAGACAATGCAAAAATGTAATGTATATGAATATTGTAACAAAGGAGTCTTTGTATTCCTAAGAAGAAAAGAAGTATAACTATGAACAATTAAATCTGATAGGAAATCAGTATCTACCAGTAGTACACCCAGAGAGCTTTAAAGAGATGCTACACAGCTGGGGTCTCCTAGTAAAGCAAAACTTAGCTTTTATTTGAATTGCTATTAAAATATAAAAATGAAGGTGATAACAAATGTATCTTGTGGCTGGGTTATAAATCTTGGTCAGATGACCCGGGCGAGTGCCTATAAAGCAACGTAGGAGTACCCTAACCTTTTAATCTTTGGCCTAAATACACTTGCCCTATTAGTTGCTAGTCTAAGACAGGGAGCAACTAAGGTGGCTGTAGTTGGAGCACCCGCCCTCAGCAGAGCGACCCCCAGCCGGCTGGAACCTCGGACCTAGACTTGCTAATCCTTCCTAATACTAATCCCTGTTCTTCCAATACGTTCTGCCATACATTAGGGCTCATCAGGGAGCGGGGTGACGGGCAGTATAGAAGTTGATGGCAGCTGGCTGGGGGTTGTTCTTCTCAGGGCGGGTGCTCCGACTACAGCCATGTTAGTTGCTCCCTACCTTAGACTACCAATTAATAGGGCAAGTGTATTTAGGCCAGAGATTACAAAGGATAGGGTACTCCTACCTTGCTGTATAAGCACTCGTCCTGGTCATCTGACCAGCCACAAGATACCAAATCATAACCCTAGACTTTAGACCTATATCTTTTACATCTATCACCTTCATTTTTATATTTTAATAGCAATTTAAATAAAAGCTAAGTTTTACTTTACTAGGAGACCCCAGCTGTGTAGTATCTATAACTATGAACAATGTATCAATATAAAAAGAGATAGATGAACATCTATCTGAAGTCGAATATAACAAATAGGTTATATAAGTCTTCCATCAGATTGTTGTACAATGGTCCTGAGCATATCGATTTGTAAGGAACTTGACAATAATTCGTCCCGTAAATGAATCCTAATAAAGGGTAGTTATCCAGAAGGAGTTGGTTCCATTTTGGTGTGATATGGTGTTTCTTTCCTTTTGGAAAGGGGATTAGTTTGCATGTCTCTTTTCCAGAGAAGCATTATGTGGGGACACAAGCACAGCAATACTTTTTGGTGGTAGCCTCAAACTATTCAATCAGTGCTTTTTCATAATAAGATCTTTTGTCAATTGTTGTGCTTGTGAATTCAGGAGAATGAGTTCAGCAGTGGGCCCACCTCCCCCAGGCCTTATAACAGTTGCATCGTCTAGCTCCATTAAATGTATTCTACTGGTTTTATCTGCCAAAATGCTCCCTAGTCTCCACTTAGATAAGTCAAGTCATCACAAACGGTGTGCCCACTCTGGTGAGCCTCCTACCACTTCACGGCTGATTAACCCATACAAGGCCATGCTCTTTGCACTTCTACATAGTAACATAGTAACATAGTTTATAAGGCCGCAAAAAAGACATCTGTCCATCCAGTTCGGCCTGTTATCCTACAAGTTGATCCAGAGGAAGGAAAAAAAAAACCTGTGAGGTAGAAGCCAATTTTCCCCACTTTAGGGGAAAAAATTCCTTCCCGACTCCAATCAGGCAATCAAGCTAGAATCAAGAATAACTCCCTGGATCAACACTCATCTGTAGTAGCTATAACCTGTAATATTATTACCCCCCAGAAATACATCCAGGCCCCTCTTGAACTCTTTTAGTGAACTTACCATCACCACCTCTTCAGGCAGAGAGTTCCATAGTCTCACTGCTCTTACCATAAAGAATCCTCTTCTATGTTTGTGTACAAACCTTCTTTCCTCCAGGCGCAGAGGATGTCCCCTTGTCACAGTCACAGTCCTGGGGATAAATAGATCATGGGAGAGATCTCTGTACTGACCCCTGATATATTTATACATAATTATTAGATCTCCCCTCAGTCGTCTTTTTTCTAAAGTAAATAATCCTAATTTTGATAATCTTTCTGGGTACTGTAGTCCACCCATTCCAGTTATTACTATAGTTGCCCTCCTCTGAACCCTCTCCAGATCTGTTATGTCTGCCTTCTTTACAGGAGCCCAGAACTGTACACTGTACTCCATGTCTGGTCTGACTAGTGATTTGTAAAGTGGCAGGACTATGTTCTCATCACGGGCATCTATGCCTCTTTAGATGCAACCCATTATCTTATTGGCCTTGGCAGCAGCTGTCTGACACTGGTTTCTGCAGCTTAGTTTGCTGTTTACAAAAATTCCTAGGTCCTTTTCCATGTCAGTGTTACCCAGTGTTTTACCATTTAGTATGTACTGGTGACTTGCATTATTCCTTCCCATGTGCATAACCTTACATTTGTCAGTGTTAAACCTCATCTGCCACTTCTCTGTCCAAGCCTCCAGTCTATCCAGATCCATCTGTAGCAGTGTACTGTCCTCTTCTGTGTTAATTACTTTACACAGTTTAGTGTCATCTGCAAAAATTGATATTTTACTGTGCAAGCCTTCTAGATCATTAATAAATATATTGAAAAGAATAGGGCCAGTACTGACCCCTGTGGTACCCCACTAGTGACAGTGACCCAATCTGAGTGTGTACCGTTAATAACCACCCTCTGTTTTCTATCACTGAGCCAGTTACTTACCCACATACAGATATTTTCTCCCAATCCAAGCATTCTCATTATATATACTCACCTTTTATGTGGTACCATGTCAAATGCTTAGAAAGATAGCACCTCTTAGAAAACCTTCAAACAGTTTCCTGGCTCTGTTTTTGGACCCTTTTTGAATATTGGCACCACATTTGCTATGCGCCAATCCTGTGGAACACCCCCTGTCAGTATAGAGTCCTTAAATAACAGAAATAAGGGTCTGGCTATGACATTTTTTAATTCTCTTAGGATACGGGGGTGTATGCCATCCGGTCCTGGCAATTTGTCTATTTTAATCTTTTTAAGACGTCGCTGTACTTCCTGGGTCAGACAGGGCACTTCTCTCTTCCTATTTTAAAACATCATAACTGGAAAATTTCAAATATGGCAGATGGTATCTACCTATAATACACAGTAATCAGCCATAAAACTTCTCTCTTATTTCCCCAACACCACAAGGTAAAGTTATAACCTGCAATGTGCAGTCAGGACATGTAATTGTTTCTAGAAAAAATCCCCATGTGTAAAAATTATCACCAAATTCCTATGTACACACTAGAAGACAACAATATTGATTTTCTGCAGAGAAGAAACTTCCCGACCGATAATGCTTTTGACTGATGTACCAGATTAGGATCATTTAGAGGTCATGAGGATAGTGCTGATAGCGTGGAATACAGAGGTTCCCGAATTACAGTTAATGCAGGTATCAGCTGGATTGAGGGACATATGACTGACAAGGATGTGTGTTGTCTCAGGTGCAGAATGAAGTGATGCAAAATTTAGGTCATGTAATAGTCTCTAAGACAACAACACAGGCATGAAAATCAATCTGTTTCCTTTCCCTTACACATCGGAGAGGTGATGGGAACTTCTGTATGACATGACAGATTTTCATAGCGCCCATTCGCATGCTTTGCTATTAAGCTGGAAAAGTTTTGTTTGCACCTACTGCTGGGTAATTTGTTTTTATATATTAGAGACTCATTAACTGACTTTGAGATAACAGTGACACAAATGAGATCTCATCAATATCTAATTTGCGAAGCACCGTTGCGTAACAAAATGACAGGAATTCTTGCAAGGACTAGATAAGATATTGAGAGCATATCATTTGAAAAAGGAAAATTATTCTGCCAGTGTAGGTATGGATGAATATCCATCAATTTGAAACTGTGAGCGCAGGGCATCGAGTACATAGATTGGGACTAATGTATTTTCTTTGCCAACTATAGAATATATCCAGCTTCCTAGCAATATCGTTTGCAGTAGGGTGGTTTAGGCTATGAGACGGACTATTATTCAGAGCTGCAGAGAGTCATCTTAATGAGATCCCCTTCAGGTGGAAAAATGCCTGTCACCTTCACCTCTTCCCTTGGAGCTTCATGAGAATGACATGTAGATAGCTTTTCGAGTGGCCAGTCAATAGGGTGATCATCGCTAATTCAATCCAGTGTACTGACAATTTGTCCTGTCCTTCAGAGGGCTGTGGGGATGAGCGAGTATTTAAAGGGAATCTGTCACAAGTTAATTTAAAAGTGCATTAAAAAAGTTAAAGTAGTTTTGTGTGTTACCAATATTATTACTAATAGAATGTATTTATATAAAATGTACCGTTTAGAAGATTTACCTATTTGTATATCCATTGTCCCACACACATCAGTCAGGCCGTTGCCCCTAGTTACGGCCACCGTGGCCGTGTAGTAGTGGTGGCCGGCTTGCTCTTGTTTAAACCCGCTCTGAGGTAACTGCTGTATTGTGAACGCACATTGCATGAGCATGCGGAGACACATCTTAGGGTTGTAGCATTTTTATCTGCGCTTCCAAAACACAGAGAAACGGATCCTGTTCCAAGATCAATTCATCTCTATGGAGCAGGATCCATTTATAAAGTCTGCAGTTTGGATGGATTCTGACCGTCCAAAACGCAGATGTGAAAGTACCCTAAGACGTGTCTTCGCATGCTCATGCAGTGTGCGTTCACAATACAGCAGTTACCTCAGAGTGGGTTTCGAAAAGGAGCAAGCCGACCTCCACTACTACATGGCTGCAGTGGTCGTAACTAGGCGCAACGGCCTGACTGGTGTGTGTGGGACAATGGATATACAAATAGGCAAATCTTCTAAACATTAAATTTTATATAAATACATTCTATTAGTAATAATATTGGTATGGCTTTATCTAGCTATACAAACTACATTTGTGAGATGGGAATACCCATTTAAAGGTATTTTCTAGGATATATTTGTGGTCTATCCCCAAGATAGGTCCCAGCTTTCCTCTGGCAGATGATGTTGAGGGAGAGAGAGATCAAGCAAATTGAATTTTTTCGCATGATATTTTTGTTTTTCTGAGAGATAAGTGTCCACCAGAGGTGTTCGCAGCAGCTTTCCCCTTATTGAGAACAGTCATATACGCACACAATGAGCAATGATCAGGAATAGACGTTTATACAAAAAGTTGTTGGGACGATCCTTGCCTTGTGGAAAAGGCCCTTCATTGAGGAGCTGGGAACTTTGTGTATATACAGGGGCAAATTGGCCATAGACCTTACAGGGAAACGTCCGATGCCTGGGGGCTGCCTGAACCCTCCTCATGGCCGGCCAGTGGAAGTTTTTGGGGATGTATTTTGTGCTGCTTGCAGCATTTTGTCATGAACTGTGGTATTTGGCTCTGTTGAGGTGGTATAATGTGCCACAACATGGTACTGTTGGCCCCGCCTACTTGTGTTGGCCCTGCCTACCATAGTATTTTTGCAGGGCCACTTTAAGTTCCCAGTCCGCCCCTGTGTATATAGCATTTTGGCCAGTGATTTCACGTTCATTGGTCGCATGGCCAAAGCGCAGCTCAGTTCCATTCAAGTGGATGAGGCAAAGCTGCAAAATCAATCAGCCGCCATACAGTGGACAGCGATGTGCTTGGTAAACTGTGAGGAGGCCATAGCTGAGCTCTTCCTCAAACAGCTTCCATGAACAGCTGATCATGAGGGTGCCGGGAATTGGACCCCCCCCTTATCTCATATTGATGATTTATCCTGAGGATGGGCCATCTATATAAAAATCACATTTAATGCACACCCTTAAATGAGGCTACTGACACAACCTGTTTCAAGTGAAAGACAAAAACTTTGATAGTAATAATATGTGGAAATGCTGATTGGGGAGAACAGGAGATGTTTAATAGTGGCATTTATACAGAGCAAACCCGTATAACATTTTATTTCATTTATGTGTTAGAGAAACCAAAGTAGTCTTTAACGCTGGCTGTATAATTTCACACAGATAAGCAGTAAAGTTTTCATTAAGCGCTCTTCATCATTAAACATTACTACCGCCACCATCATGAGTTAAATCCAATATTCTATTAAATCATTCTTTTTATATTTATTTGTTATTGCTCTTTTATCCATTATAGATTTCCCATCTCATTCCTGTAGCTCCAGTTGATAGGTATAAAGAAGAATGCAGCAGTCTGCTATTGTAGATTCTGTACCTTTTTGCCACCAGCTATTGTCCAGGATAACACAGATGATTGCAATACTTTAATTCTATTTTCTGACTGTAGAAACTGAAAAATGTACCATTATTTTCAGTAACAGAGGTTTACATTATTGCACCTGATGTTCTCCAGCGATGACAAAGGCTACAATGATCTTTTTTTTTCTAAATGTTTCATTCTTGCCATCTTACCATTGTCGTGCTCACCAGTACCTTAATAAGTAAGCGTTGTATAGTTACTAACATAAAAAAAATTCTTAATGAACAGTACAGTACTAAGGCTAACCATACTTTATTGGTAATGCCTGGCACCTCTCTATGGGCGCTACTGCTTAGTTGGTACTGTTGTATGGGCATTGCTATGGTAGACATTGGTATATGGGTACTACTGATGACTTGTGTACCCAAGGGCATTCGGCGTGGCAGAAGATTCCTCAGACAACCATTAACCCCTTAATGACCAAGCGATTTTCATTTTTTACTCCCAGCCTTAACTTAAAAGCCATAACTTTTTTAAGTTGTATTTTCATTCTACGAGTCAGTACGATTGCAACGATACCACATGTATAGTTTTTCTTGTGTTTTAATACTGAAAAAAAACCTATTTTTGGAAAACAATAATTTTTTCTTTGCATCACCATATTCTTACCTCCATAACTTTTTAATTTTTATGTATATGGAGCTGTGTGAGTGCTCATTTCGCTGATGCCATTTTGGAGTGTGTATGACTTGATTTTCTTTTTATGCAATTTTTTTGTGGGAGGCAACGTGACCAAAAAAAAAAAAAAAAGAATCAGCCATTTTGACTTTTTTTTAATTTCGCTGTTTGACGTATGGGATAAATATTTTTATATTTTAATAGTACGGGCATTTTCACATGCTGTGACGCCCATGATGTTTATTTTTTAATTGTTCATGTATTTTTATTTTGGGGGAAAAGGGGCTGATTTTTTAATACAGGGTGGCCCACGAAAAAGTTTAAAATTTCCCCACATATTCGGGAACTTTAAAAGGGAGTACAGTAAGTCTTTCCATATCATTGTATTGTATTGTATTTTTCGCTTTTGCTTGTGTAATCCCCATTAGAATGGCTTCCATCATTGACAGCGCAGTCCAGTGCACATCTTATCTGATGTATGCAGTCCTGGAACAGCCGTTTAAGGGTGCATATATTTGTTCAAAATGTGAGCAAATTGTCCGCTTGGAATCGCACATCGTGTATCTAAGCGGGCGAATTTCAACGCTGAGAAGCACTGACAATTTGGAAAAGAGTTTGCTGCTCAGTGAGAAAGCACTCTATGGGGTAGATGTGGGGGAGGGTGGTAGTGAGGAGGCCCAGGAAAGTGAGGTAGCTAGCTGGGTAACAGTTAGAAAGCGGGTTAGGGGGAAAAGTGCCAGGGAGGCTAGCCCTGATCTGACACACCCCAACAAGTTTGCAAGTTTGACAGATGAGGGGGATGTTACTTCAGGGATAGCACTGCTTCAGCCGGACACTTCCTCTGCCAGTCAGGGGAATGTCAGCTCCAGTAAGCAGGGGGCCAGGAGAGCAGGGCAGGCCAGACAGGTGCTGGTAGTGGGCGACTCCATTATTAGGGGTACAGAGAGGGCAATCTGTCACAAAGACCGGGATCGTCGGATGGTGTGCTGCCTTCCAGGCGCTCGAGTTCGGCACATCGCGGATCAGGTTGACAGATTACTGGGAGGGGCTGGAGAAGATCCAGCAGTCATGGTCCATATCGGTACCAATGACAAAGGTAGGGGGAGCGTCCTTAAAAATGATTTTAGGGATTTAGGGCATAAGCTTAGGGCAAGGACCTCCAAGGTAGTGTTTTCCGAAATACTGCCTGTACCACGAGCCACACAAGAAAGGCAGCGGGAGATTAGGGAGGTAAACAAGTGGCTCAAGAACTGGTGTAGGCAGGAGGGATTTGGGTTCTTGGAGAACTGGGCCGACTTCTCTGTCAGCTACAGGCTCTACCGTAGGGATGGGCTGCACCTCAATGGGGAAGGGGCAGCTGTTTTGGGGGAGAAGATGGCTAGAAGGCTGGAGGAGTGTTTAAACTAGGGACTGGGGGGGAGGGTAACTACATTATAGGAGGGGAAGATAGTGCAGATAGAGACTTGGGGCAAGGTAATAGAACTGGGGGAGGAATGGAAGGAGGAACTAGAACAGATCATAAGGAAAGATGTAGGGTAAGAAATATACATCAACCTCTTAATTGTATGTACACTAATGCCAGAAGCCTAGCTAATAAAACTGGTGAACTGGAATTAGTGATGTGTGAGGAGAACTATGACCTAGTGGGAGTAACTGAGACATGGCTGGATGATAGCTATGACTGGGCAGTCAACGTACAGGGTTACAATCTTTTTAGAAAGGATCGTCAAAACCGGAGAGGGGGAGGGGTCTGCCTTTATGTAAAGTCGTGCCTAAAGCCCACACTCCGGGAAGATATAAGTGAGGGACATAAAGATGTGTAGTCACTGTGGGTAGAAATAAATGGAGCCAAAAACAATAATAAAATACTAATAGGGGTTTATTATAAACCACCCAATATATCAGAGACCACAGAAAATCTACTTCTAAACGAAATAGACGAGGCGGCAAATCATAATGAGGTCATTATTATGGGGGAATTCAACTACCCAGATATAGACTGGGAAACTGAAACCTGTATATCTCATAAAGGAAACAGGTTCTTGGCAATAGCCAAAGACAATTACCTTTCCCAACTGGTTCAGGACCCCACTAGAGGGACGGCCATACTGGACTTAGTATTAACCAATAGACCTGACAGAACAACAGATGTGCAGGTTGGGGGACACCTGGGAAACAGTGACCATAACATAATAACCTTCCAATTGTCATTCAAAAGAGTGTTTCTTCAGGGAGGAACAAAAATACCAAACTTCAAAAAAGCTAAATTTAGCCAACTAAGAGAGGCCATAGGCCTAACTAACTGGGACAAAGTCCTCAAAAATAAAAATACAGCCACAAAATGGGATATTTTTAAAAGCATCCTAATATCTAATTGTGAGAGGTACATACCGTATGGGAATAAAATGATAAGAAACAAGAAAAAACCAATGTGGATAAATAGAACTGTAAAGAAAGCAATAAATGACAAAAAGAAAGCATTTAAATCACTAAAACAGGAGGAGAGCGAGGAAGCATTGAAAAACTAAAAGGAAAAAAATAGAATATGTAAAAGACAAATAAAAGCAGCCAAACTAGAGACCGAGAGATTAATCGCCAAAGAGAGTAAAACTAACCCTAAAATGTTCTTCAATTATATAAATACTAAAAAGTATAAACCTGAAGGTGTCGGCCCCTTACAGAGTAATGAGGGGGGAGTTGCAGAGAGCGATGAGAAAGCGAAGCTACTAAATAACTTTTTCTCCACTGTATTCACTGAGGAAAATAAACTGTCAGATGAAATGCAGAATATAAAAGTAAATTCTCCTTTAAAAGTGTCCTCTCTGACCCAGGAAGAGGTACAGCAACGTCTTAAAAATATTAAAATAGACAAATCACCAGGACCGGATGGCATACACCCCCGTATTCTAAGAGAATTAAGTAATGTCATTGACAGACCCTTATTTCTGATATTTAAGGACTCTATACTGACGGGGGAGTGTTCCACAGGATTGGCGCATAGCAAATGTGGTGTCAATATTCAAAAAGGGTCCAAAAACAGAGCCCGGAAACTATAGGCCGGTAAGTTTAACTTCTGTTGTGGGTAAACTGTTTGAAGGTTTTCTGAGAGATGCTATCTTGGAGTATCTCAATGAAAGTAAGCAAATAACTCCGTATCAGCATGGCTTCATGAGGGATTGGTCATGTCAAACCAATTTAATCAGTTTCTATGAGGAGGTAAGTTCTAGACTTGACCGCGGCGACTCAATGGATGTCGTATATTTGGACTTCTCCAAAGCGTTTGACACGGTACCACATAAAAGGTTAGTATACAAAATGAGAATGCTTGGCCTGGGAGAAAATGTCTGTATGTGGGTAAGTAACTGGCTCAGTGATAGAAAACAGAGGGTGGTTATTTACGGTAGATTCTCAGATTGGGTCACTGTCACTAGTGGGGTACCACAGGGGTCTGTATTGGGTCCTATTCTCTTCAATATATTTATTATTGATATTGTAGAAGGTTTGCATAGTAAAATATCAAATTTTGCAGATGACACTAAACTGTGTAAAGTAATTAACACAGAGGAGGACAGTGCACTGCTACAGCAGGATCTGGATAGACTGGAGGCTTGGTCAGAAAAGTGGCAGATGAGGTTTAACACTGACAAATGTAAGGTTATGCATATGGGAAGAAATAATGCAAGTCACCAGTACATACTAAATGGTAAAGCATTGGGTAACTCTGACATGGAAAAGGACCTAGGAATTTTAGTGAACAGCAAACTAAGCTGTAGAAGCCAGTGCCAGACAGCTGCTGCCAAGGCCAATAAGATAATGGGTTGCATCAAAAGGGGCATAGATGCCCGTGATGAGAACATAGTCCTGCCACTTTACAAATCACTAGTCAGACCACACATGGAGTACTGTGTACAGTTCTGGGCTCCTGTGAACAAGACAGACATAGCAGAGCTGGAGAGGGTTCAGAGGAGGGCAACTATAGTAATAACTGGAATGGGTGGACTACAGTACCCAGAAAGATTATCAAAATTAGGGTTATTCACTTTTGAAAAAAGACGACTGAGGGGAGATCTAATAACTATGTATAAATATATCAGCGTCAGTACAGAGATCTCTCCCATCATCTATTTATCCCGAGGACTGTGACTGTGACGAGGGGACATGCTCTGCGTCTGGAGGAAAGAAGGTTTGTACATAAACATAGAAGAGGATTCTTTACGGTAAGAGCAGTGAGACTGTGGAACTCTCTGCCTGAGGAGGTGGTGATGGTAAGTTCACTAAAAGAGTTCAAGAAGGGCCTGGATGTATATCTGGAGGGTAATAATATTACAGGTTATAGTTACTAGAGAGGGGTCGTTGATCCAGGAAGTTATTCTGATTGCCTGATTGGAGTCGGGAAGGAATTTTTTTCCCCTAAAGTGAGGAAAATTGGCTTCTACCTCACAGGGGTTTTTTTGCCTTCCTCTGGATCAACTTGTAGGAAAACAGGCTGAACTGGATGGACAGATGTCTTTTTTCGGCCTTACAAACTATGTTACTATGTTACTATGTTAGATAAAAATCGCATGTGGACAAGTCTGGCCATATCCCCTTGCTCACAGTTCGCTCTTCTGTAAACAGTTCATGAACCCGTGCCAGTGAGTTCCATGAGGTGTGACATTTTTTCTTCTGGCGTTAGTTGGTCATAAAACTGCTCAAAGATATCCAGGTAAATTGCAGTATCCTTGATTTGAAGAACATTGGGCCCATTATTCGTGTTCCTGCCACTGCGCACCAAATGCCAATTTTCTGGCCGTGAAGTGGTGTTTCGTGAGTCAAGTGGGGATTTTCAGAGGACCAGTACCTCATATTCTGGGAATTTAAGCGATCTGATAAATGAAACCAAGCTTCGTCCGTCATGAAGTACAGCAATGGGTCCAAATGTCAGGCATTTAGCTTTGTCAGACTCTTTCTGTTCCTGCACACACGTTATTCAGTATGGTTTCACGTTCCGAGATTTCAGCACTCGCTGACACGTCCTTTGTGATACACTAATTTGCTGTGACAGTCATCAAGTTGATTTTTTGGGGGCTACTTGCAATCCGCAGCTGAATTTCATGCATAATTTCAGCTATCGATGGAGGCCTTGGTTTCTTCATGTTTGCAACAGAGCCAGTTTGATGCCATTTCTGAACCAGACTCTGAATACGTTTAGCTGGTGGTTTTGTTCCTTACTTGTCAGCAAAGGTCTCTTGCGTTTCCTTAATCGATCTGCTTCGTACATAGCCTTCCACTATCGCTATTCACTGTTCCAGGGAGAACACCATATTTCTGACACAATAGGCAGTTTTTATCAAGCTGAATAATAAATAAGTCTTAGTTGCCCACAGCAACCAATTAGAGCTTAGCTTTCAGTTCCTACAGGGCTTGAAAAAAATGAAAGACAAGCTCTGATTGGTTGCTATAGACAACTAAGACAGAATTACTATTAGGCTGTTTGATTTGGAGATATTGGAGGTGGGCTACTTTTTCATGGGCCGTCCTGTAGTTCCCCTAAGAAACTTGAACAAGAAATCATTAGATTGCTTCTCTCTATGAGAATTTTACTTTATCGTTGATCAGACATTAGCCCCAGGTACCTGCTGTTTAAAACAGCATTCACCTGGCGGCTATGGTGCCTGCTGCACTCGTATTTAACATCATCACAACATCATAACGTACTTGTCTGTTGATCCTGTTATTGCACTTGCCGCTCTTAAGGGTACACTATCAGGTCTCCTGATGCAGTTTTTTAAGTCAACATCAAGAGTGGAGCATAAAAGTAGAGAAAAACACTTCTCATTTTTTGAATCCACTCCTGGTTTTCGCTTTAAAGGGCTTGTGCAGGCTTTTAAAATTGATGACCTATCCTCAGGATAGGTCATCACTATCAGATCGGCGGGGGTCTGATACCTGGCACCTCCGCTAATCAGCTGTATGAGGAAACTGCAGTGTGCAGGTGTCGTCTCCCGTCTCTCTTCCTGTCTGCTGCTGCTGCTGTCTATGGTCTTTGTAAATGGATGTTGGATCCCCGCCGATCTGATATTGATGACCTATCCTGAGGATAGGTCATCAATAGTGAAAGCCTGGACAATTCCTTTAAAAACTGCATCATAAAACCTGAACATATGACAGCAGGCTAAGATGGAAAGAGAATGAAGATACAACTTTGGTGATGTCAGTAAGGAGGTGGGCTGCTCACTCTTAAATAGAACATGCCAGGACTTGTTTAGTAAGAAAGGTCTCAAAAGAATTTTTCAATGACTTAGCACATTTGGTCAAGAACATACTTGGAGGTTTCTGTTTAACATTGCCAATGAAAATGTTAGGAAACATATAGCTTTATTAAGGTAAGTGTTTGCATATTTAATATATATATTATAATTTATATTTTTCATTTTCCAGCTATTTCCAAAGGACAGACCGTTGATATGTGTAATACACCACATTGGGGACGAGAAGAAGTGATACATAGGGTTTCCATTTAGGAACATTTGCACTAATGAAATGAAACAAGGATAGTAAAAATAATGTTGTAATTTGTCAAAAATGAGGAACAAGTTTAATTTATTTAGAATCCCTTCAAAGGATTAAATTTAACTTGGTGTGTCAGCAGTATATGGATTCGGAGACATAAGTAAATGGACTAAGGATATGTTTATCAAACTAGGCATACACAATATTGAAGGGGCACTTGTTGAACTTGTAATTTATAGAACTAATAGTATAGGATTTACATTTCTGTAGCCAAGCTGCACTTACTTAAAACGTCTATCACAGCTAAATGTCAGTGGTTTCTGCACCATAATATAAAGGTATGAAGAAATGGACAGTCTCAGACTTCCAGTGAAATGCAGTTTGCATGAGGAGAGGCTGAGAGGTGTCTGTGAATACGATCAACATCTAATCAGCATATAAATTATATTAGAAATTCATTGCACTGTCATCGTCTGCAAGTAATAAGGACTAATTTCCACCTAAATTGAGTAACTTACAATATATCTGCCTTCCAAAACAATTAGGTAGTTATATAGAACGTATCAAAAGATGTAGAGTGTCTTACCAGATTAAATAAGGAAAATAAATATAACAACAATGACATAACAGGCAACAAAAAAACAGCTAACCGCTGCTCCCTGGAACCCACATCAGTGCACAGACAGATTTGAAAAGAACATCAAAATATGGAAGAAAAAGCAATATCAAGCAATCAGATGGAGTCCTCGTAACCTTTATTCCAGTGAATAAAAAATAGCATTCGGTGCAAATGTGAGTAAGGACCGGATGGTCTGAAACATGTAAGCATCTTTTACACTGAATTATATTTTTTATTCATTGGTATAACGGTTATGTGGAGTCCATCTGGTTGCTGGATATTCCTTTTTCTTCCAAACAGTGACATAACATAATTTACATGGATGAACAGTTTCACTTCTTATGTCCAATTATATGTCATTATGAGTAAGAGCGACCAAAGGGCAGGGTTTTTCCAAAGAGAATATTAAGTGGACCAGGGCCGGACTGGGACTGAAATTCAGCCCTGGCATTTTGAAATCAAAGAGGCCCACATGCCTCGACTTTTTAAAGTCACAGCCAACCCTTTTAGAGGCCCTAAAAATTATTAAATTATAATAATTTAATAAACGTAAACCACACCAAACAAGGTAAATAAACCGCCCCCTGCAGAGAGAGATGGAAAAGCTATATATCCTGATAGGGTACGGGTCTAGAACTCAGACCCGGACTGATCAAAACTTTTGATATGTCTCTGTGACATGTCAAAAGTCTTTCAGTTCATCAGTGGCCCTATTACACAGATTGATGTGTAAAGGTCCTTTTACATGGGCCGATTATCGGCCAAAAAAGCGTTCCTAGGAACGGTAGTGCCGATAATCGGCCCGTGTAAAAGTGGCCCTAATCAGCCGACGAACGAGTAAAACGCTCGTTCATCGGCTGATTGGATCTTTTGGTTTGTACAAAAGATCCAATCTGTCTGGCGCACATCACCCTGTGTAAACTAACCTTTTCCTTCCTAACATTACATATATCACTACAGAACATACAGGGTAAGGCTACATTCACACCACAGTTGTTTTTGCGACCTCCGATCTGCATATTTTGCGGACAAGGATAGGCATGGTTACAGTGGATCTGCAAAAAAACCGGATGCCATACAGAACATCATTCTTTTTTTGCGGATCCGCAATTTGTAGACCGCAAAACACAATGTTTGTGTGAATGTAGCCTAATACAGCGCCCCATACCTCTTACATCCAGTGACGTCTCCTCTGATGTAGATCTTTTCTTTCCTCATCTTCTCCTTTCAGACCAGACGCCATTTTTCAGCCATTTCTCATCTCTGCAGTTTGACAGAAAAAAAAATCTTAGTTTACTACTTTTCCATCATCCTCCCATCTTATGGACAAATCATCCTACCACCCCCAGTACTGTGCCACTAGTACCACACAGATAGTGCCCTTCAATAATTATTGGCACACAGTGTCCTAAAATAACTGCGCCCAGCAAATAGTGTCCCGTAATAGTGTGAACATAACGTCCCCCAGAAATAACTGCGCTGATACTGTGCCAGGGTGCCCCCACAGTAATAGTGCTCCCCAAAGTCCCAACTAATAATTCTCTGCCAGAGTGCACTTGTTAGTAATAGTGCCCCCAACAGTACTAATGTACCCACTGTGCCCCAGAAGTAATAATGCTTCCAACGTGCCAGTAAGAAGTGCTCCCAAAATTTCACCCCAATAATGTCAGTAAGAAGTGCTCCCCACCCATAGATGCCCCCCAAATTATGTGCCAGTAAGAAATGCCCCCAGTGCCCCCATGTGCCAGTAAGAAATGCCCCCAGTGCCCCCATGTGCCAGAAAAATGCCCCCAGTGCCAATAAAAGTGCCCCCATGCCATAAATAAATGCCCCCAGTGCCAGTAAGAAATGCCCCCAGTGCCCCATGAGCCAGTAAAAATGCCCCCAGTGCCAGTAAAAATGCCCCCAGTGCCCGTAAAAATGCCCCCAGTGCCAGTAAAAATGCCCCCAGTGCCCCATGTGCCAGTAAAAATGCCCCCAGTGCCAGTAAAAATGCCCCCAGTGCCCCATGTGCCAGTAAAATGCCCCCAGTGCCCATAAAAATGCCCCCAGTGCCCCATTGTGCCAGTAAAAATGCCCCCAGTGCCAGTAAAAATGCCCCCAGTGCCAGTAAAAATGCCCCCAGTGCCCCATTGTGCCAGTAAAAATGCCCCCAGTGCCCCATTGTGCCAGTAAAAATGCCCCATGTGCCAGTAAAAATGCCCCCAGTGCCCCATGTGCCAGTAAAAATGCCCCAGTGCCCATAAAAATGCCCCCAGTGCCCCCATTGTGCCAGTAAAAATGCCCCAGTGCAGTAAAAATGCCCCCAGTGCCCCATTGTGCCAGTAAAAATGCCCCCATGTGCCAGTAAAAATGCCCCCAGTGCCCATAAAAATGCCCCCAGTGCCCCCATTGTGCCAGTAAAAATGCCCCAGTGCAGTAAAAATGCCCCCAGTGCCCCCATTGTGCCAGTAAAAATGCCCCCAGTGCCAGTAAAATGCCCCCATGTGCCCCCAATAGAGCTCCGGTCGGTGCTACAATAAAAAAAAAAAAAAAACACTTATACTTACCTCCAGCAGCGATGCGATGAGGCCTCTTCCGGCCTGTGTCCCGCGCTGTACGGCCTGTGTCCCGCGCTGTACGCTGTACGCCGCCTGAGCCGGCCTCTGATAGGCTGCAGGCCTAGTGCCTGCAGCCTATCAGAGGAACGGGCAGGGGAGACGCCTCTACCTCCCCTGCCGCAGTACAATACAGGCATCTGTATCGCCGTCCTGAGGACGGCGATACAGATGACTATGGAGATGAGCGCTTCCACAATGGAAGCGCTCATCTCCCTCTGCCCCGCCGACGCCCGCAATTATGCGCAGGGCCGCGCCGCACCTGCCTAATTGGCGGTGCGGCCCTGCAAGGGTGGACTGGACCGGCCCACGGAGGGCAGCGGCCCTTCTGGCATTTGCCAGAAGTGCCAGGCGGCCAGTCCGGCCCTGAAGTGGACATCTGCTTATGACCCTCTCTACGAGCTAGAGTATGTAAGAGCCTCTCTATCTTTCTCTGACCCAGCCTGTCCATGTAATACATAGTGGACCATTCATTTGAACCTTCTGCATTTACTACTACATTACCAGAGGTGGCCACTGCAAGAGAAATGTGTGGCCAGCTAGAGCTGACGACTAGAAATCTTTAGAGATGAGATTTATCTTCACGAGATCCCTTTAAAGAAATATTCTTTAACCGGTCATATAACTTTCCCCTTGATGGATATGATCATTTGGTTAGTGCTTTGCACAGGTCTCTTGCAACACTGGGGTCCTGGGTTCATATCTGACCAAGCCGGACATTTGCATGGTGGTTGTACGTTCTCCTTGTGTTTGTGTGGGTTTCCTACAAAATTTTCTTTCACAGTCCAAAAATGGAGTGGGGAAAATGGTGTGTAGGGAAAATTACGTGCTTCATAATAAGACCTAGGTTTCAAAAGGCGTAAAATAAGAAAAAGTGTGTTGGGGGGGGGGGGCAAATACTAGTGAGCATTTTTATTATGAAAGCACGATAGTATGCAGGAGGTGCGGAGAACAGGGACTGTAGCGCTTCCTGTACTCACCGCTCCTTGATCTTTCTCTGGGCCCGTGCTGCACTGTGACCTGACTGCATACAGCGTCAGGTAATAGTGCACGTTCTACATTCTGATGCTGTACATGCGATGCCCAGAGGAAGACCAGGGAGCAGTGAGTTCAGGCAATGCTACAGTTACCCCTCCCCGTGCCTTCTGCATACTAGTGAGTGCTTTTATAATAATAATAATATATTCTCCTTTATAAGATGCACTGCCATTTCCCCACACTTTTTTCATTTTCCTCCTCTAAAAGATAGTAAAAAAATACAGTAGATTGTGAGCTCTACATAGGAATGTTGACAATCTGTACCGTACAGTGGAATATGTTGGTGCAATATAAGCAGCAGAAAAAAATGACTTTGCCCCTAAAAAATCTCCAAAATGGCACAGTGGGAAAGTGCACATGATGAGTATTATGAAAGCTAAATGAGAGTCTTGCAAGCAGTATATACTGGGATGAACAATGATAGAGGAAAATAATGAAGTCTAATTAAAAGATAATGCAGTGATCACAATGAGCAGATGCAACACAAAATTGCTGTTTGGTGCGTGAACTTATTGATGTGCAGTGTGTAGCTATGTTACATCATATCTACTGAGCTGGATATTTTACATGAATTGATTGTCATCTATGATTATATGAACAGAAAATGGAAACACAGGCACCTTTAAATTATGAAAAAAAAAAAAATTCCCTATCTTTTTCCCTAAATTTTATTAAAGTGGATTTGAGTAAAAACTATCTAGCTCATCTTTGTGGGTGATTTATAAAACCACTACATTTGTATACTTAAAACTGTCAGCTAACTTTTTTCTCTGTAATAGATTTGTATGAAACCCTTAAACCCTAGTTGCTTCCTCCTTCATTGATGTTGAAGAAGTTATCCAGGAAGTTGATATTGGTGGACAATTCTCAAGAAAGGTCATTAAGATCAGCTGAGGTTCCAGGAGTCCGCTGCTTGAAGAGGACACTGCTTTCCCTTGAACTCCAGTGTGTCCTGGGAGTCGGACCTCCACCAATCTGATTCTGATGACCAATCCTGAGGTTAGGTCATCAAAATCGAAGATGACCCCTTTAAAATTTAACTAAATTTCCAACCATTCGTAAAATAAATACAAATTTTGACCTTATAGGGTGAATGTTTTGGTCCACCATGAACAAGCAAATGTTTGACTCCTAATACCAGATCATATTTCACACAGGCTCAGATTCAATCAAGCATGTTCCTGCACATCGAGAGGGAAGAAAGGTGGAGGGCTTTTCACTGTGATTGCCTACCAGCTATAACTGAGAGATGGAACGGTAGCGCTCTATTCATGACATTGGGTGACACGAAACCTGTTTAGAAACAAATCTAGTATGGATGACAGGCATCTACTTCCTGACCTAGAAACAGGAGATGAGGACAATTGACATTTTTCATTGGGAAAAAGTATTTTTGTGTTTTTCCTTTTCATATATTTCAACATTCTACTAGACATTTTTACAGTTTTTTAGTCCCAATCGCCTGGTTGCTAGTATAATGCATAACAAATGATCTTCGTGTGTGTGGGGGGGGGGAGGGGTGTAGTAATAGGGTAACAGAGGGAAGCCCTCCTCTGTCTAACCACATAGATTCCTTTTCTGTGTAGTTACACAAAAAGCACAATGTCAGAGGTTCCAGACTAGAGAAATCTCTGACCCTTTTTGTGTAACAATCAGGTAGACATGCTAATTGCTATACGGTTCTATAGATATTACTTCTGGGCATAAATGACCAGTGTGACCCTGTCCATCTACTTTTATAAAAGGAACTGCTGTGTAATCAAAAAGTGTACCCTATTGGGAATCTGCCTAGTACATTACATTGTCAGTGCTGAATAACAAGAATACTAATAGATAGACAGTGTATACCGTATTTTTCGCCCTATAAGACGCACTTTTTTTCCCCCAAAAGTGGGGGAAAAATGTCCCTGCATCTTATGAGGCGAATGCTAATGAGCGCTTCCATTATGGAAGTGCTCATTAGCACCAGAGGACAAGGAAGCGGTGAAGACTCTGTACTCACCGCTTCCTGGTCCTCCGCTTGGCTGTGCAGGGCTGCGCACAGCGTGAGGGCGCTCTGTGACCTCACGCTGTGCGCGCCAGTTCACAGCACAGCCGACGGAGGAGGAGGGAGAAGAGCGCGGGTGGCGAGGAGCGGCGGCGTCCAGGAGCAGGAGAGGTAAGTGCTTTATTTATTTTATATGCTGTGAGGCATGGGGGCTGACCATGGCATGGAGGCAAATAAAGTCCATGGGGCTGACAGAGGCATGGGGGCAAATACATGGCATAGGGGCAGAAAAATGGCATGGGGCAGAAAAACGGCATGAGGGCAGATAAATGGCATGGGGACTGACATGAGAGCAAATGGGGACTGATGAGAGGCATGGGGCTCTTGTATAAGATCTGATTGGGGTCATTCACATTGGGGTCTGATCTGAGGTCTGATTGGGGGTCTCATCTGAGGTCTTATTGGGGTCTTATTAACATTGAGGGTCTGATTGGGGCTGTGAGCTGAGGTCTGATTAACATTGGGGGTCTGATTGTTGGTCTGACCTGAGATCTAATGAAAAATATTTTTTTCTTATTGTCCTCCTGTTAAACCTGGGTGCGTCTTATGGGCCGGTGCGTCTTATAGGGCGGAAAATACGGTAGATATCTCGGGTCTCACAGGAGTGCTTCCACTCTGCTGTCTCATGGGCACGCTGCCACCTTTGCCCACTGATGATAACGATGCCCCCTCTTCACCCGTCTCCCACGTGCGATGGGTTACATCATCCAAATCTGATTGGTCGTCACTTGTGTCACCCTCACTTGTCTCTTTTGCACGTCCCTGACCTCTCGCAACATGTGCTTCCACCCGACTGTCATCATCGGTAGATGCACGCCTAGAGGAGACCGCAGAAGACCTCTTCTCCAAGTCTGTGCTGGCCTGTAACTACTTACTGTCCTCACAAAGCTCATTTGCACTGAAAAGCAGAGCTGAGCCGGAGGCTATCATTACTTGGCTAGCAAAAGGAGCAGCAAAAGCAAGAGGCAGGTTCAGGACAGGTGAGTGCACAGAGGCAGTTCCTGGGCCATGCAAACTAAGTGTGGTGTCAGAGGAACCCACTGATTCCTGGCTTGTATATCTGTTGTCCCTTGAGATGATGTTGAAGAGCGAGTCAGCCATTCCAGTAAAGCTAGATTGTTGGTCAAAACACAACTGCTGGATGACAGTGTTAGTTCTGGCCTGTTGCAGCTCTTCTGCTGCTACTTGCTCTGGCTATGGCAACATTTTAGCCACTGCCCATTACTTTGGAGAGCCCAGGCCCTTTAATGCTGAGGCACAGTAACTCTGTGTATAAACTAACAAATCAACTGGGAATTTTTCAGCAGTTCAGCAAGGTGCACATGTCGATTATACTCAACCTGCATTGTCCCTGCTGTCTCCCTATGCTCTCCCTACAGTCTCTAAAAACCTTCCCTACACTGTCCCTGCACTCTCCCTATCCATAATTCTTCTATTAACAGTTTTCAGCAACACTGTCCCTAACGCATAAGCACTTGTCACATCTTTCCCTATGCTTAGCTCACAGTGAAATGGTGTAGACCATGCGAGATAAGGCTTTTATAGGGCTGTGACATTATAGGGGCTGGCACCTGCATATTGACTGGCTGCACGGCATTATGGGTCATATCGTGTTCCCGGGCTTCTTACTTTCACTTTGTAACATGTGCAGCAGCCGTTTTAGAAAAAAAAAAAAACATTCGTTACCACGAAGTACAAGTAAATACTCATCTATGGCAAATCAAATTTTTCCTAAACTTTTGATCGAATTCCGCTTTGGATACTTCGATTCGCTCAACACTACTGTCGGCAATGGTACCACATGGAAGAGAAATGTAACAAGACCCGAGAAACAAAATTTCATTGCACATGAAAGAGCAAGGCTACAAGAAGATCAGCAAAGCTATACTTATCAGTCAGAATACTGTAGCAAAAGTGATACAGAAGTTTGAGATGAAACTGCAAGCATCTTACAGAGATGTCCAGGCAGTCCATGGAAGTTAACACCTAAACAGGAGCATCTTCTGATGAAAAGGGTTGAAGAAAATTGCCAGGCAAGTTCGCTGCAGTTGGCTAAAGGAGTACAAAGCCAAACTGGGGTGAATGTTTCCCATGACACAATACAACGCACACTGTAGAGGATTGGCATGCATGAGTGTTGTTTACGAACAAAGCTTCTCCTAAAGCCCATGCACAAAAAGGCCTGTTTACAATTTGTCAGGGCACATGCTGAAAAAGATGAAAACTATTGGGAATATTCTGGACTGATGAGACCAAGATTAATGTTTTTGGAACTTATGGCGTCACAAAGGTGTGGAGTACAAAGAAAAATGCATGGTGTCTACAGGAAAATATGGTAGTGGCAGTGTCCTTATGTGGGCCGTATGAGTGCTGCTGGTGTTGGGGAGCTGCATTTAATTCATGGTATTATGATTTTCTAGATGGACTACTCTGCAATGAAAGAGAACACTCTGTGCCCTTGGTTGTCACGCACTTTTCCAACATGACAATGATCGAAAACACACATCTGAGGCCAGTGTCAGTTGGTGTTGACTTGTTAACTAGAAGACTTGGTGCTGTCCTTAAAAATCATGGTGGTCATACAAAATACTAGATGTAGTGTGTATATGTGTGTGTGTGTGTGTGTGTGTGTGTGTGTGTATGTATATATATATATATATATATATATATATATATATATCTATCTATATATATATATCTATATATCTATCTCAGTACATAGTCAATACAAGTATTACATTCAGATGATTTTGTATTAAATGAACATAAGAACTAATGTAAGGTAGAGTAACCTACTCTCCCTTACACCCCTCCCCCTGGTCCATTCCTCAAAAGAGCCCAACCTCCTCAATTCTTACTTGCCCGCACTCTAGTTACATCTACTAACAGTTAGACCTACTAATCTGCCTAACCGCCTACTCTAGACATCCCAATGTGTCTCTCAAACTCTCCTGGAAGTACCCTGTGGTTGTGCTGAAAGGCTGTCAGCTCATCATTGGCTAAGGCGGCACATATGAAAGTCTTCCAATTTTTCATTAAACCATGTACGGAGGTTTCTTTTTTATGTTCAGCATTTCATTTGGAAACAATGTTTAATCTGCTGTACTACTTCCAGTGGCTCGGGTATAGAAGCTTTTAGCCAATGTTTTAATAGACACCATTTATCCGCCATTAAACCCACATGTACAGTCTGAGAAAGTGCCTTTCTTTCCGGCTGCCAGTGGAATAATACCAATTCCGGGGACAATGGAATATCTATCTGCATAGGTCTGTTCATATGATTCTGTACCATCTCACAGTAAATGGAATATTGTGGTCATGTCCAGACACCATGCAAAAGATCCATAATCGGCAGATGGCACTTCAGGCAAATGGATAACCTGTCAGTTTTTAACAAATGTGATTCACAGAAACCATATATTGCCTTGTCTATTAATTTAAACCAGGTTTCCCTCAAAATCTCATTTGGTACTGCCCTTCTAACTCTCATCCAACCCTGCAGTATCTTAGTGTGCAAATCTGGGATATTAAAATCTTTCTCCCAGGTCTTAAACAATGTAGAAAGAGGGATGCATCATTCCCAAAGTTAACAATAGATCATATTGGTTGGAAGGGAGTATTGTCCATAAGAAGCTCATGACCTGGTAATAGTCCAGAAAGTTTTTCACAAACCTCTGTAAAAAGTGAAATACCTCCCTTCCAAATTGTGACAAAGATCCCCCACCTTTCGAATGACTGTGTCCCTCCACTCCGAAAACTGCTTATTCTTTAACCCCTTGGCGACAATTGACGTACCGGTACGTCATGGGCGCGATGTACTTCGCGCAACAGGGCGTACCGGTACGTCATGCATGTTAACCCCCGCTGCTCAGTGCAGCGGGGTTAACATGCTTTGATGGCGGCTGTTAGACACAGCCAGCCATCCATAGTGAAGGCCTCGGGGGGTGCCGTGCACCCCCCATAATGGCGATCGCTGTGAATGGCTGGTCTATTCAGACCAGCCATTCACAGCAGGCTCCGTGTACTCGGCGGGGATAGCGCTATTCTAGCGAATCCCCGCCGAGTGTCAGGGGTTAGGGGGAGGTCAGGGTGTCTCCCCCGCCCCCCCCGATCGGCTGTGATTGGTCAGTGACTGGTCACTGACCAATCACTGAACAAAGAAAATCAAAATAATAAAGTTAAAAAAAGTTAAATAATGGCACCTGCTCAGCCTGCTTCCTGTTTGTCCGGATTGCGAGCTGAGCAGGTGCCTGGTTAGGTAAAGTGCCCCCCCCGGCCCCCCAGTCCTGTCCTACTTACCTGTCCTGCAGTCCTCCGTCCCTCTGGCTGCTGCTGCTGCCTCCGTCTGCGTCCTCGTGGTTCCGGAGCTCCAGCTTCTTGCAGAGCAGTGCCACCTAGTGGCCTGCCTGCATCTAGCAGCTAATTAGAGTTTTTTTTTTTGGGGATCATCTGGCCAACATCTGTATGGCCATATTCTCCCGTGTCTGCGGCCGATAATCACTGATCAGACGTGTTTTGCGGCTGATCAGCGGTTATCAGTTTTTTTTTTTTTTTTGCCATCTGGCTAACATCTGTGTGGCCAGGTTGTCCGTGGCTGATAACTGCTTATTGAGCCAGTTTTTTTGCGGCTGATAAGTAGTTATCAGTTTTTTTTCCTGGCGTGCATCCAGTGGATGCACACCGGTAAAAAGTGACACAAAAGTGGTTGAAAGTAAAATCACTACACTGCCCTACACTACGCTACACACATAATAAAGTAATTTCACCCCCCACACACACATCACATTCCCCCTAGAAAATAAAAATGTCCCGCAGATCCCACAGGGGGTATACGGTGTCAGAGGCATATGAAATTATTGCCAATAACTCCGACACCGATACCGCCAGTGAGGAAGAAGAAGAGGATCCTGCTTTCCTCCATTCTTCTTCCTCCTCGTCATCCAGTGATGACGAGCGTCCAATTAGGCGACGTCCCAGAACGGTCGCACCGGAGCCCCCCCATACAGGGGCTCCTGTGTGGACCCCAGCCACCCCAAATTACGCACCATGCATTCCTGCGTTTGTGGGACGCGCAGGAATCCAGATGTGCTCAACAAATTTCACAGAAATTGATTTTTTTACGTTCTTTTTCTGTGATGAATTTGTTGAGCACATGGTGGTGCAAACAAATTTATATGCCAGTCAATTCCTGGCCCAAAATCCGACGTCTTGCTATCACAGACCCCCACAGGCGTGGACGTCTGTGAATGCAGCAGAGATTAAGACATTTTGGGGTCTCTTTCTGCATATGGGTCTAGTGAAGAAACCCAAAATTCGGCAATATTGGAGTGGTGACATTATATACAACACTCCAATATACCGCATGGCGATGGCACGGCAACGGTTCGAACTGATCCTAAAGTTCTTGCATTACAATGATAATGCAACGTGTCCACCCCGTGATCACCCCACATATGACCGGCTGTTCAAAATACGGCCGGTCATAGATCACTTCGCCAAGAAATTTGTTGAGGCCTATACCCCGGAGAAGTTTCTGTCCCTTGACGAATCCCTAGTAAGTTTCAAGGGCAGACTTCACTTCCGGCAGTACCTGCCGAGTAAGCGGGCACGGTACGGGATTAAACTCTATAAACTCTGTGAGAGTACCTCCGGGTACACTTACAGGTTTAGAGTTTACGACGGGAGGGATACCCGCATAGAGCCCCCAGAATGCCCCCCCACCCTTGGAGTTAGCGGGAAAATAGTGTGGGACCTAATGTTCCCACTGCTGGACAAGGGTTATCAACTGTACGTTGATAACTTCTACACCAGCGTCCATCTCTTTCAGGCCCTTGCTGCCCGAGCTACCACAGCTTGCGGAACTGCAAGGAAAAACCTGAGAGGCCTCCCAACCTCCCTGTTAGCAACACCGATACCACGGGGTGATAGTAGGGCCTATTGTAGTGATAGAATGTTGCTGGTCAGATATAAGGACAAAAGGGATGTCCTTATGCTGACCACCATACATGACAGCGGCAGCACCCCTGTGACGCTGCGTGGTTCCACAACAGAGATCCTAAAGCCGAACTGTGTTGTGGATTACAACCATTATATGGGAGGAGTTGATCTGTCTGATCAAGTCCTCAAACCATATAACGCCATGAGGAAAACCAGAGTCTGGTACAAGAAGCTGGTTGTCCACATGGTTCAAACGGCAATGTACAACGCCTTTGTACTTTGCCGCTTGAACGGTTACACAAGGAGATTCCTTCAGTTCCAGGAGGTAGTAATAAAGGCCTTGATATTTGGTGACCAAGAACAGGCGAGCACCTCTGGAACTGAAGGCTCCCGTATTGTCCCAGGGAAACATTTCCCGGGTGAAGTCCCCCACTCCGGGAAAAAGGGACGATCACAGAAAAGATGCAGAGTGTGTTACAAAAGAGGTATACGAAGGGACACCAGATATCAATGTGACACCTGTCCCGATCACCCGGGCCTCTGCATAAATGAATGCTTCAAGGCGTACCACACGTCTATGAGGTATTAGATTTCTGTGATCTTTGTCCCCATTTTTTAAGGTCACCCCTGGGATTCTTCACTGTAAGAGCGTTGAGACACCATGGACCAGAGGAAACGGTCATGGTGAACTCAACCGAGAAGGTTGTTGATCCAGGGATTTATTCCGATTGCCAGATTGGAGTCAGGAAGGAATTTTTCCTTACAGTGAGGTAAATTGGCGTCTGCCTCCTGGGGTTTTTGCCTTCCTCTGGATCAACACTACAGGGCCTGTGAGCACTTGGCCTGTGACATCACTAGTACAGCGTGATGTCACAACCGGAGTGATGTCACAAGCCAGGTACTCCGGAATGCAGAGGAATTCCTGCCCTGGTAATAGAAATACATTGCAATTCCAGACTAATGCAAAGGGCGCTCCTTTCATTCTAAGCCCTACTGTGCGGGCACACACCACTTTACATCCACATATGGGGTATCTACGTTCTCAGGAGAAATTGCATTACAAATATTGGGGGGCTTTTTCTCCTAAGACCCCTTATAAAAATGAAAAAATTGTGCCCACCCAACAAATAAGTGTAAAAAATAGTTTTTTTTTTCCACTTATATATAGGGGTAGGCCCTAATTTTTCATTTTCTCAAGGGTCTTAGGAGAAAAAGCCCCCCACTATTTTTAATGCAATTTCTCCTGAGAACATAGATACCCCATATGTGGATGTAAAGTGTTGTGTGCCCGCACAGTAGGGCTTAGAAAGGAAAGAGTGACCTTTGGATTTTGGATTTAGCTGGAATTGTCACTGGAGGCTATGTCATGGTTACAAAGCCCCCCTAGTGTCTGGACAGTGGAAACCCCCACATGTGACCCCATTTTGGAAACGTAACCCCTCAAGGAACATTTCAATGGGTGCAATGAGTGGTTAGACCCCATAGGTAAGTTACTGTAGTTTGGGAAAATGGATAGTGGAGATAAAAAAAATGGGTTTTTCATTTCAACCATCCATTTTCCCAAACTACAGTAACTTACCTATGGGGTGTAACCACCTATTGCACCCATTGAAATGTTCCATGAGGGGTATCGTTTCCAAAATGGGGTCACATGTGGGGGGTTTCCACTGTTTAGACACATGGGGGCTTTGTAAATGTGACATAGCCCCCAGTGACAATTCCAGCCAAATCCACTGTTAAAAATCCAAAATGGCGCTCTTTCCTTTCTAAGCTATGCTGTGGGCCCATAGACCACTTTATATACACATATGGGGTATCTATGTTCTCAGGAGAAATTGCATCACAAATATTGGGGGGCTTTTTCTCCTTATACCACTTGTGAAAATGAAAAATTTGGGCCTACCCAAACATATAAGCGTAAAAAAAATATTTTTGTTATACTTATATGTTGGTGTAGGCCTAAATTTTTTATTTTCACAAAGGGTGTAAGGAGAAAAAGCACCACAAAATTTATGATGCAATTTCTCCTGAGAATGTAGGTACCCCATATGTGGATATAAAGTGGTGTACGGGCACACAGCATGGCTTAGAAAGGAAAGAGCGTCCTTTGGATTTTGGAGAGTGGATTTGGCTGGAATTGTCACTGGGGGGCCATGTTGCTTTTACAAAGCCCCCCTGGTATCTGAACAGTGAACGCCCCCAAAAAGTGACCCCATTTTGGAAACGACACCCCTCAAGGAACATTTTAAGGGGTGCAGTGAACAGTTAGACCCTATAGGTAACTTACAGAAGTTTATTAAAGTGGACAATGGAAATGAAAAAAAATATTTTTTACACTTATATGTTGAGGTAGGCCCATATTTTTCATGATCAAAAGGGTTATTAGAAGAAAAAGCCCCCCAATATTTGTGATGCAATTTCTCCCGAGAATGTAGATACCCCATATGTGGATATAAAGTGGTGTACGGGCACACAGCATGGCTTAGAAAGGAAAGAGCGTCCTTTGGATTTTGGAGAGTGGATTTGGCTGGAATTGTCACTGGGGGGCCATGTTGCTTTTACAAAGCCCCCCTGGTATCTGAACAGTGAACGCCCCCAAAAAGTGACCCCATTTTGGAAACGACACCCCTCAAGGAACATTTTAAGGGGTGCAGTGAACAGTTAGACCCTATAGGTAACTTACAGAAGTTTATTAAAGTGGACAATGGAAATGAAAAAAAATATTTTTTACACTTATATGTTGAGGTAGGCCCATATTTTTCATGATCAAAAGGGTTATTAGAAGAAAAAGCCCCCCAATATTTGTGATGCAATTTCTCCCGAGAATGTAGATACCCCATATGTGGATATAAAGTGGTGTATGGGCCCACAGCATAGCTTAGAAAGGAAAGAGCCCCCATTGGATTTTGGAGAGTGGATTTGGCTGGAATTGTCATTGGGGGCTATGTCACATTTACAAAGCCCCCCTGTGTCTAAACAGTGGAAACCCCCCCATGTGACCCCATTTTGGAAACGACACCCCTCAAGGAACATTTCAATGGGTGCAGTGATCAGTTAGATCCAATAGGTAAATTGCAGAATTTTAGGAAAGTGGACAGTGAAAACAAAAAATGGATTTTTCATTTTCACTGTCCACTTTCCTAAATTTCTGTAATTTACCAATTAGGTCTAACTGATCACTGCACCCCTTGAAATGTTCCTTGAGGGGTGTCGTTTCCAAAATGGGGTCACATGTGAGGGGTTTCCAGTGTTCAGACACAGGGGGGCTTTGTGAACGCAACATAGCCCCCAGTGACAATTCCAGCCAAATCCACTCTCCAAAATTCACACTGCGCTGCTTCCTTTCTAAGCCGTTCTGTGCACCCACACAATACTTTACATAGACATATGGGGTATTTCCGTTCTCGGGAGATATTGCACCACAAATTTTGTGGGGCTTTTTATCCTTCTACCCTTTGTTAAAATGAAAAATTTGGGGTTACACCAATGTGTAAGTCTAAAAAATCTGATTTTCCATTTTTACAGACTATCTTTGGGTTATTCCTGTGAGACACCTATAGGGTTAACAAACTTCAACAATCTAATTCTGAGTACTTTGAGGGGTGACGTTTTTAAAATGGGGTCATTTATGGGGGGTTTCCTTATGTAAGCCCCTCAAAATCACTTTATATCTGAATTGGTGCTAAAAAAAAATGGTTTTGGAAAATTTGGTGAAAATTTGAAAAATGGCTTCTAAACTTCTAAGCCTCCTAACGTCCTAAAAAAGTAAAATGACGTTTACAAAATGATGCCAACATAAAGTAGACATATGGGGAATGTAAAATAAAAAATATTTTTGGAGGTATTACGGTGTATTTTGAAAGTAGAGAAATTGAAATTTGCAAATTTTTCCGAATTTTTGGTAAATTTGGGATTTTTTCATAAATAAGGGTGAAATATATTGACTCAAATTTATGACTGTCATGAAGTACAATGTGTCACAAGAAAACAATCTCAGAATGGCCTGGATAAGTAAAAGCGTTCCAAAGTTATAACCACATAAAGTGACACATGTCAGAATTCAAAAATTTGGCCCAGACATTAAGGCCAAAATGGGCTCTGTCCTCAAGGGGTTAACCCTTCTGACAATTCTGGGTGTCCCAAAAGGTATAAGTGCTTAGATAGGAGGAATAGTTAACTATAGTTTTCCCTGGTGGCTTTCCATGTGGCCACTATGCCCTTGACCAGGAGGCTCTACCTGAGTAAGGGAGGCAAGCATGAGTATCTTGTGTGTAACAATGAAGAGAGAAGCCATCGCTGAACCAAATTGGCTTCAAGGGGATAATTGGAGTAACAGCTGGACTGTTGTATCCAGTCTACACAGTGGCGTAAATTACTAGCTAAGTTGTAGTGTCTATTGTCTGGGAAACTTAAGCCACCCTCCTCTCTCATGATCTGTAATTTATTTAGCGATATTCTCATACAAAGACCCAACCAAATGGATGAACAGAAAGCTGTTTCCAGGGTCCGATTGTTGCAATGATTGCTCAATAAGGGAATTGTTTGCATGAGATAAAGGAGTCTCGAAAAACTAACCATCTACATTAAATGGCAATGACCTAACAGGAAAATCAGGAGATGCATCCACCCTTCCAATTGAGTTAATATTTTCTGTTTCAATGGAGGATAGTTTAATTTGTATATGGAGTGAGGGTTTTTTCCTATGTTTATTCCTTGGTAACGTATGCTGAATAGTGATAATTTAACCTGGGTCCGTGCTATTCCCCCACCCATAATTTGTGCAATCTGTAGCAATAGAAGCATCTTAAGCATGCGTTTACAATTTGCTACCTCTATGGCCAGTAGTTTGTAGTCGATTGCAGATGAATCACCGCTACCTTTGTGTTCTAGGGCCTCTTGGTCAGGGCGAGTAGGTGAGCAGTGCACCGGGTCTTGTTCGGCAGTGTCCGCTATCTTCAGGTGCCTCTGCAGGTGCTGCCTTTCCTGCTTTCATGTGGCTTTTAGGTTAGGTCTTGCTCCCCATATTCAGTAAAAAAACCATCCATTTGATGTAAAAATGTCCTGATGGGCCCGACTTTGCGTCGGTGGTGTGGTGGGGAGAAATGTGGTTTTTAGAGTAGTGAAAGACGGAACACTCTTTATTCACACCCTGCCATGCTGGCGCCCAAACTGGAAGTCCAATGTAGTAGTTTTTGATGTAGGGTGTATTAATTTTTGCATCAACTAATTTGAGTAAACGGAAGATTTTAAAGTCTAAGTTATATTATTAACCTTACTTTCATGTTCTGGGTTAAACAAATGTTATATAAAACTCTGTCTTGACAAAATTTGGGAAATTTTTCATGTATTTAGTGAGCTGTTAATTAAAATTTTATTTTTAAAGGGGGTATACTCATTTATGCTGAGCACTGTTTGTGTGTGTGTGTGTGTGTATGTGTATATATATATATATATATATATATATATATATATATATATATATATATATATATATATATATATATATAGTACAGACCAAAAGTTTGGGCACCCCTTCTCATTCAAAGAGTTTTCTGTATTTTCATGACTATGAAAATTGTAGATTCACACTGAAGGCATCAAAACTATGAATTAACACATGTGGGATTATATACTTAACAAAAAGTGTGAAACAACTGTAAATATGTCTTATATTCTAGGTTCTTCAAAGTAGCCACCTTTTGCTTTGATTACTGCTTTGCACACTCTTGGCATTCTCTTGATGAGCTTCAAGAGGTAGTCACCTGAAATGGTTTTCACTTCACAGGTGTACCCTGTCAGGTTTAATAAGTGGGATTTCTTGCCTTATAAATGGGGTTGGGACCATGAGTTGTGTTGGGCAGAAGTCAGGTGGATACACAGCTGATAGTCCTACTGAATAGACTGTTAGAATTTGTATTATGGCAAGAAAAAAGCAGCTAAGTAAAGAAAAACAAGTGGCCATCATTACTTTAAGAAATGAAGGTCAGTCAGTCCGAAAAATTGGGAAAACTTTGAAAGTGTCCCCAAGTGCAGTCGCAAAAACCATCAAGCGCTACAAAGAAATTGGCTCACATGAGGACTGCCCCAGGAAAGGAAGACCAAGAGTCACCTCTGCTGCGGAGGAGAAGTTCATCCGAGTCACCAGCCTCAGAAATCGCAGGTTAACAGCAGCTCAGATTAGAGACCAGGTCAATGCCACACAGAGTTCTAGCAGCAGACACATCTGTACAACAACTGTTAAGAGGAGACTGTGTGCAGCAGGCCTTCATGGTAAAATAACTGCTAGGAAACCATTGCTAAGGACAAGCAACAAGCAGAACAGACTTGTTTGGGCTAAAGAACACAAGGAATGGACATTAGAGCAGTGGAAATCTGTGCTTTGGTCTGATGAGTCCAAATTTGAGATCTTTGGTTCCAACCACCGTGTCTTTGTGCGACGCAGAAAAGGTGAACGGATGGACTTTACATGACTGTGAAGCATGGAGGAGGAGGTGTGATGGTGTGGGGGTGCTTTGCTGGTGACACTGTTGGGGATTTATTCAAAATTAAAGGCATACTGAACCAGCATGGCTACCACAGCATCTTGCAGCGGCATGCTATTCCATCCGGTTTGCGTTTAGTTGGACCATCATTTATTTATGAACAGGACAATGACCCCAAACACACCTCCAGGCTGTGTAAGGGCTATTTGACCAAGAAGGAGAGTGATGGGGTGCTACGGCAGATGACCTGGCCTCTACAGTCACCAGACCTTGACCTAATCGGGTGAGCTGGACCGCAGAGTGAAGGCAAAAGGGCCAACAAGTGCTAAGCATCTCTGGGAACTCCTTCTGTTCCCAGACTGTTGGAATACCATTTCAGATGACTACCTCTTGAAGCTCATCAAGAGAATGCCAAGAGTGTGCAAAGCAGTAATCAAAGCAAAAGGTGGCTACTTTGAAGAACCTAGAATATAAGACATATTTTCAGTTGTTTCACACTCTTTTGTTAAGTATATAATTCCACATGTGTTAATTCATAGTTTTGATGCCTTCAGTGTGAATCTACAATTTTACATAGTCATGAAAATGCAGAAAACTCTTTGAATGAGAAGGTGTGTCCAAACTTTTGGTCTATATTGTGTGTGTGTGTGTGTATGTATGTGTATATATGTGTATATAATTTCTAGTGGACAGATGCCAGTATGTTATATTCTGCAGGACACAGATTACTGTATTATGAGATTAGTGTATTGGTTTATATCTGGTTCTGGTACCTGGCTGTTTGGCTGAAAGCCATGCATCGATCATTCTACTGACTAGTCCACTAACCACGTGTGTCAGTTCAGAGGCGGGTGGGCGGCTGAGTCAGTCACACAGCAGCTCCTCCAGTCTTCCTCCTGCTTCCGCCTTGGCGGGATTTGACGCAGGTTTCACCTTTTGCATTGACATGTTGTAGATTTAAAATCTGTGCTGCAGGTCAATTTATACTGTGGATTTCTTCAGCATGTGGATGATATTTGTTAATCTGATTGGAAATCTGCAATGGAGAATCTATGGTTTATGTGCTGCATGTGTACATACCTATACCTCCCAACTTTTGAAAATTGCAAAGAGGGACAATGTATACGGCACGCATCACGGCAATTTTTCTTACTAGGCCACACCTCTAACTCCGCCCAAATCATAATTACTGGAGCCCCTGCGGCAATTTTTTTCTTGCGTTTCATTGTCCATATAAATATTAGCACAAATCATCAGATTATAGATATTTTAAGGTCTAAATTGCACCAAATAATGAAGTTCTGGCCTAATTTATAGGTAGAAACCATACAGATAGTTTAGTAAGGAGCAATTTAGTAAATTTATTAATGCACATTTATGCATTAATCCTCCAGGTCAAAAAGAGGGACATTTAAGGATAAAAGAGGGACAGAGGGACTTGGGTCAAACAGAGGGAAAGTCCCTCCAAAAGAGGGACACTTGGGATGTATGCATACCCTTGATCATTAAATCTTTAAAAGGGATGTCTCCGTTAATTAAAATCTGAAGCAGTACCTGCAAATGGTCTAAAATAAAAAAAGAATCAATACTCACCACTTTTCTCTCCTGCTTCTTCATTCTCTATGTCTTCCCTGCCACTGTTTGTTTTCCTGGCTGCAGTGGTAACAATCTGTGTACAGAGGTCACTGCTGCACTCAATCATTGGCCTCAGTGATGTCCTGTGTACTGCAGAGACCAGGGATATGCTGCACGATGACTTGTGTACACAGAGAGCTGATGATGATGTCAGCAGCGGGGAGGACCGGAGTACAGCGCTGGAAGAAGCAGGGTAGAAAAGGGGTTAGTATTGATTCTCTTTCTATTTAAGACCATTTACAGGGGTTGTCCATGCTTTTATTTAATTAAGACAACAGTATATTAGAAAAACTTCATTATGCAAAGCATAACCTTTTTTTTATTGACATCATTATATACCCTTTAACTTAGGGTATATAATATATATACCCTGAAACACAGGCAAAGATGAGAATATGACAGTGATATGAGATGTGATGTGAACTAAAAATAGATGAAAAAATACTTTTACAGTAAAATTAACCTCAATAAATGAACTTGTTTTTTTCTTTCAGTCTTGACAGCAATTACTCAAGGTCAGTCCCTTCTACAGCACTTGATTCAGAAAGGCTATTTATCTGTTTGCATTTCCACTTGTGTAGTAGGACTAAAGGCCCTTTTACACGAGCCGATTATCGTTCAAATAATCGTTCAAACGTTCGGATTTGCACGATTATTGATGTGTATAAACACGGGTAACGATTTAACGACGAACGAGATTTCGTTCGCTTCTCGTTGATTGCATCTTTTGTCCTGCCAATAAATTAATCGTTCATCGTTCGAAAATCTTCCAGTTTAAACGAAAATCGTTTAGTCGTTGGCAGATGGTAATGGTAATGCTTATGGCAAGGAGCAAGGAACGATCGTAATAACGATTATAAAACGACCGAAAGTACGAAGATTGTGAATTTACATTGCATCGTTCGATCGTTCATCTACGATCGCTAATACGATTTATCTTTCCGTGTAAAAGGACCTTAAGATACCTAAAGATTGTATGCTTTTTAATTTCTTATGGAAATTATTGTGTAGCGTTGTGTGGCATATCACGTGAATATTATAATCAGTACAACCTAAATTTTAAATGTATTCTTAATCAAAAACAGTGCAGCACCATTGCTGCTTTGTTTACAAAATGTGACTAATTCATGCTAATTCTTTAAGCTAGACATAGCAAGAGGTCATTAATAATAGCAATTACTAATGACAATGCTATCAGTTGTAATCATTGGATTTTGTTCTTTCCAGTAATTATTTGATTTGGTGTGTGCTGCAACTTGCAATATTGTAAAGCAATATACATAACAGTGACCTCCACAGCCCCCACCCCTTAACACTGACCCCACCCAAAGTGGGACCTCCACAGCAGCTCATATCCCTAACTTTGACACTTCATAGCAGCCTGCCCCTTTAACAGTGAGTTCCACAGCACCCCACCCCCATGACATTGACTTCCACAGGGTCCTGCCCCTTTAACAGTGACATCTACAGCACCCCACCCCTTAACAGTGACCTCCCTAGCAAACCGTCCCCTTAACTGTGACCTCCACCGTTCCCTACCCCCTTAACAGAGACCTCCACAGCACCTGCCCTTTTAACAGTGACTGCCCCAGTACCCTGCTCCCTTAACAGTGACCTCCACTTTACCCTGCTCCCTTAACAGTAACCTCCACAGAACCCCGCTCCCTTAACAGTGACCTCACAGTACCCTGCTGTCTTAACAATGACCTCCACAGCAGATGCCCCTTTAACAGTGGCCTCCACAGTCCTCTGCACCCCTAACAGTGACATTCACAGCGAACGTCCCTTTAAAACTGACCCCCACAGTGCCGCCCCTTTATTAGTGACCTCCACAGTACCCTCCTTAACAGTAACGTCCACAGCAGCTGCCTCTTTAACAGTGAGTTCCACAGCACCCCAGCCCCATGACAGTGACCTCCACCTCCACAGGGGCCTGCCCCGTTAAGAGTGACCTCTACAGCACCACCACCCTTAACAGTGACCTCCACAGTCCCTGCCCACTTAAAAGTTATCTTCACAGCACCCGCCCCTTTAACAGTGACCTCCACAGTGGCCCGCCCTTTATTTGCGACCTCCACAGTACCCCGTCTCGTTAACAGTGATTTACATAATAACCCGACCCCTTATACGGCTTTTCTCTTAACGTCTGATGATAATCGTCTAATCGAATTCCTTTTCTCACGGGTCATTATTGTCTTTAATTGACAGTATATACAACCCCACAGAATTAGTATACACTTAAGGACATGTGAGTTACATCAGTCTCTACAATAATGTTGGCTAAGCGTCGCAATTGAAATCATATTAAGGGCTTGTTCACATATCAGTTATTTCCATCAGTTTTTCTGAGCCAAAACCAGGAGTGGGAGCTCCACAGAGATCAGGTATAATAAAAAAAAAGATCTGCATCTGTTCTGTGTTTTTGACTTGCATCTGGTTTTGGCTCACAATAACTGATGGAAATAACTGATAAAAAAACTGAAGTGTGAACAAGGCCTAATAACTCACACATAAGCTGTCTTAGGCCTCTTTCACACGAACGTTGTGTTTTGCGGTCCGCAAAAACAACGGATGGCATCCGTGTGCATTCCGTATTTTGCGGAACGGAACAGCTGGCCCCTAATAGAATAGTACTATTCTTGTCCATAATACAGACAAGAATAGGACATGCTCTATTTTTTTTTTTTTTGCGGGCTACGGAGCAACGGATGCGGACAGCACACGGTGTGCTGTCCGCATTTTTTGCGGACCCATAGAAATGAATGGGTCCGCATTTTTCATGTGAAAAATGCGGATTGGAGTCCGCAAAAAATACGTTCGTGTGAAAGAGGCCTTATAGTAAAATTGTCCTTTTTGCCTCTAGCAACCAAACAGAGCTCATATTAATGACCTGTAGCAAAATAGAAGCTGAGCTGTGATTGGTTACTATATTGAACCTGATGGATATCCAGGCTAACTGCCACTCCTAACAACCTGTTTGCCTTACTGGCTGATTTTAATTAGTGCTAGTATAAAGATGTGTCCTGCTCTCCCTATATGCATTGGAGACCAACTGGTACCAGGAGAGGTGAAACAGAGTGGGCTCAGCATTATATGGAACCTGCATTCCCTGAGCGTTATGGAGGTCAGTGTGGCACCAAGAAGGTATCATATTGTGTGGGCTCGGCATGCATGTGGAGCCAGCATTCCCTGAATCAGTGGAGGCCATTTTGGCACCATAAGAGGTACAATATAATGTCGGCTTAGCATGCATGTGGAGCCTGCATCCTCTATAGTTAATGGAGGCTGCTATGGCACCTAGTGACTATGGCGTTTAGTGTTGGGTTCCTGTCTTAAAGAGATCGCCTTGATGTATGGCAGACAGGCACAGATAATTTTTGTACAAAATTATCTGCCAAGAATCTCACATTTACAATGTAGCGTTAGTATCGTGTAGATGGTGAGTATGGCGGTATTATATGTACTCAATTTATTGTCTGTGTTCGCAGAGTGCTGTTGCATTTCTTATGTTTTATCAGGCTAACTGCCACAACAGCCAGCAGACAATGGACTCCTGTAGTTTGGCGGTTAGGTTACTAAGCCTATTTTTTGGCAAATAATTGGAAAGCGCAGGGTGAAAATTTCCACTCAGAATTTTGTGATTGTAAATGCGACGGTACGGATTCCTTTAGTGGACATACACACACACATACATACACTCAGCTTTATATATTAGATATAAAATCATGAGTTATAGTCAAGTTAACAAAAAAGCGCCAGTCTTGATATCCTCTACGTTGCCAGAGGTTTTGCCTAATTTATGACGAGTTGCATAGTTTTTAGGTGCAAGGGAGATGATAAATCTTCCCCAGAAACTGGCCAAAAATCTACTTATTATATTCACCCAAAAAGAAATACCAGTATACAGATTTCTGTTGACGTATGTTAAAACTTTCAGTTACTTACCGTACTTTTTTTTTTCTAATCCTTTTGCAGACTTATAAAACAACTTTATGTTAAAGCAGAACCAGGTCCCAGAGAAATATGATTTCCTAGACTTGCACACAACCTCTTTATATTTTCAGCACAATATGACTATTAATAATGTTTTTTCACCCATTTTCTGGGTGAATATAGGCAAAAGAATGTGTCCTAGCTCAGTAAGGCTTAGGGCTAGAGTATAGAGACATAAAAATATTTTTACAAAGCAGGTCATAGACACTGGTGTAAAAAATCAATGCTGCTTTTAGTTGTTACTCTCAGTCCTGCAGTATGTGAATTTATCAGTTTATTGTATTGTAGTTTTTCTGGAGCCCCTGCACTAGATGCTAATTGCTGCAGCCAGATTTACTAGAGAATAGGGGAAAATGAGCCATAGTAATGGTCTGCTGTGGTAAGAATTTGTTCAGTCTCAGTAAGATTCCAGTTATTCATGGTTATTACGAGAACTATGTAAATGAAAATAAGAAGAAAATATAAAAAGAAAAAGCCATTGTGAGTGCTCAACATCAACTTTTCCAGAAAGCACAATTGATGCCTTATTCACACGTCAGTGTTTTGGTCAGTGATTTCCATCAGTAATTTTGAGCCAAAACAAGGTGCTGCTCTAAACACAGAACAGGTGTAGATTTTTCCCTTAGGGCCCTTTCACACGACCGTGGAGCACGGCCCGGGACAGTCTGTGAAAACCCGGACCGTGCTCCTTCTGAGGGCAGGAGCGCACGGCGTCATTGGTTGCTATGATGCCGTGCGCTTCCTAAGGCCGCCGCTGTACAGTGATACACTGTATACGAGCATGTAGAGTGTATCACTGTACAGCGGCGGCCTCAGGAAGCGCACGGCGTCATAGCAACCAATGATGCCATGCGCTCCTGCCCTCAGAAGGAGCACAGTCTGTGTTTTCATGGACTGTCCCGAACCATGCTCCACGGTCGTGTGAAAGGGCCCTTATACCTTATGTCTGTGGAGGCTCCAATCCTGGTTTTGGATCACAATCACTGAGGGAAATCACTGACTTGTGAATGAGGCATAAGGCTATGTTCACATGTTATATTTCCCATCACAATGTCACACACCTCTGGGCTGGAGGTATCCGTGGTATGAACTGAAGTCTTAATGCAAATGTGAAGAGACTCAGACTATCCTTTACTGCTTTAAAAATGTATTGGTCAAAGTACATTGATGTGGGGTGCAAGTTGTAACGCATACCTGTATCTACTTTCATAATATACCTAGGGGGTCAAGAAAAGTAAATCGCCAAAGAAGCTATATTCATTAAATTATTCTCCCCCAATAAAATACTGGCTGAATTAGATAGATCGTTAAGTTACCGCTTACTGGTAATCAGCTTCAGCTTGTTATATGCCATATAAACTTTACCCATTATTTTAAGACATGTAAACATAACTCATGTAAATTCTGTTTTTACCTGATTTATGGGGTAAAATACCACACATGGCTCTAAAAAATGTAACATTATTTAAGTGTGTGTGTGTGTGGGGGGGTTAAATTTCCTAATTTCCAGGGTTATAGCTTGATTAGTCTATACAGACATGTAATTCAGTGGATACATGGATTGGATAACTACTGAACAAATATGCAAAGCTTCCCCTAGGGTGAAGTCCTTGATAGTGCTACGAGACACTATTGTGACATACATTGAGAGCAAGAAGATTTTTCAAGTTGCCCTTCTAAGCACATGAGGCTTTGGGATCATCCTAAAGGTCCTTAGGGTTGGAATCCTGGCATGTGAAGAAGATTACAAATGCAAAAGATATAATAATGAATTTAGATAAGGGAACATGAATGGCTCCAGGAGAGAAAAAATGTAAGTTTTCACTTCTGGACAGTCAGTATTTTTCAGATTTGTAACTTCTGTAGATCCAAGGCCCTCGTTGAGTAAAGAAGCAGTAATTCATCCACCAGATAACATTACAAGTGCATGACATGACATCATGGTGGGTCAGTGGTTAGCGCTGAAGTCCTGGATTCAAATCTGACCAAGGGCAACATTTGCATAGAGTTTGTATGTTCTCCCTGTGTTTGTGTGGCTTTTCTCTGGGTACTCAAAAGACAAACTCATAGGGAATTGAGATTGTGATCAAAGAGAAATAAAAGCAGCACTACCAGATAGTAAATCCCCTAATGAGGTCCAGTGCAGGCAGTGTTAGGCCTTAGCGATAGGCCCCAGCAAGTACTATACTGAAAAATATGGCAGCACTCCAAGTCAAATCTAATAATTTATAATTAGTCAGCCTTAGTAGTTAATTAAACCATATGCACTGTAGCACGATTACACTTGTCTATTATGACAATGCACGATGCACGCTAGCGGGATGTCCGCTCGATTTGAGCATAGCGTATTATGTGTGTCGTTTTCAGGGGTGGACTGGGAACTTAAAGTGGCCCTGGAAAAAAATACTAAAAGTGGCCCCGTTTTGTAGTTGGGTCCAAATTGATGGAAGGCAGAACCAGCAATACCATAGTGTGGCACATTATACCACCCCAACAGACCAAGTACCACAGTCCATAACAAAATACTGCCAGCAGCACAAAATACATCCCCAAAAACTTCCACTGGCCAGCTGTGAGGAGGATTCAGGTGGCCCCCTGGGCATCGGCCCACCGGGAAATTTCCCTGTAAGGGCTATGGCCAATCCACCCCTGATAGTTTTAGACATTTCTATGGTTTTCACGTAGTTAGATAGTGTAGTGATTAGGCATCGCCATTCTTGTTTCAGCCTAGTTAGATAGTTGGTATGTAACGGATTCTGGCCACTAATACTATAGACTTTTGATAGATATGTATAATTAATAGCACATTATTGGACATTCAAGGGTAAGAATCTGGATTTACCCCTTATTATATTATTTGTGTTTGATACTTTTAAGATCGTATTAATAAAATAAGTTTTTATGGGAATATTAAGGCTATGGATTGTCTTCTTGAGTTGAATAATTGTTTCGAATAGCTGTTCTCAGTTACAATATGGTAAAGATTGGGAATAGTGATTGGTTTGATGGGAAAAGGTATATAGCAATATTATAAATGAGAGATTAAAGGAGACCTATTTTGAAGTCATGAACTCCACTTTATATAGTTTTTGACATACCACTCTATCCAAAATGTCCAGATAAAATAATGAAATGTCTCAAAGGGGTTGTCCGGGTTCAGAGCTGAACCCGGACATCTCCCCCATTGTCACCCCTCCGACCCTTCTAACATGAGTATCGAAGCATTTCATGCTCCAGTGCTCTCCCTTGCCCTACGCTGGATCATGCAGGGCAAGGGCTTTTTTTGTTTATATTTTTACACTGCTAGGTGGAGGCTTCCACCTAGAAGTGTTGCTGGTGATGTCACTGGCTCTGATGGGCGGGCTTTAGCGCTGCCCTACCTGTTTCACTGGCTAGGGCAGCGCTAAAGGCTGCACATTAGTATCAGTGACATCACCGGGCTTACTGCTAGGTGGAAGCCTCCGCCTAGCTTTTCCCATGGAGAGCCCGGTATGTCACCGTATCTCCAGAAAAAGCCTTTGCCCTGCACTGAATCGTGCATCATATCAGGCGAGCTGCCCGGGTGAAAATGGGGATATGTCCGGGTTCAGCTCTGAATCCGGACAACCCTTTTAAGTGCCAGACACTTCATAAAAATTTTTGCATGGGGTGAAGGATTATTGTATAGGGACCATAACCTTTTGGAAGGATATCATCACTTATATTAGAACATACTGGCATGTGACACTTCCTCAGACCCCTCACACCATGCTAGGCCCCCCCAGATAGGGACAGCTCTGGCATCTGAAATTCTCCTAAATAATCCAAGTGATCTTGGTGGTAGCTGTACAAAAGTCTCTTTGCCAGGTGGCTGGATCCTGATCCCACTCAGAGATGGTTACGTGTCACATGAAAAATTAATGTGGATAGACCACATCGATGCAGAAAGGCACAAGGAAAGAAATACAGGAAGATTCTTCGATAAATGTAAAACCTTTACGGAGTCTGAATCCTGCAGATGTACAGCACGGTATAGCAGAGAAGACTTGAAAGGGACGTTGGGGAAGTTAAAAATCCAATAGGGCAAGGGGCAAACACAATCATTGTTCATTGCACACTCGTTTGGTCTTCTCTAAGGGGATACCTTCAAAGAATCTTCTTGTTTTGGTTTATGGATTGACAAATGTAATTTATAGGCTCTGTGGACTTGATGTGTATGTAACTTCTAGTAATTATTAGGCTTTGTCTGTGCCACTGAGATGTGATGTACACACTTTGTTATATTTATGTTTTCCTTTTGTATTTACTGGAAAAATAAGAAAATAAATCAAAGTATGTTTAACTGGTTCAAGATTGCGCAATATATCCCCTTTAAGATCAGACACTTTTTTTTGCACAATAAAATGCTGATTTTGCATGACAAACATTTCCTTGAGTGTGTGTGTGGGACTTTTTCTAAGATTGGTATTTGGGAATTATTATTTCTCCTACCTACGGCACCTCAATTATATATTTTGGAGTGCACAATCCTTTTTTTCTTATATTTCTCATCTGTCCACAGGATACGTCAGAACTGTCTGATTATAGGAGCCCCACCACTGAGATCTCCACTGATTGCTTAAAAAAAGTTCCTAAGCCTCTGTTCCTCCTCATTGTGTTTGAACTGAGTTTGAATGGAGTGGAAAACTGCTTTACAGAACCACGCGTTCCAGAGATATTGCAGAATCCTTCCTTGCAGCATGGCCAGAACCTCCCATTTCTCTCCTTCCCCTTAGTGTCCACGCTCCCAGGGAATCTGTCCCACCCTCACTGTGGTTCTTCACATCCGGCTCTCCTCTTCTGTTTCTAAATATAGGACCACATGATCACAGTAGTTTAACTCTGAAACCCTGACAGCTCATAAACACTCCTAAGCTAAATTCTTATCAGAATGATAAGAATTTACCTGTATTGAGTGTTCATGAGCTGTTTGTAAAGTACAGATTATGGCTACAGCCTTCAGAGCAGCTTGCTGATGGATTCACTGTGAAGAGGAAAGTAACAATCTGAAAGTGAAAGCTGTAAATGGGAAACTATTGAAAAGTTCTAGTAAAAACAATTGAAAAAACTATTTTAGCTCAAAATGAATAGAATGTAATGATAAAAAAAAATTGCCAAAGGTGTCCAAACAGCATCATGCTGCCCATGTATGAGTTGATATATGGTATATCCTTGCTATGTAGTATATTTGGTCTCCATTTGTAGTAATTTTCACATAGGCTGTGGTGAACAGTTGGGACATTCAGGTTGGTGGGAAACTGGATACAGCAGGTCCTGTCTGCAGATGTCCTGAAAAGGGCCCCTTCGCCCTCTGTGGTCTGCCACTGGGGAAGCCCTGTTATGCCCTAAACAATGCTGTACTAACACGTTTCACCTCCTGCATATGAGGTTCATCAGAGGACCAGTACACACACTGAATATGTGCCCTTCTCATCTAATACATGATATCCCAATATCACTGGTTGCTATGGGAACTGCTCCACTTTTCTTTTGCACTAGTTTTGGTTAATCTCCCTTACTGTATTATATTAAAGAGGACCTTTCACCGGTCCTGATTAGAGATGAGCGAACGTGCTCGAAACGAACACTGTACCGCTCGGCTCCCCTGCGCTCGCTTCCATCCTCCTGAGGAGGACAGAAGCGGCTTCCTGCGCCCATGCGAGCGCAGGGGAGCCGAGCGGTACAGTGCTCGTTTCGAGCACGTTCGCTCATCTCTAGTCCTGATATTACAATAATATTAATACCTGGCAGGGTAGGGCATACTGATGATATATGATATCGCTCATTTTTTTTTTCTATGGGCTGCTCTGTTACCACCCTGTGCCTCCTGTTCTGGTTTCCCACCCTGTACACTAATCCATACCATCGGTACAGCGAGGAGATGGCCATGTTTCTCAGGGGGCGTCTCCTTCTCCCTGGCTGTGAGCTATTCAATCACAGTGGAGAGCATCACAGCCAGGGAGAAGGAGACACCCCTTAAGAAACACGGCCATTTCCTCCTCCCTGTACCGATGGTATAGATTTACATACAGGGCGGGAAACGAGAACGAGGGGCACAGTGGGAGAATGTCAGCCCACAGATATAAAAATAAGCGATATTACATCTCATCAGTATGCCCTACACTGCCAGGTATTTATATGGTAATATCAGGATCGGTGAAAGGTCCTCTTTAAGCATATTGCCAATTGACATATTGACACATTTATGTCTGTCAGTAAAAGTGGAGTACGTCTTCTATAAACTGTCACAGATAATTTATTGCTTATTTATCATATTTATCAAGTAGCTTAGACACATTTATAAAACACCACTGGCCCATGAGACGCTTATATTTTCAAAGGCATGTGTTGGGAACATGACATATTTATTAATGTCTAATTGTGCTTTAGTGTAGATTTTCACAGTGCATTGGTGCCACACCATTAGCACTCCGCAGCAAAACTGCATGTAAGTAAAGGTGGTTAATTGTGCTGTTACACCAAAATTACATTTTTGGCTATAGTCACCATATAAGTTGTGATATTTACTGGTGGCTTTGTAGAAATCACATAAAAGCCGCAGTAGCAATCGCATGCATTCACAAACAGTTGTGCTGCAGATCATTTCTCATGAGCCATGGGACAGTTTAATAAATACACTTCTCACACGTCACTCAAATTAATGACAGTGTTTACACTGTGCCACAACTTGTCCCCTTGACGTTATTGATAAATCTGTCCCACTGTGTCCACTTCATAGTCACCTTGATGGCTGATTCTGTGTGATCCCCCTTCTAAGTATTTTCATGGCTTCTTTTTTAGATTGTATTGAGTTGTTAATAAAAAAAAAACAAAAAAAAAAAAAAAACGTGCAAACTAGACAAAGCCAGGCAGTGGAAGAAGAGATAAGATGCCTATAATACAAATCTTTATGGGTCATGGATTACCGCAAAGTCATGTAAAATACCATCCTTTTACACTGAATCAGGCCAATTGTCGGGGATGAGTATTTGTAGAAACACTTGTTCCCAAGTGATCGTCGGCGATCACCCAATGAACTACTAAAAGGCTTGTTTATCGGATGATAGTGTCCTTCAGCTGGCACCTAATATCATTATTATATCTGTGCAGCAGATATGGCTGTCTACAGGCATAGGATTCATCCAGTTCCCTCCAGTTCTCCAGATCCGGTTGTTAAAATTACCTCTGGATCAGAGAACCAAGTTACCGGCTGAGGCCCGATCCAGTGCTCTGGCGGCGGCAGGGCAGCTGGAGATGTTTGCTTCCATTGCTTCACACGCCGCTGATAGTTTAGCTCCTTAGTTGGGTGGTATGTGTGTGTAGTATACATATGGTGTATTTATGTATGTGTACCATGCATATGGTGTATTGATGTGTGTTGCATGTATATGGTTTATGTACAGTACAGACCAAAAGTTTGGACACACCTTCTCATTCAAAGAGTTTTCTGTATTTTCATGACTATGAAAATTGTAGATTCACACTGAAGGCATCAAAACTATGAATTAACACATGTGGAATTATATACTTAACAAAAAGTGTAAAAAAACTGAAAATATGTCTTATATTCTCGGTTCTTCAAAGTAGCCACCTTTTGCTTTGATTACTGCTTTGCACACTCTTGGCATTCTCTTGATGAGCTTCAAGAGGTAGTCACCTGAAATGGTATTCCAACAGTCTTGAAGGTGTTCCCAGAGATGCTTAGCACTTCTTGGACCTTTTGCCTTCACTCTGCGGTCCAGCTCACCCCAAACTATCTCGATTGGGTTCAGATTTGGTGACTGTGGAGGCCAGGTCATCTGGCGTAGCACCCCATCACTCTCCTTCTTGGTCAAATAACCCTTACACAGCCTGGAGGTGTGTTTGGGGTCATTGTCCTGTTGATATTAAATAAATGATGGTCCAACTAAACGCAAACCGGATGGAATAGCATGCCGCTGCAAGATGCTGTGGTAGCCATGCTGGTTCAGTATGCCTTCAATTTTGAATAAATCCCAAACAGTGTCACCAGCAAAGCACAACCACACCATCACACCTCCTCCTCCATGCTTCATGGTGGGAACCAGGCATGTAGAGTCCATCCGTTCACCTTTTCTGCGTTGCACAAAGACACGGTTGTTGGAACCAAAGATCTCAAATTTGGACTCATCAGACCAAAGCACAGATTTCCACTGGTCTAATGTCCATTCCTTGGGTTCTTTAGCCCAAACAAGTCTCTTCTGCTTGTTGCCTGTCCTTAGCAGTGGTTTCCTAGCAGCTATTTTACCATGAAGGCCTGCTGAACACAGTCTCCTCTTAACAGTTGTTGTAGAGATGTGTCTGCTGCTAGAACTCTGTGTGGCATTGACCTGGTCTCTAATCTGAGCTGCTGTTAACCTGCCATTTCTGAGGCTGGTGACTCGGATGAACTTATCCTCCGCAGCAGAGGTGACTCTTGGTTTTCCTTTCCTGGGGCGGTCCTCATGTGAGCCAGTTTCTTTGTAGCGCTTGATGGTTTTTGCGACTGCACTTGGGGACACTTTCAAAGTTTTCCCAATTTTTCGGACTGACTGACCTTAATTTCTTAAAGTAATGATGGCCACTCGTTTTTCTTTACTTAGCTGCTTTTTTCTTGCCATAATACAAATTCTAACAGTCTATTCAGTAGGACTATCAGCTGTGTATCCACCTGACGTCTGCCCAACACAACTCATGGTCCCAACCCCATTTATAAGGCAAGAAATCCCACTTATTAAACCTGACAGGGCACACCTGTGAAGTGAAAACCATTTCAGGTGACTACCTCTTGAAGCTCATCAAGAGAATGCCAAGAGTGTGCAAAGAAGTAATCAAAGCAAAAGGTGGCTACTTTGAAGAACCTAGAATATAAGACACATTTTCAGTTTTTTCACACTTTTTTAAGTATATAATTCCACATGTGCTAATTCATAGTTTTGATGCCTTCAGTGTGAATCTACAATTTTCATAGTCCTAAAAATACAGAAAACTCTTTGAATGAGAAGGTGTGTCCAAACTTTTGGTCTGTACTGTATATGTAAATATGTGATGTGGCGCTGGTTGTCCACCATTGAGTAGAGAACCTGTTTAAAAAATTGAATCCCACCCCTGGCTGTGTAAACAATAATTCTCTATGGGGACAAGCAATCACTGTACTCATCGCTTGTCCCCATACAGTAAAGGTGATTGCTGCATGTAAATGAAGCCCTCATCTCTATTTATGATCAGGCAATTATCGGGAATATTTGGTTCATTCCCAAATATTGTTGGTTAAACATCGGTCCATGTGTAAAAGGAACTTAAGGATGCCTTTACACGTGGTGGAAAAATCTGCTGGAAAATACACAGGTGCGGATCTTTACAAAGGTTTTGGTGAGGATTTTGTTGCGGATTTTTACGTGCAGATTTTCTTACAGATTTCTGTGCAGATTTTCTTACATTTTTTCTGTGCAGATTACATTTTCCATTGAAATTAATGGTGACGTTCTGCTGTACAAAACCTACAACACATCATTATATACTCTGTAAGGCAGGGGTGGGCTTTTTTCAACCCCATAGGATAACGTGGGGCAAGTTTTTATGTAGTGGATTTTCTGGCAGATTGTTTCACCACGTGGGAATGCACCCTAAGGGCTGTCTCCGTGTGTGAGCGTGATCCTCCATTCTGGACTTGCAGGAGAGCACAGCATTATCATGATTTATAATGCTGTGTGCTTCTGCATAACCTTACTTCTACAGAATCATAGTGACATTAAGCTGTCTGTATGATCTTGTATCAGTAAGGTCAAGCAGAGACACATAGCATTATAAATCATGATAATGCTGTGCGCTCCTGCAAACAAGGAGCATGATTCCCGCAGTGGACTCGCTCATGTGAAATAACCCTAAAGGTCCGTTTACATTGACCAATAATCAGGCTAATTATTGGGCATTTGTATAAAGGCTCATTCCCAATATTTAGACTATGTAACAGGTACCGGCGATCACCCGATGAACGAGCAGACACTGGTTCATCAGGTGATCATGTTGTTCTGCTGGCACAGAAAATATTTCCTGTGCAGCAGATTGTGCTGTCTAAACAAAACTCTGCTGCGCAGGAACAATGATTTCCTATGGGGACATGCGATCACTGTAGCAATCCCTTGTCCTCATACAGCGGAGGTGTTTGCTGCATGTAAATTGGCCTGATTATTGGTCCATGTGAAAAGACCTTAAGTCTATGGAATGTCATTAAGAAAGTAGGTGCACCTGAGCGTCTCCTTGTTAAAGGGATTCTCCGCTTTGGACAATTCCTGCTTATTAGAATGATTATGTGAGAATAAGCTGATAACAATGTGTCTCCCTGTTGGGTCCCAAAGCTCCCCTAATGATCAGCTGTTATTTGTCAGGAAACTGGGCAGTAAATGTGTAATTTACCTGACTAGCCACCACAGACAATTAAAGGAGCTGTCCAGAGGCTATATTTTTTCATATGACTTGCAGGAGGTTATATATAAAAAAAAGTGCTATAAAATTGGGTCAGTGGCTCATCCAAGTGCTTATTTTGAAATTTGGTGCTCACTTCCTAGGTACATCCAACCTTGAGATAAATAGCAAAAAGAACTTTGATTGGAAGGGCACTCAAGTGCCCTTCCAATCAAAGTTCTTTTTGCTATATATAAAAAAAGAAACCATACCCCCCTTCCCAATCTCAAGCTGTTACTGATGCTGCTCTAGTCCCCACTTCTGTCCACTTTGTAGTCCCAGGTCAGCTGGAAATGTGTACATATAAAAAAGGAGTATTCCCATGTGGGAACAGAGACACTGCCATTGGACACATGTAGACTAACCCACCTGCATTCAGTCTGCTAATTATGACACTATATATACAGTAGACTGTATTAAAGCCATTATGGAAGCGCTCATTAGTACAGGAGAACTGGGGAGTGGTGAATGGAGCGCTCCCGGGGCTCTGTAGTCACTGATTCCTGGTCTTCTCCTGCAGTGCTCTGCATGCTGTTCTATGACCTGCACACAGCTTGAGGACGTCAGCGTGTTCTGTGAAATCACGCTGTGTGACATCAGGTGACAGCACAGCGCGGCAGGAAGACCAGGAAGAGCGCTGGATCTCGGTAGCACCAGTGTCCGGAGAAGGAGAGGTAACATAGTTTATAAGGCCGAAAAAAGACATCTGTCCATCCAGTTCGGCCTGTTTTCCTATAAGTTGATCCAGAGGAAGGCAAAAAACCCCTGTGAGGTAGAAGCCAGTTTTCCCCACTTTAGGGAAAAAAATTCCTTCCTGACTCCAATCAGGCAATCAGAATTACTCCCTGGATCAATGACCCCTCTCTAGTAACTATAACCTGTAATATTATTACCCTCCAAAAATACATCCAGGTCTCTCTTGAACTCTTTTAGTGAACTTACCATCACCACCTCCTCAGGCAGAGAGTTCTATAGTCTTACTGCTCTTACAGTAAAGAATCCTCTTCTATGTTTGTGTACAAACCTTCTTTCCTCCATACGCAGAGGATGGCCCCTCGTCACAGTCCTGGGGATAAATAGATCATGGGAGCGATCTCTGTACTGACCTCTGATATATTTATACATAGTTATTAGATCTGCCCTCAGTCGTCTTTTTTCTAAAGTGAATAAGCCTAATTTTGATAATCTTTCTGGGTACTGTAGTCCACCCATTCCAGTTATTACTTTAGTTGCCCTCCTCTGAACCCTCTCCAGCTCTGCTATGTCTGCCTTGTTCACAGGAGCCCAGAACTGTACACAGTACTCCATGTGTGGTCTGACTAGTGATTTGTAAAGTGGCAGGACTATGTTTTCATCACGGGCATCTATGCCTCTTTTGATGTAACTCATTATCTTATTGGCCTTGGCAGCAGCTGTCTGACACTGGTTTCTGCAGCTTAGTTTGCTGTTCACTAAAATTACTAGGTCCTTTTCCATGTCAGAGTTACCCAATATTTTACCATTTAGTATGTACTGGTGACTTGCATTATTCCTTCCCATATGCTTAACTTTACATTTGTCAGTGTTAAACCTCATCTGCCACTTCTCTGCCCAATCCTCCAGTCTATCCAGATCCATCTGTAGCAGTGTACTGTCCTCTTCTGTGTTAATTACTTTACACAGTTTAGTGTCATCTGCAAAAATTGATATTTTACTGTGCAAGCCTTCTACAAGATCATTAATAAATATATTGAAGAGAATAGGGCCCAATACTGACCCCTGTGGTACCCCACTAGTTACAGTGACCCAATCTGAGTATGTACCATTAATAACCACCCTCTGTTTTCTATCACTGAGCCAGTTACTTACCCACATACAGACATTTTCTCCCAGGCCAAGCATTCTCATTTTATATACTAACCTTTTATGTGGTACCGTTTCATGCTTTGGAGAAGTCCAGATATACGACATCCATTGATTCGCTGCGGTCCAGTCTAGAACTTACCTCCTCATAGAAACTGATTAAATTGGTTTGACATGACCGATCCCTCATGAAGCCATGCTGATATGGAGTAATTTGCTTATTTTCATTGAGGTACTCCAAGATAGCATCTCTTAGAAAACCCTCAAACAGTTTACCCACGACAGATGTTAAACTTACCGGCCTATAGTTCCCAGGCTCTGTTTTTGGACCCTTTTTGAATATTGGCACCACATTTGCTATGCGCCAATCCTGTGGTACACTCCCTGTCAGTATAGTAAGTTGATTTTTTTTTTTTTTTTGGCTGCTCTGCCACAATAGGGTCTTATTAACATAGGGGTCTGATCTGTGGTCTTATTAACATTGGAGGTCTGAACTGAGGTCTGACTAACATTGGGGGTCTGATTGGTGGTCTGATCTTGAAGAGTAATGAAAAATATTTTTTTCTTATTTTCTTCCTCTAAAACATAGGTGTGTCTTATGGGCAGGTGCTTCTTATAGGGCGGTGTATGCATCTAATATATAAAGCTGAGTGTATGTGTGTATGTCCGCTAAAGGAATCCGCATCATTGCAGCTACGATCACGAAATTTGCACACAGGTACATCAGGTGTCCGGGGAGTTTTTAGAATGGGTCTCCGCTCTCCAGGATGTACCGTTCCTGAGATATTCCCAAAAAATGCATTAGCCAATAGTAGCCTGGTCACATGACCCTTATCAGCCAATAGAAGCTCACAGGCAGTTAGTCTCCACACACCAGATTTCTATAATAACACAGCCAGTTCACTGCTGTAGGTCTGCTTTAAAGGGGCAGAGCGCTGTGGATGACACTGTTAAAGGAGTATTCCGGTTATCATAACTGTAACTTATGTTTTAGACTAACTCATCATCAATCATTACCTCATATAATGTAAATGTCACATATTTACCGTTCAGTAGTAATAAAGATGTTTTCTTCCACTGTTACCCACTTTCCTCCTAAATTACTATGGCATCGACCTGTAATTCAGCCACCTTCAAAAGAAGGACTTAAAAGCCCCACCCCCAGATCCCACTAAGTCACGCCCCCCACCTCAGTCAGGCCACGTCCCTTCTATGCCGCATCTGACCGGGATTGCAAAAATGAAGGTAAAAATCACCTTCTGTCAGCTGCAGGGGTGGGAGGGAGGTTGACTTTCTCACTGCAGCTCATGCTCAGACTACACAGTGCTACTGTCTGAGAGTGAGCTGTTCAAAAGGACATCTCTGTGTCCATCCAGGCCCTGCGCATGACAGAGGACAGAGTGTCTGAAAGCCAGACTGTCCAGCCTCCCCCCAATGTGAAGCCGTGCCACCGGTCCACATGAAGCCACACCCTTAAACATGAGGCCACGCCCCCTGTGTCCATCCAGGCCCTGTGCATGACAGAGGACAGGGAGTCTGAAAGCCAGACTGTCCAGCCTCCCCCAATGTAAAGCCGTGCCACCGGTCCCCATGAAACAACACCCCTAAACACGAGGCCACGTCCCCTGGTTCCATGAAGACAGGGAGGAGAAGCTGTTTGAGCGTGAGCTACTGAAAGGGTGGACATCCCTGCCTAAAACCAGACCTCTGACCACCCTAGGAGAAGGCTGATGTTAGGGTGGCCAGATGTTCGGCTTTAGGCTGGACAGTCCAGTTTTCTGGCTCCCTGTTCTCCATCCAGCGCAATGCCTGGACGGACGCAGGGATGTCCACACTTTTAGTAGCTCCCGCTCAGACAGCTTCTCCTCCGTGTCTTCATGGAACCAGGGGGCATGGCCACATATTTAGTGGTGTGGCTTCATGGGGACCGGGGGCGCTGCTTCACGTTTGGGGGAATGGCTGGTGAGGTCCGGCTTGAAGACAGTGTGCGGAGTGAAGACAGTGGCCACCCTACCTGCTGTGGAGGTCACAGTTAAAGGGGCGGGCACTGTGGATGTTCCTGTTATGGGGCAGGCTGCTGTGCACTGTAGAGGTCACTCTCGATATCTTTTAATGACACACACACAAACATTAAATGAAATAGTTTAAATATACCCGGGTGAAGCCAGGTCCTTCAGCTAGTGTGTGTGTGTGTGTATGTGTGTATATATATATATATATATATATATATATATACACGTGGCGCAGGACACATTATGCAAACCCAGGACTCTTTAACTGCTGCTACCATTATACTGGTCTACTTACTTACTCATACAATCGATGTCACATTTATAACTATTGCAGGCTTGGACATTATATTGAATTTCTGTATGGGACATTGCACATGCCATTTGAAGATTAATGTCATATACAGCGTATAACTGGTGCATGCTATACCCATTATTGGGGTTTGGACCATTACGTAGGTTCTATTCTATTTGACCCGTTATTTTTAGTTCTAGGTCTAATACTAGGCTACATTATGGAGGTTGTATGTTCTCCCCGTGTTTGCGTGGGTTTCCTCTGGGTACTCCGGTTTCCTCCCATGCTCCAAAGACATACTGATAAGGACCTTAGATTGTGAGCTCCACTGGGGACGGCGAGTAATGATAATGTCTGTAAAGCACTGCAGAATATTAGAGTAAAGTAAATAATATTGTACCTCACCGTGGTTTTTTTCTGTATTCAGCATTTTAATTTTAGGCTTTTTTTTATACAATATATATTTTCATACATTACATGTGTGACTTTTTTCATATGAGGCTACTTTAGTTCTTTTGTATACGCAAATAGGGCTTTCTGCATTATGAATAAAGGTAAGCCCTTTGAAGGCATTTTTACATATTATTTAGAGTACATCTCTTTTAAGATTATGGTTGTGGAATAGAATGCAATTCCGTAATGGGGCTGTCTAGATCAGAATATTCATCCCTAATTCAGGACCTTATATATTAGCTAGTCCAGAGAGTGGCTACAAGAAGTGTCTTTTGCTCTGGGGGACCCAGACATCAGTGTGTTATATGGATGACTCATTGATCTCATTTGTGTAATGCTTGATTTACTCTGCAGTGATTTTACAGGGCAATGCAACACTTGCTACACTTAACTACCAGGGATTACTGATCATTGCGGGTCTTAGAGGCTGGAAATCCTGCCATCAGTTTACCGACAAGGGATCCTTCCTAACAAAATGAGATTATCCATAGATATCATCATAGTATGATATGTGATTGTAGGAAGAAAGCAATTTGAAAATATTCATTAGAAAAAAAAAACCTAATCTATTTTGTACTTAATATATTTATTACAGTGATTGTTTTTATGTCACTAGCACAGATTATCTGCATCCATAAAAGCTCTGAGAGTCAGGAGTTTGATCAGAAATAAAATATTACGGCTTTTACTTCTAAATGCTACTGAACTTTTAATGAGCATTTCAGCATTAAAGCACTATTATGACAAATGGATGGGTATGTTTCTGTGAAATAATTGTCCTTCCAATCTGACAAATACTCTGTGTGCACTGAGTTTTAGGAAGCTGAAGATGAGGTAATGGGAGTTTTTGGCATCAGTGTTATTTTTATTACAGAGGGAGGTGGTATCATCAAGATTTACATGCAGCAACAGTTCTCTTGAGGATGTCATCATTGTTAATATGACTTTACGAGGACATTCTTTACAGTCGTGCTCAGAGTAATAATGTGGGTCACTTTTTTTTTTTTCTTTTTTTATCCTAATGCTATTTGCATGCAGATAAACTTCTACCTACACTACAACTCCATCAGACAATGATGGTCATAGGATTGCCTGGTTTGGTTAGAGAGCTCTGATTACAGATAGAGATGATCTGCATGCCATGGCATCCTCTATTAGCTGGAGCTGAGAGTCATGTCAAATACAGTGCTTTGCTCTTGAGGAGGACAAAGCAGATCCTATAGTGACATATTCTGATCATGTAGGCAAGCAAAACACCCTGCAATAGGCTATAATAAGGTCCAGATAACACTGTCAGACCATGAACACTAATTACCAACACCCAGTCACTGAATAATACTGGTACTGAATAAAAACGACTGCACAGTGACCATATAGTGGCAGATACCGGTTCTACACAAGCCCTCTTCATGCCTTATACAGTACATCCAGGTTGTTCTCTTTTTCTTTTGTTCTCCATGGGGCCCAGACTGCCATGTAGACTTCTTCGAGCCACTACTTAAACACAGACATCTTTGGCTCCTCTCTTTTCCAGCACCATCCCCCAACTTTTCCCTAGCCACAAACATGGCTTCTGTAGTGCCCCAGATAGTAATAATGCCACCCATTGGTGACCTACACAGTAATTGTACATCCTCTTGTACTACACAGTAATAGTGCAAACTTTTGTCTCCACACTGTAATAGTGACACTCCACAGTATTAATCCCCCTTTCATGCTCCCTATATGGCAATACTTCCCTTTATACACATATAAAATATTAATGTTCTACTTTGTTCCACCATAAAATAACAATTCCCCCCCCCCCTGCAACAGTGTCGAAGCAGAGAGTTAATGGCTGGTCCATAATTTTCAAATGGACCCACCTCCTGAGGATGCAATACAATAGAAATTGGTGCTTCCTTAGGTTTCTGGTTGGCTGCCTTCCATCTTGGACTGGCCATGATCATACCCCCTGTCCTTGATTAAGACCTTAAAATATAATAAGTTTTTGTTAAAATATTGCATTGTTTGGCTTCTACAGAGGCTTCAAAGTACTTGGCAAGCTGCAGAATGTTGTTCTCAGTGAAATCCGTTAGACTTGTTGTCTGATGGCTCAATCTCCAGGCCCTCACTCTTCTCCTGAATGATATGCTAAACTGATTTGTGACCACATCTGTATTATGGTAGTATCAGAAGTTCAGGAAAAAATAGACTTAACACAACTTAGGTGCATGAAGAGTTTACTAAAGTATGAAAAAAGATATACATTATCTCACAAAAGTGAGTACATTTGTGTAAATATTATATTAGAACAACGCTGAAGATATGACACTTTGATACAGTGTAAAGTAGTCAGTGTACAGCTTGTATAACAATGTAAACTATTATTTTCCAGCACTGCCTTAACTCTCTTGGGCATGGAGTTCACTAGAGCTTCACAGGTTGCCACTGGAATCACAGAGCTGGTGGATGTTAGAGACCTTGCTCTCCTCTACCTTCTGTTTGAAGATGCCCCACAGATGCTCACTAGGGTTTAGGTCTGGAGACATGCTTGTCCAGTCCAGCGCCTTTACCCTCGGTTTCTTTAGCAAGGCATCCTGGATGTGTGTTTGGGGTCGTTATCATGTTGGAATACTGCTCTGCAACCCAGTTTCATGCTCTGCTTCAGTATGTCACACTCACAATAGTTAGTTATAGTTCCCTTAATGAACTGAAGCTCCCAACAGATGGCAGCACTCATGCAGCCCCAAACCATGACATTCCCACCACCATACTTGACTGTAGGCAAGACACACTTTTCTTTGTACTTCTCACCTGGCTGCCGCCACACATGCTTGACACCATCTGAACCAAATAAGTTTATCTTTGTCTCATCAGACCACAGGACATAGCTCCAGTAATTCATGTTCTTAGTCTACTTGTCTTCAGCAAACTGTTTGCGGGCTTTCTTGTGCAACATCTTTAGAGGAGGCTTCCTTCTGGGATGACAGCCATGCAGACCAATTTGATGCAGTGTGCGGCACTGACAGGCTGACATTCCCCCCACCCCTTTAACCTCTGCAACAATGCTGGCAGCACTCAGAAGTCTATTTTGAAAAGACAATCTCTGCATACGACGCTGAGCATGTGCACTCAACTTCTTTGCTTGACTATGGGGAGGCCTGTTCTGAGTAGAACCCACTGGCGTAGCTATAGGGGTCGCAGAGGTCACAGCTACGACCGGGCCCCTAAGCTAGGGGGGCCCAGAGGGCCCACCTTGCCATAAATGCTCTACTGATTACCTATTTTTTGTTTTATAAGATGCAGTGCATCTTATAAAGAGAACACTAGTGAGCGCTCCATAATGGAAGCGCTCACTAGCCTGCAGGAGGAGGGGGAGAAAAGCGCTGCCAGCGCTGTACTCACCCCTTCTCTTTGATCTCCTCCAGGCTGCGCCTTCATGTGCAGTTCATTCTCCTGCACTAGATGCCTCTCCTCCAGAGCCAGCAGCAAGCTCCTCCCCCCAGCAATCCAGCAGTGAGCTGAGGACTGGAGAGTGGGCGGGGCTACAAGCTGTACATAGCAAAACATGTAGGACCTTTGGTGATACCACAGTCACCTGATCAACGTCCTTCAGACAAGCAGGGCACAGGAGGAGGACTGAACTTGGTTTTGAAGAGGGTAAATGTCATCTCTATTTGTGATGTGTGTGTTGGGGTCATCTCTGTGTGTGATGTGTGTATAGGGTGTTATCTATATAGTGTGGTGTGTATAGGGTGCCTGTGTATAGTGCGGTGTGTGAATATAGGGTGTCATCTATATAGTGCAGTGTGTGTATATAGGGTGTCATCTATATAGTGTGGTGTGTATAGAGTGCTTCTCTATAGTGTGGTGTGTGTGTATAGGGTGTCCTCTGTATAGTGCGGTGTGTGTATAGGGTGTCCTCTGTATAGTGCTGTGTGTATAGGGTGTCATCTATATAGTGCGGTGTGTGTGTATAGGGTGTCATCCATATAGTGCAGTGTGTGTGTATAGGGTGTCCTCTGTATAGTGCAGTGTGTGTGTGTATAGGGTGTCCTCTCTGTATAGTGGAGTGTGTGTGTGTGTATAGGGTGTCCTCTGTATAGTGGTGTGTGTGTATAGGGTGTCCTCTGTATAGTGCTGTGTGTGTATAGGGTGTCCTCTGTATAGTGGTGTGTGTGTGTGTGTGTGTGTGTATAGAGTGTCCTCTTTTTATTGTGGTGTGTGTGTGTATAGGTTGTCTTCTGTATAGTGGAGTGTTTGTGTGTATAGGGTGTCCTCTGTATAGTGGAATGTGTGCGTATAGGGTGTCCTCTGTATAGTGGAGTGTGTGTGTATAGGGTATCCTCTGTATAGTGTGGTGTGTGTATAGGGTGTCCTCTGTATAGTGGAGTGTGTGTGTATATAGGGTGTCCTCTGTATAGTACGGTGTGTGTGTGTGTGTGTGTATAGTGTGTCCTCTGCATAGTGGCATGTGTGTTTGTATAGGGTGTCCTGTGTATAGTGGAGTGAGTGTGTATATAGGGTGTCCTCTCTCTAGTGCAGTGGGCGGGGCTACAAGCTGTACATAGCAAAACATGTAGGACCTTTGGTGATACCACAGTCACCTGATCAACGTCCTTCAGACAAGCAGGGAACAGGAGGAGGACTGAACTTGGTTTTGAAGAGGGTAAATGTCATCTCTATTTGTGATGTGTGTGTTGGGGTCATCTCTATGTGTGTGATGTGTGTATAGGGGTCATCTCTATGTGTGTGATGTGTGTATAGGGTGTCATCTATATAGTGTGGTGTGTATAGGGTGCCTGTGTATAGTGCGGTGTGTGTATATAGGGTGTCATCTATATAGTGTAGTGTGTATAGAGTGCTTCTCTATAGTGCGGTGTGTGTGTGTATAGGGTGTCCTCTGTATAGTGCGGTGTGTGTATAGGGTGTCCTCTGTATAGTGCTGTGTGTATAGGGTGTCATCTATATAGTGCGGTGTGTGTGTATAGGGTGTCATCCATATAGTGCGGTGTGTGTGTATAGGGTGTCATCCATATAGTGCAGTGTGTGTGTATAGGGTGTCATCCATATAGTGCAGTGTGTGTGTATAGGGTGTCATCCATATAGTGCAGTGTGTGTGTATAGGGTGTCATCCATATAGTGCAGTGTGTGTGTATAGGGTGTCATCCATATAGTGCAGTGTGTGTGTATAGGGTGTCCTCTGTATAGTGCAGTGTGTGTGTATAGGGTGTCCTCTCTGTATAGTGGAGTGTGTGTGTGTGTATAGGGTGTCCTCTGTATAGTGCGGTGTGTGTGTGTATATAGGTTGTCCTCTGTATAGTGCTGTGTGTGTATAGGGTGTCCCCTGTATAGTGGTGTGTGTGTGTGTGTATAGAGTGTCCTCTTTTTATTGTGGTGTGTGTATAGGTTGTCTTCTGTATAGTGGAGTGTTTGTGTGTATAGGGTGTCCTCTGTATAGTGGAGTGTTTGTGTGTATAGGGTGTCCTCTGTATAGTGGAGTGTTTGTGTGTATAGGGTGTCCTCTGTATAGTGGAATGTGTGTGTATAGGGTGTCCTCTGTATAGTGGAGTGTGTGTGTGTATAGGGTATCCTCGGTATAGTGTGGTGTGTGTGTATAGGGTGTCCTCTGTATAGTGGAGTGTGTGTGTATATAGGGTGTCCTCTGTATAGTACGGTGTGTGTGTGTGTGTGTGTAGGGTATCCTCTGTATAGGGTGTCCTCTGCATAGTGGCATGTGTGTTTGTATAGGGTGTCCTGTGTATAGTGGAGTGAGTGTGTATATAGGGTGTCCTCTCTCTAGTGCAGTGTGTGTATACAGGGTGTCCTCTATATAGTGCGGTATGTGTATAGGGTGTCCTCTATATAGTGCGGTGTGTGTGTAGGGTGTTATCTATGTATTCTGGTGTGTGTGTGTATAGGGTGTCCTCTGTATAGTGCAGTGTATGTGTACAGGGTGCCTCTCTATAGTGCGGTGTGTGTGTATAGGGTGTCCTCTGTATAGTGCGGTGTGTGTATAGGGTGTCCTCTGTATAGTGCGGTGTGTGTATAGGGTGTCCTCTGTATAGTGCTGTGTGTATAGGGTGTCATCTATATAGTGCGGTGTGTGTGTATAGGGTGTCATCCATATAGTGCAGTGTGTGCGTATAGGGTGTCATCCATATAGTGCAGTGTGTGTGTATAGGGTGTCCTCTGTATAGTGCGGTGTGTGTGTTGTATAGGTTGTCCTCTGTATAGTGCTGTGTGTATAGGGTGTCCCCTGTATAGTGGTGTGTGTGTGTGTGTGTGTGTGTATAGAGTGTCCTCTTTTTATTGTGGTGTGTGTATAGGTTGTCTTCTGTATAGTGGAGTGTTTGTGTGTATAGGGTGTCCTCTGTATAGTGGAGTGTTTGTGTGTATAGGGTGTCCTCTGTATAGTGGAATGTGTGTGTATAGGGTGTCCTCTGTATAGTGGAGTGTGTGTGTGTGTGTATAGGGTATAGTGTGGTGTGTGTGTATAGGGTGTCCTCTGTATAGTGGAGTGTGTGTGTATATAGGGTGTCCTCTGTATCGTGCGCTGTGTGTGTATAGGGTGTCCTCTGCATAGTGGAGTGTGTGTGTGTATAGGGTGTCCTCTGTATAGTACGGTGTGTGTATAGGGTGTCCTGTGTATAGTGGAGTGAGTGTGTATATAGGGTGTCCTCTCTCTAGTGCAGTGTTTGTATACAGGGTGTCATCTGTATAGTGCGGTGTGTGTATAGGGTGTCCTCTATATAGTGCGGTGTGTGCATAGGGTGTCATCTATGTATTCCGGTGTGTGTATAGGGTGTCCTCTGTAGTGTGTGGTGTGTGTGTGTGTATAGGGTGTCATCTGTATAGTGTGGTGTTTATGTATAGGGTGTCCTCTGTATAGTGCGGTGTATGTGTATAGGGTGTCTCTCTATAGTGCGGTGTGTGTATAGGGTGTCCTGTATAGTGGAGTGTGTGTACAGGGTATCCTCTGTATAGTGTGGTGTGTGTATAGGGTGTCCTCTGTATAGTGGAGTGTGTGTGTGTATATAGGGTATCCTCTGTATAGTGCGGTGTATGTGTATAGGGTGTCCTCTGTATAGTGCGGTGTGTGTGTATAGGGTGTCCGCTGCATAGTGGCATTTGTCTTTGTATAGGGAGTTCTGTGTATAGTGGAGTGAGTGTGTATATAGGGTGTCCTCTCTCTAGTGCAGTGTGTGTATACAGGGTGTCCTCTGTATAGTGCGGTGTGTGTGTGTGTGTGTGTGTGTGTGTATAGGGTGTCCTCTGTATAGTGCGGAGTGTATATATAGGGTGTCATCTATGTAGTGTGGTGTGTGTATATAGTGTTCTCTATATAAAGAGGGGGCTAAGGGGAACATGATTACTAGTATGGGCACAATGTGGGCATTTTTCCTAATTGGAGGCACTGTTAACACTTTGCACTCTGGGAGATAATTGTTTCTATTGGGACTTTGGGAAGCACTATTACTGGGGGGGGGGGGGGGGCGGCACCCTTGCAAATAAATTTTTGGGGGACATTATGTTTCCACTATTAGTATCAGGGACACTATTTGCCAGATGCGGGAAAGAGGAGATGTCACTGGATGTTATAGGTATGTAGCACTGTGTTACCCTGTATGTTCTGGAGCTCTATATGTAATGTTTTCCAACTATGTATTTAAAGGGGTTATATGACCCCTATAATGACCCCCTAAATGCCTGTGCCCCTCATATAGATTATACTTACTCCATTCCCCAGCACCTGCTGCAATAGCAGGCTGCGATGGGGACAAGCTTGCCTATCGACACCCACGATGCTAGGGGGGCTCCCCCCCCCCCTCAATGTCACTGGATGTTTTGATCCACGTGACGGGAAGATGCAGTGGTGGACAAGTGGGGATCAGGAGCGACATGGGTGCAGGGGAGCATGGTAAGAATAATCCATTTGAGGGGCCTGGACATTGGGGGTCATGTTTTAGAGTTGGATAACCCCTTTAACAGTAGGGTTTGAACGAGGGGTTAGGTTGAGAATTTGGAATGGGGGAGAGAATGCACCCCTGCCTCTGGCCACAAAGCACTGAGGGAACGGGGGCAAGCTGAACTCTTGCACCAGGGCCAATCAACAATTAGCTACGCCCCTGGTAGAACCTGTCTTGTTAAATCGCTGTATGCTCTCGGCGACCGTGCTGCAGCTCAGTTTCAGGGTGTTGGCAATCTTTTTATAGCCTACGCCATCTTAATGTAGCAACCTACATAAACCACCACGCCACGAATCAGATAATAATGCTTTATTGGGTAATACACCAGATATAAAATTACACATACAAAGTTAAAACAGCGGATGTCAGAAAGCGGAAAGAATACTCAGGTAAGCAAATCAGTCCCATAACATCACCCACCCACATATGTAATATCAATGTTAGCCCATATGCACAGTGCCTCAAACGGTATATACTACAGAAAGTGCCTAGTGCTGATTAGCAATGACAATCAACTACCGCAGTACACATTGGAGGGCAGCCAAGAAGTGGCTAACCAATCAAATTGGATCACAGATGTTAAGGGGTCAAACTAATACAAACCAAGTGGGTACTGACCAGAGTATGCGACACCCTCTCACCCCAGGGTGAGAGGGTGTCGCATACTCTGGTCAGTACCCACTTGGTTTGTATTAGTTTGACCCCTTAACATCTGTGATCCAATTTGATTGGTTAGCCACTTCTTGGCTGCCCTCCAATGTGTACTGCGGTAGTTGATTGTCATTGCTAATCAGCACTAGGCACTTTCTGTAGTATATACCGTTTGAGGCACTGTGCATATGGGCTAACATTGATATTACATATGTGGGTGGGTGATGTTATGGGACTGATTTGCTTACCTGAGTATTCTTTCCGCTTTCTGACATCCGCTGTTTTAACTTTGTATGTGTAATTTTATATCTGGTGTATTACCCAATAAAGCATTATTATCTGATTCGTGGCATGGTGGTTTATGTAGGTTGATATGTTTGGTTTGACCCCAGCCAATTAATATATTGCTCACTATATAGGTGTGTGCCATCTTAATGTAGAGCAACAATTCTTTGTCATGAGGTGCCATGTTGAATTTCCAGTGACCAGTATGAGAGAGTGTGAGAGCGATAACACCAAAGTCAAAATGGCTAATTGGGCACTTAGGGGTGTAATCAATTTTGTTGCCATTAATGGCTGTGTAATACACCAATTAACACTCCACAATCCTATAGCCAGAATGAGGCACAGTCTAACATTGTAAAACAGGGGTGCAGTCACCCCCTTTGGGTCAGTAAGCAATTGTATGTATACATGTTGAGAATGGTATTGTATTATATAATGTATTGTATTATATAATGCTTGCAACTCCTATATTATGGTAATTATTGTATACTTTTGTACTGATTGATGTTGCATATACAATACTTGAAGGCCATCTAGGCATTAGACATATGAACATTGCACTAAGCACCTTATGTGATCCAGGGGTTATGAGACATAGCTGAGGTGTTGCTCCATTTACCATATATATATATATATATATATATATATATATATATATATATATATATAGCTTTGTGTTGAATTATTTTGAGGGCACACCAAATTTACAGTTATACAAGCTGTACACTGAATATATATATATATATATATATATATATATATATATATATATATATATATGTTATACAGTACAGACCAAAAGTTTGGACACACCTTCTCATTCAAAGAGTTTTCTGTATTTTCATGACTATGAAAATTGTAGATTCACACTGAAGGCATCAAAACTATGAATTAACACATGTGGAATCATGTACTTAACAAAAAGTGCTAAACAACTGAAAATATGTCTAGGTTCTAGGTTCTTCAAAGTAGCCACCTTTTGCTTTGATTACTGCTTTGCACACTCTTGGCATTCTCTTGATGAGATTCAAGAGGTAGTCACCTGAAATGGTATTCCAACAGTCTTGAAGGAGTTCCCAGAGATGCTTAGCACTTGTTGGCTCTTTTGCCTTCACTCTGCGGTCCAACTCACCCCAAAGCATCTCGATTGGGTTCAGGTCTGGTGACTGTGGAGGCCAGATCATCTGGCGTAGCACCCCATCACTCTCCTTCTTGGTCAAATAGCCCTTACACAGCCTGGAGGTGTGTTTGGGGTCATTGTCCTGTTGATAATTAAATGATGGTCCAACTAAACGCAAACCGGATGGAATAGCATGCCGCTGCAAGATGCTGTGGTAGCCACGCTGGTTCAGTATGCCTATAAATCCCCAACAGTGTCACCAGCAAAGCACCCCCACACCATCACACCTCCTCCTCCATGCTTCACGGTGGGAACCAGGCATGTAGAGTCCATCCATTCACCTTTTCTGCGTCGCACAAAGACACGGTGGTTGGAACCAAAGATCTCAAATTTGGACTCATCAGACCAAAGCACAGATTTCCACTGGTCTAATGTCGATTCCTTGTGTTCTTTAGCCCAAACAAGTCTCTTCTGCTTGTTGCCTGTCTTTAGCAGTGGTTTCCTAGCAGCTATTTTACCATGAAGGCCTGCTGAACACAGTCTCCTCTTAACAGTTGTTGTAGAGATGTGTCTGCTGCTAGAACTCTGTGTGGAATTGACCTGGTCTCTAATCTGAGCTGCTGTTAACCTGCGATTTCTGAGGCTGGTGACTCGGATGAACTTATCCTCCTCAGAGGTGACTCTTGGTCTTCCTTTCCTGGGGCGGTCCTCATGTGAGCCAGTTTCTTTATAGCACTTGATGGTTTTTGCGACTGCACTTGGGGAAACTTTCAAAGTTTTCCCAATTTTTCGGACTGACTGACCTTCATTTCTTAAAGTAATGATGGTCAATCGTTTTTCTTTACTTAGCTGCTTTTTTCTTGCCATAATACAAATTCTAACAGTCTATTCAGTAGGACTATCAGCTGTGTATCCACCTGACTTCTTCCCAACACAACTCATGGTCCCATCCTCATTTATAAGGCAAGAAATCCCACTTATTAAACCTGACAGGGCACATCTGTGAAGTTAAAACCATTTCAGGTGACTACCTCTTGAAGCTCATCAAGAGAATGCCAAGAGTGTGCAAAGCAGTAATCAAAGAAAAAGTTGGCTACTTTGAAGAACCTAGAATATAAGACATATTTACAGTTATTTCACACTTTTTTGTTAAGTATATAATTCCACATGTTAATTCATAGTTTTGATGCCTTCAGTGTGAATCTACAATTTTCATAGTCATGAAAATACAGAAAACTTTGAATCAGAAGGTGTGTCCAAACTTTTGGTCTGTACTGTGTGTGTGTGTGTGTGTGTGTGTATATATGTGTGTGTGTGTATATATATATATATATATATATATATATATATATATATAACAGGAAACCACCTTGGCACCACCGGGCTTCTAAAAAACAAAATGGGGTGGAGCCTGGCAAGCTAGGAGATGGCCGCATGAGTTAGAGCTCCTCTCCTATAACTCACTGGCCAGCGTTTAGAGTCCTCTTTTTGCAGCAACAATGGGCAAAGTCGTCAGAGACAGGTTACAGAGCAGCCCCTGGTACTCCTAAACCCTCACAGTCCCAATCAGACATCGACAAATTCATGAGAAAGAAGAACACCACTTCTACAGACGGAGCGTCCAAGATGGCGCCCCTTCCCGCTCCTGACTGCGAACAGTCAGAAGACTCCGCGAAGAAAGCATTGCAGAGCATGGGGCAGCTAGTGGTACGGAAGACTTAGAACCTGTATCCAGAACATTTATTAAAAAAAACATTTTGCAAGCAATATCCCCAGTGATGAAGGAACTGCATGATATTAAGACCGATCTCCGACAGATAGGGCAAAGAGTGGACAACCTGGAGATAATCCTCCATACTTACCTTTGACAAGGTTGTTTGCCAAAAGTTCCTGGAACAGCAGCGTCAACTTAACTACAACTTCAACTACATTGAAGAGCAGGAAAATAGAAGTAGACTCCAGAATCTCCAGATCAAGGGCCTACCTGAAGAGATCCTGCATAACTCACCTCTGCAACCACACTAGCGACACGACGCACGTTGAAGCCACTATTAGAATTGCTTCATGCTCACAACATGCCATACAGATGGCTATTTCCTTTTGGAATCGTGATCCAAAAAGATGGCAAACCGATTACAATTCGCTCCCCAGAGGATCTTCCAGGAGCATGGGTGAAAGTAGGCCTACAGCCAATTGAAATACCATCCTGGCTTTCTATCCCCATGGAAGATGATCTACCTCCACTACCAGACGCTGTGAAATGGCAAATGGCTTCCCACAAGACCAGATCTTCCAGACGTCTGCAGCGTGCTCCAGACCACGATGTCTTCTAAACCCTCCATCAAGGGACTCTGTCTCTCATTTTTCCAGGGTAAGACCGGGACAACCCGGAGTGACTTTGCTTAATTTCTTGATACGCATATGTCTCCGATGTTTTACTTATCCATTGAACTAAGATTCCCACCAAAGTATACTTATATATAAGGACTCTACTCTCCTTATTCTTTACACGTACTTGAACTATCTGTTTCCTTTCCCTTCTTTCCTCACATCTCTTCCTTCACTCCTTTATCCCTTTCTCCTTGACCGAACGCTTGTTTATAAGCCAGTTTGAGGAAAACATGTTTGCTCAGACTGTTAGGTGCTCTAAAGTGCACCCTCCTCCTATTCTCCCATACGCTTCATCCAGGGGCGGACTGGGAACTTAAAGTAGCCCTGGAAAAATGCTAAAAGTGGCCCCATTTTGTAGTTGGGTCCAAATTGATGGAAGACAGGGCAAGCAATCCCATATTGTGGCACATTATACTACCCAACAGAGCCAAATATCACAGCCCATCACAAAATACTGCCTGCAGAACAAAATACATCCAAAAACTTCAACTGGACATCGGTCCCCTGGGCATCGGCCCACCGGGAAATTTCCCTGTAAGGTCTATTGACAATCCGCCCCGGCTTCATCGCAAGATGGGAGCGGATCTAAGGTTTTCTATGCACCGTGTTTATACATACTTTTGTTTTTGTTGTTATGTTCCTTTTTCTCAAGTGATCAGATATTCTGCCACAGATGTACGTTAGAGAAGTCTCTGGTTGTGAGTGGTAATCTCTGTACAAGCAATGGTAGATAGCTGAACTCACTAATATCCCATAGGTTGTAGTACCAGTTGCATGTGAAGATCCAGTGAGCAGGATGCAAATGGAGATGCTTTGGTAGTTTATTGAAATTAACATGTATAGGACTTTAGAGGGTATTAGAGGATCTCAAAGGGTATTAGAGGATCTCAAAGGGTATTAGAGGATCTCAAAGGATATTAGAGGATATTAAAGTATATCAAAGGATATTAGAGGATAAAACAAATGCTCTCTCCAGCTCTGTGTCTGTTGCAGGAGAAGACACCTCAGGAACAGAGAAAACAGGAACTGATGTCACAGAAAAGGGGGGAGAAACAGAGAGCAAAGGCATATGGGAGTTACATATACATTCCGAAAACTTATAACAAGAATGACCACAGGGTGGCAGCATTACATAATATGGTAATTATATAACAACACAAATAGGCAATTAATGACAATGGAGAAAATAAATGCTGGGACAGCACACTCCCCGTCTGAAGTCCTTGGATTTCACTATATAGTAAACATGAATGTCCATATGATATTCAGTAGAAATACTGGAACCTGAAAGATAAAAGGTAACAAAGAAAACACTATAAACTGGAATGGGTGGACAGAAACAGTCCAATGGTTGGAATATCTGCAATTTTCTAGGAATAGTCCAGTGATGGACGACTAAATAGATGGAAGTTCCATAAAAGTTCCTCATGGCAAGTGAAATCATTTCTCAACGGGTAAGAGGAGAACAATCTCCGATATAGGCCTGATGAAGAACTTGGAATCGCCTTGTTTTGCGATGGTCACTCCCACCTTATGGACCTTGCCATCTTCACTGGTGAAGATTTTTGAGACAAGACCCATGGGCCAGGAATTTCTTTCCATCTTCTGGTCCTTCATAAGAACAAGATCTCCTATTTGTAAGTTTGGCTTGACCTGTTGCCACTTCCTTCGTCCTTGAAGAAGGGTTAAGTACTCCTTTTTCCACCTGCTCCAGAAGCAGTTGGCCAGATGTTGAACATGTTTCCACCGTTTCTGATATAGATTACCAGATGAAGACTCTTCAGGTGGGTTAGGAACAGATCCAAACTTCTGAGTGAGAAGAGTCGCTGGAGTGAGAATAGCAGGTGATTCTGGGTCAATAGATATAGGAACAAGAGGTCTTGAGTTGACAATAGCAGATAACTCGGCTAAGAAGGTGGTCAAAGTCTCATGGGTGAGCCTTGAGAAGTTTGAGTCCATAAGCACACAGTCCAATATCTTGCGGGTGATGATCATTCTTTCCCATGAACTGCCCATATGTGAGGCATGAGGGGGGTTAAAGATCCATGTACAACAATTGTTGGCCAAGTAGTCCTGAAATGGCTTGGAGTAGATTTGCAATTCTTGGCAGGCACCTATGAAGTTGGTTCCACAGTCAGATCTTATTTGCTTTACTGGTCCTCTTGCAATGGTGCGAACAAGCCTAGACCATCTGGAGAAGCGTTCAAAGCGATGACAGCCCAAGCCAGGCATCCTTTCAGACTTGGTGGCAAGGGTACTAACTTCAGGGCGAATCTCTGGATCTTCATGTGGGTCTTTGAGACTGAAGACATCTTGAGTAGCAGTTTCTTCACTCTGGTTTAGCAAAAACTCTGGACCTGTTAACCAAGAAGAATATTCAGAGACTCTACCAGATCCTGGTCTGGTGGCACAATCTGCGGGATTGAGATGAAATGGAACATAGTGCCACTGTTCAGGTTTAGAGGATTTTCTAATCCTTTCAATGCGGTTACTTACATAGACATAGAAGCGTTTCGACTGGTTGTATATATAACCCAGAACAACCTTGCTGTCTCTGTAAAATTGAATGTCATCCACATGAATATCTAGCTCTCGCTGTATAAAGTCTACAATCTCTACACCTAGTAACATAGTAACATAGTTTACAAGGCCAAAAAAAGACATCTGTCCATCCAGTTCGGCCTGTTTTCCTATAAGTTGATCCAGAGGAAGGCAAAAAAACCCTGTGAGGTAGAAGCCAGTTTTCCCCACTTTAGGGAAAAAAATTCCTTCCCGACTCCAATCAGGCAATCAGAATTACTCCCTGGATCAATGACCCCTCTCTAGTAACTATAACCTGTAATATTATTACCTAGTACACCTAGTACAGTTCCACAAAGTTCAAGCCTAGGAATGGTGTGTTTAGGTTTCGGAGCGAATTTAGCCTTTCCAAACAGAAATCCAACATGAGCTTCAATGTAATAGTCTATTACTTTCAAATAGGCAACAGCTGCAATAGCTTCAGTAGATGCGACTGAGAATATGTGGACTTCTTTCCTCCAAGTTGTTGTAAGGGTAATTGGAGTATAGCATCGTGGTATATGCGTCCTGTCTAATGCATGCAAGCATTCCTTCCATAACTCCCATTTTTGCTGTTTATCAGATGGCAGTGGAGCATCCCAGTCAGCAATAGACTCTGACAGCTGTCTTAACAGGAATTTGCCTTGTACAGTCAAAAGTGCTACAAATCCCAGGGGATCATATAGGCTGTTCACCACTGAGATAACTCCCCGTTTAGTAAATGGTTTATCTGCACAGCTTACTTGAAAACCAAGGGAGTCATTTGATAAGTTCCACCTCAAACCCAGACTTCTCTGTACTGGTGGATTGTCTATTCCTAGATTCAAGTCTCTGAATTCTGTGGCATGATCACTGGGCTGGAAGGCTTTCATTACAGCAGGACAATTAGAGGCGATTTTATGTAACCTCAGACAAGATTTTGAAAGCATACCTTGTGTCCTTTTGAGCAGGTCTATGGCTTCCTCCGCTGTGGGCAAGGATTTGAGTGCGTCGTCCGCGTAGAAGTCTCTTTCAACAAAGTTTCGGGCATCCTTCCCAAACTTTGACTCCCCATCAGAGGCAGCCCTCTACGTAGGCCATATGTAGCGACAGCAGGTGAAGGACTGTTACCGAACACATGAACCTTCATGCGGTATTCAACCATTTCCTTGCTGGTGTCATTGTCTCGGTGCCAAAGAAACCTGAGGTAATTTCTGTGGTCTTGCCATACGATAAAGCAATGAAACATTTGTTCAATGTCAGCAGTAATGGCAACTAGCTCCTTTCTGAATCTCATAAGTACTCCTACCAGATTATTGGTCAGGTTTGGACCGGTGAGAAGGACGTTGTTCAGAGATATGCCATGATGTTTGGCACTTGAGTCAAACACCACTCTTATCTGATTTGGTTTCCGTGGGTGATATACTCCAAAAGAGGGAAGGTACCAGCATTCTTCATGCTCTTGCAAAGGTGGAGCCAGCTCTGCATGATCATTGTAAAATATCCTTTCCATGAAGGCCACAAGATGGTTTTTCATTTCAGGTTTGTTTTTCAAAGTACGTTGCAAAGAGATGAATCTGGATAGCGCCTGTTCTCAGTTGTTAGGCTGGTTCTTACAGCACGGAAAGGTAAAGGCGCAACCCAGTGGTTAGATGCATCTTTGAAGAAGCCATTGTCCATTATTTTAATAAACTCTTTGTCATCTATGGACAGGGCTAATCTGTTGTCCTCTGGTGTTGTACAAAACACTGATCTTCCTAAGTTGTCATAAAGGGTAGAAATGATGTCTGGTTCCTTACGGAAGTCAGAAAGCCCTTCCTTTACCTCATAATGATGAACACATGGCTTAAAGTGAGTTGCACGACCATTGCTGTTCACAGAGGTTTTGAAGGAATTCACTTGAGATGGTTTGTGGCTTTTATCAATACATACATTGCCCACAATAACCCAGCCTAAGTCGAGCCTCTGTGCATATGGGGCGTTGTCAGGACCATTGCATTGTTGCCGTACCTTATGGACCTTCAGAATGTCCCTCCCGAGCAAGAGTAAGACGTCAGCATTCATGTCCATAGGGGGAATCTCATTAGCTAGCTCAGGGGTAGGCAACCTCCGGCTCTCCAGCTGTTGTGAAACTACAACTCCCAGCAAGCATACTCGCTCTGCTCTTCTAAGAACTCTCATAGAAATGAATGAAGCATGCTGGGAATTGTAGTTTCACAACAGCTGGAGAGCCGGAGGTTGCCTACCCCTGAGCTAGATGTTTCAAGTGGGGATGGTGGTATGCAGCTTCTGGAGTAGGAATTTCATCTCTTTCATCAGGTATCTGGTCACATTTAATTAACGTTGGCAAGGGTATATAAATGTTCCCTTTAATGAATGAGATAATGTATCTGGTAGCTCTTCTTCCATAAGTCTCTAGATGACCAGAACAAGTGTTGAGGGTGAGTGGCATTGCTTCTCCCTTTACACTGAAGATCTCAAAGAATTTAGGCTTCGCCAGAGACCTATTGCTTTGTTCGTCTATAATGGCATACATTCTGGTGGCTCTTTCAGAATGCCCTTCTGGGTATACGTTGACCAAACACACCTTTGTGCAGCAGTTGGAACCAGTCTCCTTGCCACATATTTCCATACAGGAAGAGGAGACAGTCGTTGTAGCTAGCTCTTCAGTCAGTGGCTCCCCGCCATGGGGTGGGACGGCATTAGTTGTGGCTTGAGATGCATTGTCTGGAGGCAAGGTAGGATGCATTGCTGTAACGTGCTTGTCACTGTTGCATTCTGCACATTTGATTATAGCCTTACAGTCTTTTGCCATATGATTTGATGAGGCACAACACTTGTAACACACTCCAAGCTCTTTGAGTGTCTCTCTGCGTTCTTGCAAAGTCTTTGCCCTGAGCCCACAACATTCTTTTAAAGGATGAGGTCTTTTGTGGATAGGACACATGCGGTTAGGGTTCTTTTCCTTAAGGACAGGGGTGTCCTTCCTAGTAGTGGAGGCTGCAATAAGTGGAACGTTTGTCTTTCTAACAGATACTGTTCCCCTTAAGTCTCTACGTTTACTTGTTGGGTTGTCATACCTTGAGCATGAGGATGAAGCAGGTAGACTGGATTCTGTGAAGTCAAAGCTGGGATCATTCTTCTTCCGAGCTTGGTCACTGATGAATCTAGAAAAATAAGAGGGGGAAAAGACACATTGTATTCTCTCTTGTATCTGGAGCCCTGGTCTGCCCATTTTTCTTGCATGAAGTGTGGTATTTTTAACACAACTGGATTGACACCATGGGCCATATCAAGGTAACTCAGTCCTGGCAGACATGGGTCCATTTTACTATCACAGAAATATACCACCTAAAACATAGCCTTTATTACATTATATATTAAAAAGAAAAAATGAAAAAATACTGGTCAAAAATATGAAAATGAGAACTAAGGATACCCTATTCGTGAGAGATAGGCGACTATAGGGTGGAGGACGAGTAGATAGATGAATAATTCTCTCCCTATTAAGTCAAGCCCTACCTAAGACGGAATAGCCTCTCCGGGGGCGATCCCGTGCCAGGAACCTCCTGCTGTCCCTGATAGGCCCTGGCACAAAAAACACCACCACCACTTCAGTATCACCCACCAGTGAAAGCAAATATCAAAATAACAAACAATATTCCAAGAATTCTGGTCAAACAAATTCCAAAATATCAAAGGTTGACAAATGTCAACTAAATGATTAGTCCCTACAGTATTGGGAGTAAAAAAGGGACTTTGGAACTCTCTGCCTGAGGAGGTGGTGATGGTAAGTTCACTAAAAGAGTTCAAGACGGGCCTGGATGTATTTCTGGAGGGTAATGATAATATAGGTTATAGTTACTAGAGATGGGTCGTTGATCCAGGGAGTAATTCTGATTGCCTGATTGGAGTCGGGAAGGAATTTTTTTCTCTAAAGTGGGGAAAATTGGCTTCTACCTCACAGGGTTTTTTTGCCTTCCTCTGGATCAACTTGTAGGAAAACAGGCCGAACTGGATGGACAGATGTCTTTTTTTCGGCCTTATAAACTATGTTACTATGTTATGTTACTATGTACAGTTTGTTCCTCAGTGAACATGGACTCTGCTTCCTGTATATCTGAGTTTTTGGGAGTAGGGTGAGTTTCCCTATGTTCAGTGACCGAGAAATCCACTGAGCCTCTTGTGGACATGTTGTTTCTGATTAAGTGGTACTGTCACTTTAAGAAAGGATTTCAGCTTACTCACTGTGCTTATGAAGCCACGTGCAGGTAAGATGGCGGCCAGCTCCAAGCTTGCTTGCAGACTGTGTGTAGACATGCAAAGACTGAAGATATAAACCTTGTTTTGACTATTCTGCCACAGATGTACATTAGAGAAGTCTCTGACTGGTTGTGAGTCTCTGTACAAGCAATGGTAGATAGCTGAACTCACTAATATTCCATAGGTTGTGGTATCAGTTGCATGTGAAGATACAGTGAGCAGGATGCAAATGGAGATGCTTTGGTAGTTTATTGAAATTAACATGTAGAGGACATTAGAGGATATTAAAGTATATCAAAAGATATTAGAGGATCTCAAAGGATATTAGAGGATAAAACAAATGCTCTCTCCAGCTCTATGTCTGTTGCAGGAGAAGACACCTCAGGAACAGAGAAAACAGGAACTGATGCCACAGAAAGGGAGGAGAAACAGAGAGCAAAGAAATATGGGAGTTAAAGAGGACCTTTCATCACTTTTTGAAATACAAACTAAAGGATCTACCTTAAAGGGCGGCCCCCACTGATGCCCTCTCTGTTTTTTTTTTTTCCAAAAGAGCCCCCCGTTCGTCCACAGGACCCCCCGTTGTATGTGGCACGGATTATGTTAATTATTAGTATCGGAACAGGGAGGAGGAGACTCCCTGTTCCTCATTGGGCGTTTCCTTCTCCCTGGCTTTGAGCGCGATCCAATCAGAGTGGACCGCTCACAGACGGGGAGAAGGAGCTCAAGTTCTTGCGTGCTTCTGGAGCGGGAATCTCGCGAGAACTTGAGCTCCTTCTCCCCGGCTCTGAGCGGTCCGCTCTGATTGGATCGCACTCAAAGCCAGGGAGAAGGAAACGCCCACTGAGGAACAGGGAGTCTCCTCCTCCCTGTTCCGATACTAATAATTAACATAATCCGCGCCACATACAACGGGGGGTCCTGTGGACGAACGGGGGGCTCTTTTGGAAAAAAAAAAACAGAGAGGGCATCAGTGGGGGCCGCCCTATAAGGTAGATCCTTTAGTTTGTATTTCAAAAAGTGATGAAAGGTCCTCTTTAAATATACATTCAGAAAACCTATAACTAGAATGACCACAGGGTGGCAGCATTACACAATATGGTAATTATATAACAACACAAATAGGCAATTAATGGCAATGGAGAAAATAAATGCTGGGACAGCACATCAGAACTATCCCATGTTGGTGGGGACAAGTTATGTAGTGTTGCTTTCAGACGCACATTTGTTCCTTTTATTTGATCATGGCTGATTTATTCATCACCTCCTTCAATGTCAAAGGTTTAAATGTGCCTCAGAAACGCTCCCAAATACTTTCGCTTGTACGTAAAGACCGCCCTTCAATTGCGCTCTTTCAAGAGACCCATTTTAAATCTCACCGGATCCCAATGCTCTCCCACCGCTACTTTGACAAATGGTACCACAGCTGCTACGGCACCCATGCCTCGAGAGGGGTTAGTATAGCTTTAAAACGAGGGCTCTCCTTTTCCTTACGCTCTGTTCAAACTGATGATGACGGCAGGTTCATATTTTGAAAGGTTCCATTGACAGCACCTTGATTTCAATAGCAAACCTGTATGCACCTAATACTGATCCAGTAAACTGGCTGCTATCTATGTTACGAAAATTCCAAATATTTGGAGAAGGCATTCTGATTGTAGGAGGTGATTTTAGCCTCACGTTAAATCCTCTGCAGGACGCATCCACCTCCCGCTCAGCAATTTCCTTCCGCCATCTTCGACAGTTGAAATCTTTGCTGACTACCACGAACCTAATTGACACCTGGCATTTGCTGCATCCAAATGATAAAGATTATACGTTATCCGTTTTACTCCCAGGTTCACAATAGTCATCAGAGACTCGACTACATTTTTATCACAAACGCTCCTGCCCTCCGTTAGATCAGCAGATATTGGCAGTATTACTGTGTCAGACCACGCCCCGGTTCGATTGCACCCTAACTTGGCTGGTGCAATGAAAAGGGGCTATTTTTGGAGGTTGAACGAGAGCCTACTGGGCAGTGAGGAAACGCTTAGGTCTTTTTGCGCTAAACTAGAATCTTTCTTCAGTTTCAATGACACTGGTGAGGTCTCCTTATAGCGCTGGGATCTCGTCTTAAAAAACTTAGAAGTAAGCAACTAGATTCACTCTTAGCTCAAATTGCAACTTTGGAAAAAATAGGGAAAAAATCCAAAGCCCTGAATCACCAAAATGATTTGAGAGATCTCCGCTCCCAACCAAAATCTTTACTTAATACTCGAACGGCCAAAAACTTCCTCTATGCCAAACAGAAGGTTTATGCACACTGGGATCGTGGAAGCAAATACATGGCAGCATTAGTCAAATCAGCCAAGTCCGCTACAACCATAGACTCTATTCGCTCGGAAACAGGCGCCACCCTCACAAAAATAGACCAAATAGCTGACCAATTCAAAACAATCTATGGGACTCATTATAACCTTACAGCAGACGAAACACCCCAAGATAGGTTGAGCCGATTATCTAAGATTCAATCCTTTCTTGAGTCTCTCTCATTGAGCATGGTTGAGGACTCTAATTATCTTTCCCTTTTAGAGCCGGTGACCACATCAGAAATTAGGCTGACATTACAATCAACCCCTTCTGGGAAAGGCCCAGGTCCAGACAGTCTCCCTGTAATATACTATAAAAAGTTCTTCACTGTATTATCCCCCTATTTTGAGAAACTGTCATTGTGTACAGACCGGAGCTTCATTACCCCCGCAAGAACTTGAGGCACATGTGACGGTGTTGGCAAAGGAGGGAAAAGACAGCACCTTATGTAGAAGTTACTGACCCATCTCGTTGCTAAACTGTGTTGTGAAACTATGAGCTAAAATCTTAGCCAATAGGGTCCAGAAACTTCTCCCTTCATTGATCAACCCCGAACAGGCTGGCTTTGTACCCCTAAGAGAAGGTAAACACAACTCTACCAAAGTCATTAATGCTGTACGCTATGCCATATCCCGCAACATACCATTCATCCTTCTCAGCACTGACACTGAGAAAGCGTTTGACAGGATTGACTGGTTATATATGCAAACAGTTCTACGCAGATTTCACTTCCCTCCTCAGTTCATCAAGTCTATTTTCTCCCTATACTCGCACCCCTCGGCCAGAGTAAAGGTGAATGGGTCACTGTCACAACCCTTCCCTATCACTAATGGGACCAGGCAGGGATGTTCTCTGTCTTCTAGCCTGTTTGTTCTTTGCATGGAGCCCCTAATTCAAGCATTTCGACAACATGAACAAATTCACAGACTAAGGACCTCTACCAAAACCCACACAACAGCTGCTTATGCAGATGATCTGTTATTTGTCACAAACCCCTCCGAGGCCTTCCCCCATATCTTAACTCTCCTACACCAATTTGGGCTCTATTCCAGCTTTAAGATTAACTATATATGTCTTTCTTCTTGCCACTCTTCCATAAAGGCCAGATTTTTGAAGTGTTCAACTGACTGTTGTCCTATGGACAGACTCTCCCACCTCAGCTGTAGATCTCTGCAGTTCATCCAGAGTGATCATGGGCCTCTTGGCTGCATCTCTGATCAGTCTTCTCCTTGTTTGAGATGAAAGTTTAGAGGGACGGCCGGGTCTTGGTAGATTTGCAGTGGTCTGATACTCCTTCCATTTCAATATGATCGCTTGCACAGTGCTCCTTGGGATGTTTAAAGCTTGGGAAATCTTTTGGTATCCAAATCCAGCTTTAAACTTCTCCACAACAGTATCACGGACCTGCCTGGTGTGTTCCTTGGTCTTCATGATGCAGAACCCTGAGACTATCACAGAGCAGGTGCATTTATACGGAGACTTGATTACACACAGGTGGATTCTATTGATCTTCATCAGTCATTTAGGACAACATTGGATCATTCAGAGATCCTCAAAGAACTTCTGGGGTGAGTTTTCTGAACTGAAAGTAAATGGGCCGAATAATTTTGCACGCCCCACTTTCAGTTTTATTATTACAAAACAAAGTTTAAATGATCCAATAAATTTCGTTCCACTTCACAATTGTGACCCACCTGTTGTTGATTCTTCACCAAAAATTTAAAATGTTCTATCTTTTTGTTTGAAGCCTGAAATGTGGCAAAAGGTTGAAAAGTTCCAGGGTGCCGAATACTTTCGCAAGGCACTGTAAATATTTGCAGTCTCATGCTCACACCCGTCCGCTCACGTGGTTTGAACAAGCTATAGCCATCAATAAACCCTACAAAAGGGAATCTCTAGGATTTACAAAGCTTTAGCTTCACCACCATTAACGGATCCACTACCATTTATCAAGGACTGGGAGGAGGAGCTGGCTATTACCTTCACACAATCTGAGATCAAACAAATACTATTGAGATCTCATGGATTCTCGAGATGTGTGCGCACGCAAGAAAACTCATACAAAACACTCACACGTTGGTACAAAACCCCTGCCTTCCTATTCTTAAGAGGCCTGAGCCCTACAGATAAATGTTGGAGATGTGGTGGGGCTTGGGGAACCATTTCCCATATCTGGTGGGAGTGCGCTGGGATACAAACCTCCTGGGATGATATTGGAGATGTAATATGTCAAGTTACTGACAAGCAGATTACTCTATGTAAAACAACAATTTTATTATGGTTGGACTCCCCATCTTTCAAACCTAATAAGATGTCACTTACCACTTACCTTATCATAGCTGCCAAATTGCTGATACCTGTGAAATGGCTGAACCCCGAGCTGCCTACTAAATATTAGTGGATTGAAAAAGTGGATGAGATCTTCCGCTGGGAGGAGATCACTGCATGGATCGAAGGCACCCATGACCGCTTTGAGCGTATGTGGCACCCTTGGATACGTTTTAAACGATCCTTGTGCTGATCTTTCCTCTTTACTTCCCCCCCCTCCACCCTCTCCTTCCAACCTCCCTCATATTGTATATATACAGTAACTATATAATCTGCTTGTTAACCTGTCTTAAAACCGCCCGAATGGGAACCTGCACATTTATCCTCAGTTGCGGGACTATATAAATCTCTGGCATATATACGAAGATTCACATATGTATTTATACTCCACTGCACGACTGTCTATGCTAAACCTCTGTAATAACTATGCTGATTTACCTCATGGAACTGCCTGATTACTTGACATTCTTTGTTATATGTTTGTTCTATTACTCTATGTAAAACCTCAATAAACATATATTTGACTAAAAAACAAAACAAATTGAACAAAAAAACCCTATGTTGGACTAACGAGTTTCTTTAGTGAGGATCTTCTTTGCTTCTTATCTTCTTAAATGCTCAGTCTCTGGTACCATTTCTTGATCTTGACCTTAAAATCCTCCTCTCGTTGACATTGTCTTTTCAATAAAGGCAGTGGTGTCAGCCCGTCCCATTAAAAAGTTCTCCAAAAACTCACAAGTATCAAAGTCAATTCTCCTTTCTTGGTGCTCTGTACAGCAGACTGCGTGGTGTTTCATTCCTGGATATAGATGTGAACTTTGCTGATTTTCAGCCATTCTTACTAAAAGCTGAATCTTTACAACTTTGTATAGCTCAGTCTCTCACCCCTCCTCCCTTCGTATTAATGTATGAGGGGATGGGAGGGGTAATCACAATCCTAAATGCAGGTTTCAGAGCCACTTTTAAGTGGTTTTAGGACAGTCCATAACCTTGTCTCTGGGAGGAGCTGTGACACTGGGAGCTCCTCCCCTGGTCTGCAGGTTGGTTGGTGAACTTCAGGAAGTCTTGGGCGGACGATTACCTTTGTGGTTCACCCCCAGATAACAGTAGTGTGAGCAGCAAGGTCTTGTTCAGTATGGCAGACCAGTGGTTGAAGTCTTTTCTTGTTGGGTGGCAGGTAGGCCACCAAAAGCTGTGTCTTACCATACCTGTTGTTAACTTGTGCAGCACCTGGTTACTGCTGAGGTTGTCAGTCCTGACTCTGCTAAACAGCTGATACAGCTTGCACTTAGGGAAGAATTGAACAGTTCCACATATACTAGAAGGAAAAACTTTATTTTGAAAAAAAGTTTCAAAATAAATTTAGTTCTAGATTAACTTAGTCCATGGTTTCCAACTCAGTCCAAAATAACTCAGTCTATGGCAATTTGAGCTGTCGATGGGGTGAAGTACATTTTAAAACATCCTTGTGTGTCACTTACTTCCCACCACCCCTGCATCAGATGGATTAAACAAAACAAATGTCCAACACTGCCTTTAAATAACTTTGCCAATGGAACCAAAAGGTCGCCTGCCAAAGCAAAAACTTTGCTAAACCCTGTACTTAATCTTTTTGAATCTAACTGAAGGACCTGGCTTAGCCCGGGTATATTTCATCATTCATTTAATGTTTGTGTCGTTAAAAGATAGAGAGTGACCTCTACAGCACCCCTCCTTAACAATGCCCCCCCCAACAGTGCTCCGTCTCCTTAAAATGGGACCTCCACAGTAGCCCACCCCCTTAACTTTGACCTTCACAGCAGCCTGCCCCTTTAACAGTGACCTCTACATCACCCACCCCTTAACACTGAGCATAGGTTACAGTCCCCTTAACTGACCTCCACCATTCCTGGCCCCCTTGACAGAGACCTCCACAGCGACTGCCCCTTTAACAGTGACTGTCACAGTACCTCACTCCCTTAACAGTGACCTTACAGTACCCCGCTACCCCTTTAACAGTGGCCTCCACAGTCCCCTCCTCCCTTAACAGTAACATCCACAGCAGCCTGCCCCCTTAACAGTAACATCCACAGCGCCCTTTCCTTTAACTGTGACCTCCACAGCAGCTAGGCTTCACCCCAGAAAGTCAAACCTCAACGGACACGCCTACAAATGTGAAGGCATGCCCCCGGTCCCCATGAAGCCACGCACCCCGTCTCCGTGAAGACACGGAGGAGAAGAAGAAGTTCCCGACCTGAAGGTGAGCTAGGGACAGCCCGGTTCTTCTCTCCCCCTCAGTCAGCCACAGGGAGCCATGTCTGTGGGCTCTAGTGACTGACTGGGGGTGAGAGAAGCCTCAGTCAGTTGCTACAGCAACTGAAAGGGTGGACATCCCTGCGTCTGTTCAGGCACTGCACCGGAAGGATGACAAGGAGCCAGAAAACCGGACTGTCCGGCCTAAAACCGGACGTCTGGCCACCCTAACAGCAGCCTGCCCCTAGGGTGGCCAGAGGTCCGGTTTTAGGCCAGACAGTCCGACTTTTAGACTCCCTGTCCTCCACCCGGCGCATGGCCTGGACGGACACAGGGATGTCCTTTTGAACAGCTCACTCTCAGACAGCATCACTGTGCAGTCTGAGCATGAACTGCAGGGAGAAAGTCACCCTCCCTCCCATCCCTGCAGCTGACAAAAGTTTTACCTTCATTTTTTCAATCCCCGCCGGCTGTGGAGCGGGAGGGGGCGTGGTCTGACCTAATTGAGGGCGTGGCTTATTGGGGCCTGGGGGTGGGCTTTTAAGTCCTTCTTTTGAGGGTGGCCTGAGTTACAGGTCGATGCCATGGTAATTTATGAGGAAACACAGTGGGTAGCAGTGGAAGAAAACATCTTTTATTATTACTGAACGGTAAATATGTGAAATTTACATTATATTAGGTAATGATTGATGATGAATTAGTCTAAAACATAAGTTATATTTATGGTAACCGGAATACCCCCTTTAACAGTGTCATCCACAATGCCCTGCCCCTTTAAAGCTGACCTACAGCAGTGAAGAAAAATGGCTGGGTTGTTATGGAAACCTGGTGTGAAACTATGTGTGTGTGGAGACTAACGGCCTGCAAGCGTCTATTGGCTGATAAGGGTCATCTGACCAGGCTTCTATTGGCTAATGCGTTTTTTGGGAACATCTCAGGAATGGTACGTCCAGGAGAGCTGAGACCTTCCCTGACATCTGATGTACCTGTGTGCCAAATTTCGTGATTGTAGCTGCGACGGTGCGGATTCTTTTAGTGGACATAAATACACACACTCAGCTTTATATATTAGAAATATTTATACTATTCTCAATTACCGTATTTTTCGCCCTATAAGACGCACCGGCCCATAAGACGCACCTAGGTTTTAGTGTAGGAAAATAAGAAAAAAATATTTTTCATCAGATCCTCTTATCAGACTGCCCATAAATTTAAGGACATCACATCAGACCCCCATATCAGCCCCCTGTGCCCCCATACCATCTCACTGTGCCCCCATCAGACCTCAGATCAGCAGAATGTGCCCCCATCAGACCTCAGATCAGCAGAATGTGCCCCCATCAGACCTCAGATCAGCAGAATGTGCCCCCATCAGACCTCAGATCAGCAGAATGTGCCCCCATCATACCTCAGATCAGCAGAATGTGCCCCCATCATACCTCAGATCAGCAGAATGTGCCCCCATCATACCTCAAATCAGCAGAATGTGCCCCCATCATACCTCAAATCAGCAGAATGTGCCCCCATCAGACCTCAAATCAGCAGAATGTGACCCCATCAGACCTCACATCAGCAGAATGTGCCCCCATCAGACCTCATATCATGCCCCCATCAGACCTCAGATCAGCAGAATGTGTCCCCATAAGACCTCACATCAGCAGAATGTGCCCCCATCAGACCTCATATCATGCCCCCATCAGACCTCAGATCAGCAGAATGTGCCCCCATCAGACCTCAGATTAGCGTTTTGTGCCCCCTCACGCCACAGATCAGCGTCTTGTGCCCCTATCAGACCTCAGATCAGCCCACCCAGCCACTGATAAAGACCATACTTACCGTACCTGTTCTGCGCTGCCGCTGCCGTCCGGTCCCACGCTCCGCGCTCCTCTCTCTTCCCTGCCGGCACGCACTATGACCTGACGCCGCAGCGTCAGGTCATAGTGCGTGCTGGCAGGGAAGAGAGAAGAGCGCGGAGCGTGGGACCGGACGGCAGCGGCAGCGCAGAACAGGTAAGTATGGTCTTTATCAGTGGCTGGGTGGGCTGATCTGAGGTCTGATGGGGGTCCCTACGTACAAGTGAGCGCTTCCTTATGGAAGCGCTCACTTGTATTCGCCCTATAAGATGCACAGCATTTTTCCCCCTACTTTTGGGGGAAAAAAAGTGCGTCTTATAGGGCGAAAAATACGGTATGTGTTCAATATTTGGCCCAATATGTTATAACATTTCCAAAATTAAAATGTATACATGAAGTAGGTTGCACTTCATGGTGGTCCTCATCTTTGTTCTTAACGCATTAAATAAACAATGGCAGTCAATATTTTTTTCAATGGTCTTGGGTGGCCTTTGTCACGTGATAACACTGTAACATGCATCACTTACATTTTAGTTATTAATAACACATTGTTGTGTAAAATTACAACACATTACTTTGAATATCTTTTCATTTGTTAATATCTTCTTCAATATAAGCCTATTGAGCCCAAACAAGGAGGAGACTACGGTCTACCCTATGTTCAGATGTATTACTATGCATTATACCTTCGCCTATTGGTGGAGTTCCTTTTACCGAACACATCCTCTCTGAGTTTACAAATATTGTGGCCCCTGCCTAAAGTGACAAAGGTTCATGCTTTGTGGCAACTACCTATCTCTAGCTCTTCAGAGCCAGGAAATTATCCTTTTCTTAGGGCTTGGACACGCCTGAAACTACTCCTCCAACAACTTAATATGCACAGAGACCTTTATTCCCCATTGATGCCGTCCCATTTGATTCCCAACTCTGTTCTCACAAGTTACTCTGATTTGACTGGGATCTGGTCTCATTTCGCTAGCATACCAGTAAAAGTACTCCTCAGAGATGGTAAAGTTCCATCCCTCCTTATGCACCAGACAACTACAGACACAGGGTTGCTGGTTGGACAGACCTTCACTATGCAAATTTTTCAAAAGTCTGCAGTGTGTTGCTTCCCCTCTCACACACATAATTTCTTCCTGTGAAAAAGGAAAAGAAATGATTGATTAATCTTCACTCTGTTTCTTCTTGCGTATAATCTATATTACACCAAATAAAAATATTTCAAGTCTTAGTCACTTATTTAACTCATCACTACATTTTCTCTTATATCAGCATTCTTTTAGTTAGTTAGTACCCCCTTTGTCCACTGAACAAAGAGATGTAGCTTCTTGCAGACTCGAAACCGAAATATATTTGTATTCGTACCAGCTCATACCAAGCGCAGAAATTGGGAGAGGCTGGCAACTTACCTATATAAACAGTCAAAGGGATAACATAGTAACATGGTTTATAAGGCCGAAAACAGACATCTGTCCATCCAGTTCGGCCTGTTATCCTACAAGTTGATGCAGAGGAAGGCAAAAAAAAAAAAAAACCCTGTGAGGTAGAAGCCAATTTTCCCCACTTTAGGGGAAAAAAATTCCTTCCCGACTCCAATCAGGCAATCAGAATAACTCCCTGGATCTATACACTTTTCTCCAAACTGATTCTGTGTTCCAAACTATTGGGGACTGGTTGATTGAATGGGATTATTCTCAATAAAAATTAACATAACAGTATGTATTTTGCAGTCTACAAAAGATGTCTTCCGTGCGCTTTCCATTCTGCAAAAGATAGAACATGTCCTACTCTTGGCCACAAATGTGGATCACGGATCCATTGAAGTCATTGGGTCTTCAAAAAAATGTGGACCACACATGGTCGCAAAATGCATACGGCTGTGTAAGATGGGCCATCAGGATTTCTTGGTTTTATTATATGTTATAGGGGAGTGCTTACTGCATGTTGAATGTCCCAAACAAAAGCTTGGCTGAAAATATAATACTGTGACATACCACTGACAAGGCAATATGAAGGTTATACCTTTGCTGCAGCAATTTTTCATACTGTAGCTGAGAAACTGGAATTTACAGAAGTCAATACCAATGATGTTTTTTCCCCATTTCACTTGATGGTTGTATTTCCTGATTGTTTTCATTTGCTGCAATTATTAATGTTTCTTCTACAAGCTAACACTTTACTGCTCAATAAAAAAAAACTGCTTAAAGAAGTGGAACTGCTGAACTCCGCACAACCTCTTGCTTGGAAGAGAACAGATTTCTTGTAGAGAAGTTATACATGTTGATTACTCAATGGTGCTCACAGAATATTGTACAGTTACAGGAGGAACTTTCCTCTTGGTCAGTGAAGACTCTAAATACAATTTTCATCTCAGCAGTGACACATAGAGGCCTGAAGATGGAACTGTCTTCTTCTAGAAATCATCCAAGGATGTCTTAGCAACGTGTTATCATGCAGCATAGAAACCGCACAGCTGTTGCGTTGTATTAGCATTTTTATTATTACTAGTATTTTATTCTGTTTTTAGAACTGCTGTAACTAATATACCAGGCAATCGAATGGTGAGCTATTCCATAATATATAGCTATTGCCTTAATATTGCCCTATAAGAGCTGGAGCTATTGGGGTTGTAGAGGACAAAAGCAGAGCAGCTGCAAGGAATGTGAATTCTTTAAGGATGCTCTCCTGATACAATATCATATTTTATTCATCCAGCATATAACATGCTTGAGCCTTTCTCAGACAAGGCTTTATATTTTGCTCATATTTCGAAGAGACCTGGGCTAATTGAATCTGTACTCTTTATGATAGAGCAGTGGTGTATCAATAATAACCAACAAAATGGGGCCCAGTGATTGGTAGTGGTTTCTCCCTTCTGGGACAACCTTATCTGAAATCTTCACCCCCTCCCCATCCAACTCCCTTGCTCCCTTGACTGAACCAGTAGGAATTTCTCCACTTAGTTGTTTGCTGACAATGCTTAAATTGTCACTGTACTTTCAGACAACTTTGCATAAATCAGGCAAATGTAGGAAATCTTATTTAAATACCAATAACATGAATAATTCAGTAGATTCATCAGTAAGTTAGCAGTAAGTCTTCTCGCTCACCCCAACTGCTTTATTCACATCTATATTGTGCAGTACATTTCTATAAAACCCTATATGGCGTTTCTGACTGATTATGAGTGAGTAAGAGACAGGGAGCAGAATCTCTTTCTGTGTATTTCTTTTTATGTGTATTCTAGGGCAACTAGTCTCAACACAACAGCTAAGAGACAACTGAGACATGCGAAGGAGGAAGCGGCTAAAATTGCCAGATGCAAGTCAGATAATGAAAATTTGTTTACCTGAGATTTTTATTTCCTGCAGTCCGTAGGCAGCATAGTTACAGATGGAAAGTTGTTCTGCCTACAGTTACAGTTCAAGTAAATATATTTTCTTTTTGCTGGACATCCTATGGCAGTACAGCCATGAATGGGTTAAAGCCCTGTAGGTACAACTAGACAGAAACAGGTTAATGAGCTGTAATTATCAATTTATTAATTAACCAATTACCATGGACCCTATAAAGCTAAGTAGTAAGAAGGAGACAGAGTGTTGTTATAGAGCAATATTAAATTTATAAAAGGGAGGGAAAGTTGTGCTGCTTATAGGACTACATGAAATGAAAATTTCAGGTAAATAAATTTTCATTTTCCTGGACGTCCTACGGCATCACAGTAACAAAGGAGACCTACAAAGCAGTGTTTAAGTCGGTGAGAGAGAAGGCTACTTTCAAATATTCTATGATAAAAGTAGAGGACTGTTGTCACGCACTTATCTGCCCTTGCGTGGAGAGTCCGGCCACAATATGGCAGCGTTGCTTTGTTGCTATGGCTTCTCATGCTTCCTGAGGTGCGCTATTTAAACAGTCATCTGCAGCCTCACTAGCTAGTTGTGTGTTTGATACTCTGGATCACTGACCTTTGCCTGTTTCTTTTGACATTGCCTCCGATTACCCCACTGACATCACCACCTGGTATTTTACTCTGTTGTGACCTTGGCTTTGCCTGCTGACTTTGTCTATGACCTTTCCCTTAGTTTCAAATTGCTGTGTATTTATATCTGATTTTGGTTACTGATCCTGTCCTGGTTTTAGCTGTCTGGTTTTCCCCTCTTTCTGTCTTACTACTCTTTTTCTATTTTACTCTTTTTAGGCCCCTGTACTTAGCTAAGAAGGGACTGTCATCCAGTTGTGGACCATCACTTAGGATGGATCGTGCAAGTGGGTAGGGACAGTGGTGCGGGTGGAGCAAAGGTCTGCACTGTTCCCTATCCTTTCATGAGAACTATGTAGTGAGAATTTCTATCCTGTAATTCTTCATTAAGGGTGAAAATGTTGACCATGCGGCAGCTGTACTACTTTGTTCCATTGGCATGTGCCCCAATTCAGTCCAGGAGACGGCAGTTGAGTAGGTAGAATGCACTCTTACATGAAGAAGTGACTGGTGAAATTCATAGCAGTTCTCAATAGATCCCCTTATCCAGAGACGAATCCTCCAATGTTTTAAAATGATGTTTAGTTAGACAACCCCAAGAAGGTGCAAGGCAATGAAATGCTGGACTGAGATTCTTTAAGGCTCTGAAAGAAAAAACGGACAAGATGGTGGTTAGAAACCTTCCTTTGCAACTGATTGTGTGATAGTGAATTGCACAATTAATGTTTTTTTATACATTCTACAAAAAATGTTATACGCTTTCAGGCGACTACATAGTGTTAAAATCCTATGTGTGACAGGTTGTCCTTGCCAGCTTCCACACCATAAAATTTAACTTGCATGGATAAAGAAGAAGACACCCCTTCTGGGAGAGAAGGTCCGGAATGCCTGGCAGACTCTACTAACTGTCCTTCGAGAGTGTCCAGAGAAATGAGAATCAGGCCATGCAAGGCCATTATGGGAGGTTGGCTATGAGTTGAGGCTCCACTCCTCTTTATAAAGCTCCTTGCAGCCTTTTTATTGATATAAACTGTTTGGTAAGTTAGCTTGACTGAACAAGCATATGGTGTTTGCGAGGGTAAGGTTGGAAGTGGGCTAAGGCCAATCTGACTGCCCTGAGATCTTTCAGTTTGGATGACAACCCCTTCTTCTTGTGCCACACTTTCTGGAGCAGAACCTGTCCACATGCTCAGACTGAGTCATCCATAGTGAAACTTTTCTGAGACTGGGCGATTTGCCACATATCATAAGCTGAAGTTTTAGCCACCACTTCAGCTTTTGGTGAGTTGATGGATACATCCAAAAGGCCTCTTATCTAGGCTCTTGTGACATCTGTTACAAGGAGTGTATATTGTCTTGGAGGAAGGGGACATAACATATGGCCCATAGTATTATATCTATGATGAAGATAGGAGATCCAAAACTTTCATGTCATAACAAAAAGACACTTTGGAGTGAGGAAAGCAGTGACTTGCCCACTTCAGGATTGAGTCTCTACTTTTTGAAGTCATCTTTATTGTTATGTGAGTATATGATGAAACCAGGTATTTTAGCTCCTGTGTTGAGACTAGCTGTGGCCCTTTGTAATTGATCAGTGATCCATTATCTTGTAACAGCTACATGGTTGTGTGGAGATCTATCAGAAGCTGTTGTTTGGAGGCCTCCTTTACGTGACCGTCATTATGATATGGGATATCAGTCACACCTTATATCCTCAGGGACCCTGTTAGAATCACTGTAGTCTTGGTAAAACGCTGAGCAGATGAAGTGCAGAAAGGCAGGCAAGTGAATTGCAGATGAAGAATGTCTGAGTTTGCGTGTGCTCTGACCATGGAAATTTTCCTATGGCTGGATAAGATGGGAATTGTCAGGTAGATCCGTGAGATCTATTGTGGCCATAAAACGTTTTCTTCCAAAACACCATGCCAGATCTAAAAGTCTTCATTTTGAAATTTTGGTTTACCAGGAACCTTTCTCTGGAGATGGTACTTCTTCTTATAGCACCTTTTCCAAAAATCCCTGGAGGAAATGAAGAACAACTGGATTCTTGTTTGTGTTGGGAAAAAGGCATCTGGAAAGAATTCTCTGAACCCTGGTGCTGAGACTTCTCTTATTGACGACGAGGCCCAAGTGTCTGAGTCCTGGACCATACAGAAGATACATTTTTCAGTCTGACCCTTACCTGCACACTCATACGCCTGGTGTCAAAGAACTGAAGAATTCTAGTTAGGCCTGAAGTTTGAAGATCTTTTTGCCCCTAAAATGAACCTGCTCTTTTTAGTGTCTGCGAACCTGACCACTTTACTATTGTTTAGAGACTGTAAAGTTTTCTCTACTTCAGGTCCAAACAATGGACCTAGGTGAAACAGCAGGTTATAGAAATGGTTCTACTGTACATCAGCAGCCCAGTGTTTGACCCCATTATCTCATCTGCTAAGAATGCAGAGGAAGTTTTTTTTTTTTTTTAATGTTCATAGGAGCTTCATAGAGGAACTCTGATGCAGAGTTCAGTAAATGTAGATTCTGTAGGATCCCTCCCCTAAAAACTCCTTTTTTCCATCTTGACACAATTGGCTTAGCCAGATTTGCAGTGCCCTTATCCTAGAAATAGATGAAAAGACTGTTTTACTGGCCACCAAAGGTGAGGTCTATACTTTTGGTTTTTATCTTTAATAACAAATCCACTTTACTATCCTTGCATCAGATATGATAACGTTTCTAAGGGAAACACAGCCACTATCTTGCCTATGCTGAATTAGCTTTTGGGACACCATCCCAAACTTCAGAGAATTTCCATCTCCTGTTTCAGTCATTTGTCCAGTACTGGATGACCAGGAAACACCTTCTCCTTGGTTTTTGGGAAATAGGACAGTCTCTCACATTTAGCTTATTCTGCACGTTTTTGATCATTTTTATCATATCTTTAACGGTCTTTAATAAATTATGAAGATTGTTTTTGCACCTGATGTCCTATTAGAACTTCAAGACAGTTTTACTTCATTAAGGACAGCACCTGCTGAGTGGAAAAATGATCACCCATTTAAACCAGAACTCGGCTCAAGACTGCTTTGTCTCTCACATTATGCAGGGCTGGACCTGTCCAGGATTGAGAGGCTGTAGATAGAAAGCAAATTATTTATACACTGGATGCTTCTTCCTTTAGCTTTATAGGGTCCATGGTGATTGGTTAATTAATTGATCATTACTGCTTATTAACCTGTCTCTGTCTAGTCCTAGGGGGCTTTAATCTGTTCAAGACTGTGCGTAGGGCATTCAGGAAAACTGTAGTAGGGAGCAGAACTTTCCATTCATGACTGTGCTGCCATAGGCCGTCCAGGAAATACTGTTATCACTCATTTATACACACATGGTAGTTTATTCTGAAGTTAAAGGTACGCTTTAATAGTGCAGGAAGGAGCACTTGCCAGTTCCCACAGCCTATCAAATAGGGGGAATAAGCGTAGGAAAACAAGATCTTGTCAGATAGTCTACTATTACATTTTAATGGTAACACAGGATGATTATTGAATTTCTACCCCAAGGCTCTGTTCATAATGTTTGGCTGGTACATCTCATACAAACTATGTATTTCAATACAGTTGAAACAAGGTATGCTAACATGTTTCAGCCAGACATATGCTGTTTTCTGCCAAGAGATTCTTAGTACATATTTTGATCAAACTGCATGTGATACAAGTGTACGGAAACACAGTGAGTTATGCTGTTTTCATAACTTGTTGCGATGCAGAAACAGCGTATTTTGCTTGCTGTGCCACTTATTGTGTTGCTTCACTTGTAGTTGAGTTATGGAAACAGTGTAGCTCAGTCCACTCAGCTAATTTCATACTTCTGACCACCTCTGGATGCTGGAACCAGACAGAATGGGGTTGGGGAGTCCCGGTCCATAGATAGGAATGGATCCCAGAGGTGAGACCTACATCTATCAGACATTTATGGCATATCCTGTGAACATGTCAAACTAGATGGGAATAACCTTTTAACTCTAAACCTTTATGCAGGGTGGACCACAACCACTGCTGCCACAGCACTAGTAGGGTGAGCAATCCACCTGCACCCCAATAACCAGGTAACCCCCCCCCCCCTCTCCCTTGTCACAGGGCTTCAATTCTTTAATAGTGTATGATTCCAAAATGATAGAATATATAATAATTCTTGATTATTAACTGAAAATGCTACAATCAGTTCTTACTTAAAGGGGTTCTGTAGTTCTTTAAAACTGATGATCTATCCTCTGATCGGCGGCGGTCCGACACCTGGGACCCCTGCCGATCAGCTGTTTGAGAAGGCAGCAGCGCTGCAGCCTTCTCTGTGTTTACCGCAGGCCAGTGACGTCACGACTAGTATCACTGGCCTGGGCGGGGCTAAGCTCTGTTCACTTGAATGGAGCTTAGCCCCACCCAGGCCAGTGATACTAGTCGTGACGTCACTGGCCTGCGGTAAACACAGAGAAGGCCGCGGCGCTCCTGGAGCGCCGCTGCCTTCTCAAACAGCTGATCGGCGGGGGATCACGGGTGTCAGACCGCTGCCGATCAGAGGCTGATGATCTATCCAGAGGATAGATCATCAGTTTTACAGAACTGCAGAACCCCTTTGACAATCACACTATAAAATATACATCTAGAGGGTAATGCAAGGAGTGATATTTCCACTGTAACAAAGATTTCCTATAGGGAATATCCTTGATTCTTGGAAAATAATAGTTAGACGAATGCAGTTTTCCTGAAGAGCATCTCAATAACAAAAAATATTCAACTACTTATCAGACCAGGACCAAAATGTCTTGTCTATGGCCCACTGGAATGTAGCCCACTTAAAATGTATGTTGCCCCATCAATCAAACATGCCCAAATATACCGAATGGGGAAAACATATCAAAGCTGGTGTAAAGGAAAAGTGGCTTAGTTGCCCACGGCAACAAATCAGATTCCAGCTTTACGTTTTCCAAGCTCCTTTGGGAAATGAAAGGTGGAATCTGATTGGTTGCTATGGGCAACTAAGCCAGTTCTACTTTACACCATTTTTTATAAATCTCCCCCAATTACTTTTTATTTAATTTTCTAATCGTATCTGTTCTATAAGATATCTTCTCTTAGCCTGCTTTTATTATATATCCTGATTCCTTACTACTTATTTATCTAGGTTTCTTCTGAGAGAACTTTAACATATGCTCAAGGCATATACTCAGCATGGAGAAGGAACAGCAAGAAGAGTCTGGATTGTTTACCCCATTTGCCGATAGCCTGTCTCCAGTTCTTTTCTCTGAAGAAGAAGACAATGATTATGATTCTCTAAATCCAACAGACAAGCAAGAAAATACAGTTGTCCTCGTCAGGAATGACAGATCTCCTCTTCATTGTGTAAGAGATTTGTTTTGCTGTATTGATTTCACACAGTGAAAAATATCCACTCTTTCCTTTCCATGTTACAGACAATGGCCCACCTTTACTACGATAAGTGCACCACTTTCTTGGCCTTGTTTGCACCAGAATTCTGGTGCACCTCTTTCTAGACACATTTATTATTCCAATGCGCCTAAAGAAGGACACTTTCTGACATCCTTTTCCTGGTCTTAAACTAGAATGTAGCCAGTTTTTGTCAACCTTCTGCAGTCCGACACGCTTACCATTATGTGCGCCAGAAAACTGGTGCACACTACTCCTGAAATCAAATAAGAGCTGGCTTCCATTTATGTGCCACAAATATTACCTTGTAATAGTTCTGGTGCATGGTATGCCAGCTGGGTTTGTTATTAAGACTGGCATAAGAAACTTAAGTCTTAAAAGATTTCCCCACAAAAGTGTTCGCAAAATGCATAAAATCTATCATACAGAATGAGCCGCTGTTGTACATATGATACATCTTCTATTTTATGTAGTTTTAAGCTGTCTAAATTTCAAGGGGTTTCCCGGAATTTTAATACTGATGGCCTGTCCTCAGGATAGGCGATCAGTATATAATCAGTAGGTGTCCGAGGCCCCTGACCAATCAGCAGTTTCGAAGTAGCTCTGGTGCCAGAACTACATAGCTCCCTCCATAGTGTAGTGACAGAGATATTAAATGCAGTGCTGCTTCCATTCAATTGACTGGTTCCACGGCTTGTGAATAGGGTTTCAGAGTTTGTGGATAGGTCATTGTAAGTGCTTCTGGATAGGTAATTGTAGGATAGGTCATCGATATCAGTTCAGACTTGCACCCCTGCCAAACAGCTGTTTTTTTTGCTAGCTTCGGCACCGGAACCAGAACTAGACCATTCCTTACACTGCGTACTGGCTGTGCCTGATTACTGCAGTACAGCTCCATATTCACTTGAGTAGTTCCATCAATCTCATATTGATGACCTATACTAAGGATAGGTTATCAATAAGTAAGTCTTAAAAAACACTTTAACCATGGAGGAGAATGTATTTCTCTCTGTATAAAACCTGGCGCATCCCTGCATTACACAGAGAGCCTAATGATTTCACGTTCAGTTATATATCAACCATTTATTTCCATTCCATGTGGAGGGGTTAGACAAACTACATGGGCAATTGTAAAGACACTCGCATAATAGAATAGCATAATTCTTCCATTATGTACTATTGTAGATGTTTTTTACTACCTATTCCAGGGCCAATTACTGATGGGCAGCACAGCGGTTAGCACTGGAGCATGAGGGTTTGAATCTGATCAAGGACTAGATTTGCATGTTTTTCTGGGTTAATTAACTTCCTTAAAGTGTGTATTATAAGAATTATGATGACAATTTTTGTACAACAGTCCAGAATACATTGGAGACATGATTGTCATACATGGATGCATCAATGAGGGATTCGCTGCTGGAGAGGCATTTGAAAAACCTTCAGACCCTATTTAGGGGCTCCCATTTCTCTTGGTCTTCTTTGAGATGTTTCTACACCTTGATTGGAGTTCACCTGAGGTAAATTCAGTTAATTCAGTTCATTGAACATGTTTTGAAAAGACACAGCCCTGTCTATATAAAGTATATAAACAGCGGAAAATTCATATGTGAACAAAAACCAAGTCATGAGGAGAAAAGAACTGCCTGTAGTGCTCAAAGACAGGATTGTGTGGAGACAGATCTGGAGAAGGGTAAAAAATAAAAATAAAAAAAGAGCACAATAGCTTCCATTATTGATAAATTGAAGAATTTGAACAGCTTGGTAAGACGGTTGACCAAAAACTCAATGGTCACTTTGGCTGAGCGCCAATGATCCTGTGTGCAGAAGGGAGAAACTTCCAGAAGTTCAACTGCAGCACTCCACCAATCTGGGCCCTGACAGAGTGGCCAGAAAGAAGCCTTTCCTCAGTAAAAGACTTGTGAAAGCACCCCTAGAGTTTGCAAAAAAAAGCACCTTAAGGACTTTCAGAATGTGAGAAACAAGATTCTTTGGATTGGCAAAACCAAGACTAAACTTTTTGGCATCATGTCTGGAGAAAACCAGGCACTGCTCATCACCTGCCCAATACCACCCCTACAGTGAAGCATGGTGGTGGCAGCATCATGCTGTGGGGGTGTTTTTCAGCGGATGGAAAGTACAGAGATATTCTTAAATGGGTTGTCTCACTTCAGCAAGTGCCATTAATCATGTAGAGAATGTTAATACAAGCAATTTACTAATGTTATTATTCATATTGCTTCCTTTGCTGACTGGATTCATTTTTCCATCACATTATACACTGCTCGTTTCCATGGTTACGACCACCCTAAAATCCATCAGTGGTGGCTGCGCTTGCACATTATGGGAAAAAGCCCTTTCTGGTGGCCAGGACCGTGGGAGCTCACATAGCATGGTGCTTTTTTCTATAGTGTGCAAGCACCACTGCTGATAGATTGCAGGTTTGTCATAACCCTGGAAATGAGCAGTGTATAATGTGATGGAAAAATGAATCCAGCCAGCAAAGGAGACAATATGGACAATCACAATACATTAGTGTCTTGTAGTAACTTTCTCTACATGATAAATGCCATTTAGTGAAGTGAGACAAACCCTTTAATGAAAACATGATGCAGAGTGCTCTGGACCTCAAACTTGTCCAAAGGTTCACCTTCCAACAAGACAAGTACCCTAAGTACACAGCCAAGACAACAGGAGTGGCTTAGGGACGCCTCTTTGAATATCCTTGAGTGGCCCAGCCAGAGACCTGACTTGAACCCAATCAACTCTAGAGTGACCTGGCTGTCCACTGATGGTCCCCATCCAACCTGACAGAGTTTAAGAGGATCCACAAAGAAGAATGGCAGAAAGTCCCCAAATCCAGATGTGCAAATCTTGTGGCATCATATCCAAGAAGACTGGAGGCAGGTGCTTCAACTGAGTACATAGTAAAGTGTCTGAATACTTATGTCAATGCAAAATTTTCCTTTTTCATTTTTTAAAATAAGAATGAAAAATTCCGACTATTGTGTTTTCACTTTCTTTCAAAATTCTTTTTATTGATATTGCGTTTTCACATTGTCATTTTGTGAAATGAATGCAGAATGATGGAAAACAAACTTTTTTTTATTTTAGCACAAGACTGCAACATAAAATGTGAAAAAGTGAAGACTTTCCGAATGCATTGTACCGTAGCATATTTACTATTTCTAATGTAGCAGAATTATTGGTTAAAATGTGCTGTAAAACAGTCAAACGTACCGTACACAAGATTTACCAAATGTTAGATGATTTTTTTCACCTTGCTAAATATGAGAGCATTGCTTTGTCGAGTCCAAAACTACATCAAATTTATTAATGGTGTTCACCAATTTTTTGCCAAAAATAATGGTCTAACTCTGGGGTTTCAAACATGAGGAACGCGGACCACAAGTGGCCCCTCAGGCCAAGAGATAAGCATTTTACCTCAAGGCAATGAGCAGCTGTTTTACGGCAGGCCACGGGGGCCTATGGCTCCTGTCCCTGCTGTTCAGTCGCATAGGCCTCAGGCCACTAGGCCTTAAGCCTATGGGACAGTAGAATGCCAAAGGATGTCGCGATGACATCACCGTGACCTTCTTCACTGGGTTTCAGGAGGAGCCATGATGTGGTCATGAACTTCAGGACACCAGTGCTCGTGATCATGTCATCGTGCTGCCTGAGATCAGTGATGTCACTGGGACCTCCTGCGCCAGTACGCAGCACCTCAGCCCACAGGCTGGAAGAGGCCTGTGACCTGCATTGCAGATGGCGGCAGAAAACAGGTGTAAGGTGAGTGTTTGTTTGTTTTTTGTTTTTTTTTGTTTTTTTTTTTGTGGGCACTAATACAGGTCGGAGAACTGGAGGGGCATTATCATTCATGGGGCACTAGTGGGGGCATTATTACAGGCTGGAGCACTACAGGGGGGGAATATGATACAGGGTCACTACTCGGGAAATTAATACAGGCTGAAGAACTACAACTGATACAGGGAACTCTGCGGCATTAATATAGGCCAGAGTACTACAGGGGGCACAATAATAAGGGCAGGGGTGGATTGGCAGTAGACCCTACAGGAAAATTTCCTGGAGGGCCGATGGCTAGAGGGGCCACCCAAGCCCTTGTCATGGCCACCAGTGTGGTACATAATGATCTGATTTTCTATTACACACCTGGCTCTTGAAGTCAACTGTATGAATGTCCTCAGTACAGTGATACAGTTGAATACTGTGGTGATTTGGCTCATCTGGAATGGTATATTGCTCTGCACTATGGTATTGCTGGCCCTGCCTACTTCTTTTGTCCCTGCCTACATATGTTGGCCCTACCTAATTATGTTGCCCTGTCTTCTGACAGTTTAGACCCACCTGCAACATGGGGCCACTTGTACCTTTTTTTCCAGAGCCACTTTTAGTTCCCAGTCCGCCCCTGAATATGGGGCACTGCAGGGTGGTTTATAACTGTAGGAGGGCATTATAACTACAGAGGCAATGCATGGGGCATTATAACTATATAGCGCACTGCAGAGGGCATTGTACTGAGGACAATACAGGGCGATTTTTAAATACTAGGGCCACTATAAGGGGCATTATAACTACTGAGGACACTATAAAGAGCTTTATTACTACTGTGGGCTCCATATGGGTGCCTTACAGATTGGCCTTGTTACTACTGGGGGCACCATGGTGGCATACTTACTACTGGAGGTACTGTGGGGGCATTATTATTGGGCACAATATGGAGGGCATTGCTACTAATGGGGGCACTCTTGGAGAGCATTATCACTATGGTGAGTCTATCTGTATGGCACTGTTATTTTTGCAGTTTTGTGTTTGTGGGCATTTGGGAGCACAATTGGCACAGTATGGCAGAGGGCAGCAGAATGTTGACAGTGTTAGGGCACTGGGACACCAGGAGGAGGAGGATGGGATGATGGAAAAGTGAGGAACTTAAGATGTATGTGTGCCAAACTCTGCAGAGATTAAACATGGGCCGAATGGAGAAGATGAGGAAAGAGAACGTCTACATCAGCGGAGACATCACTGTATGTAATAGGTATGTGGTGCTATATCCCATTAACAGTAATTTTGTATTTGAAATAAATGCGGCCTATTGGAAATTTTTTTCTATTCATATATCCAGCCCAGTTTAAGACCTCTGGTCTAACTTCTATCAAGATGCACCAAATCTATCACAAAGTAGTAGTCTGCGCTACACTAAATATTAGACAGCATGAGTTAATCTGCCCCAGTGTTCTTGTAAATAGTGTTTCTGCTGTTTATGTCTGCTGCTGAGTTCTACATAGTAAATTGAATTAACAAATAGATATAGATACGAAAATGGACTAAGGTTTTCTTCACATCAGCATCGTTCTTTGGGGTTGACTACTGTACATATCTGCCAAAGCTTTCTCGGGGCCATCTAGAACAATAGGAAATAAAATGCAACCACATGTTTGTTTTCTGATAAATTATAAACTGTCAACATGTTGTCATTGAATGTACATGATATCATTAAGTAAAATGCATTTTCTGATTCTAGATGTCATCTGAAGATTTACAGTACTCACCATCCTGTCATGTATACAAGTCCGGTAATGAACAATATCTTAGAAAATGTGAGTATTAAAATGTTGCTGTTGGAGACCATTCATTGATCATTTGTGTACTCTAATGCAGGTAGCAGGTCCGATTTACACTCCTGTTCAGAGTCTGAGGAAGAGACTGAATTATCCTACAACTCCCCAACCCTGCTGTTGGAAATCAGCAGCTCATCGTCAAGTAGTGAGTAAAACACCTTGTATATTCTCAGAAGACTAGCTAGAAGGAGTGCCGGGGGCGGTAGCCCCAGGCCCACCACTTACAACTGCATCAGCATTCTGATGACATCAATACAGTTGAAGCCTTTGGTACTGGAGCCATAGCCTCCCTGCCTTACCTTTCTCTGTCTTGTAAGTTGCAAGCCACTTTAGAAAGGTGGCATAAAGGACACAGGAACCCAGGCACAGGCAGTGTGACAATGTCCCTGCATCACTCCTCCTGCTCCAAGATGCTGGCTATGCAAAGAGGACTTCATCAGGGAATTGAGATAAGGTGAGTGCAAGGTTTATTTTTTACTTCTGGTGGCAATTGTCTTTGGGGAACAGCACAAGTGGTCATTTTTACTGTCTACTGTGCGTATTTACACTCGACACACTGTATACTAATAAAATATATTTATTGTGCACTATGGAGTCTTTCGTAGTCAATGTATTACGTATAAATATATGACAAAAAAAGCAAAACGCGTATCGTTCGCCTGGTATAGTAATTAAATGTAGGAGGCACGGACAGCACTGGGAAGGAGTACTACCACATCATGGAGAAAAAAACACATACTGTAGTCCAGCTTCCAAAAATATAAAAAATAGGCTTTATTTCATGTGCTCAGTAAAAACATACCTAGCAAAAACACATCTACGCGCTTCGGATTGTGAATGTCGATCCTTCCTCATGACACTGAACAAGGCATGACAGCAAGTTTAACCCCTTCGCGCCCAGCGCCGTACATGTACGGCGCTGGGGCGATGCGGGCACATGGCACCCGCTCGCAAGTGCGGCGGGCGTCATGGCCGGCAAGTCTCTGCTGTTTCTAACAGCAGAGACTTGCCGCTACTTACCGCCATCGGCGTCGTCTTCCTGGGAGTTTAGATGCCGTGATCACACGTGATCACGGCATCTAGTTGCGTCTCAACCCGGAAGCATTCGCTTCCGGGTGGTGTACAGACACCCCGTGTGGCCAATCGGGGTGTCTGTACACCATATGAAAACTGTAATCCTCGCTCGTGAGGATTACAGTTTTCAAAGTGCAATTCTTATTCTGGCCACTAGATGGGCCGGCCAGGATAAGAAATGAGCAATTCTTGGATTTCTGAGTCTATAAAATCCCTGATTGCTCATAAAGAAAAAAAAAAAAGCCACAATATATAAGCCCATATTTGAGCTTTCAAATAGTAAAAAAAAAATAAAAAAAAAATGTTAAAAAATATATAAAAAAAGATCAAATCACCCCCCTTTCCGTATAATTAAAAAATAAATACCTAAATAACAATAAATATAGACATCATGGGTATCACCATGACCGAAAACGCCCGTACTTTTAAAATATAAAATAAAAATTCCAATACGGCGAATTGTGTGGCGTAAAAAAGCGTCCAAATGGCGATTTGCCGTTTTTTGTCGCTTTTTTTTTCTAAAAAAATTAAATAAAAAGTGATCAAAAAGTCATACACACCCCAGAATGGTATCAATAAAAACTTCAGATCGTCCCGCAAAAAATGAGCCCCCATACAGCTCTGTACACATAAATACCAAAACGTTATAGGGGTCAAGATTTGACAAGGAAAAAAAAAAGGGCAACTTTCTAATTATTTTATCACTATACATATTAGGTATTGCCGGATTCGTACTGACCAGTAGAATGAAAGTAATGGATCAGTTTTAATGCACATCGAACGCTGTAAATAAGAAACCCGTAGAACTGTAGCGGAATAGCGTTTTCTTTGCAATTTCACCCGGTTTGGAATTTTTTTCCCACTTCCCACTACACCATATGCAATATTAAATGGTGGCGTTGGAAAGTACAACTTGTCCCGCAAAAAACAAGCCCTCATACAGCTATGTGAACAGAAAAATAAACAGTTATGGCTGTTTGAAGGCAGGGAGCGCAAAACGAAAATGCATAACCGAAAAAACCTCCGGGCGCGAAAGGGTTAAATAGCCACATGTCTTGATCAAATACAGCTGAAAGACAAATTAGGGGAAGAGCAAACAACTTCCCCCATACAGCTTGTTTCATCATCCAAGGAACGAACAAGAACAAATTAAAAAAAAAAAAAAAAATTTATATATATATATATATATATATATATATATATATATATATATATTTATTTATATATATATATATACATACATACTCCGAAAAAACATATATGAGAAGGGATAAAGATCATATATACTAGTAGTGCAAGATTAAATCTTGCTTGCGGTTCAAACCTTTGGGGAAACAGGAGCTCATACGGAACATCCAGAAGGATTCCTTGTTCAGCAGCCTATGTCTATGGTCTCCTCCTCTTTTTAGGGAGTTAACCCTCTCCAGGCTCTGGACACGGAGCCCCATTGTATTCCCCCCATGAACCGCTGCAAAATGAAGACTCACTGCAGAGACATTTCTGGTTTTTGTATGTGGAATATCAGAAAGATGTTTTCGCACTCTGGTTTTAAGGCTATTGCTGGTGCAGCCTACATACTGTAAATGACATGTGGTGCATGTAATAGAATACACCACAAATGTGGTATTAAAATTAATATATTGTTTTAATTGAAAAGTGGACTGATTACTGGTAGACTGTATGAAAGAACCAGTCTACATAAAACCGCAGCATGTGCAAATGCGATCACCGCACCTGTAATTGCCCTTGTACTTCAGCCAAGTAGTTTGTTGCTGTGTGGATTCATAAAACATACTAGAGTGGGTGCTCTGCGGGCTCTGCATTTGATTTTTGTGTCAGCACTGTCCCTCCAGTGTTCATAATAATTTAATACAGGAAGGTGTTTTTTGACAATATTACAGATCTCTGGAAATTCCCTGCTGTAAGTAATGACAAACACCGGAGTGGAATCCTGAGCATTACCTTGAGTATTTTTGCTGCTTCTAGAGCAGTCTGGAAATACAAGGTCATGTCTGGTCTTTGATAGAGCCAAATTTTTAGCTCTATCTAAAGTCCATTTTGGATATTTGCGATTTAATAATCTATTAATGACCTGCTGACTCTCCCTCTCTAATGTGTCCTTATTATAACAGTTACGTCTTACCCTGATTAATTCACCTTTGGGGATATTTTTCACTACATGATTAGGATGACATGATGTAGCTAGAAGAGTGGTGTTGCCCGCGGTTTCTTTGCGATAGGTGCTAGTACACACCATGCGATTGTCCGAACAACTAGACAGTGTCAAATCGAGAAATTAAATGGTGGAAGCATTATATGATAGTGTAAAAAATAAATGTAATGGATTGCTATTCAAATAGCTCCCAAAAAGTGGCAAGGCCGCCACATCACCAGACCAAACGAAGAGCAGGTCATCTATGTAGCGACCGAAACACTTCAGGGAGCCTGCCCAAGGATTCAAATGAGAAAATAAATGCTGATGCTCCTACCATGCCATGTAAATGTTAGCCATGGAGGACGAGAACCTTGCCCCCATAGAAACACCCGTCAATTGTAGAAAATACCTGTCAAACATTAAAAAATTATGTTTCAGTAAAAAATAAATGACTTGACAAATGAAATCACAAAAACTCAAAGAAAAGTCAGAATATACCTCCAGAAACCACTGCAGAGCAATCATAGCTAAATTATGTGGAATGGCAGTATAAAGAGAAGTTGCGTCAGCCGTGATCCAAATGAATTCCGGTTGCCATGGGAAATTGCAAAATGCTTGTAAAACAGCACGAGTATCCTGTAGAAAACCCGGAATGGATTGGACCAAAGACTGAAGCAAGCTGTCTACCCAAGCAGATAGTCTCTCAGAAAAAGATCCTATTCCTGCCACTATTGGTCTCATGGCAGGGGGAAAACCCTGTTCATGGATTTTGGGCAAAGAATGAAATATAGGAGTAATGGGATAAGAAACAAGAATATAATCTATTTGTTTTGGGCTCAAAAATCCATTTTGCAATCCATGAGACAATAGTGGCAGTAACTCTTGCTGATAAAGGGGGGTGAGGTCGCCATTCAATTCCATGTGTGTGTTTGTTTTTATCCTCTAACATCAGGAGATTTTGTTTTTTGTGTATATATTGATCCATGACGACCACTGACCCCCCTTTATCAGCCTGTTTGATGATAATGTCATTCATATTCTCTAACTGTTTCAGCGCTTTCCTTTCCCCGAAGGACAAATTGTCCTTACAGGGATCAGAAGACTGTACCCTATTGTCCAGGACAGCCATATCCTTTTCAATTAATACCTGGAATCTGTCTAGAGCCAGAAACCGGGACTGGACAGGATAAAAATCACAATTATAAGTTTTAAAGAAATGAGAGAAATCACTTGACGTATTGCGATCACGATGATCACTGGATGCCTGCAAAAAAGAAAGGTTAGAAAGTTCTTCAAAGGACGCAGATGGTAAAGTCTGGCGTATGGACTGGACATGTGAAAAAAAAAAATATATATATATATATTCATTCACCACACACATATATATATCCAGTACATATGTACCAAAAATGCTACTGATAATAAATATATACTGATAATAAATAAATAAAACTATAATGCTGTGTCTACACACTACAACACAACATTAAAAACCCACACCCTCTAAATACTACTTTACCCACCCAAATTATACACACACCAGTGGCCCCTCTCCCACCTAGTGCTAACTGTCCCTATTGTTATATGGGGTACAAAAGGGTTAACCATCTAGCTCATGTGGCAAGGAATGGGGTAACCAGCAAGCTCTAGTGGCAAGGAAATGATTAACCAGCTAGCTGAGATATAGTGGTGTAATAGGGGCTTAATGATAGGGCAAAGAGAGGGTTAACTGAGGCAGGGAAAGGGTTAACCTGTAATCTCAATTATAGGGGAAAGAAAAGGGTTAAGGCTACTTTCACACTGGCGTTTTCATTTTCCGGTTTTGAGCTCCGTCATAGGGGCTCAATACCGGAAAAAACGCTTCAGTTTTGTCCCCATTCATTCTCAATGGGGACAAAACTGAACTGAAGAGAACGGAGTGCTCCTAAATGCATTCCGTTCAGTTCTCTTCAGTCTCCAGACCGGAGAGCAAACCGCAACATGCTGCGGTTTGCTCTTCAGTCTGGGCATCCGCACCAAGACGGATCCGGAATGACCCCCAATGCAAGTCAATGGGGACAGATCCATTCGGTGTGACACAATGGTAAACGGATCCGTCCTCCATTGACTTTAAATGGAGTTCATGACGGATCCGTCACCTTGCACTTTCCCCTCCCTCCAGCAGGGGGCGCTGTGGGGAAACTTACCCTTGTGCGCGGTCCTCCTCCTTGTCGCTGGTCAGGTCTGGGACAGGTCGGAAGCTGCTGGGACAGGTAAGTAACCCCCCCCCTCCTCCTCACAGTGTCCGACACGTGTGGGGCCGGAGCGCAGTTCCAGCCCTACACGTGCACCTGCGGCAGCACGGATCCGGTGGGACCCTTCACCCACCGGATCCGTGCTGCCGCTAGTGTGAAAAGGGCCTAACTGGGGGATCTGCGTAGTCAGGGAAAGGGTTATTTAATGGAAAGGGTTAATGCTCATTGTCTAGGGGGAAATAGGCAGGGAAAGGGTTAATGTAATGGATGTTCATTGTCTAGGGGTTCCTAGGGGGTTAATGTTACTTAGCCAAAGATCATGTTCGTTGTCCGGGGTTTTCTCGTTGTCTAGCGGACGATCCTCTTATGGGGCCGCTCAGCTCAATTGCCGAGCTAGTGGACCTGCATGCATGTGGGCTACAGCTGTGATATGAACCATATGTAGAGAAGAGTTGCATAATACAGTACCAAAAATTTACCTGCTGTGTGGATTTTAAAATTTGCAGCAGGTCAATTGGTTGTGCAATTCTGCACCTTATGTATAATGGTTTTCCCCATAGATATAAAATAGACAGAAAACCATATAAAAAGTCCACAAAAATGCATAAAAACCACTATAAATAGTGTAGGTCTTTAAAATTTTATCATGTGGATTTTCTTCATACAAATATGCAACATGTATGGGAAAGGAATTTTTTTGAAAATGCCTAACCTTTCCTATAAGATTATATGCAGCATAAATTAATTTGCTTCATTTAGTCTTAGGGCTTGTTCACACATCAGTTATTTGATCAGTTATTTCCATCAGTTATTGTGAGCCAAAACCAGTAGTGAAGCCTACACAGAGGTAAGGTATAATGAAAAGATCTGCACATGTTCTGTGTTTTTGACCCGCACCTGGTTTTGGCTCACAATAACTGATGGAAATAACTGATCAAATAACTGATGTGTGAACACAGCCTTAGTGAGGTAGTGCTAAATGTATTGCATAGAAAGTTTTTCAGACAGTACTTTTGGTCTACTTCACACACCATTTTTTGTGTGGCATTTATTTGAGCTTTTAAAATATGCTATGATATGTATACCTTTTATATAAGCGTGTTTTTGGTGACTTTTTTGGATCACACATTTTTGATATGTGTCTTTAGTCTTTAGACTTTTTTTTTCCTATAGACCAGTCTATAGGAAAAGCCCCTGAAAAAAAGTGCCATAGCTAGAAAAAGCTAGAAAAAGCCATGGCCCCGAAAAAGTAATAAAAGAAACCACTACAAAAAAGGAATCATTTCTATAGATTTATGTTATGTTCTATAAAAATGAGCCAAAACACCACAAAAGTCAGACAAGACACTATATATGAAACCAGCCTAAAAGATAAGTTTATATTAAGGTTTACTTAAAGGGGTTCTGCAGTTGTTTAAAACTGATGATCTATCCTCTGGATAGATCATCAGCATCTGATCGGCGGGGGTCCGACACCCAGGACCCCTGCTGATCAGCTGTTTGAGAAGGCAGAGGCGCTCCATTCATGTGAGCAGAGCTTAGCCCCGCCCAGGCCAGTGATACTAGTCGTGACGCCACTGGACCTGAGGAAAACACAGAGAAGGCCGCGGCGCTCCTGCAGCGCCGCTGCCTTCTCAAGTAGCTGATTGGCAGGGGTCCCGGGTGTCAGACTCCCGCCGATCAGAGGATAGATCATCAGTTTTAAACAACTGCAGAACCCCTTTAAGGATTACTTTGCCAATTGTGCAGTGTGTTTAGTGAAAGGGCTATGGTGAAATATGATACTTTCATAAGTTCATAAGTATTTAGATTTATTATGTAGATTAGAGATAAGCAAACTTCTTGAAGTTCTTTTCATGTCCGATTCATCAAATTTTGTAAAAAAAAAATTTGACATAAGATTTCTTCCCGAATCAAAAGTGCTCCAATTTCCTTGGTATATAACACTCTGAAGTCTTCTAGGACTCATATTTTTTCTATCTTGTATTTCTCTCTCCTTTTTTTTTTTTTTTTTTTGATCTGTCTCTCCTCCCCTACTCCCCTTCCACTCCCTTTTAAGCTCTTTATTGCAGTAACAGCAATAGCAAATAATGTCAGATTGACACTGACATACAGTGCCTTGCAAAAGTATTCGAACCCCTGGAACTTTTCAACCTTTTGCCAAATTTCAGGCTTCAAACAAAAAGATATAACATTTTAAATTTTTGGTGAGGAATCAACAAGTGGGTCACAATTGTGAAGTGGAACGAAATTTATTGGATCATTTAAACTTTTTTTGTAATAATAAAACTGAAAAATTGGGTGTGCAAAATTATTCGGCCCATTTACTTTCAGTTCAGAAAACTCACTCCAGAAGTTCATTGAGGATCTCTGAATGATCCAATGTTGTCCTAAATGACTGATGAAGATAAATAGAATCCACCTGTGTGTAATCAAGTCTCCGTATAAATGCACCTGCTCTGTGATAGTCTCAGGGTTCTGCATCATGAAGACCAAGGAACACACCAGGCAGGTCCGTGATACTGTTGTGGAGAAGTTTAAAGCCGGATTTGGATACCAAAAGATTTCCCAAGCTTTAAACATCCCAAGGAGCACTGTGCAAGCGATCATATTGAAATGGAAGGAGTATCAGACCACTGCAAATCGACCAAGACCCGGCCGTCCCTCTAAACTTTCATCTCGAACAAGGAGAAGACTGATCAGAGATGCAGCCAAGAGGCCCATGATCACTCTGGATGAACTGCAGAGATCTACAGCTGAGGTGGGAGAGTCTGTCCATAGGACAACAATCAGTCGAACACTTCACAAATCTGGCCTTTATGGAAGAGTGGCAAGAAGAAAGACATTTCTCAAAGATATCCATAAAAAGTCTTGTTTACAGTTTGCCACAAGCCACCTGGGAGACTCACCAAACATGTGGAAGAAGGTGCTCTGGTCAGATGAAACCAAAATCTAACTTTTTGGAAACAATGCAAAACTATATGTTTGGTGTAAAAGCAACATAGCTCATCACCCTGAACACACCATCCCCACTGTCAAACATGGTGGTGGCAGCATCATGGTTTGGGCCTGCTTTTCATCAGCAGGGACAGGGAAGATGGTTAAAATTGATGGGAAGATGGATGGAGCCAAATACAGGACCATTCTGGAGGAAAACCTGTTGGAGTCTGCAAAAGACCTGAGACTAGGACAGAAATTTATCTTCCAACAAGACAATGATCCCAAACATAAAGCAAAATCTACAATGGAATGGTTCAAAAATAAACGTATCCAGGTCTTAGAATGGCCAAGTCAAAGTCCAGACCTGAATCCAATTGATAATATGTGGAAAGAGCTGAAAACTGCTGTTCACAAACGCTCTCCATCCAACCTCAAAGAGCTCAAGCTGTTTTGCAAGGAAGAATGGGCAAGAATTTCAGTCTCTAGATATGCAAAACTGATAGAGACATACCCCAAGCGACTTGCAGCTGTAATCGCAGCAAAAGGTGGTGCAACAAAGTATTAAAGGGGTTATCCCGCGAATATTGTAAAAAATGAAAATCAGACATCATATAGTCTACGACAGTACCTTTCTAACAAAGCCAGAACCAGCCCTGTACCTCACATGGATCCAGAGATCTCCCCATTCATTGCTCTGCTAGGTTTATATCAAGCTGACAGCTGAGGGGAGTGTCTTTTCTGCTGCAGCTAAGGGGGCGTGTCTCAGCTCTCCCTATCACAGCTCAGGATGCATTTGAAAGATGAAACTGAGCATGTGTGGCCTTCTCAGTGAACAGGTCAAAGAAATAAGAAATTAAGTGGCGCTGTACTGATACATTTTATTGAATAACTCCGTAGTTATTCAGAATTTTTAATCACATGCCATTACAAAAGTATTTGTATCCAGGTGCTGGTTTGAAAACCGTAGAATATTTTTTGTGGGACAACCCCTTTAATGCAAGGGGGCCGAATAATTTTGCACGCCCCACTTTTCAGTTTTATTATTACAAAAAAAGTTTAAATGATCCAATAAATTTCGTTCCACTTCACAATTGTGACCCACTTGTGGTTGATTCTAAACCAAAAATTTAAAATGTTATATCTTTTTGTTTGAAGCATGAAATGTGGCAAAAGTTTGAAGAGTTCCAGGGAGCCGAATACTTTCGCAGGGCACTGTATATAGTTATGGGTAAACGCATGGTTTACAGTGCTAACAAACAGCCAGCTTACAATTAGAGATGAGCGAGCATGCTCGAGTGCCATTTTTGCGTATTTGCGTATGCATTTTAAAATTCGTACGCTATTCATACGCATATTTTAATCTATACGCTAATGCGTACGAATAGCGTACAAATTGAATACGCTCATCTCTACTTACAATCTTTACAACATGCTGCAGTATCATATTTATGCTTTTTAAAATGAAAACTATAAAAAAAACTGTTCCAAAAATGATCACAGCTTGCAACAAACAAGGCAGTAGAATAGATGTGTGTGCAGCTGTGTAGTGGTAGTATAGTACTGGCTGGGTAGGGCTAATGGTAGTGGCAGTAGGGGAAGTAGCAGCTGAGGCAGCAACAGCCAAACAGTTCAAACACAATGGTAGGGAGGCATACAGCGACAGTGGTGTGATGGGGCCAACGATCGATAGCCACCGTCAGCAATGGCAGATCTTTTAATCTGCCTCAGCTGGAGGTGTGTGAAAATTCTCACAGATATATGCCTCATTCATTTTGATAAATATAATGTTTTATACACTGGCAGAGGAAGTTTGTCCAAAATACTCTGACACTGGAGGCTGGACAAGCAAACTGGGCCAGTTCTGGCCACTGTTACAATCTGGTTGTCCATGAAAGTCCATGAAATGTGGAGAAAGACCACAGTTCATTTGCCTGATTTGCCTCAGCCTAGTGTGACACATGAAAAAATTGCTCCATCATGTTGATGATACTGAACTGGCTGCTGCTTCGGCTTCTGCTTCTTGTTCTAGCAAATAGCATCAAAGATGGGTGACTCTGCAGTTGGTGAAGAGGGCCCTCAGACACGACAGCAGCATCTATCTGTTCGCCAGGGCCGGCCTTTGGGGTGTGCGACCTGTGCGGTTGCACAGGGCGCGTCACTACCGGCCAGTTAAGGGGGCGCCCTGCCAGAGTGCCCCCTTAATGGCCCGGTCTGCTCCTGTACAGCGTCTTGTGCCCCCCCTCAGACCTCAGATCAGCCCACCCAGCCACTTTAAAAAAAACATACTTACCTGTCCTGCGCTGCCATCAGGTTCCGCGCTCCACTGTCTTCCCTGCCGGCGCGCACTATGACCTGACGCAGCGTGTGAGAGATGGCAGTCATGGCACACATAACTCACACATGATTAAACACCAGTGAGGGGTTTATAGAGCTATAAATACAGTGCAGAGATATATAGAGAATAGAGTGATATAGGACAATATAGAAAGCTATAAATACAGTGCAGAGATATATATATATATATATATATATATATATATATATATATATATATATATATAGTGTGTGATATAGGACAGTATAGAGAGCTATAAATACAGTGTATAGATATATATATATATATATATATATATATATATATATATATATATACAGTACAGACCAAAAGTTTGGACACACCTTCTCATTCAAAGAGTTTTCTGTATTTTCATGACTATGAAAATTGTAGATTCACACTGAAGGCATCAAAACTATGAATTAACACATGTGGAATTATATGCTTAACAAAAAAGTGTGAAACAACTGAAAATATGTCTTATATTCTAGGTTGTTCAAAGTAGCCACCTTTTGCTTTGCTTACTGCTTTGCACACTCTTGGCATTCTCTTGATGAGCTTCAAGAGGTAGTCACCTGAAATGGTATTCCAACAGTCTTGAAGGAGTTCCCAGAGATGCTTAGCACCCATCTCGATTGGGTTCAGGTCTGGTGACTGTGGAGGCCAGGTCATCTGGCGTAGCACCCCATCACTCTCCTTCTTGGTCAAATAGCCCTTACACAGCCTGGAGGTGTGTTTGGGGTCATTGTCTTGTTGATAAATAAATGATGGTCCAACTAAACGCAAACCGGATGGAATAGCATGCCGCTGCAAGATGCTGTGGTAGCCATGCTGGTTCAGTATGCCTTCAATTTTGAATAAATCCCCAACAGTGTCACCAGCAAAGCACCCCCACACCATCACACCTCCTCCTCCATGCTTCACGGTGGAAACCAGGCATGTAGAGTCCATCCGTTCACCTTTTCTGCGTCTCACAAAGATGCGGTGGTTGGAACCAAAGATCTCACATATGGACTCATCAGACCAAAGCACAGATTTCCACTGGTCTAATGTCCATTCCTTGCGTTCTTTAGCCCAAACAAGTCTCTTCTGCTTGTTGCCTGTCCTTACCAGTGGTTTCCTAGCAGCTATTTTACCATGAAGGCCTGCTGCACACAGTCTCCTCTTAACAGTTGTTGTAGAGATGTGTCTGCTGCTAGAACTCTGTGTGGCATTGACCTGGTCTCTAATCTGAGCTGTTGTTAACCTGCGATTTCTGAGGCTGGTGACTCGGATGAACGTATCCTCTGCAGCAGAGGTGACTTTTGGTCTTCCTTTCCTGTAGCGCTTGATGGTTTTTGCAACTGCACTTGGGGACACTTTCAAAGTTTTCCCAATTTTTCGGACTGACTGACCTTCATTTCTTAAAGTAATGATGACCACTCGTTTTTCTTTACTTAGCTGCTTTTTTCTTGCCATAATACAAATTCTAACAGTCTATTCAGTAGGACTATCAGCTGTGTATCCACCTGACTTCTGCCCAACACAACTCATGGTCCCAACCCCATTTATAAGGTAAGAAATCCCACTTATTAAACCTGACAGGGCACACCTGTGAAGTGAAAACCATTTCAGGCGACTACCTCTTGAAGCTCATCAAGAGATTGCCAAGAGTGTGCAAAGCAGTAATCAAAGCAAAATGTGGCTACTTTGAAGAACCTAGAATATAAGACATATTTTCAATTGTTTCACACTTTTTTGTTAAGTATATAATTCCACATGTGTTAATTCATAGTTTTGATGCCTTCAGTGTGAATCTACAATTTTCATAGTCATGAAAATACAGAAAACTCTTTGAATGAGAAGGTGTGTCCAAACTTTTGGTCTGTACTGTATATATATATATATATATACTGTCCTACTCTATATATCTCTGCACTGTATTTATAGCTCTCTATACAGTCCTATATCACTCTATATATCTCTACACTCTATTTATAGCTCTATACTGTATGACGTTAGTACTGTCACTATATTTTTCTGTATGGGATAATGGAGATGGGATGGCACACATACTTCTTTAAGTAAATATATATATCCAAATGGGGAAGGGGGGGCGCCGAGAGAAAGTTTTGCACAGGGTGCCATCTACCCTAAGGCCGGCCCTGCTGTTCGCCAAAAGCTGCGGCAAGATGCTCACACAGTGTATCCAGGTAATACAGCAATTTGGACTCCCTTTCAGCAACAGGAAAACATTCCACCATTTTTTTTGATAGTGAGGGTCTAATCATCAGATTGCTTGATGTTAAGGATACACCTATCAGTACTTAAGTAAGCAAGCACATAGCATGCCCGAGGACCCAGTTCTTTCTAGCTCTGCTCCTACTGTCATGATTGGTCGTCCTGGCCAATGTTGTCATCATCATCAACCTTGTGCTCCTCCACCACCCACTCCTCCTCCTTTTCCAGTGGTAGTTCCTCATCTTCCTCCTCCATGGGACATGTCCATGTGAGACCCCAACAGCTACAGGGTGGCCACCAAGATGCAGAAGCTGTTCTTCTTCTGCCCTCCCTTTTTGGAGAAATAATGGCGGCTAGGTATCTTCCAGCTAGGCTAAGTTGTCAGTTTCCTAAAGGCAGCACCACAGCAGGTTGCTGGGCATGTATAGTTGATTCCTGGCCACACATTCTTTTATCGATGGCTGATTACGGAGAGAAGTAGTCTAAGCAGAGGAAGCAGTAGTTAATGATTACAATGACCGGGACACTATACTGCATGTGGGTGTGGCTTGCCTGCTGCAAAGGAGACCAGGGATGGAATGTTGCAGCGTCATGTGCTGCAATGGAGCAGTGGTGGTGCTGCTGCTGCTATGGCTGTTTGTACTTTTACAGCAACTCGCATTCTGACTCTCGGATGATGAGGCCTGGCCCTATCATTTTCCAGTCTTCCTTTTACCAGACATTTTATTATGAGGCCTATAAATGTAAAGTCACAGGTTTGGTACACCGATTATTAAATAGTACTAGCAAAATTGTAAGTGTTTTTCTGTAATTTACAAAGAAGCTATTTAACATTGATCCACTTCTACAAACACACTTCACACTGGTATTGACAATTTACAATGCGTGTGATGAAACAGGTATATAAATGCTGTTGTTGCAGCACAATATGTTCACTAATGTACAGTATCTTGACGCAATACAGTACATGTAATGAAACCGGTATATAATTGCTGATACTACCGCACAACACATTCAATAATATGTATAGTATTTTGATGTAATACAATACATGCAATGAAACAGGTATGTACCATAAATGTTATTGCAGCACAACACATTCACTAATAATGCACGGTATCTTAATGCAATACAATGAGTGGATTGAAAAAGTTATATACTGTAAATGCTGTTATTACAGCACAACGCTTTCACTAATAATGTACAGTATCTGGATGTAATACAATGCATGTAATGAAACTGGTATATAAATTTGGTTATTGCAACACAAGATGCTCATTAATAATGGACAGTATCTTGATGCAATAAAATGCTTTAATGGTTAACTGGCATATAAATGCCATTATTGCACTAATAATATATGGTATAAGGGGCGTAGCTATAGGGGGTGAAGAGGTAGCAGTCGCTACCTGTCCCAGGAGCCTGAGGGGACTCAAAGACCATAGTGCCGCATAAGAAGACACCGGTATTATAGAAAGTGCATGTTGTTCAAATTACATCTCTGGCTTTAGGGGAATTTGGCGTGTGGTGGGGATGTCGTTTCAATTTTTTACTCAGGCAACATGAAGGCTATGTGCTTTCCTGCCCCTGGCCACAAAGCATTGAGGGAAGGGGGCCCTCAAGCTGAACTCTAGCACCAGGGCCCATGATACCTTAGCTACGCTCCTGTATGGTATGGTTTTTAGAAAAAAGAAGAGGGGCAATTGCTCAAAATGTATTGCTATTGATGCTGGAGGTGCTGGCAATAAGCATATAAAACACTTATGAACTGTAGAAACATGAGGTTTTTTAAAGGCTAGCTGGCTGTCCATTCACAGAAAAAAATGTTGTTGTTGCTTGGTTTTGTTGATTCACTATTTTCACTATCTAGCAGCATTATGAAATATACAACTCTGACTGATTAGTCACTCCCTAAATAAACCCTAAATCTACTTAATTATGCCCCTATACTCTCTGTAATAGCTTTTTGTCAAACGTAGCCAACACGCATGCTTTCAGATCATACAGGCACAGCACAGCATCTCTCTAGCCCAGAGCCTGAAAGACCTTTCAAGATCTTCCCTGTTGGTTCACAGGCTGTCTGTCAGCTAATCAAGGCAAATCCTCTCCCACGGTCATGTGATCCCCCATCTTTCTTCCCCCTCCTGTTTTTACCCTCCAATTTTCAGCAAATGGCAAAACTCATAAAGAATCATGTTCGTTCAGAATCAATTCACACATCTCTAATTTATATCCTAAACACAAATATTTTAGAAATGTTAAACCAGATTTACCAGTGAGTCCACAAACTAATAAAATATTCAGCTAAAAAGAAATGTAAATAAATGACTTCAGGAGATGAAGTAACTTGGTTATGGCAATATGATTCAGTTTCCAAGATAAAAAAAACTTTGTATTTTACAGTCTGAATGTTTTAATGAGAAGGTAACCTAATATTATTGATATAGTAGGAGATGCATGTTATGTCCTAGTGAGTTAATTAGACAGCAGAATTAGGTCATTTTGGTGACTGTGGTTGTGCATGTTTATCCACTTTCAACAACATGTTCAGAAAAGCTTATGATTGTTCTCCCTAACGCACAAGGCCAGGGGCATACACAGATCTCCTAGGGCCCCATAGGAAAACTTAGTATGGACCCCTGCACCTAGTTTCCCAGTGCACGTGCATCAATCACCCACAGGTAATGCAGAACATGTGCAGCTCCCCAGATTTCTGACAAATTTATGTTTTTATTTTCCTTTTAACCTGTAGGATACCAGCGCTGTACCTGTGAGGTGACTTTAAGTCCCAGCGCAGTACAGGTACGGCACGGTGATTGGGCGGGTGCAGGAACTGCGCCCACCTGATCAGCGGCATGGGCTCGGCTGTCACTGTATACGCTGGCTTCGGTGAATACACCAATGCTGGCGTATCATTCTCTTGTATGCCGCAATCAGCGCTGCAGTGATGGGGACACGATAGCTGAGAAGGCAACCCGATGCCTTACACAGGTATCGAGGCTTGCCTTCTATGGAAGCCTATTAGACCCAGCCCCCAGGATGGGTCTCATAGGCAGTCTGTCAGTTTAAAAGCTGACAGGCAATGCATTACAATACAGGATTTATTGTAATGCATTGCAGAGGGGATCAGACCTCCAAAAGTTGAAGTCCCACAGTGGGACAAAAATAAAAAGTGAAAAAAGTAAAATAAAAATAAATGTTTTTCGTAATAAAAAAAAAAAAACCAAGTAAAAAAAAAAACGCTCCTTTCCCAAAATAAAGACATATAAAAGTGTAAAAAATAGAAAAAAAAAAAGAAAAAAGACATAATGGGCATTGCCATGTATGTAACGAATGACTCTATTAAAATATAACATGATCCACACCATAAGGTGAACGCCGTAAAAAAAAAAAAAAAAACTGTGCTAAAACACAGCCTCACCTGATCAAAAAGTCTTATGCACCCCAAAATGGTACCAATCAAACGTCACCTCATCCTGCAAAAAATGAGCCCCTACACAAGACGATCGGCAGAAAAATAAAAAAGTGGCTTTCAGAAAATGGCAACATAAAAACAAGATTTTTTCTTTTAAAAAATGCTTTTACTTTGTAAAACTAAACAATTTATTTAAAAAATGGACATATTAGGTATTGCTGCATTCATAGCGACCTGTTCTATAAAAATATCACCCCCTCAGGTGAATGCCATAAAAAAAAAAAAAAAACTGTGCCAAAAAAATCATATGTACCCCAAAATAGCACTAATAAAAACCTCTACTCTTCCTACAAAAAACGAGCCCCTAAAAAAAAAAAAAAAATTTATTTTCAAAAATGCTTTATTGTGTAAAACTGAAACAAAAAATAAAAATACACATATTTGGTATCATTACATCTATAATGACCTGCTCTATAAAAATAACACATGACCTTTCCTGTCAGATGAACCCTGTAAAAACAAAAGAATAAAAACTGTGCCAGAACAGCCATTTTTGGTTACCTTGTCTAACAAAAAGCATAATATTGAGCGATCAAAAATCTTATGTACCCCAAAATAGTAACAATGAAACTGTCAACTTATCCTGTAGTTTTCAAAAATGGGGTTACATTTTGGGAGTTTCTACTGTAGGGCTGCATCAGGGGGCCTTCTAAAGTGACATAGCAACTTAAAATTGTCCCAGTGAAATCTGCCCTGCAAAAACATATGGCACTCTTTCCCTTCTGAGCCCTGCGTTCTGCCCATACAGTAGTTTATGAACACATATGGGGTGTTTCTGTAAACTGCAGAATCAAGTAATAAATATTGAGTTCTGTTTGTCTGTTAACCCTTGCTGTATTAAAAATCTGCAAAAAAAGTGAAATTTTACCTCCATTTTCCTTTCATTCTTGTGGAACATCTAAACGGTGTGTAAGATCAGTTTTTAATAACTTAAAGGCTGTAGTTTCTAAAATGGGGTAATTTATGGGTGGTTTCTACTATGTAAGCCCCACAAAGTGATTTCATAACTGAACTGGTCCTTAAAAAAGTGGGTTTTAGAAATTTTCTTAAAAATTAAGAAATTTTAAGAAACTGGTTCTAAGCCTTGTAACGTCTTAAAAAAATAAAATGACATTTACAAAATGATGCCAACATAAAGTAGACATAAGGGAAATGTAAAGTAATAACTACTTTGAGGTATCACTTAAAAGCAGATAAATTTAAATTCCGAAAATTGCGAATTTTTCCAATTTTTTTTTACATAAAGGCAAAATATAATAATTAAAATTTATCACTAACATGAAGTACAATGTGTCCCGAGAAAACAATCTCAGAATGGCTTGGATAAGAATTCCAGAGTTATTACCACATAAAGTGACAAATGTAAGATTTGCAAAAATTGGCCTGGGACTTAAAAGGGTTCTCCGGGAATTAAGAAAATGAAAATACTTAAATATTACTTTATTATAAATATATTTTCAAATACCTTACATTAGTTATATTGGCTCGTTTTGTCTAGGGAGCAATCATTAGGAGAATCATTAGGAGAAACAAAACGGCCGTCGTCCTATTAGTACACACAAAACCTGTCCTAATCACACAGGAGGACAAGTTACTTCACAAAACTGAGGTAAAGAGCTGCCTCATCCTCCTCTCTGCTCTGCTTGTCAGGGATTCTGATCCCGAATACAGCTGATAAGATCTTTAGCTAAATCTCTGTAGGAATGGTGTTCATGAGCAGATGTGGCTAATAAGCAGCAGCACTTGTGTGTGTCTCCATTACCACAGTCTGTCCTGTCCGTCCTCTCTGTACGTCATGTCTGCTGATGAACTCCATTCCTACAGAGATTCAGCTGAATATCATATTAAACTGTAATCCTAATCCCTGACAAGCAGAGCAGAGAGGAGGATGAGGCAGCTCTTTACCTCAGTGTTGTGAAGTTGTCCTCCTGTGTGATTTGGACAGGTTTTGTGTGCACTAATAGGGCTGCGGCCATTTTGTTTCTCCTAATATTGCTCCCTCGACAAAACGAGCAATGATTAGAGAAACAAAATGGCCGCCGCCCTAGCACAAGGCCACAACATGACAAAATGTGAAAATAAAAGGGTCTGAAGACTTTCCAAATGCATTTTAGTGGCGTCACACAATGCAGGGATAATGTACACAGTGATGCCACAGTACAAGGATAATGTACATGTGATGTCACAGTACAGAGATGATAAACACAGTGATGTCATCGTACAGGGAAAATGTACATACTGTAGTTATGTTATAGTACAGGGATAATGCACACAGTGATTAAATAATAGTGGATTAATGTGCACAATGAAGTCACAGTATAGGGACAGTGCACACATTGATGTAACAATGTTGGCATAATGCACACAGTGATGTCACAGTACAAAGATAATAAAGACAATGATGTCATAAACAGGGATAATAAACACAGTGATATCACAGTACAGGAATAATGTACACATTGATGTTACAGAATAGGAATAATGTACACATTGATGTTACAGTACAGGAATAATGTACACAATGATGTCACAGTACAGGGATAATGCGCATAGTGATGTCACAGTACAGGAATAATGCACATAGTGATGTTACAGTACAGGGATAATGTACACATTGATGTTACAGTACAAGGATAATGTACACAGTGATGTCACAGTACAGGGATAATGCACATAGTGATGTTACAGTACAGGGATAATGTACACATTGATGTTACAGTACAGGGATAATGTACACAGTGATGTCACAGTACAGGGATAATGCACATAGTGATTTCACAGTACATGTATAATATACATATGATGTAATAATAGTGGATTAATGTGCACAGTGAAGTCACAGTATAGGGACAGTGCACACACTGATATCACAATATTGGCATAATGCACACAGTAATATTACAATACAGGAATAATGTACACAGTGATGTCACAGTGCAGATAGGTGTACTGTTCATGTATTTTTATTGAGTACATTATCCACAGTGCAGGGAGAAAAAGTAAGTGAACCCTTGAATTTAATAACCTGTAGATCCAACTATGCAAACCAACATCAAAATGACAACCCAGCTGTGAAGGTGAATTCTAAGGTGTATGAAAAATAATTATAAAATAACCTAGGGATCTGTCACCTCTCCTAACATGTCTGTTTTAGGAACTACTCATATACAATTCTGAAGCATCTCTTCGTGCCACTCCTCTATTATTTCTTCTAGAAGTTATGACTGAATTGCCATCAGTTTGCAGTAAAGGTCCATCTGGGTGTTACCAGTTGGGGATGTGTCCCTGCACAGTCTGACTCTATCCAATTAGGCTAGGGCTACACGGCGACAGTTGTCGCGCGACACCCGTCGCAGCCAGGATGCCTGAGTAGCGGGGATCCCATAGAGATGAATGGGATCGCCGCGGCAGTCGCAAGAAATTGGATTTCTTGCGACTGCCGAGGCGATCCCATTCATCTCTATGGGATCCCCGCTACTCAGGCATCCTGGCTGCGACGGGTGTCGCGCGACAACTTTAGCCCTAGCCTTAGTGCTGCCAGTGTCAGACTGTGCAGGGACACATCCCCAACTGGTAACACCCAGATGGACCGTTATTGAAGCTTGCTGGCAATTTATTTATAAATTCTAGCAGGAATAATAAAGGAATGACACACCATAAAGTCATACGAATACTGTATATGCTCCAGAATCGGGGGATGCAAGTAGTTTTACTAAAACAGTCAGCAGAAAACATGTCAGTAGAAAATCAAACATTTAGACACTGCATAGGGACAGTGTGAAATATAAACTTTATTGATGTTTGCTTGTGGTGTGAATGTTTTGTGTGACTTACTTGCTGCTGTGATCTGGACATTAGCTGGCACTGGCAGCGTTAATAAATGGCCTAATTAGGCCTGGAAAGGTGATTTAGATGAGCAAGCGCTTATCTACTGACTACTTTGTGAGAAGACCCCTTATATGTTCCCAATATGCTCTCTCACTGAGGGAGGAAGGGGGTGATAACATGCACAGAAGTCCATATTATCCCTGCCCATGGGGCCACATACTTTTACACAGATAGAGGAGGATCTTTGTGTTTCCTCCTTCTTGCTTCCCCACCACCCCCTCCTCCATGCTGATATAGGAGCCAGCTGAAAGGGAACTGCTTCAACCTGCAGTATCTCAGGCTGTATAGCAGGTAGAGTTGTAAAGATGTGAGCCAGATCTTGTTTCAATGCTAAAAATGTAAGCTTCAAAAGGGACCCAGTCATCACCTTTATACTGATTTCACTGATGGCAGCATAAGGTAGTGATTAGAGATGAGCGAACATGCTCGTCCGAGCTTGGTGCTCGTTCGAGCATTAGGGTACTCGTAACTGCTTGATGCTCGGACGAGTATCTCGCCATGCTCGAGGAAATGGCAACTTCCGCATCGTGCTTTTTTGGCGCCTAAAAACACAGCCAATCACAAGCCAGGAGACTCTGCGTACCACCCAGCATCACATGGGGCCCTTACATGTCGATAGCAGGGGTTGGCTGGCCTGATCAGGTGACCCTGGAATATACTACCGACTGGCCGCGGTGCTCGTCTCAGATGCCGTCTGGATGTCATTAGGGATAGAGCTGCTGCCTTTCAGGGACAGTGTTAGGGCCTGAATTTAGTTCTCAGTTAGGCAGGGATCACCCACAAAGAACCCAACAGCCCTTCTAAGGGCTAGAAGACATTTTATTTATTTTTTTTTTGTCACTTGGCTGGCTGGCACTAGTAGTGCAGCTATCGCCATATCTAACCCTGTTTTTTTTTTTTTTTGTTCTATCTCAGTGATACAAATCCATTGCACACAGCACTGTGGAACCATTCTGTGTGTCACAGTTCAGCACTGACTCACTGCAATCCATATATACTGTCCAGGTGACACTTTCTGTACGTCACACAATACAACCAAGTCATTTGCTACCGATATCATCTACCGCTTGATCCAGAAAACTCTCTGTGCGACATTTCTCTGGGTCGCAGACTAAATAGCCACCGTTAACAGGGTGTCAGTCAGTCCTACCATAGTTCCTGCACGTTATGTTCCCAAAAAAACAAAATTGTAAAAAAAATCTAAAAAAACAAATATAAAAAAAAAAATTATTTTTTCAGTTTTAGCTCAGTGATACAAATCCATTTTACTCAGCTGTGTGTAACCTTTCTGTGTGTCAAAGTTCAGCACACTCGCTCCCATCCGTATATACTGTCCAGGTGACACTTTCTGTACGTCACTTAATTCTACCAGACTGAACAAGTTTGTGGGTTTCAGTACACCAGGCCCGTTTAATTTTTTTTTTATATCATACACTTATATACAAACAATGTTGAACCCCAGGGCTAAGGGTCGAGGGCGTGGGCGTGGGCATTCAATTACTGCAGGGGGCAGAGGCCGTGGTCCTGGGCAGGGTGAGACAGTACCTGCTGATGAGGGAGCTGTGGAACGCCGCAGAGTTGCACTCCCTAGCTTCATGTCTCAACTTACAGGGACACGTGGTAGAGGACTGTTGAAACCACAACAGTGCGAACAGCTGATCTCGTGGATTGCGGACAATGCTTCAAGTAATTTGTCCACCAGTCAGTCTTCCACGCAATCCACCCACGTTACTCAAGGGAGCACTCCTCTGGCTCCTCCACCTCAACCTCCTTCCCCCCAGTCTGCCCCCTCCCAGGAAAATTTGGAATGTGATCCGGCATACTCTCAGGAACAGTTTTCTGGACCCTTCCCAGAGTCACAAACCACTTCTCAGGTTGCTGCTGACCTCGTTCCCGATGCCCAAGTTTTCCAACTGTCGCAGTCTGTGGGTGATGATGATGACAATGTTGAGTTAGTGGAAGAAGTTTGTAAAGAGGTGTCAGACGATGAGGAGACACGGTTGTCAGACAGTGGTGAAGTTGTTGTTAGGGGAGGAATTCCGAGGGGGAGCAGACTGAGGAATCGGAGGATGACGAGGTGACTGACCCAAGCTGGGTTGATATGCCGAGTGAAGACAGTGCTTCTGAGGCGGAGGCGAGTGCTGCACCAGAACAGGTTGTAAGAGGCAGTGGTGTGGCCAGAGGGAGAAGCAGGGCCAGAGCTGGTGCATCAGCAGCAACTGTTTCACGTAGTGAAGCTCCCGTGGCGAGGCCTAGATGTTCGCAAGTCTGGAAGGTTCTTTAAAGAAAGTGAGGATGACCGACGGACTGTGGTGTGCAACCTGTGCCACACCAGGATCAGCAGGGGTGCCACCACTACTAGCCTAACCACCACCAGCATGCGCAGGCATATGAGTGCTAAACACCCCACTCAATGGAACCAAGGCCGTTCACCACCTCCTGCGGGTCACACCACTGCTCCTTCCCCTGTGTCACTCGCTGCCTCTGCTAGTCAACCCCCTGCGTCACTCGCTGCCTCTGCTAGTCAACCCCCTGCCCAGGACCCCGGCACGAGCGCCTCCCGCCGGAAAACCACACCTTCGCCTCAACGATCCTCCACAGTGTCCACCAATGTGTCCCAGCGCAGCGTTCAGCTGTCTTTACAGCAGACGCTGGAGCGCAAGAGGAAATACAGTTCCACCCACCCACATGCCCAAGCCCTCAACGTCCACATCTCCAAATTGCTTAGCCTGGAGATGCTGCCCTATAGGCTGGTAGAGACCGAGGCCTTTCGCAATCTCATGGCGGTGGCTGCCCCTCGGTATTCCGTCCCCAGCCGCCACTATTTTTCCCGATGTGCCGTCCCAGCCCTACACCAGCACGTGTCGGAGAACATCATCCGTGCCCTGACCAACGCTGTTTTTGAGAAGGTCCACCTAACCACGGACACGTGGACAAGTGCTGCCGGGCAGGGACACTATATCTCACTGACGGCACATTGGGTTAACTTGGTGGACGCTGGGACCGAGAATGACCCTGGGGCCGCTCATGTACTGCCCACACTGAGGATTGCGGGGCCTACCTCGGTCACGGTCTCTCAGACGTACTATGCCTCCTCCTCCACTGAATTACCATCCGTGGGCACGGTGCCTTCAGTCGGTAGCTCTAGGCGCAGCAGCAGTGCCGTGGGTAAGCGCCAGCAGGCGGTGCTCAAACTGCTGAGCTTAGGTGACAAAAGGCACACCGCCCAAGAGCTGTTACAGGGCATCACGGCGCAGACCGATGTGTGGCTGGCACCGCTGAACCTCAAGCCAGGTATGGTTGTGTGTGACAACGGGCGTAACCTGGTGGCGGCTCTGCAACTCGGCAGACTGACACATGTGCCATGCCTGGCCCACGTGTTCAATCTAATAGTTCAGCGGTTCCTCAAGACATACCCCAATCTGTCTGATTTGCTCACCAAGGTGCGCCGCATCTGTGCGCATTTCCGCAAGTCGAGCACAGATGCTGCCACTCTCAGGGCAGCACAGCGCCGCCTACAACTGCCCGCTCACTGACTGTTGTGCGACGTGCCCACGAGATGGAATTCCACATTAAACATGCTATCCAGAGTTTACCAGCAGCGCAGAGCTATTGTAGACTGCCAGATGTCATCTTCCACCAGAACTGGTAGTCAGGTCTCTCAGATTCCTCAAGTCTACAATGAGGAGTGGACGTGGATGTCTGATATCTGCCAGGTGTTGAGCAACTTTGAGGAGTCAACACAGATGGTCAGCGGCGATGCCGCCATTATCAGCCTCACCATCCCGCTGCTTTGCCTGTTGAAAAACTCACTGCTCAGCATCAAGTCGGATGCTTTGCGCTTGTCAAAAGAGACGGTGGAGGAAGATACGTCGCTTGATAGCCAGAGCACCCTCCGGTCTGTTTCTCAGCGCCTATCGGAGGAGGGGGATGAGGAGGAGGAGGAGAATGTCGTCGAGACAGTAGAGGGTACCAGTGCTCAGTCCTTAACTCTTGAGCGTGTATGGGCTGAAGAGGAGGACTTGGAGGAGGAGGACATGGAGAGTCAGGTCAGTGAGGAGAGGGAATTCTTGCGTGTTGGGACTCTGGCGCACATGGCAGACTTCATGTTAGGCTGCCTATCCCGTGACCCTCGCGTTAGAAGAATTTTTTCCAACACCGATTACTGGGTGTTCACTCTCCTGGACCCACGGTACAAGCAGAACCTTTCCACTCTCATCCCTGCAGAGGAAAGGAGTATGAGAGTGAATAGATATCAACAGGCCCTGGTGCACAAGCTGAAACAATTCTTTCCATCTGACGCCGCTAGCGGCAGAGGGCATGGTTCTGTGGGCCAAGTAGCGGGGGAGAGGAGGCGAGCAGGCAGCTTGTCAAGCACTGGCAGGGGAACGCTCTCCAAGGCCTTTGCCAGTTTTATGTCACCCCAGCAAGACACTGTCACCTGTCCCCAGTCTAGGCAGAGTAGGGGGGAGCTGTACAGAAAGATGGTGAGGGAGTACCTAGCTGACCATACCAACGTCCGTAGCGATCACTCTGCTCCATACAACTACTGGGTTTCAAAGCTGGACACGTGGCCTGAACTGGCGCTGTACGCCTTGGAGGTGCTGGCCTGCCCTGCCGCTAGCGAGCTGTCAGAGCGGGTATTCAGTGCAGCTGGTGGCGTCATCACCGATAAGCGTACACGCCTGTCAACTGACAGCGCTGACAGGCTGACGCTTATTAAAATGAACAAAGCCTGGATTTCACCGGAATTCAAATCTCCTCCGGGGGAAAGCAGCTAAAGATTTAAATAACTTATGTATCCGATTCCTCTTCTCTACTCCTCTTCTCTACTCCTCCTCCTCCTCCTCCTCCATATCGTCTTTGCCTAACGCTGACCCAAAAAACGCCATTTTTTAGAGGTCCAACTGGCACTCTTTTAGCACAATTTTTCAGGAGGGCCCCGTACAGGCCCTCTCTTCAAACAATTTTTCAGGAGGGCCCCCTACAGGCCCTCTATTCAAACAATTTTTCCAGAGGTCCACCTACAGGCCCTCTCTTCAAACAATTTTTCAGGAGGGCCCCCTACAGGCCCTCTCTTCAAACAATTTTTCAGGAGGGCCCCCTACAGGCCCTCTATTCAAACAATTTTTCCAGAGGTCCACCTATAGGCCCTCTGTCCAAACAATTTTAACGGAGGTCCACCTACAGGCCCTCTCTCTCTCCAAACAGTTGTTCCGGCGGTCCACCTACAGGCCCTCTCTCCAAACAATTGACGTCTTTTTCCTATCTTTCTCTCTCTCCAAACTATTTTTCGGGATAGCTGCCATATACGGTATTAAACTGAGAAGAATACGGAGAACACATGCTACACTTGATCAAGTTCATAATTTACGACTGTACCGGTTAAAGCAACAGTTTTCCCAAATCCAGTCCGGCTGTTGTCACCACCACACACGCTAGCCCAGGGGGCACTCCTCTGGCTCTTCCAGCGAAACCTCCTTCCCCCCCAGCCTGCCCCCCACCTACAGGCCCTCTCTCCAAACAATTGACGTCTTTTTCCTATCTTTCTCTCTCTCCAAACTATTTTTCGGGATAGCTGCCATATACGGTATTAAACTGAGAAGAATACAGAAAACACATGCTACACTTGATCAAGTTCATAATTTACGACTGTACCGGTTGATGCAACAGTTTTCAAAAATCCATTCTGGCTGTTGTCACCACCACACACGCTAGCCCAGGGGGCACTCCTCTGGCTCTTCCAGCGAAACCTCCTTGCCCCAGCCAGCCCCCCCCACCTACAGGCCCACTCTACAAACAATTTAGCCGGATAGGGGACGTATCAGAAGTTGCACTCATGTTTGTTTTTGTTCTTCTTTTATCTGCCTCCTGACCTGTGATAGGCAGAGCATGGACACGTCCCCTTAGCTGCAGTGGGAAAAACACTCCCCTGGCCAGAGCAAGCTCTTTTTCCCTTTTCCGTGTTCGAAAAATCCATTAAATATAGGGTCCCAAGATAGGGGACGTATACGGTATTAAACTGAGAAGAATCGATACCATACGGGTTAAAGCAACAGTTTTCCCAAATCCAGTCCGGCTGTTGTCACCACCACACACGCTAGCCCAGGGGGCACTCCTCTGGCTCTTCCAGCGAAACCTCCTTCCCCCCCACCTACATGCCCTCTCTCCAAACAATTTTCCCGGGTAGGGGGACGTATTAGATATTGTACTGATTCTGAATTGCCTCCTGCGATAGATGGGAATCGAACCCGCATCAACTGCTTGGGAAGTAGCTATGCTCACCACTATACCACCAGCAGGCACAGCAACTGAAATATACAGTACTTTACCTATAACTTACTCCAGTTTCTGGAGTAAGTTATAGTAAATCCGGAGGACCGCCCACTAAGCCTTGCTCCTTTACTTTTCACTTTAGAAAAGTGGTGAGAAGCTTCATATGTCACAGATTATCGCACACATATGGTGCTTGCCATAATTTGTGACTTTTTATGCCACTATTGGGGCATAAAGGACATCATGCCCCTTTTTTTAGACAAGCAAGTTAAACAGACACAAAATAGTACATTTTTGGTGCAAATCTATGCCTGCTCGATGATGACAATGAGACAACCCTTTTAACCCATAGATAACAATAGTATCGACAATTCGGCAGCTAAAAGCTACATTGAGTCGATTAGAAGAGTAAGATAGTGGTGGTGTTTCTTCCAAGAAGATTCTGATCTGAACCCTGGGCTAGATTTATGCCGCAGGGTAGAGAGATCCTCCTGAGGATCAGTGTGTGGACTGAAAGTCAGGCTTCAGTCACCATTACCGGATATTACCATGGTATTTTGCCAAATGTGGATTCAACATGATTTTTCAATTTTGAATTTCCTAATAAATTTTGGAACTAAATTGCATCCTATTTGGGACCACATCCACTCCATATAGCACCAGATTTATCTGATTTGACCACAGATTACTTTTTACTACCACAGATAAATACCACCATACAATGCTCAAATAAAACAAGCACAAAGAGCATGCCTCAAAGTTATTCTAAACAGGTAGTACAATACACCCAGCCTTATTACATCTTTGATGTGTCTAGAACCAGATGGTATATGGTATGTATATTCACTGGGCTACAGTATTATTGTTTTTAGAACTTGTTCAGTGAGGGTGACTTGCAAGCGCCTTTCATTTTTCCTGTAGTAAGGAACCTTTATACTATACATCTGTATGAGTGACTGACATCTTGTTGGCGTGTGGACATCTGATGGATCCTTCATGGATAGCTTGGAGGAAACCAGGAAAGACAGGGAGGAATGAGGAAGAGTACTGTACTTTTTCCAGAATATACAACTACTAATACATTTCTAATTTTATCCTCCAGATGGCATTCTTGAGGCGAATAACTGGACAAACAATTATGAAGGGCAGAATTTGGATTTTGAAGCCTGGACAAAAACATCGTCAGATTCCAGTTCAGAGTGTGAATGTAGCAACTGTGATTCTCAATCAATTGGACAATTCAAATGGAAAGAACACAGCCCTTTGGTATGGAAACTGTCATATTACCAAGTAAAGGTTATTTTCCAGGAAATAAACATCCATTCCTTTCTACTGTGACTTCACCACCCCTCTGTACCCTTACTGCAGACTGTTAGCAATTTATCCATAACTTCTAGTAGAAATAATAAAAGAATGGCACAACATAGAGAAATAAGATCTCCTAGATCTCCAGAATTGTTATTACATGGGGAATGCATGAAGCTATTAAAACAGGCATGTCAGGAGAGGTGCAAGGTCCTCTTTAAGCAAATGTTTGGAACTGGCGATTTTACCTAAAAAATCCACCAAAAACATGGGTGCAAAAAAAATGACACCCTTATGAAATACAGCAGGGAATCTGTAAAATGGACCTAGGTCATGGTCCTGCATGAGTGTGGAAAGAAAAGATGCCACATTTTAAGAGGTTGGTGTTTGGTGGGGTGGGGGGGGGGGGCATGAAGGCCTGCTGCACACAGTCTCCTCTTAACAGTTGTTGTAGAGATGTGTCTGCTGCTTGAACTCTGTGTGGCATTGACCTGGTCTCTAATCTGAGCTGCTGTTAACCTGCGATTTCTGAGGCTGGTGACTCGGATGAACTTATCCTCTGCAGCAGAGGTGACTCTTGGTCTTCCTTTCCTGGGGCGGTCTTCATGTGAACCAGTTTCTTTGTAGCGCTTGATGGTTTTTGCGACTACACTTGGGGACACTTTCAAAGTTTTCCCAATTTTTCAGACTGACTGACCTTCATTTCTTAAAGTATTGATGGCCACTCGTTTTTCTTTACTTAGCTGCTTTTTTCTTGCCATAGTACAAATTCTAACAGTCTTCAGTAGGACTATCAGCTGTGTATCCACCTGACTTCTGCCCAATACAACTCATGGTCCCAACCCCATTTATAAGGCAAGAAATCCCACTTACCTGACAGGGCACACCTGTGAAGTGAAAACCATTTCAGGTGACTACCTCTTGAAGCTCACCAAGAGAATGCCAAGAGTGTGCAAAGCAGTAATCAAAGCAAAAGGTGGCTACTTTGAAGAACCTAGAATAAAAGAAATATTTACAGTTGTTTCACACTTTTTTAAGTATATAATTCCATAATTCCACATGTGTTAATTCATAGTTTTGATGCCTTCAGTGTGAATCTACAATTTTCATAGTCATGAAAATACAGAAAACTCTTTGAATGAGAAGGTGTGTCCAAACTTTTGGTCTGTACCGTATATCAGAGAAAATGTCTACTTCTCCTGTTATCAACTGCACCCCCCTACCAACTTCAAACTAGAGATACAGCATACAGATGAGAAAACTGTTAAACCATGCCAGATACAAGTCCTATAATGGTCCCAAATAGTGTTATTACTCATGTGCACACACCGTACTCAGGAACGAATTTGGCCATTTACCCTACAGGAAAATTTCCTGGTGGGCTTATGCATAGGGGGCCAGTCAAGCCCTCTTGATGGTGACAGGCCAGGTCCACAATAATGTGATGCTCAATGGCCATAGGTGCCATCCTGAACTCAACTGTCCTCATGACGGTGATGCAGTCGAATACTGTGGCTAGGGCAGCTGTAATTTGTGCTGCCCTGTGGCATTTGGTTCTGCTGGGGCAGTATTCTGTGCTACACTACAGTATTGCAGGCCGTGCCTACTTCGGTTGTCCCTGCCTACTTGTTTAGTCCTGTCTTCTTTCAGTTTGAACTCACCTACAGCATGGGGCCACTTTTATTTTTTTCTCCAGGGCCACTTTAAAGGGAATCTGTCACCAGGAAAATCGCTATTGAAATAAAGCCATGGCCTAATAGCACTTAGTACCTTATTTCCAGATGTGCCTTTGTTTCAGCAATAGATGTTTTCTATCTTCTGAAAATCCAGTTTATTTGGTATGTAAATGAGCTAGTAAGGTGCCCAGAGGGGCGTCATTCTTGCAGGAAGGAGCCCAGGCATGCCTCCTACATCACATTCAAGCCATAACTCTGCCCCCCTTTTCCCTGTTCCCAGCATGAGGGCGGGTTGGGCACTAGCAGGAGGCGTTGATACGAAAGTGGGTTACAATGGATGCTAATTCAGTCAGCTCTCTCTCATTTACCACAATTAATGGAACTATAATTGTGTTTGTCTTATTTCCAGGCTGCTGTAACCAAATTCACCTACAAGTATTACAATGTCAGTGTGGAGATGATCCAGGCTGTGCACAGCCTCAGGTAGGACCATACAAATTACAGAATTTGTCTAAGGCTGTTTTCACACCACCTTATAGGGGACAATAAAAATGAAATTATTGTCAGCACATAACTGGAAACCAGCAGTGCCAGGTGGACATCATTGACCATAATTGGGTCCATCGTGTTTCAGTTAGGAAGCTTGGCATTATACTAGACAGCCAACAGCAGAGTAAACAGTAAGAAAAAGCTATTTGTTTTTGTGAGTTGGACATACAGTATTATATATACTAAAATGTTTTAGTATTCTGGTTGTGTAAAATTTTTTTTAAAGGGAACTTGTCACGTTGATCACGGTGCTTCTTCTGCTCTATCACAGGCTGCCTGCCGATTATTTCACATTTTTACTGTGACAGGTTCCCTATAAGAAACACCCAGGCAAATTGTTTTGGACATATAATAACTTAACACTTATGTTCTGTCAGCATAAATTGTTTCATCCTAGCCCAGCTGACAGACATTCTGAACCCTTTCATTATGTGTACCTGGTAATGTGATCTCGTCTGACCCTCAGTCGAGTACATACATACATGTCCTGTGGAACGGACTTCCTGTAAACTACAGGGTTACATCATCACCTATCAAATCTCAACTGGCAGCATTCAGACATCTTCCCTCCCCACTCAGCTTCATGCCCCTTGTTCCTCTATATGCCCATATAGAAGGAGTGCCGCTTTAGATTTTTCTGCCAAGAGACCATTAATATAGTAGTTGAGTTGGGAAGCAGCATCAGGTCCACTGCTAAGGAACTCGGCGCAATTGATCTGACGAATTCAGGCATCAGATACACTATTCAAACGCCCAGTCATTTAGCTGACTTGGAGCAGGAAGGGGGAGTGTGCTGAAGAGATGGACGTTAGGGCAGCAGTGCTTTAAGCTCTCTGGCCGGCCCCTTGGTGCTCAAAAGGGCTAATTAGCACAATAATAAAATTGCTCATATCTCAGGAATGTTACTACATAGAAACATAAGTAAGGTATTCTATAGAAATTATAAACAGAGGTGCTCAAACCTGAATTGAGCACGACCAGCCAGAGCCAATCTAGCTAATTATATTATAAAAATAAAACAAAAATAATATTGGTCGGCTCAGAAGTAACCCATTTGGTGTTTATTCAATAAAAATAATTTAAAACATACATTTAAAAGATAATCACAAAGCTATTCTTATGCATCAGCTTGTTTTACAATTTCAGTCCCTTTATATTAACCAAATGCTGAGCTGTCGCATTGGTAATTCAAAAATAAAAATATATAGCGATTAATCCAAGATGTTAGATATCTTGAAAATAGTGGATTCCAGATATAGTCTTTTTAAGATATCAAATATGTTTTTTGAGATATAATTATCTGCTGTGGATGGGTGGTTAGTAAAATGTCTCTCTGGATTATAAAAGCGCCTCTTACCACCAGCGCACAGTTATATGCTTCAGCGCTTCTTACCAGTCCCCCTTTAGTGTGTTTGTTCTTACTCAGGAGACAGACGCAGTAGATGTCTGTAAGGAGCGATCCTCCGCTGCCCGAAGCTGTTCACAGCATTCCACGGCGCTCGCTATAGTTGGCGCATGCGCACTCTGCCGCCTGAGACGCCGAGCCCCGCTGCAGGTATCGTGATTTGATTAATACCCCGCTTCTCCTGGGTCTTATCCTCCGTCTCACAACTCACGGGGGTAGGTATTAGAGTCCACACAGATGAATACTATGTATGCAATATGAAGCATATATTCATTCGATATTCCCCAAAACTTGAATAACCGCACTGCCACCAGACACTTTTCAAAAAATGTTTTCTTCCTCAGTGGTGAATACATCATAAGGGACCGACTCCTCCTTAAATAGCACTATTGTTGTCATAAAAAACCGGACTGGATTGAATAAAGCCGCACTATAGCATTAAATGAATGTAGTGTTTAGCTATAGTGCGGCTTTGTTCAATCCAGTCCGTTTTTTTATGACAACAATAGTGCTATTTAAGGAGGAGTCGGTCCCTTATGATGTATTCCCCATTCAGGAAGAAAACCTAGTTTTCGAAAAGTGTCTGGTGGTAGTGCGGTTATTCAAGTTTTGGGGAATATCGAATGAATATATGCTTCATATTGCATACATAGTATCCATCTGTGTGGACTCTAATACCTACCCCCGAGAGTTGTGAGACGGAGGATAAGACCCAGGAGAAGCGGGGTATTAATCAAATCGCGATACCTGCAGCGGGGCCAGGCGTCCCAGGTGGCAGAGTGCGCATGCGCCAACTATAGCGAGTGCCGTGGAATGCTGTGAACAGCTTCGGGCAGCAGAGGATCGCTCCTTACAGATATCATCTACTGCGTCTGTCTCCTGAATAAGAACAAACACACTATATATTTTTATTTTTGAATTACCAATGCGACAGCTCAGCATTTGGTTAATATAAAGGAACTGAAATTGTAAAACAAGCTGATGCATAAGAATAGCGTTGTGTTTATCTTTTAAATGTATGTTTTAAATTATTATTTTTATTGAATAAACACCAAATGGGTTACTTCTGAGCCGACCAATATTATTATTTTTGTTTTATTTTTATAAGTAAGATATTGTTTTAATCAGCATGATCAACCCTACCAGCAGGCCCGGCCTGAGGAGGGAGCACCCTGCACTCTCATGTAATGGGGGCATCTCTGACGCCGCCCAGCATGAAATTAGCATTTTAGTCGACTAAAGGGTGAGGAAGGAGCGAATATGAAAGTAGTTCTTAAGATGAAAGTGGCAGGTGGGGTAAGGGTTTGGATGTGTGGCTTGAAGGACAAGGCAGAATGACATATGACATAGGACTCAATGAGCTGTCCCAGGCTGAATGTATAAATGGAGAAAAGTAGGAGGGGCCAGGACAGAGACTTGAGGGACACCAACAAAGAGGAGGCATCATGATGAGGAGGTGGTGTGTGAATGGGAAACGCTGAAAGTTCTGTTGGTAATAGGTGATCCAGGAGAGGGCCAGGTCTCTTTTGTAGAGGGATGAGAGGGTTTGTAACAGGAGAGAGTGGTCAACTGTTTTAAAGGCAGAGGAAGGAAAAGCAAAGGGTAATGACATTTAGCTTTGGCAGCAAGCAGAGCATTGGAGACTTTGGTTAGGGTGGTTTCAGTGGAATGATTGGGTCTGAAGCCAGATTGTAGCGGATCAAAAAGTGAGTTGGATGAGAGGTGGGGAGACGGTTTGAGATGGACTTGTTGTTGTAGAAGTTTTGATCTGAATGGGAGTAGTGAGATGCGGCGATAGCTAAGAGGATGGGTCCAGGGAGTGCTTCTTTAGTACGGGTGTGATGGTTGAATGCTTTAAAGAGGAAGGGAAGATGTTAGTGGTTAGCTATAGGTTGAAGAGGTGGGTTGGGGCATGGGTAATTATAGTGGTGAGGTGGGATGGGATTGGGTCAAGGACACGGGTGGTGAGCTGTCATTTGGTGATTAAAGAAGAACTCCCGCAAAATTTTTTATTCTCTGACCTGTTAGAAAGGTTCATGATGTAATCTGTAGTGAATGTAATCTTCTCATCAGTGACTTTATTTGTGAGCTATCCCCTTCCTTCTAATTTTAGCTGTGTCATGTGACCAACTCTCTGATCTCCAAGTGGCACAGCAAGTCAGTTACTTCTCTATCCATTCCTATGAGACTGACATTGAGGCTCCAATAGGAATCCATAGAGAAACTGACTTCCTGTCTACACATAAGATGCTGTTATTTGGAAAGTCTGATTGTTGGTCACATGAAACAGGTGAGAAGCATAAGGGAGGTATAACGCACAAATATAGCCACTGGTAAGATTACATCATGTACCTTTCTAGCAGGTCAGAGAATAATTTTGCGGGAGTTCTTCTTTAAGGTGGAAAGCTTTTCTTCAGTGATGGTGGTAAACTGGGTTATGTGGGAAGAGCACTGTGCAGTTGTGTAGAGGGGTACTGGGGGTTGTTGCTCAAATTTTGTCAACTTTATTTTGCCTGTGTCACTGCTGAGGGGTCATGGAAGCCGAGGTTGCTTTGATGGCACCCTTCAGCTCATCTCCCTCTTGACAATACCCTATAGATTCTCTATGGAGTTAAGGTCAGGTGAGTTTGCTGGCCAGTCTAGCACAGTGATACTGTGGTTATTACCAGGTATTGTCAGCGTGAGCAGGTGCGAAGTCTGTTTGGAAAATGTCAGCATAGAGAAGCATGAAGTGCTCTATAATTTCCTCTTAGATGGCTGCACCAACTTTGGACTTGATATAACACAGTGAACCAACACCAGCAGATGACTGTGGAAACTTCACACAGGACCTCAAGGAGCTTGTATTTTGTACCTTTCCACTCTTCCTCCACACTCTGGGACCTTGATTTCCAAATTAAATACACAATTTACTTTCATCTGAAAACAGGACTTTAGACCACTGAGCAAGTCAAGTACTTTTTCTCCTTACCCCAAATTCTTGAAGTCTTTTCTTGACAATCCATTCAAGACTTTTCTAAAACAATTTTACCTTCAACTCAACTTTCCATTTATATGTTTGGATCCAGCTTCTTTAGCAATGACCCTTTGTGGCTTCCCCATGGTTGTGTAGCCTACTGAACCACTTTGTGTTGGTCTATCACATAAACTCCTAATAAAATGCATTTAACTTTGTGGGTGTAACATGAAAAAATATGAAAAAAGTTCAAGGGGTATGAATATTTTTCAAGGCACTGAATCTACGCAGCTCATTCTGCCTTCAGATTGCATTGCATTTTATGCAATGCCAGTACTCTTTAAGGCTACATTCACACGACAGTTGTTTTGCGGGTCAGATTGGGACCCATTCATTTCTATGGGGCCACAAAAGATGTGGAGAGCACACCATGGCCTGTCCACATCCGTTTCTCCGTACCGTGGCCCGCAAAAAAAAAAAAAAAAATAGAACAGTTCCTATTCTTGTCCGTAATTGCGGACAAGAATAGGCATTTCTATGATAGCCGCGGCATGTGTGGTCTAGAAATTGCAGAATGCACATGGGCTGGTATCAGTGTTTTGCGGATCCGCGATATGAAAAAAAAAAATTGGTGACATATTTCCTTAAGCTGGCGTTCAAACACACTATTGTTTATTGTTTTCACAAAGTATAAAAGTGCACATCAGTAAAATCTCAAAATTCCTCCATGGAAACTGCCCAATCTGGGTTTTACCTCTGACTCATCAGGGGCATCTTTCTCTCCTTCTCAATTAATTTTTAACTATATCCTCTACTCTTGCATTCATGTATGTCATTATATGACACCCATTGCTGCCTTTTAAATATCACAAGACCACATCCAGCCAATGACGAGGATTCCTGTCTTTTACCTCATGCCATCATGTGACTAAATCCACCAGTCAAGATGGGAAACCTCAACTGGAGGCTCCTGGGTGAAAACTCGTGGGATTCTTGAAGTTTGCTGTGTGTACACTGCAACTGCAATATCTTTCTGTGTATATATCGATGAGGAAATCTGTGTCTTTGTGATTATGAACTGTTAGAAGACCCACTTCAAGTGGACTGTGCAGAGGTCACATTTAGTGGACTGAAACAAACATTGCTATTTATACAGGTTTCCTGTCCAGCAGGAGGTCCTCTCCATGGGTTCCGTTATAGGTAACAATGTCTATCCCTGTACCACATTGACCATCCATTCTGAGCCCCTGTGATAAATCTAATGCAGGTCTAAACAGCCTGTCTGAGCTTACTCCATCTTAAGAATTAGTAAACCTGTGCCAGTGTTCTATGAGTGTCACGCAAGATTACCAAAAAACAGGTCATGTACAGTGACCCTTCCATGATTAGCAGAGCTGTCAGAATAAGGCTACTTTCACACTTGTGCTTTCCCTTATTGAGATCAGTCATAGGATCTCTATAGCAGGGAAACGCTTCTGTTTTGTTCCCATTCATTGTCAATGGGGACAGAACTGAACGAAAATGCGTGCACCAGAATGTATTCCATTCGGTTGCATCCCCATCGCAGACAGAAAAATGCTGCAAGCAGCGTTTTACTTCCCATGATGTGGTGCGGAGCAAGAGTATTGTGTTTTTTTGCTGTTATGTCTTGGCAGCAGCACTTTAGATTACCAAGATATGCGTCATAAACCACTCTAGAGGTTGCTACTTTCTACAGCACTTAACCCTTACGCTCCCAGCACGCTGATGTGACGGGGACCCGATGCCTTCCTTAGGCATCGGGCTGCTTTCTACGGAAGCCTGTAAGGCGTCATTTTCCCAAAATAAAGTTAAAAAAAAAATTGTAAAATATAGGGAAAAAAAGAAAAGTAGGCATATTAGGTATTGCCCAGCTCTATAAAAATATCACATGACCCACCCTGCTGGTAAATGCCTTAAAAAATAAAAAGTGTAAAAAAAAAAAAGCCATTTTCTGATCACCTTGCCTCACAAAAAGTGTAATACCAAGCGATCAAAAAGATGTATTAATCCCAAAATGGTACCAATCAACCAATGAGACCCTACCTAAGACAATCGCCCAAAAAATAAGGCTCTCAGAAAATGGCAACACAAAAAAAAAAAATTTCATTCTGTTCAAAAATAAAAATGTTAGACATATTGGGTATCACCGCGTCCGTAACAACCTGTTCCATAAAAATATTACACGAGATGGCCACCCAGGTGAATGCGGCAAAAAAAATTTTTTTAAATACTATGCCAAAACAGCCATTTTTTCCCTCTTGCCTCACAAAACGTTTAATAGCAGGCAATCAAAAAGGCGTATTTACCCCAAAATGGTACCAATCAAACCGTCATCTTGTCCCGCAAAAAAATGAGCCCCCCCACATAACACAATAACTAAAAAAAAATAAAAATCAGTGGCTCCCGCAAACCAATCCATCAAAATCTGTGCTGCAAAATCCATATGGCGCTCCTTCTGTTCTGAATCCTGCCATGTGCCCCCACAGCAGTTTACCACCACATATGGGGTGTTGCCGTATTCAGGAGAAAATGGGGAACAAATTATGGGGTGCTTTTCTCCTGTTAGCCTTTGTAAAAATGAAAAATTTGGGGCTAAAGCAACATTTTATTGGAAGAAATGAAACGTTTCATTTTCACAGCCAAGTGTTTCCAAATTCCATAAAACGCTTAGGACCTCGAAGTGGTCAGTACCCCCCTTAATATATTCTTTGACGGGTGTAGTTTCCAAAATGGTCACTTTTTGAGGGTTTCCACTGTAGGGGTACGTCAGGTTCTCTCAATTACAAAATGGTGCCTAAAAACCATTCTAGCAAAATCTGCCTCCAGAATCCGTATGGCGCTCCTTTCCTTCTGACCACTGCCACGAACCCATAGAGCCGTTTACCACCACATATGAGGTATTTCTGTAAACTGCAGAATCAGAGTAATATATATTGAGGTTTAGTTTGGTGTTAACCCTTGCTGTGTTGCAAGAAAAAAAATTAACATGAATAATCTACCAAAAAAGTGAAATTTTAAAATTTCACCTCCATTTTCCTTTAATTCTTGTGGAACACCTCAAGGGTTAACAAAGTTTGTAACATCAGTTTTTTTTATAATTTAAGCGGTGTAGTTTCTAAAATGGGGTCATTTATTAGTGGTTTCCATGAGGTAAGCCTCACAAAATCACTTTATAACAATCAGTGCTCAAAAAATGGTTTGGGAAATTTTGTTGAAAAATTGCTTCTAAAGCCCTAAGTTCTAAAATGACATTTACAAAATGCCAACATAAAGTAGACATATGGGGAATGTTAAGTAATAAATGTTTTGAGGTATCACTTTGTTTTAAAAGCAGAGAAATTGAAATTTTGAAAATTTTTCAAAATTTTTGGTAAATTTTGGATATTTTCGGAAATAAAGGTGAAATATATTGACTCAAATTTATGACTGTCATGAAGTACAATGTGTCACGAGAAAATCTCAGAATGGCCTGGATCAGTAAAAGCGTTCTAAAGTTATTACCACAAAGTGACATGTCAGATTTGCAAAAAATCGACCTGGGATTTAAGGTGAAAAGTAGCTCGGTACTGAAAGGGTTAAAAGTATAGCTCTGGTTAAACTGAACTGTCAACGTAGAACACATTCTATCAAATGTGATATGTGTCGGACCAGATTCTCCCCCCCCCCCCCCCCCCCCCCCTCCCTATACACAACTTAATGTGGCTGTGTCTCCTCCCAATAGGTATCCGGCTGAAATAAACAAATGGGCGATTGAATATGTCAACCAGCGAGGGATTTGCAGCACATATCCAGTACAGAAGAAAAGACCGCAATATCTTGAGTGTGCCAAAGATCAATCCTGCGTCTGCCTTTTATGTGATGTCCCAGGGAACGGTAGTTGACCAAAAGCTTTTCTCCCAAGCTGTTCAGGCTCACGTAGGATTTTAATAAAATGAGTGTTTCGCTTTTTGTGCTTGTAGAGAATGTGCAACATCCAGTGGGAAGTAATAGAATTTATTGCATATTTACATTATTTTATGGTATACTCTAGGCAAGTGTATACAGTACAAAAATCCAAAGGCCAAGGACTGCATATCTCATGTGGTGATAATTTATATAGACGCCAATGTATTACTGGGATATACTTACAAAATGCTGCAATCACATCGTTCTCAGGAGGCTTTTACACATCTGCAGGGGGAAAAGCTTGTGTTTCTTTGTAAGCCACAATGATCTTGGTGCAGGACTTCTGCTTATACTCCTTGCACAGAAAAGGGGACTTTACCAATTAACACTTAGCAAATATGGGGCTTCTTCAGAAGAGCTTGCATCAAAAGCAACAAACTACACCCTCTCAATTTCTTCTTCTAACCCACCTCAAGCAATTCCAACAGTGTTATGTACAGTATAAAACAAATCATGTGCATCAATATAAAATCAATAATTTAGACAGTTTCACTAACAATTTTCTTATATGATGCCGCCACCAAAACTTTCCATTTTACAATATATACTCTTAATATAGAAAGTCTGACGTATGTAACTTAGCAGATTCCAGTTTTGAACTGGATTTATGTGAAGTACACGCTTTTTTTCACTCCTATAAAGGTCATGTCATTCTATAAAAAAAAAAAACCAAAAAAAAAAAAAACCTTATTCTTAATAGAAATCGAGAATGTTAGCAGCTTTTGACCCAAGTGGACACATTTTCAGCCCAATGGTTCACAAGCCACCAACACTCCATGAACAGGGTTAAAAAAGTAGTAATTTATGTATAACCACATCTCAAAATATATGACAAAACAAACAGTAAGACACCAGCATATTCCTAACCAACCAATATTAGTACATCCATCTGTAATACTGGATGACTGAGGAGAGATTAAACCAAGTAGGCAGGTCAGGGTGCATGATCTGTGCTAAAAACAAACCATCTAGTATACATTGCATGTGGTGCCTCAGACAGGTAAGACATTGCAAATATAAAACTAATGCAGAATTTTATTTTCTGATAATCCACTTCATTTATAATAAAAAATAAAAGGAACACAAAATTAAAAAAAAAAAAAAAATAATAATAATAGGGTAAGATGCCACATGTGGCAAAAGGAGAATAAAGTAACCAATTGCCTGACATTTTGACAGACGCACGGTTACAGAGGGAGGAGCCTCATTGCACAAACTTTTCAGGAGAGTCCAATGATGAACCAATGACCATCTGAACGATAATCCTCAAAACAGTTAGAATTAAAGAATTTGGAAAAAGAAAGGAAAGAGGGGACAAGTAGGCAGACAAGGTTCCAAGGATGGGAGTCTGAATACAGACAGAGCATCATGAATCCTACTGAAGGATACAGTCTCCTTGCCTGAGTGTTTCTTACAAAAGAAACAATTTGCTTGTGAAGGGGCCTGGTGAGCAATGCTCCTTTAAACGCCTACACAGTTATAAAAACTTTATCGCCACCTGCCCGGGACAGGGGCATAGCAGCCGAGTGGACAGTCAGGAAAAGCCTCAGACTGGAGTCAGCGTCGTCCTCCCCTATCTCTCACTGGTGTACTCCTGCTGCGACTCCTGCTGTGTCTTTTAGGATCCCTACGTTCTCGCTCACGAGGGTGTTCTCTGCTGTGCTCTCTCCTTTTCTCTCTCTCGGCCTCACGTGCCCGCTCTCTGTTTCGCTCTGCCTCTTTCTCCCTTTCCTTTGCTCGCTCCTTTCTTTCTTCCTCTTCTTGCTCCTCCTGTTCTTTACGGCGCTTCTCTCTTTCTTTCGCTCGCTCCGCCCTATCTGCTACTTTCTTTACAATCTGCAGGAAGAATTTATAGCAACGTTACACATCTTCTCAAATCAAGTATCCAAACCAAGTTTAACCCCATTCACATACTTCATACCTGATCATCTGTGAGGGGCAACCAATATATACAAGGGGCAGCTTTGGTTTTATGGAATAAGTCATCCAAGAGTTTAGCTGGAGGTTCTTCTTGAACTTTTTCTGTAAAAAATAATAAAAACCAATAAACTCAAAGTTGAGAACTAGAGGGGACAGTTGCATGTAAGGTACAGAGACCACCAGCGCAAGTACATAAGTAAGGTATTGCAGAATAACTGTGTGACTACCTTTCTTTTCATTCTTTTTCTCTTTGGACTTCGCATGCTCTTTACGCCGTCTGTCTCTGGAACGTGACCTGGGAGCCTCCCGAATTTTATCTCTATCCCACTCTCGTTCTGATCGAGTACGTTCCCTCCTCTCCATCTCACGCTCCCTCTCTGCCCACTGTTCTCGCACACCTCGTTCATGTTCCCGGTGTTCACCACGTAATGGAGGGGCATGTGCGTGTGAGTGAGAGTGTGTGTGTTGGTGAGGGGGCTCTTCTGGTTTCGGTTCTGGTGGTCTCTCTGGAAGAAGACCTCTGTGGAAGTCCAGCTAAAGGGTATAAGTAATTACGGTAAGTAAGCAGAAAACAAGGGAGAAGACAAGCCAGAACATGGGGACTGATACACCTATGGATCTGGAAAGTTTTACCTCATCTTGTTCAGCAAAGTCTACAGATAAGAATTTAGGATTGGATTGGGGCCATTTCACTCCATGTAGAGAATTCCTTGTAGCAACAGCTTCTTCTACTGTAGAATACTATGGAAACAAGAGAAATTTAGCAACAAGGCACAGAGATGGTATAAAGTCTATACAGCACTGTCTAAAGGCCAAGTACACGCATCTTTCCAATTACAAATAACACTGAAGGTTATTATTTCTGTCCCATTCTTCCACATGCTAAAACGTAACTGAAGAAAATGTTGACAAATGCCAAATAAAAAGGAAAACAACCAAGGACAAGTGGAAAACGGATACTCGGCAGGATAGTAAGTGAACACACGGCAGTAAGCTGTATGACCAATAACCATCCCCCTCGACTCTCCCCCAAACACACTGAGGAGTGCATAAGTTCCAAATACGGACAGGGGACAAATACACAGTTAGACGCCTCTGGTGGTGGCTTATCTCCAATGTGGAAAGAAAGCAGAGTCTTCTTTTCCTCAACATGTGATGCAGGGAGAAAGTTGGGACATCCCCATTGTAGTTGGCGGATTTGGCTGTCAGTAACCTAATGAGGGACGTTTATCAAATCTGGTGTTCCCATATATGTGCGCTGGAGAGAGATGTGCCTAACTAAAAGACTAACACAATAGTAGCGTAAGTGCCTTACTAAACGTCCCTCAATGTGTTGGGTCAAGTTACCATATAAAATGTATTCAGTTCTATTGGACGATATCGAAAGAATTCATAAGGCACACTGTCCAGTGGAAGGTATCAAAGCTTAAAGTTTTAAGCTGGCATGGATTCTGAGGATCCTCGTGGCATGCAAAGTTAGAGGGTTTTTTTTGTTTTTTTTCCAGTATTAGCAAATAATTCAATGTATTAAATGGCAAACTTCAGGACTTCTAACACATGTAAGATGCAGTGCTACGGGAGATTATGTACATAAAAGCCCTAAACAGTGGAATACTCATTTACATACAGACATTCTGAAGTGGATTTTCAGGATGCGCCAGCCTTGTCAGATTTCAGAGATCTATTTAACCTCTGCAGTTTGTGATGTGAAATCTGGTGCTATAACTAGAAAAAAAACAAAACACTATCACGATAGGAAAAAACCTTACCGTGACATAACAATGAGATTTAATCTTGTCTATCCAGAAATGTTCATCTATAATGGTACCAGTACGCGAGAGCAATTCTTTGAGTTGCCCCAAAGTGAAAGGTCGGACCTGTAGAGGAAATAATTTAAGAAAAAAAAAAAAAAAAAAAAAAAAAGATTTATTTTAACAGCAGTAACTACTACACAAAAGACAGTAACAAAATCCAGCACAGTATTAGGAAAAAGATGAAACACCTTCCACCCCTACAAAAAAAACCCCAAACACAACAACCTGACGCTCTTAATAACCTCTACTGACTCACCAGATTACATATATGTACAATACAGCTTGGCTTCCGTCGAGGGGGTGAGGGTTGCTGGGATGCAGTGCGCACTGGGTCGTCAATTGTAATAGAAACACTTGTCTTTTGCTGACTGATAGATCGCCTCAATAAAGTATCTCCCAATGTGACTTGAAGGGGAAAAAAAAAAAAGTGAAAATTAAAACAGAAAAATCAAATAAAAACATTTTCTCCCTAAATTACCATTAGTCAAGAGCCTCCTAGAGATTTATCTTACCTCTGACCTCTGCTTGTGCTGGGCTTTCTGGTACTGGCTTTTTTACTTCTTGTTCACTGGGAGGAGGTGGCTCTGCCTCCATAGGAACAGGTTCTGGTACAGGGGTAGGTGTTTCCTCTGACTGATTTTGGTATGTCACCTCATCCTCTTCTTGCCCATTTTCTTGCACCTCAGCTGGCACAACCTGGATATACAGAGAAATCACAACTTCACTTCTGCCCATAATCTTTACATCAACAACCTGGCATAACGATTGAGAAACACCATTGCTACCTGTGTGACCGTCCTGCATATTTTCAGCCCTTGGTCATGGGAATTGTCATCTCCATTGCGTTCACTTTCATCTTCAGAAATCCGAGCATCGTCAGCATGGAGATCCACCACTGCCTCTTGCTTGATTTCTTTAATCTCAGGGATTAAACTCTTAAAAGGACAATCAAAGTGTTAATTTGAAAGTTTAACAGTAAAGTATATGAAATCCAATTAACCTTTCAGCCCTACAGTTACTTTCCAGATATTATCTACTACTCAGACGTACAAAACTAGATCTGAAACTACTGCAGTACTATGGAAGCCAAATCTCAGAACCAGACTAGAAGAAATGAACACTGCTATTCCATGTCAGCAAACTTACAAGTAGTGTTGAGCGAGCTTTGAATGTATGGGCTCCGATGAGCCGAAGTTATTCACAAAATCGAGCGTGACTTCGTTGAATGACTTCCGTAGTTGATTTTTAAAGTGGAAAACCGCTTTAAAACTTGAAACCGAACTCTGCTTCGGTTCCGACTAGTACCTCGGAACAGAAGCAGAGTTCGGTTTCAAGTTTTAAAGCGGTTTTCCACTTTAAAAATCAACTACCAAAAGTTATTTAACAAAGTCGCACGCAACTTCGTGAATAACTTCGGCTCATCGGAGCCCATACATTCTAATACTGTAAGACGAATCTCTGTACAGCATTATTCCAAAGTTTTGAAAGAAACGACTTTGGATGTAGCATCCGAAGATCGCTTCGCTCAACACTACTTACACGTGATGCCACATTATAGAAACACAACACGTTGCACGTGCAACCACCCCACAGAATGGAACGTACCTTCAGTGACTCTGTAGAGATACTGATTGAGGGCTTTTTCTGAGTAGTAGCGGTGCTGGCGCCCCATCGCCTCCTTCGCGCAGGGTGCGCTCCCTCGCTGTCACTGTTTGTAGTAGACACTGGAGAAGGCTGACTGGAACACTTTGCAGCTGGTTTCAGAAGACATGAAAACAATATTTTATATCACTCCCCAACACATTTTCTATAGAAGAGAACAGTTTTTAAATCGTGCCCTTGGGTTCATCTGATGAACCCTCTCTATATTTTGGCGCAATATCTCAATCCATAAAACTATACACTGTAGTAGACCCGACTTCCTGATCACAATTTACCGTCACTACTTGATCCCCACACAAGGGTTTCTCTGAGTGTTTTTTATGACCCAAATGCAAAGATGAAGTCATTTAGCAAGGTCTAGATTTTAAAAGCGTTGTCAGGCCTGGGTTAGGCCATCACTAATCAGTGTAGTTCTGACAGCCTGCCCTTCAGGTTTCGTTCTGTCACCAGAAGTCACAGCTCTGACACCCTTGTAGTGGAGAGAGTTACTTCAGTGGCGTTCGGATGCTGATCAGCTAGTGACAGGCCACCACTTGGCAAAGGCTGGACAATCCCTTAAACGTGTAGGCAACTCCTGATTTACATGTCTTCTATTAACTAGATACCAGGACCATAATGGGAGACATTTCTATACAAGACTATAAAAAACTAAAAAAACCACAAGTGCCTACTTACATATAACAGAGATCTTCCTCTTAAAGGTTCTTGGTGGTGTGGTGCTCTAAAGGAACGGGACAAAGGGCAGAGAGGAAGAAGGAAGGTGGGGGCAATATGGCACCCCAGGGGAGAAACAAATTGTTAGTCAATTAAAAACAAACCATTACAGAGAATAAATTATAAGCAAAGGGTGGGGAAAAAAAAAGCAGAGAAAGAAAAACTTGCAGATAAATGAAGACAATCCCTCCACACGTACAGTACATTACAGAACACAAGATGGGATGGAGTTAGTGAAATCTTTTACACGTGCTGGGGTCCTTTCTAGGTCCCCAAGGCTGACTGCAAGGGGCCTACCCAGCCCAGAATGCAGCACAATACAGTAACAGAAAGAGATTTCACCACTCATTTATACTTTGCTTTTTTCTTTTGTGCAGATTTTGAAATCTGTGTCATGTAAAGACTGTGCAATTCAGCACCTTATGTAGAGTGGTTTTGACCATAGACTGCAATGGAGTTTTAACAAACAGAAAACTGCACAAATCCTGATAAATAGTATGGATGTGCGTTTTTGGTGTGGATTTCTTGCAAATTTTCTGCAGACAAATCTGCACCGTGTTTAGGTACCACAAGGCTGGGTCCAGATGTCACTGACTAGATGCAGATTTGCCATCGAGGATTTTCAGCATTGTACAGTACCAGCAAAGTGGATGAGAATTTTAGACTTCTCATCCACACCTTGCGTACAAAAAAAAAAAAAACGCAGAGTAATTTGACCTGCGGTCCAGATGTGAAGTCTGCAGCACGTCAGTTTATATCGCTGATCTCTCCTGCAGATTTCACCCTTTGCAATGGAGAAGGTGAAGTTCGCTGGCTTTTCCACAGCTAAACGCATCTTTCAGTCACTTGTGAACCCAGCCTAATAGTTCGGATTGGTGCCATCTCTGGTCCTGGCTGCTGTAAGAACCGGAGCCGTTCCAGTTCATTTGTACAATAGGAAGTGCTCAGCTCCCTTTAAAACAGCAACAAAAGATAGTGGGTGGTCATTAAGGGGTTAATGATGAACGCTCACGCTATTTGGGGATTAAAAAAAAAAAAAAAAAAAAAAAAAAAAAAAATTATATATATATAAAAAGGCTTCTCTCAGGCTATTCACCTATGGGAGCTACAGAGAACCAGAAAGAAGTGTCCCAGCTATTAGTAATAATGCCTGGCACCCTTAAAGGGGTTGTCCACGATTTTGATGGCCTATCCTCAGGATTGCCCATCAATATAGGATTGACGGGGGTCAGTCCCCCCCACAACCTTGCAATCAGCTCCTCCGTTCACTACATGGTGGACAGAGCTCAGCAATTCTGCTGATGGAGCGACAACTACACAGCTGATTGTGGGGGTGTGACCTTTACTAATCTTACACTGATGGCCTATGCCGAGTAGGGATGAGCGAACCGTCTTTGAATGACACATCCGAAGTTGATTCGCATAAAACGTTGTCCTAATACTGTATGGAGCGAGCGCTCCGTACAGTATTACAATGTATTGGCTCCGACGAGCCGAAGTTATTACTTCGCAAGGTCTCGCGAGACTTAACTTCATAAATTAATTTGTACTGTAAAAAAAAAAAAAATTTCCCGAACTCTGGTTTGGTTTCAAGTGGTAGAATACATTCTAAGGCTTCATTCACACGACCGTATTTTGTTTCCGTGTCCGTTCCGTTTTTTTTTGCAGACCGTACGTTTAACCATTCATTTCAATGGGTCCGCAAAAAAAAAAACAAAACGGAAGGTACTCAGTGTGCATTCCGTTTCCGTATGTCCGTTCCGCAAAAAAGACAGAACATATCCTATTCTTGTCCGTTTTGCTGACAAGGATAGGCATTGTTACAATGGATCCACAAAAAAAACAAAAAAAAACAAAAAAAAAACGGAAACACGGATGCCATACGGAACGTCATCCGTTTTTTTTGCGGATCCGCAATTTGCGGACCGCAAAACACATACGGTCGTGTGAATGAAGCCTAATACTCACTCCGTACAATATTGAAACAAAGTGTTATGCGAATTGACATTGGATGTTTCATCCGAAGTAGATTTGCTCATCCCTAATGCTGAGGATAGGTCTTCAATATCAAAATCCCAGAGATCCCCTTTAAGGAGAAGGACACAAGCAATGTTCACAAACCAGGTAGACCAGTGAATTTAGCGCAACTGCCATGGTTCTCAAATGCGTCTCACTGGGCCACGGCCGATCACTGCCAAGAAAACTACTGAGAATTACGCTGTATGAAGCACTGCATCATCTTCAGTAAGTCCACCCCACCCAATGTACTGTAGAGTACCAGCTTTTATATCAGAAAATCAAAAGAAAAAACAAAAAAAAAAAAAAAAAAAGTCTTAGGCTGGATTCTCATGTTTTGTTAGTGTGCCAAAGGGGGTGGGGTCGGGTGCACAAGTTTTACCGCAAACAGCAGTGGCTTTACTATGTGGTAATTGGCTTTGTGGTGTAACAAAAAGTAAAAATATTCACCTATAAAAACGGCACAGCCAAAGACCAGATCAATCCATAGTAAAATGCATATAGTTTGCGGAATATGGTCGTGTGACACACTAGAACAGTGTGAACCCAGCCTTAAGAAATTTCAATTTATAATTAAAAAAAAAAATAGAAAGAAAAACTGAAAGGAAAAAAATAAAATAAAAAAAACCCCAACAGAATAAGGAGAGAAATTGAAATAGATAAAAAGAAACCAACGATTAATCAGAGGATTGATGAAGTGTCCTGGGTACCCCGTGTGTCTCTCCCACGTGGCTCATGAGTGGCCAGCCGGTGCCCCTCCGCTTATTTTGGAATTGGTTTAGTCGTGTATTTTTGGAGGGTGAGGTGGGAAGGTGAACGGTGAGGAGGGTGGGTGAGAAGGGGCCTGAGCCCTTAAATCCATAGCACAGATGGCTTTAAAAGTCTGGTTTGGTGAAAAGTTCAAATGGAGCATAAGCTTGTAGAGGACCCTTTATCAGGCTAGAGTCCATATTCTGTTCCTGCAGACGGGTGCAGTTTGAGTGGTGGGACCCCGACCAAACCTCAGGTCTGTAGTCAATGAACACAGCTGGAAACAGGGTCACCAACCTCCCTTCCAGTCACTGAGCATGTATCAGTCACTACATAGCTTGATCACAGTTCCAAAGGCCTGAGGAAACTCCAGAATGTGCTTTTGCAATGTCTTTTCCCCTTCTTTTAGTAAAAGTCACAAACTCTGGTCAATGTAAAAGCATTTGCCAGTCTTTAAGGTGCAGATGGTGGCCCCTCAATGTGAAGGAAGTAGCTTTTGTAGAAGTATGGTCTCCAGACCTGGTATACTGTTGAAGGTTCATGAAGATATGGGTTCTTTCATTCATTTTACAAGTCCTTCAGAAAGTTTTCAGCATTTTTCATGTTGTAGCAGCTTCTTGTAGAAACCAGAGGGACCACACACACAACATATGCAATTTCAGGATGCAAAGGAGTCTATGTAAGCCATCTCATAATTACAAATACTTGGTCAGGACAGTCTTTCCGCCTGGAAGGAGTGGCAGTCACTTTGATTATACAATTTTGCACTTTCGTCTCACCAGGGGACATGCTGGTAGGAGTAAGCATCTCACCCAGCCCTCCTTTCTTTATGCTCTTAGCAGCGTCTGTTCGGCACCCCCGGGGCTGCCTGGGTGCTGCAGTGCCTGGAAGTCCAGCAGGGTTTTGGTGGCAGCGCTGGGGCCATGGGACAGGTGTCTTTACGGAGGAAGGAACGGCACACACACTTATACAGGCTTCGCTGGTGGACAAGGGAGGTGGGAGAGAGCAGGGAGCACCTTAAAACACCATCTCCCCCCTCCCACTAAAAACCCACTGTTTGCGACCACAGGTCTCAAACTCCCACCCACCCCCCCCCATTCAGTAAAGTACACAAGGTTACATATCTGCTCAGAAAGAGGGAATTCATCCCTGGGCCGTGGTCAGTACAATTTAGGGCCTTGTTTCACGTGTATTTTGTCCCACCCTCCCAAATGAAGAGGTGTCTGCTAACTCTTCTCCCACATAAGCCCTCTTCTGCCTCAGGCCTTACACCCCATGTCCATGCATGCTGGTATCTATCAAGGGATCACCCCGTTATAAGAACAATATGTATGAGGTGGGAGATCCTGCCCTTATTATCATTGATGGACCCCCGGTGACCAGACTGGGGCTGACACCCACTCTTACCTCTTTCTTCTCGTTGGTGTCGCAGTTCTCTTCCTGGGGCTGGGATGGCGCAGCCTCTTGGACCTCACCCTCTGTGTGACTTTCTGTGGTGTCCATGGCCTCGCTCTCTGGTGCACTGTAACAGATCAAAGTACATGAGTCAGTCGCTGCAGGTACAAGATGGTGGAACTTCCTGTCCACTATTGACTGCTGGGGAGCACTCAGTCACAGGTGACCCACAACACAAGAGCTGCACTGTCCCTTTAAGAGGCCTAAGCACTATGCCCGCTGTAGTGAGGCAGGTATTGACCATGGGACGACTGCACAATGCCAGGTGGCGGTTTCCCCTGGGGCAAGGCCTGTAGTCACCGAGCGCACCTCCGGCTGCCTGCAGGCCTTTTCAATGGAAGTGTGAACACGCACCACGCTCCAGCCGGTCCCCGCACCCACACGTGACGCATCCCGCCAATCACGGAGACGTGCACACACTGCGGCGCATCCAGCAACGCTGCTCCGACAAAGGGCGCCTCTCCCCCACCCTCCCCTCCGGAGAGCAGCGCGGGCGCCGCCGTCCCATCCAGAATCCCCTTACCAGTCTTTGTTTTCTGATAACATTTCCCTGGAAGCCGGCTGAAAAGGAAAGGGGGGAGGGGGAGATGTGGGCGGAAAGGATCCTCTGGAGGTCGAATACAATGGGGGTGAGGGAAGGAAGAGGCAGGGGACGGGGAAAGTAGAGCAGGAGACACGGCGAGTGTGAGGCGGCCGGAGCTGCGCAGCTCTAGGCCGACGTCCTCCCTGCAGTGCCTGTGCTCTCTCACGGTCCGGCAGGGGAGCCACACTCATACATGCTCTGCGGCCATCTTGACGATTACCCAGAAGTCCTGCGTGCGGGGAGGAGAGAGGGCGGAGGAGGAAGGCTCCCAGGGGCCGGGGTGGGGGAGGGAAGGGGGCGACTAGCTGAGCGCAGCTGGCCGCTCACGTTACAGGCATTAACCCGTCACCACAAGCAGCACATCCTACAGCTGTGCCATTCCTGTGAATGAGGCTTCCAGAGGAATAGGATTTTATGCTGCGTGTGAATTTACTCTATAAAAGCTTCATTAACACGACCGTATGTGTATTGCGGATCCGCAAAAAGAAAAAAGGATGACGTTCCGTATGGCATCTGTTTTTCCTTTTTTTAGCGGACCCATTGAAATTAATAGTACTGCATACGGACCACAAAAAACCGGAACGTACACGGAAACAAAATACGGCCGGTCCGCAAATTACGGATACTGGCTGTGAGCGGTCTGCATTTTGCAGAATAGAACGGTTCTAGCCAGACGAGAATAGGACACAGCCTATATTTTTTTGGATGCCACGGAACAGACATATGGTGGACAGTAGTACACAGAGTGCTGTGCGCATCCTTTGCGGCCCCACTGAAGTCAATGGGTCCGCATCTGACCCACAAAAATTACGGATCAGATGTGTGCATGAGCCCCAAGGGCTGGTTCACGCTGCAGATTTTCACAGTGTTTAGCCCCACTGAGTGATGATAAACCACAATCATAAAGCCATAACAAGGAACATGAGAAAAACAAGATGGCGCACACCAAAAATCACAAAATGTATTAAAAACAAGGCCACAAGCAGACATCGTGCCAAGAAAGGGCAGGTCCTTTATTGGTGTGGTCACTACTATAAACCCCAGTCGCATCAAGTGCCCAGCGGCCTCCCATTCAGAACAATGGGAGGCAGAGTCAGTGCTGGAACCAAACCAGAGTTTGGGAAATGGTTTTTTACAGTACAAATTAGTTTATGAAATTATTACCCCAAGTCTCACGAGACTTCTGCTCATCGGAGCCAATACATTCTTATACTGTACAGAGCGCTCGCTCTGTACAGTACTGGAACAAAGTTTTATGCAAAACATCCAATACATCCCAGAACTGTAAGGGTTACATAACATTATATTGATTTATGGTGCTATGTGACCGGCGCAGTGCTGGGAGGTCAGGACAGGAGCTGCTACATACTCAGTCCAAAGCGTGGAACTCGCTCGTGTGAAAGGAGCCTTAAAGGGGTTGTCTCACTTCAGTAAGTGGCATTTATCATGTAGAGAAAGTTAATATAAGCCACTTACTAATGTATTGTTATTCTCCATATTACCTCCTTTGCTGGCTGGATTCATTTTTCCATCACATTATACACTGCTTGTTTCCAAGGTTACGACCACCTTGCAATCCATCAGAGATGGCCGTGCTTGCACACTATAGGAAAAAGCACTAGCCTATGTTCGCTCGCACAGTCCCGGCCACCAGATAGGCTGACGCTTTTTCCTATAGTGTGCAAGCACGACCACCACTGATGTATTGCAAGGTGGTCGTAACCATGGAAACAAGCAGTGTATACTGTGATGGAAAAATGAATCCAGCCATCAAAGGAAGCAATATAGATAATAACTATACATTAGTAACTGCCTTGTGTTAATTTTTTCTACATGATAAATGCCACTTACTGAAGTGAGACAACCCCTTTAAAGGGGTTATCCAAATTCTGAAACTTCCAAGTACTTACCCCTTTGGAGTCATGTTGATTTCCCCGCGGGTCGCATCAACAAATTTTTCCAACAATGGAAAAACAAAGGGGTGACCACTCTTAAGCATGTTCTGAACCCAGAATGCTGAATATTTCTGAACTCATCCAGAAATACTCTCTAGAGGGATCGCAGTCTTTTCCATATATGCAATTTGACATCCTTTTGTCACAAGCGACTGTTAGACTATTCGAAGGAAGTTATTGACAATATATTTGATAAATGGATTGGGGGACCACAGGTCAGAAATACAATAGCAGGCCTATACAGATCGCTCATGACAAAAGGCTCCAAATCTGAGCAGCCCGTTTCCTTCCACTACTGGGAGAAAACATTAAAGATACCAGAAACTCCTAGAAGGCTTCTAGAAGGAATGCAGTCAATCCGCAAACATATTGTGAGTGAAGCTTGGAGGAGTACTCAGTACAGACTTATACATGCTGCTATTTATGCATTCTCCATCCCGCCCTCAGATCTCCGACCGGACAGGCTAACTCCTTGTCCAAAATGTCTGCTGGATCGAGCAGATTTATATCACTGTATCTGGCAATGTAGGGAAATACAAGCGTTTTGGAAGGACTTATTTTCATCACTAAATTGTGGAAGCAACTGCTGAAGTTACCCCCATGGTTAGCCCCCATGCCGCTGGTGTTTCATTCAACATCATCTTCGGATGATGCCTCGGCAGCGGGCAGGGCCCTGCCTGCCTTGGTTCATATCATACTTTTGGCAGCGAGACGTACTATCTTACAACATTGGTTATCACTAGAGTTGATCAAACTTGCTCGTAACGAGCACTGTACTGCTCGGATCCCCTGCGCAGCCATCCGGATCCTTCCTCACCTGCCTGTAAGTCAATGGGCATGGATCCGTTAGGTATCACACACTAGTGTGTGACACCAAACGGATCCGTCCTCCTCACCCGACTGTAAGTCAGTGGGGACGGATCCGTTTGGTATGACACACTCGTGTGTCATACCAAACGGATCCACCACCACTGACTTACAGTCAGGTGAGGACGGATCCGGATGTCTGCGGCCATTCGAGCGCAGGGGATCCGAGCAGTACAGTGCTCGTTACAAGCACGTTCGATCAACTCTAGTTATCACCAAGTATGCCTTCCATCTTCGAAGTAATCACTATGGTGAAAAAAATACATGTACTTGGAACGGCTGGAAACGGAATCTAAGAAGCAATCCTTGACAAAACGCTTTTTCAAACGCTGGCGACAGTTTATTATTGTAGTTCTGTCACCTGAGGAACAGAGCACAGTAATGCAACCCTTCTTACATACCACCTGGTACTACAATGAGGATCTCAGAGGCACGTTAGGACCTCTACGTCAGACTTCAAGGTCACAAGAAGTGACATCAAGGGTACATACTTTATTATATAAAAAACATGCCATACAAAAAAAAACAAACAACAAAACATTAAAAACACCAAGTGCTCAAATAAACTGGGCAAAGATGCATAAAAAAAAAAAGCTACAAAAAACGCTGCGCAAGTCCGGATGTTTTTGTATGTGATTTTTGGGGCCAAGAAATTATAAAATGTATTTAAAAATGTCAAAATTTACAATAAACTTGTAAAAATTTCCAACTTTCTAAATTTTTCAAGTCAGATAATGATTCATCATAAAATAGGTATTAACAAACACCATATGTCTATTTTAGGTCCAATTCAGTTCTGAAATAACTTTTATGGGTGGTTTCTCTTGTGTAAGCCCCTCAAAGACCTCATTTTAAAACTTACACCCCATAAAATTATTTAAAACTGAATTTAGAAACGCTGTTAACCCTTTAGGTGTTACAGTGGAATTAAAGCAAAATGGAGGTGAAAATTATTTTTTTTGCAGATTTTCCATTTTAATACATTTTTCCTGTAGTACTACAAGGGTTAACAGCAAAACAAAACCTCAATATGTTACCCTCATTCCACAGTTTATAGAAACACCCCATATGTGGTTGTAAACTGCTGTACAGGCACACGGCAGGAGTCAAAAGGGAAGGAGTGCCAGATGGATTCTGGAGGGGAGATTTTCCTGGAATGGTATTTGGGCAACATTTTAGATTTGAAGAGACCCATAGGTACACCCTATAAAAATCAAGTTTTTTTTTCACCAAAATGTCACTTTAGGCCCAAGTTTTTCAATTTTCACAACGGGTAACATGAGAAAAACCACCCCACATTTTGTTACCCATTTTCTCCCAAATATGAAAACACCCGATATGTGGTAATAAACTGCTGTATGGGCACATAGGACGGTTCAGAAAGGTCCATACGGTTTTTGGAGGGCAGATTTTGCTGGGAAGGTTTTTGGGTGCTATGTTGCATTTGAAGAGACCCTGAGGTACCCCTACAGTGGGAAAAAGTGGGAAAAAGTGACCCCATTTTTAAAACTATGCCCCTTCCCACCCCCAAGTCTTCAACTTGTAGGAAAACAGGCCGAACTGGATGGACAGATGTCTTTTTTTGGCCTTATAAACTATGTTATAACTAGAGTTGAGCGAACGTGCTCGTAACGAGCACTGTACTGCTCGGATCCCCTGCGCTTGAATGGCCGCAGCCATCCGGATCCGTCCTCCTCATCCGACTGCAAGTCAGTGGGGACAGATCCGTTTGGTATGACACACTCGTGTGTCATACCAAACGTATCCGCCCCCATTGACTTACAGTCAGGTAAGGACGGATCCGGATGCCTGCGGCCATTCAAGCGCAGGGGATCCGAGCAGTACAGTGCTCGTTACGAGCACGTTTGCTCAACTCTAGTTATAACTATGCTATGTCTAGTGAGCACTTTGACCCAAAACATTTTTTTCTACAAATGAATGTGTAGTGGAAGGTGAAAAATTAAATTGTGATTTAATTAAATTGTGATATACCATTTTAGTACCAAATATGTGCTGCTGTGAAAAGTCATCTCTCTAATAATTAGGCTAGTTTCACACGAACGTTGTGTTTTGCGGATCCGCAATAAGAACGGATGGCATCTGTGTGCATTCCGTATTTTGCGGAATGGAACAGCTGGCCCCTAATAGAACAGTACTATTTTTGTCCGTATAGGACGTTCTATTTTTTTTTGCGGGCTACGGAACGGACATACGGATGCAGACAGCACACGGTGTGCTGTCCGCATTTTTTGCGGACCCATAGAAATGAATGGGTCCGCATCCTATCTGCAAAAAATGCGGATTGGCGCCCGCAAAAAAAATACTGTCGTGTGAAAGAGGCCTAATACTGTGTTTTCTGATTGTAGAAACACCCTACATGTGTCACTAAACTGTTTGACAACTGCTGAGGCTCTGATGTGACACAAAAAAGAGCCCCCCAAGAAATGAGTCAATTTTGGAAACTACACCGCCCACTTGGCTGTGAAAATGCAAAACTACACGGCTTACAATAAAATGTTGCTTTAGCCCCGAATTTTTCATTTTCAGAAGGGGTAACCGGATATAATTCACCCCACAGTTTGTTACCCATTTTCTCCTGGATACAGTAACACTCCACGTGCTTATAAACTGTTGTATGGGCACCCAGCAGGAAGAGGAGAAGCAAAATATGGATTTAGGAGGCCAAATTTCTCGGAAATGGTTTTCAGGTGCTATTTCGCATTTGAAGAGATCCTGAGGTACGCCTACAGTAGAAAACCCCAAGAAGTGACTCCATTTTGGAGATTACAACCCTCGAGGAATTGTACAAGGGGTGGAGTGAACACCCCCCTCCCCCTGAAATGACTGTGTAGTGGATGGTGAAATGTGAATATGTAAGCTGTGCAGAGTATATCATAGTGTAATAAGGTGGTAAAATTACAGGGTGCGTGATGGATAAAAGTATTACTGCAGGGACGGTGTGGTACGCTTTCAAGCAATCCTTTATGCACAGGCCAGGTTTTTTAGTGATAAATTACATCCTTTCGTATTCCTGTTTTGCAACACTCCTTTTTTTGGGTCATTCCCTTCCTTACTGTTTGGGGGACTTCACCAGGGAAATGCTGTTCGGGTACACTACAGTCATGGCCAAAAGTTTTGAGAATGACACAAATATTATATTTTCACATGATCTGCTGCCCTCTGGTTTTTATGTGTGTTTGTCAGATGTTTTTATCACATACAGAAATATAATTGCAATCATATTATGAGTAACAAAAGCTTATATTGACAGTTAGAATGAGTTAATGCAGCAAGTCAATATTTGCAGTGTTGACCCTTCTTCTTCAGGACCTCTACAATTCTCCCTGGCATGCTCTCAATCAACTTCTGGACCAAATCCTGACTGATAGCAGTCCATTCTTGCACAATCAATGCTTGCATTTTGTCAGAATTTGTAGGTTTTTGTTTGTCCACCCGTCTCTTGATGATTGACCACAAGTTCTCAATGGGATTAAGATCTGGGGAGTTTCCAGGCCATGGACCCAAAATCTCTGTTTTGTTCCCTGAGCCATTTAGTTATCACCTTTGCTTTATGGCAAGGTGCTCCATCATGCTGGAAAAGGCATTGTTGATCGCCAAACTGCTCTTGGACGGTTGGGAGAAGTTGCTCTCGGAGGACATTCTGGTACCATTCTTTATTCATGGCTGTGTTTTTAGGCAAGACTGTGAGAGAGCCGATTCCCTTGGCTGAGAAGCAACCCCACACATGAATGGTTTCAGGATGCTTTACAGTTGGCATGAGACAAGACTGGTGGTAGCGCTCACCTCGTCTTCTCCGAATAAGCTGTTTTCCAGATGTCCCAAACAATCGAAAAGGGGATTCATCAGAGAAAATGACTTTACCCCAGTCCTCAGCAGTCCACTCCCTGTACCTTTTGCAGAATATCAGTCTGTCCCTGATGTTTTTTCTGGAGAGAAGTGGCTTCTTTGCTGCCCTCCTTGAGACCAGGCCTTGCTCCAAGAGTCTCCGCCTCACAGTGCGTGCAGATGCACTCACACCTGCCTGCTGCCATTCCTGAGCAAGCTCTGCACTGCTGGTAGCCCAATCCCGCAGCTGAAACACTTTTAAGAGACGGTCCTGGCGCTTGCTGGTCTTTCTTGGGCGCCCTGGAGCCTTTTTGGCAACAATGGAACCTCTCTCCTTGAAGTTCTTGATGATGCAATAGATTGTTGACTGAGGTGCAATCTTTCTAGCTGCGATACTCTTCCGTTAGGCCATTTTTGTGCAGTGCAATGATGACTGCACGTGTTTCTTTAGAGATAACCATGGTTAACAGAAGAGAAACAATGATGCCAAGCACCAGCCTCCTTTTAAAGTGTCCAGTGGTGTCATTCTTACTTAATCAAACAGATTGATCTCCAGCCCTGTCCTCATCAACACCCACACCTGTGTTAATGGAGCAATCACTGAAACGATGTTAGCTGGTCCTTTTAAGGCAGGGCTGCAATGATGTTGAAATGTGTTTTGGGGGATAAAGTTCATTTTCTAGGCAAATATTGACTTTGCAAGTAATTGCTGTTAAGCTGATCACTCTTTATAACATTCTGGAGTATATGCAAATTGCCATTATAAAAACTGAAGCAGTAGACTTTGTAAAATTAATATTTGTATCATTCTCAAAACTTTTGGCCATGACTGTACAGGCACCGTAAGTTCCAGAAGTACTGAGGTCCTCACTCTGCTGGTTCTCAAAAATTAGGGCCTACATCACCACCCCTTGAAATTAAAGGAATACTTCCGCCTGGCCTGCAGTTCTAAACAACACAAATGCCTTATACAGTGCTATCTGTACAACGGACATGGCCAGTTTTTTGTACCACACATTCGTTTCCGCATGGCGCAGTACAGCTTCAGAACTGGATCTGAAAGATCAACCCCTCCTATGTACATATTGTAGCCCAGGATGCACTCTGGTAGCGGTTGTGGTAACTTGTACAGGGGCAGGGAAGTTGATGTTACCATTACTAGTGGTCAGTACATGGACATCCCTCTTGTCTTCATACTTAAAGGGAACCTGTCATCACCTTTATGCTGTCCATACTAACAGCAGAATAAAATAGAGACAGGTGAGTTGATTTCAGCGATCTGTCATTTATAAGTTAAAATTAAGTAGTTGACGAGAACCAACATCACAAACATTGCAGACTGAGCCTGGAAAAGAGTCACGGCTACCTGAGAAGAGTCCTGGTTATTCATGAATTCCTGCTCTCCCTGTCCACCTGCTGATAGCTGACAGTCTTCTACCTAGTTTTCTCCCTTTCTCTGTAGGAGAGAACTGCCAGTCATCAGCAGATGGATGGGAGAGCAGGAGATTATAAATAACCATGACTCTTCTCAGGTAGATTTGACTCTTTTCAAGGCCTGGGCTGCAATGATTATGATGCTGGTTCTCAGCAACCACTTACTTTTAGCTCATGAGTGATACACCGCAGAAATCAGCATTTCTGTCACTAATTTATGTGGCCCTAAGTGAGGTCAGCATAAAGTTGATGACAGGTTCCCTTTAACCACCAGCATGTTTTCATTAAGGAAAGCCCTGCCATCGCCCTTTCTCCCTGATTTTTGTATACTGCACCTCTGCAGCTACAGTACCTCTGTAAGTTAGGGACTTAAATAGTGGAAGACTCGTGTAATCGTTATCCACAGAGAGGTAGCAACCCCGGTCCAGCAGTCGGTATAGTAAGTCCCACACTATTATGTGTGGGGGTTCAATCTGGGTGTCCCTCCCTTCATAAACCTGAAACCTCGGTGTGTACCTAGAGGTACTCTAGCAGAGCTTGTACATTTTAATTCCATACCTTGTCCTCTTGCTGGAGAAGTATTGGTGGAATTTTACTCTCCCTTTAAAAGGGACTTGTCTACACATATTTTCAGGGGTGTGCACCTCAACAAACTTGGTGTTAAAGTGCGTGAGGACTGGCCTAATTTTAAATAGATGGTAATATCTTTGATAATGTAAAAATCGTGCCCAGGTCATGGCCATACAGTGAATTGGAGTGTTACAAAGTATCTCCAATCCAATACTGCCTAACTTGGGGCTTTTTTTTTTTTACAAGACCCATATGCAGCACAAGACCCCAAAACGTCAATATCCGCTGTATTTCTTGGGGTCCAATTCAGGGGTCGAGCAAATGATGTTGGGCAATAAACTGCTGGGCTGATGATCTTCAGGGGATGGGGTCCATATGGGATCACACTTCGGAGAGGCTGCTCCAGCTCTTGTATTGGAACGCCTTCTTGAGGGTCCCTCATTTCAGGGGAAAAAATGGTGTATGCCTTCTCAGCTGAAAACCCTCTTTGGGATGGACGGGCGATTTTTATTGGAGTGTATAATGTATGTAATTCAACACATGTAAAGTTTGAACATTTTATTTATTCTTGGGGGGGTTTATGCTTTTAAACACGAAGGGGCTTGTAATAAATTTCAAATAAAATTAAGGAGAAAGAAAAAAAAATTAGTTAAAAAAAAAACTTTGCTTTCCTACAGCAAAATTGAACATAGATGCTCAGTAAAAAGTACTGTACTTCTCGGCGCTCAACAGTTGCAGAGTGCATGCAAGTAGATGTGTGCTTGCAAAAATCTGAACACTACCTGAAATTTATTATATAAAAAACTATTTACCTGTAACTACAATTTCATCCTCCACTCGCATACAAAAAAAAGCTGCACTGAAAACAGCACAGATGCGACCAGCAAGATGTATGGTACTGCGGTTGCAGAACGCATGCAAGCAGGTGTTGCGTGTATGAAAATAAATAATCGAAGCTAAGACTAAAAATAAGCATGGATGAGGAAAAAAAAAAACAAAAACAAAAAACGGAGCACAGTTGGTGATCGGTGATGTACGCACTGATCAGTGCTTGGTGGTCAGAGCTTGCACACAGAAAAACTGCGGCAGGCTGAAGAAAAAAAAAAAAAAAAATGACAAAAAGCAGTTATGTATTTTTTGTAACCCGCTGAAAGCAGACAGGGGGTAGAGGAATTGGGACTCAGGAAGTACGAATCAGGGATCTGCTACACATGGAAAAAAATAAATAAAAATCAGTGATCATTGCAGCAGTTCCAGGCAATCTTATGTTCATAGGAGTACTGAGAAGCACTGGAGATGGCAGTGGAACAGGTGCACCACAAGCCCCAGCCAGCCAACAGAGCACAGAGGGGCACAAAGAACCTCTCTGCACGAAGTGACCAATGGCTGAGAGCCAAGGGATCATTCCTATTCCCTCTGTCTCTCTAGCGCTGCCACTGGCTGGTATAGCACAACATGGCTGTCCCTGCCCCCTCTGAGCCCTATCAGTGAGGAAGCTGCAGTTGGCCGGTCTGTATTGACAAGGTATTAGGCCTACTTGTTGTCTAAGAAACAAATCTTGGAATCATAGATCACTTAGGCTACTTTCACACTTGCGTTCTATAATTCCGGTATTGAGCTCCGTCATAGGGGCTCAATACCGGAATAAAACGCTTCAGTTTTGCCCCCATTCATTGTCAATGGGGACAAAACTGAACTGAAGACAACAGAGCGCTCCTAGAAGCATTCCGTTCCGTCTCCAGCCCGGAGAGCAAACCGCAACATGCTGCGGTTTTCTCTCCGGTCCAGGCATCCGCACCAAGACGGATCCGGAATGACCCCCAATGCAAGTCAATGGGGACGGATCCGTTTGGTGTGACACAATGGTGAGTGGATCCATCCTCCATTGACTTTCAATGGAGTTCATGACGGATCAGTCCACAGCACACCACACATGACACAGACATACACACACACATAAACATACATACTCACATGCTCCCAGCAATTCCGCACATCACAGGAGGAGGACTGCGCGCACATAGGAAGATTCTCCCTCCAGTAGAGGGCGCTGTGGGGAATCTTCCTATGTGCGCGCTGTCCTTCTCCTCCTGTGATGTGCGGAGCATGCTGGGAGCATGTAAGTATGTGTGTGTGTGTGTGTGTGTGTGTGTGTGTGTATGTGACACGTGTGGGACCGGCGCACTGCTCCGGCTCCTCACATGTACCTGCGGCAGCACGGATCCGGCGGCACCCTTCACCCGCCGGATCCGTGCTGCCGCTAATGTGAAAGTGGCCTAATTGGGCATGAGTGTTTGTAGCATTGCTCCTTCCCAATAACTGCCCTGTGTCGATGCCAGCGATAACCTGATGCTTGTTATCAGATGATTGTGTCTTTTAGCCAGAACCAAAAATCATCATTTCTTGGAAGCAGATCATCCTGTGTAAACAGGGATCTGCTGCCCAAAAACAATGAATCTGTATAAGGATGAATGATCACAGTAGAGACAGCTTGTCTCTATACAGACGGTATGATTGCAGCATGTAAATGCAGCTCTCACTTCTGCTGACGAGCAGGTCATTATGCAAAATGTTTTGTTTGCTCCCAATTGCCTGTTCATGTAAAAGGACCATTCATTCGCATACCTTGTTCCCCAGAGGAAAAATGTCATAGCCTAGACGGCTCCACCCTTATGCTTCCACAAGGAAAAACAGTACTCCATGGATCTCAAAAAGAAAAAGCTGGCAACCCACAATTCAGGGTCTCAGTAAGTAGTCACTTACCTTTACAATAAGAGTGCTCTGTGACTCTTAGTTTTTGTTGACTATGAGTTTTTGTAGGTGGGGGTGCTGGTTCAGTAAAAGGCAGATTACTGGTGACATATAAAAGTTTAAAGTCCCAGGAGTAATGACGCAATGTTAATGTGAAGCTATATAACTTTTATATGACGTTCTTTGGTCAGTATTTGGCCAATACTAGGAGAGGGTCCTAGTCCTAGGAGACAAATGCAAATCTTTACACTGTACCCTTCCTGATTATGTTCCACTTCTAATTGTGGCAGATCCACCAGATGGAATTTTCTGCATCTCACAGTGATGCTTTTTCATTCTATACAGAGGATATTTTCCTTCATTACTTCTAATACTACATACTCTGAGATCAATATTTTCCCCCATGTAGTGTTCTGGAGTATAAAGGAAATGAAAGATTCATCAGTGCTCAGGCTGCCTCATCTACAGCACCGGGCTTTATATTTAAAGGGGTTGTACCACCAATTATTTCAGGTTTTTTTTTTTTTTTTAAGACTTAGATTGGTGTTAAATAATAAAATAAGTCACCCTCGCCTTACTGATACCTAGCCACTACCACTCCAAAGTTTCTGCTTCCAGGGCGCTCGACACACAGGAAATCATCACTCAGGGCTCTTTCACACAAACAAGTTTTCTGTCCGGACGCATATTTTTCCTGTACAAATCTGTATCGCTCATGTGAAAGAGGCTTTAAACACTGACTGAGGCTACTTTCACATTAGTGTCACCCGCCGGAACAGCCTGCCAGATCCGTGCTGCCGCTAATGCACGTCTGCAGCCGGAACTACGGTCCGGCCACATTCACTACAATGGGGGTGGGCAAACATGTAATTGTAGTGAATGTGGCTGGAGTGTAGTTCCGGTTGCAGACGTGCATTAGCGGCAGCACAGATCCGACAGGCTGTTCACCTGCCGGACACCAGTGACGCTAATGTGAAAGTAGCCTGAGGCGGGTCACCAATGTGGCCAGGGATTGGCTGAGTGGTCATTTACTGTGTGTTGAGAGAGACCAGAAATGGTCTGACTGGCTGAACAGCCCCTTGAAAGAGGTGGCAGAAAATACACTGCTGCCCATGCTTTCCTATACTTTCCCAGACACTATTTAGTTAAAGGTGTCTTTGGCAGCAAACATTTACCACCTATCAACTGAAAAGGTGACAATTGTTATATCAGTGGGGGTTCAACTGCTGGGAATCCCACTAGTCACTGGAATAGGAAACCCTGGTACCCGGCCCAATTCAAACACTACAGGAGTGACAGAAAGAACTTAGCACAGCGTTCATCCACTAGATTTTATTTTACGCTTCAACAATCTATTTTTGTGGATGACCATTGTACATAGTTGCCACTGTGTAGGACAGTGTGGTCTTGACATTAAAGGGGTTTTCAAGGCTTTTAATATTGATGACCTATCCTCAGGATCGGCAAGCCCCCGATCGGCTGTATGAGGAGACAACGTGCGCAGTGCCACCTCCCTTCTCTCTTCCTGCTTGCTGCTGCTGTCCCATAGACATACAGCAGCAGGCAGGAAGAGAGATGGCACATGCGGACTGCGCGTGTCGTCTCCTCATACAGCCGATCGGCAGGTTGCTGGGTGTCGGACCCCGCTGATCTGATATTGATGACCTATCCTGAGGATAGGTCGTCAATATGAAAAAGCCTGGACAACCCCTTTAAGAGGCTACTAGTGTTGCTGGGAAGGATTCTTTATTACAGTATTCTTTTTCGGTGCAGTTGACATAAAAGGAGAAATAGTCTTATGCTCGAAATGCACATAGGTGTTAGTGTGCTGTGAATATTCCCTCAAGAAAAAATGAAATATGTATATATTGAATTGCCTTGAATTGAAGCCTGATGAATAATTCATGTGTCATGAATACGACTTCATAAGTTTAAAATGTTGTGTGTAATAACTATTCATTCTAACATGGGCAGTGCAATAAAAATGCGTATGAATAAGTACATGATGTGTGAGCGGCATGTTCGCATCATGTTGTGCATACCTCCATGATGGTCGCTTTTTGACACTTACACATTGTTGTCTCCTGGGCTGTGTTCCTCTTCCACCTCCTGCTCCCCAGGGACAGGACGTTTTTGGCCCTGATCCTCAGGCTGTGGCTCTAATCTTATTCTCTTACTGTGTTCCTGACAGCAAAACAAAAAAAAACAAACAAAGGGGAAGACATAAGATAAAGCATTAGAATGGACGTGAGCAGGAAGAACGAGTAGAAGAGAAAATGACTGAAACCATTTTTTAAAAGAGGAAAGAGAAAAACAAAAGATGGCAGGTGATTATTCTGCACAAAATATACTATAGTCGGAAAGCTACTGAAGAGAAGACAGTGTGGTCATGCATTCACTCACTTGCTCTTCTTCATCATATGAAGCACGCGGCCTACGTCGTTCTCCACGGCCTGGAGGGGAAGGACTGTGTCCTTGGGTAAAGGCCTCTCTCTGCAGCCGCACTGTAGATTGTGGAGGAGGTGAAGAGGTACTTGGCGGGGGCTGTGATGTTTCCAAAGGCAAGACTTCAGAAGACATGGCTGAAAGGTATTCGGCCTCAGATCTCCCACTACACAACTGATCCTTGAAGATACAAGTAGAAATATGATGGTATGACTATTATAGATTAAGACTGGTGTTTTTCAAACTGATCTTAACCCTGCCCTGCTCACGTCAGACACGCCACAATTATTATTAGGAACACGCCTTTTAATAATTGTGGCACCGCGTGGCAGGTCTGTGCGTCAGGAGTGAAATCTACCCCATCTAGGAGCGGACGTAGATTTCAGATATAATAATTTACGTCAGTATTTTGGCATAATTATGCTAAATGTACTGGACTGTTTAGCCCACATCCAAGTGGTAAGCAGGGTGTAGACCCACCAATAAGTCACAAACATTCATGGCTTTTTGATGTAGGGGTTTCATAAATGTGTCCATCTACATAAACACACACTCATTCACAAGTAGCACACCCAGATACACGTCAGATTGCTGCAAAACTCAGCATGCAGTTATGTCTCAGGCAGATATGTAAGGGATTATGGGTATGGTCTGATTAGAAACTTGCCACAAGAGGGTGTAAAAAGTGCTTCCCCTGCTCAGAAGCTACTCTTTGGTGATGTACCACTTGGTGATAGATCAATGTCTCTGCCCGGACCATTTCAAGGAGCTTACTATAAGGAGATTATGTGTCCTGCCATTGACATTGCCTTCATAGCAGTCCAGGTTGCTCGTTCATGACACCACTTCAAATAGACTGGAACCATATTGTCTTTAGCTTTGAATCCAGGTTCTGTTTGAGATTCGATGACTGTAAGGTTTGAGTATGGAGGCCTTATGGGGAGCATTTCAATCCTGCCTTTGGTGTGGAGCGACACACTGCCCCAACTGCTGTTGTGATGATCACCGGGCCATCACATATGACGGTCACTCCTAGTAGTGACATGAGGGACACTAACAGCACAGGGATGTGTGCAGGACATCCTGCGTCCACATGTGTTAGCTTTCATGGCGGGGCTTCCAGCTGGCATTTGTAAGCAGGGTAACACTTCCTTGGCATGATGGCTCACCAGACACCAGCATCAGCAACCTACGAGTTTACAGAATCTACAGGCCCACCTGCATAACCTGTGGATAAATGTGCTGCAGGATACCATACAGAACCTACAAGCGCATCTCAATAAATTAGAATATCAAAGTTTTTTTTTTTTTCAGTAATTCAGTTCATATATAGAGAAAGCAAAACTCACAAAAACAAAAAGATAAAAAAGGATAAAAAACATCCTGCATGATGTGATAATGATTGCGGATGTCAGTGGCTATACATATCAAAGTAAATCACAGAAAAAGGGGTTCTAGTGCACAAAAATAGATGCAAACAATATATACTGTATAAACTAAGACCTCATTCTGATCTGATAAAATCTGAGACTCTTAGCCAATATATTTTGATCAAAACACATCTGTGCCCACCTACCCAGCGTCACGGTGGTCTCAGGTCAGGCAGGTCCTACGCTAAACCTAACTATGCCGTTGGGCATCTATATCTAGGAGCATGGACCCTGCACATATACAGTATATATTGTTTGCATCTATTTTTGTGCACTAAAACCCCCTTTTCTGTGATTTACTTTGATATGTATAGCCACTGACATCCGCAATCATTATCACATCATGCAGGATGTTTTTTATCCTTTTGTCTCTGTGAGTTTTGCTTAGTTTATAACATGTACCTGAGGGAGTGGCACCTTCAGGTCTGAATGCGCTCTTAGCTTATCATGAGTAGCATTCTTGTGCACTTTTGCTCTTCCTATCAAATTGAGCGTCTTGATTGCGTGGTACATATAGGTGTGTTTGCTCCTCCTCTCATTGGTTGCTGTATGCACATAGAGGTCACTAGGAGCAACACACCTATATGTGCAGTGTCCACGCTCCTAGATATAGATGCCCAACGGCATAGTTAGGTTTAGCGTAGGACCTGCCTGACCTGAGACCACCGTGACGCTGGGTAGGTGGGCACAGATGTGTTTTGATCAAAATATATTGGCTAAGAGTCTCAGATTTTATCAGATCAGAATGAGGTCTTAGTTTATACAGTATATATTGTTTGTATCTATTTTTGTGCACTAAAACCCTTTTTCTGTGATTTACTTTCATATATTATATAGACTCATTACAAACAGAGTGAACTTTTTCAAGTGTTTATGTTAATGTTGACGATTATGGCTTACAGCTAGAGCTGGGCGATATGGCCAAAAAAAAAAAATCTCTTTTTTTTTTAAATTTTGGACGATTCACGATTTAAATCTCGATTTTCTTATGTTAGTAAAAATATATAAAAATAAATAAAAAAAGCCTACTATACCCCCATCAGACCTCAGATCAGCCCACTGTGCCCCCATCAGACCTCAGATCAGCCCACTGTGCCCCCATCAGACCTCAGATCAGCCCACTGTGCCCCCATCAGACCTCAGATCAGCCCAGTGTGCCCCCATCAGGCCTCAGATCAGCCCATTGTGCCCCCATCAGACCTCAGATCAGCCCATTGTGCCCCCATCAGACCTCAGATCAGCCCACTGTGCCCCCATCAGACCTCAGATCAGCCCACTGTGCCCCCATCAGACCTCAGATCAGCCCATTGTGCCCCCATCAGACCTCAGATCAGCCCATTGTGCCCCCATCAGACCTCAGATCAGCCCATTGTGCCCCCATCAGACCTCAGATCAGCCCATTGTGCCCCCATCAGACCTCAGATCAGCCCATTGTGCCCCCATCAGACCTCAGATCAGCCCATTGTGCCCCATCAGACCTCAGATCAGCCCATTGTGCCCCATCAGACCCCACATCAGCCCATTGTGCCCCATCAGACCCCACATCAGCCCATTGTGCCCCATCAGACCCCACATCAGCCCATTGTGCCCCATCAGACCCCACATCGGCCCAGGTAGGACGCTGGCGTTGTCTATTGGTCATCAGTGGCTTGACATATGGAATGCGACACTTGTAGCCCATGTCCTGGATACGTCTCTGTGTGGTGGCTCTTGAAGCACTGACTCCAGCAGCAGTCCACTCCGTGTGAATCTCCACTAAATTTAGGAACGGCCTTTTCTCAACTTTTCTACCACCCTTTTCCTTCCTTCAACTTTCCATTAATATCCTTTGATACAGCACTCTGAACAGCCAGCTTCTTTAGGAATGACCTTTTGTGGCTTACCCTCCTTGTGGAGTGTGTCAATGACAGCCTTCTGGACATCTGTTAAGTCAGCAGTCTTCCCCATGATTCTGTCGCCTACTGATCCAGACTAAGGGACCTTTTTAAAGGCGTAGGAAGCCTTTGCAGGAGTTTTGGGTTAAAGGGAATCCTACACACACATAAAACTGCCAGCATTACCTTAAAGAGGACCTTTCACCGCTCCTGACATGCCTGTTTTCATAGCTTCATGCATTCCCCATGTAATAACAATTCTGGATCATCTATACTCATGGTTCTATGTTGTGCCATTCCTTTATTATTTGTACTAGATGTTATGAATGAATTGCCATTTGTCTTCAGTAAGGGAACAGAGGGGAGGTAACCAGTTGGGGGTGTGTACCTGCACAGTCTGAACATGGCAGCACTGATTGGCTAGTCAGTATGTGCAGGTACACACCCCCAACTTATCACCTCCCCTCTGTTCCCTTACTAAAGACAAATAGCAATTTATTCATAACTTCTAGTGCAAGGAATGGCACAACATAGAGCCATAAGAATAGATGTTCCAGAATTGTTATTACATGGGGAATGCATGAAGCTATTAAAACAGGCATGTCAGGAGTGGTGAAAGGTCCTCTTTAAATTAGGCCCCATTGTGTTCCTAATCATGCCTTTCATGCAGTAATTTGATCCCCCAAACTTCATGAAAACGAGGTTTTAATCGCCATCTGCGCTCTCTCTGCAGTCAGCTTGAAGTCAAGGGGACAGCGGCCTCCTTGTTTCAAGTCAAGTAAAGCACGCCCCTTTTACCACTGATTGACGTCATCGGTGCGCTCCAAGCTCCTGCGCTCCACCGGCTTTCATCTGCCTACTGCGCATGCTCCGGCAGCTCCTGCGAGCGAGCGCGAGCCCGGCCGTCCTCTCGTACGCACGCCTGCCCAATCCCAGACCACACCGAGGATGTCAATCAGTGGCAAAAGGGGCGTGCTTTACTTGACTTGAAGCAAGGAGGCCGCTGTCCCCTTGACTTCAAGCTGACTGCAGAGAGAGCGCAGATGACGATTAAAACCTCGTTTTTATGAAGTTTGGGGGATCAAATTACTGCATGAAAGGCATGATTAGGAACACAATGGGGCCTAATTTAAGGTAATGCTGGCAGTTTTATGTGTGTGTTGGAGGTGACAGGTTCCCTTTAATTATTCTAATTTTCTGAGAATGAATTTTGGGTTTTCCTTGGCTGTAAGCCATAATCATCAACATTAACAGAAATAAACACTTGATATATAAATAAACACTCTATATAATATATGTGTTTCACTTTTTGAACTTAACCCTTACACTCCCAGCGCCGTACATGTACGGCGCAAAAGTCACTGCTGCAAGTCCCAGCGCCGTACATGTACGGCGCTCTGATCGGGCGGGCGCAGGAGCTGCGCTCGCCCGATCAACGGCGGGGGTCCGGCTGTGCCCAAGTGCCGGACCCCTGCTGAATGCGCCAGCATCGGTGAAAACACCGCTGCCAGCGCATTAACCCTTCATGTGCCGCGGTCAGCTCTGACCGCGGCACATGCGGTGTGCGGGAGTGAAAGGACTTCAGGATGGCGAGCGGGGGGGTGGGTTGGGGGGGGGTCATCGGGTCCCCGCGATGCTATGACGCTGTGCTGTGAGCATCGTGGCTGCTATCCCTGAAGCAGGCTGTAAGTGTATTACATTGAGTAATACACTTACAGCAAATGCATTACAATACAGAAGTATTGTAATGCATTGTAAAGGGGATCAGACCCCCAAAAGTTAAAGTGGAAAAAAAAGTAAAAAAATAAAGTTTTTTAAAAAGCCAATTAAAAAAAAAAAAAAAAAAAAAAGTTGTAAAAAAAGAAAGATAAACATATTAGGTATTGCCGCGTCCGTATCGACCGGCTCTATAAAAATATCACGTCATCCACCCCGCCAGGTGAACGCAGTAAAAAAAAAAAAAAAAAAAAAACACATGCCAAAACAGACATTTTTTGGTCACCTTCTCTTACAAAAAGTGTAATAGCAGGCAATCAAAAAGGCGTATTTATCCCAAAATGGTACCAATCAAACCGTCATCTTGTCCCGCAAAAATGATACCCTACCTGAGACAATAGCCCGAAAAATAAAAAAAATATGGCTCTCTGAAAATGGCAACACAAAAAACTGATTTTATTCTGTTCAAAAATGCATCTAATGTGTAAAACTTTCCAAAAATAAAAATGTTTGACATATTGGGTATCGCCGCGTCCGTAACAACCTGCTCTATAAAAATATTACATGAGATGGCCCCCCAGGTGAATGCTGTAAAAATTTTTTTTTAAAAAAACAGCCAAAACACACATTTTTTTTCACCTTGCCTCACAAAAAGTGTAATAGCAGGCGATCAAAAAGGCGTATTTACCCCAAAATGGTACCAATGAAAACGTCACCTCGTCCCGCAAAAAATGAGCCCCCACATAAGACAATAACTCAAAAAAATAAAAATAAATGGCTCCCGCAAACCAATCCATCAAAATCTGTGCTGCAAAACCCATATGGCGCTCCTTCTGTTCTGAGTCCTGCCCTGTGCCCCCACAGCAGTTTACCAACACATATGGGGTGTTGCCGTATTCAGGAGAAAATGGGGAACAAATTATGGGGTGCTTTTCTCCTGTTACCCCTTGTGAAAATGAAAAATTTGGGGCTAAAGCAACATTTTTATTGGAAGAAATGAAACTTTTCATTTTCACAGCCAAGTGTTTCCAAATTCCATAAAACGCTTAGGGGGTCAAAGTGGCCAGTACCCCCCTTAATATATTCTTTGAAGGGTGTAGTTTCCAAAATGGGGTCACTTTTTGAGGGTTTCCACTGTAGGGGTACGTCAGGGTCTCTCAATTACAAAATGGTGCCTAAAAACCATTCTAGCAAAATCTGCCTCCAAAATTCATATGGCGCTCCTTTCCTTCTGACCACTGCCACAAACCCATAGAGACGTTTACCACCACATATGGGGTATTTCTGTAAACTGCAGAATCAGAGTAATGTATATTGAGGTTTAGTTTGCTGTTAAGCCTTGCTGTTTTGCAAGAAAAAAATTATTAACATGAATAATCTACCAAAAAAAGTGACATTTTGAAATTTCACCTCCATTTTCCATTAATTCTTGTGGAACACCTCAAGGGTTAACAAAGTTTGTAACAGCAGTTTTTTATAATTTGAGGGGTGTAGTTTCTAAAATGGGGTAATTTATGGGTGGTTTCCATTATGTAAGCCCCTTAAAATCACTTTATATCTGAATTGGTGCTTAAAAAAATGGTTTTGGAAATTTTGTTGAAAATTTGAAAAATGGCTTCTAAACTTCTAAGCCCTCTAACGTCCCAAAAAAGTAAAATGACATTTATAAAATGATGCCAACATAAAGTAGACATATGGGGAATGTAAAATAATTATTTTTGGAGGTATTACTATGTATTTTGAAAGTAGATAAATGAAATTTTGAAATTTGCAAATTTTTCCAAATTTTTGGTAAATTTGGTATTTTTTATAAATAAAAATGAAATATTTTGCCACAAATTTACTACTATCGTGAAGCACAATATGTGACGAGAAAACTTAGAATGGCCTGGATAAGTAAAAGCGTTCCAAAGTTATTACCACATAAAGTGGCACATGTCAGATTTGCAAAAAACGGCCTGGGATTTGAGGTGAAAAGTGGCCCGGTACTGAAAGGGTTAATTACTGGAAAAAAAAAAAACAACAACTACTTTTTGATGATATTCTAATTTATTGAAATGCACTTGTATATGCCTCCATTCCCAACCATATCTCATCTTGTATCTAGGCTAGAGGCGATATAACAGGTACTAGGGTCTCCTTTCGATAGTAGTTTTCTCCAATAAACGTATCCTTTCAATCAAATATTGTAATCACTTATATTCACACATAGAAAGCTGCATTCAAACTCCTATATAACACACTACATAAAGTGTTATACATACAAGCATTCTCTAGTTTCAACTAATAAAGCAACACAATTGCTTTAGTACTTTTAGTACTTTTAGTTAGTTAAATTGTTTAACCCCCCCCCCCCAAAGATTTTGAATTCATGTCTTTAATAAATGTAGCTGGCACAAAAACTTAAAGTAGCACTCCTACAACAATGTATGTTCTCTGACCAGTTAGAAAGGTGCATGATGTAAACTGTTGTGTATGTAATCTCCTAACCAGTGATGGTACTTGTGATATATACCGTAACCTCCCTTCTGATCCTCAGCTGTGTCATGTGTCCAACTCTCTGCTCTCCAACTGACACAGGACTGGAAGTCAGTTACTTCTGTATATCATGACACCCAATGTTTTTTGGTTTTATTTGTTACAGTGTTCACTGTGTACAGTCATGGCCAAAAGTTTTGAGAATGATACAAATATTAATTTTTACAAAGTCTACTGCTTCAGTTTTTATAATGGCAATTTGCATATACTCCAGAATGTTATAAAGAGTGATCAGCTTAACAGCAATTACTTGCAAAGTCAACATTTGCCTAGAAAATGAACTTTATCCCCCAAAACACATTTCAACATCATTGCAGCTCTGCCTTAAAAGGACCAGCTAACATCGTTTCAGTGATTGCTCCATTAACACAGGTGTGGGTGTTGATGAGGACAGGGCTGGAGATCAATCTGTCATGATTAAGTAAGAATGACACCACTGGACACTTTAAAAGGAGGCTGGTGCTTGGCATCATTGTTTCTCTTCTGTTAACCATGGTTATCTCTAAAGAAACACGTGCAGTCATCATTGCACTGCACAAAAATGGCCTAACAGGGAAGAGTATCGCAGCTAGAAAGATTGCACCTCAGTCAACAATCTATCACATCATCAAGAACTTCAAGGAGAGAGGTTCCATTGTTGCCAAAAAGGCTCCAGGGCGCCCAAGAAAGACCAGCAAGCGCCAGGACCGTCTCTTAAAAGTGTTTCAGCTGCGGGATTGGGCTACCAGCAGTGCAGAGCTTGCTCAGGAATGGCAACAGGCAGGTGTGAGTGCATCTGCACGCACTGTGAGGCGGAGACTCTTGGAGCAAGGCCTGGTCTCAAGGAGGGCAGCAAAGAAGCCACTTCTCTCCAGAAAAAACATCAGGGACAGACTGATATTCTGCAAAAGGTACAGGGAGTGGACTGCTGAGGACTGGGGTAAAGTCATTTTCTCTGATGAATCCCCTTTTCGATTGTTTGGGACATCTGGAAAACAGCTTATTCAGAGAAGACGAGGTGAGCGCTACCACCAGTCTTGTCTCATGCCAACTGTAAAGCATCCTGAAACCATTCATGTGTGGGGTTGCTTCTCAGCCAAGGGAATCGGCTCTCTCACAGTCTTGCCTAAAAACACAGCCATGAATAAAGAATGGTACCAGAATGTCCTTTGAGAGCAACTTCTCCCAACTGTCCAAGAGCAGTTTGGCGATCAACAATGCCTTTTCCAGCATGATGGAGCACCTTGCCATAAAGCAAAGGTGATAACTAAATGGCTCAGGGAACAAAACATAGAGATTTTGGGTCCATGGCCTGAAAACTCCCCAGATCTTAATCCCATTGAGAACTTGTGGTCAATCATCAAGAGACGGGTGGACAAACAAAAACCTACAAATTCTGACAAAATGCAAGCATTGATTGTGCAAGAATGGACTGCTATCAGTCAGGACTTGGTCCAGAAGTTGATTGAGAGCATGCCAGGGAGAATTGCAGAGGTCCTGAAGAAGAAGGGTCAACACTGCAAATATTGACTTGCTGCATTAACCCCTTCACCCCCGGAGGTTTTTTCGGTTATGCATTTTCGTTTTGCGCTCCCTGCCTTCAAACAGCCATAACTCTTTTATTTTTCTGTTCACATAGCTGTATGAGGGCTTGTTTTTTGCGGGACAAGTTGTACTTTCAAACGCCACCATTTAATATTGCATATGGTGTAGTGGGAAGTGGGAAAAAAATTCCAAATCGGGTGAAATTGCAAAAAAAAACGCTATTCCGCTACAGTTCTACGGGATTCTTATTTACAGCGTTCAATGTGCATTAAAAATGACCAGTTACTTTCATTCTACTGGTCAGTACGAATCCGGCAATACCTAATATGAATAGTTTTTCCTGCGTTTTGATAGTGATAAAATAATTAGAAAGTTTCCCTTTTTTCCCCTTGTCATATCTTGACCCCTATAACTTTTTGGTATTTATGTGTACGGAGCTGTATGGGGGCTCATTTTTTGCGGGGCGATCTGAAGTTTTTATTGATACCATTCTGGGGTGTGTATGACTTTTTGATCACACTTTATTTCATTTTTTTTCGAAAAAAAGCGACAAAAAAACGACGAATCGCCATTTGGATGCTTTTTTCCGGCACACAATTCACCGTATTGGAATTTTTTAAAAATATTTTAAAAGTACGGGCGTTTTTTCGGTCACGGTGATACCCATGATGTCTATATTTATTGTTATTTAGGTATTGATTTTTTCATTATACGGAAAGGGGGGTGATTTGAACTTTTATATATTTTTTTATATTTTTTTTAACATTTTTTTAAAATTTTTTTCTATTTTTAAGCTCAAATATGAGCTGATATATTGTGTTTTTTTTCCTTTTCTTTATGAGCAATCAGGGATTTACTAGACTGAGATAAATCCATGAATTGCTCATTTCTTATCCTGGCCTTATAGTGGCCAGAATAAGAATTGCACTTTGAAAACTGTAATCCTCACCAGTGAGGATTACAGTTTTCATATGGTGTACAGACACCCCGATTGGCCACTCGGGGCGTCTGTACACCACCCGGAAGCGTACGCTTCCGGGTTCAGACGCATCCTGATGCCGTGATCACGGCATCAGAAGGCCCTAGAAGACGCCCCCGATGGCGGTAAGTAGCGGCAAGTCTCTGCTGTTAGAAACAGCAGAGACTTGCCGGCCATGACGCCCACCGCACCCGCGAGCGGGCGTCATGTCCCCGCACCGCACCAGCGCCGTCAATATAAGCTTTTGTTACTCATAATATGATTGCAATTATATTTCTGTATGTGATAAAAACATCTGACAAACACACATAAAAACCAGAGGGCAGCAGATCATGTGAAAATAGAATATTTGTGTCATTCTCAAAACTTTTGGCCATGACTGTAGTATAAATAACATAACAATTCTGTGGGTCACTACAATTACAAAAATGCCAAACTGTTGTCGTTTTTCTTATACTTTACTACTTGCACCATAGGAATGTTTTTTTTATTTTTTAACAAGATTTATCAAGCTGCTACAGCAGTTTACTTGTGAAGCAAAGTTGCACATTTTGAAGCAGTTTGTGACATAATTTGTGACTTTTTAGCTTTTTCCAACACTTTTGCCACTTTTCCAAAAGGTGGGCAAGGCAGAGGAAGCAGGCCGCGGTTGGGACCTCCACAGCCTGACTCATTGAACAACATGTGCGCAAGAAAACTAACGCACATTATACCTCATATCTACTCCAATTCTGGTATTGTTTTTCAGATTTTTTTTAACAATCTTTTTTATGACCCATAAATAATGCATTAAGTTTATAGTATGGGTCATTACAACTAGCCCCTAAAAAAATACCAGGGGTTGAATTTTGTGGCATTATTATGTATGTCTGTTAACTGATCTTCCAAAGGGTAGTTTTCCTGACATTTTTCAGGTGTTTTACCACAGGCTTCTAAAAAATGCATCTCAAAATGAGTGAATTAAACAAAAATGCCATGCAAAAAAGAATGAATCTGTGTCACATTTCCTAATCTGTGGTCAGAAATTCTTATTATCTGCAATTGTGCCTGTTTTTTTTTCCAATGATGGTGAAATGCATAAGTGATAAAAATTCATCAGTTATGCAAACTAATTCCTTTCAAACAGAATATTTTTAGTGCAAGTATGAACAGAGCCTAAGCTGGATATTAAATCTGGCCACGTACTGGGTTCTGAAATAAACAGTTTCCAAAATATAGATCAGATTAGGAAAAATGAAGAAAAGAGGGCTGCCGTTTTAAAGCGCTCAAAAGATGACAGACTATAGAAGGATTGTCAGCATCTGGATTCATGCTCAATAAAATATGATCACCAAGCTCACCAATACATTTTTTAAAATTAGCAGGACCTAACCTTGTCACTGTGAGGAGATGAAGACCTCGAGGACTGTGACTTCTGATCTTGCCTTTCTGGTGATGAGGACTTAGAATGGGAGCTACGTCTGGAATGGGATGACCTCTCTGTAGAAGAACGTGATGAGCGGGATGAGGAAGATGAGGACGATGAAGAAGATGAAGAGGAGGAGGATGATGAAGAAGAAGAGGTCCTACTTCGTCGGAATTCTACCACAGTGGCCTCCTTTGCAACCTCTACTGCTTCAGGAGTATCTTCTTCTACTTCATGGTACTGCTCTTTATTGGGCAGCACTTCATCCATTGTATGATGAACAGGTGATGCATCGTTTGATTTAACTGGTTCATCTTCCTTTTGAGGTTCTGTTTTTTCTGATATATCAATAACTTCATTGCTCTCTGAGTTGCCTTTCTCAGGGGACAGTATCTGGTCTGTCGTAATAGCTACATCCATAAGGCATTCTACCTCTGGCTGCTTTAGCTCTGATGGTGCCACTGAGACATTTTGTTCCTCACCCTCATTAGTGTGTGTACTTTGATTTTCATCTTCTTTTGTGGCTTGCATAACAGATTTGTTATCAACCTCATTTGAGTCTGGTGAGGGTAACTGGGTTACTTTGGGTTCCTCCACATTATGTTGAGGTGGTGGTGTAGAAAGAACTTCTGGTTCTGTGTGTTCTTCCGCTGACTTTTCTTCATGTTCAGGTGGTGGTGTAGAAAGAACTTCTGGTTCTGTGTGTTCTTCCGCTGACTTTTCTTCATGTTCAGGTGGTGGTGTAGAAAGAACTTCTGGTTCTGTGTGTTCTTCCGCTGACTTTTCTTCATGTTCAGGTGGTGGTGTAGAAAGAACTTCTGGTTCTGTGTGTTCTTCCACTGACTTTTCTTCATGTTCAGGTGGTGGTGTAGAAAGAACTTCTGGTTCTGTGTGTTCTTCCACTGACTTTTCTTCATGTTCAGGTGGTGGTGTAGAAAGAACTTCTGGTTCTGTGTGTTCTTCCACTGACTTTTCTTCATGTTCAGGTTGTGGTGTAGAAAGAATTTCTGGTTCTGTGTGTTCTTCCACAGACTTTTCTTCATGTTCAGGTGGTGGTGTAGAAAGAATTTCTGGTTGTGTGTGTTCCTCAACTGACATTTCTTCATGTTCAGGTGGTGGTGTAGAAAGAATTTCTGGTTCTGTGTGTTCTTCCACAGACTTTTCTTCATGTTCAGGTGGTGGTGTAGAAAGAATTTCTGGTTGTGTGTGTTCCTCAACTGACATTTCTTCATGTTCAGGTGGTGGTGTAGAAAGAATTTCTGGTTCTGTGTGTTCCTCAACTGACATTTCTTCATGTTCAGGTGGTGGTGTAGAAAGAATTTCTGGTTCTGTGTGTTCCTCAACTGACATTTCTTCATGTTCAGGTGGTGGTGTAGAAAGAATTTCTGGTTCTGTGTGTTCTTCCAGAGACTTTTCTTCATGTTCAGGTGGTGGTGTAGAAAGAACTTCTGGTTCTGTGTGTTCTTCCAGAGACTTTTCTTCATGTTCAGGTGGTGGTGTAGAAAGAATTTCTGGTTCTGTGTGTTCTTCCAGAGACTTTTCTTTATGTTCAGGTGGTGGTGTAGAAAGAATTTCTGGTTCTGTGTGTTCTTCCACTGACTTTTCTTCATGTTCAGGTGGTTGTGTAGAAAGAATTTCTGGTTCTGCGTGTTCTTCCACTGATTTTTCTTCACGTTCAGGTGGTGGTGTAGAATTAATTTCTAGTTCTCTGTGTTCGTCTACTGACTTTTCTTCATGATCTTCAGAAACAGATTCTCTCTTCAATTCATCCTCTTCCTGTGCAATAACTGGAACGTCCTCCTCTGCCATTGTCACATCAGACTGCTGAGTATCAATGAGAGTCTCTGAAGGTTGAACCCTAACTTCCTCTGGAACCACAATATTATCTTCACATTCTTTTGAATGAACTACTTCTGCAGTACTCTGGGCAATAACATCTTTTTCAGCTGCAGGTATAGATACAGGTTCATCAACATTATTAGCTTGCATATCAGGTTTTGAGGGACTGGTACGATTTGCGCTGTCTGAATTAAATGGTAAATCCCTGTCACCCACATTATTTTCAGTGACTTCTAGGTCGATAACACTGTCCTGCTGTGATATTTCAGATTCATGGGAAATCTTATTGGTGACTGTTGCTTCTTGACCTTGTTGCGGAGAGACATTATCTGATTGCTGTTCTACAGAATTTTCCAATACTGCATCCGAGTTACTACATGATGATAATGCTGAAGAGGATGTAGTTGTTTCGACTTCAGTCAATGGTCCAGTCTCTTCCTGGTTGGCATCCATTCTCACATCCTCAGCTGTTAAAATGTTAGCAGACTCCTCTATACTCATGGCAGCCTGTGCAGTTTCATCTATAGTTATAGGTTCTTGTTTAGTTGGTGACATGGGAACTGGAGTCATTGAAATATCTTCAGTGTTTTCTAATGCCTTATCTACAATCATAGGACAATCTTTTGTCACAGTTTCTGACTCTGATTGATCATCTCTTTGTGGCTCTTTATATGGCTTCACTGAGGTCTCCTCTTGTGTATTCAAGGGCTGTTGTGTGTCTGGGACCATTTCAGGAATAATGGCTTCTGCTGATGCAACAGTTGCAGAGTCTTGTACTTCTGGGCTATTTTGTGTTTCCAAAGTTTCTTCTGTACTCAATGATTCCTTGTTTTCTACAGCCATTTCTGGGATTTCTTCAGTATGAGGACTGATATTTAAAGTGGACTCCTCCAATACATTTTCTGTGACAGAACTGTGACGGACAGCTTCTGTCTCTGAAGCTACTGATTCATCTAATTGAGGCGTGTCAACAATCTCTTCTGTTTTTACTTCTACTTCAGTTCTATGTGGCCTCGTTTCAGTTTGCTTCTCTGGTTGGACCTCAGTCTGTTTACATTCAGATACTTTTAGAACACGTTCTTGCTTGTTATCCAGTGGCTCATTCAATATCACTGGTGCTTGTGCTTTCTCCTGATGATCCACTGCTGGTGGAATTGGTACATTTTCTGGTTGGTCTTGTTGTGCACTTGATGTTCTAATCCTTAACCTTCTTTTTCTAGGTAAGCTAGGAGAACAAGCGGATGAAATGTCTGATTTTTCAGATTCATTTGGACCACTAACAAATAATGAAGTTGCATCTGATTTTCCATGAAAAGATTTTGACTTAACACTTGATTTTACTAATTCAGGAGAGTTTGACAAAGACTGGCTGTCTTTTAGATTAGAACAAGGCTCAGGGTCTTGTTTTTCTAATATGGACATAGCCTGAACACCCCTTGATGATAACTTTTCCACTATCTGCAGACTTTGTGTACACACAGGTGTTTTACCTTCCGATTTTGAACGAACCGAAGGCTTCATCAAAACCAGAGATGCCCTTCCTTTTGCATCCTTTGCAGTAGAAGCACCTGTTATGTGTGTGGAGGTACTCTTAGTGTCTTCACCCTGCGGTACAACCTCCATTTTTTCATCTTCCTTTTCACTGCGTGTAGTCTGTTGAATAACACTGGTTGATACTGGTGCCTGCGGTACTTCTGCATCTGTACCAGTCTCAATTCGTTCTACCCTCTGGCGTCTCCATTTCTGTGGTGATCTATGACTCTTCGGGCTCTCTTTGGTGAGCAGCTTTGAAGAGGTGGTTTTTTCAGATACTGGTGACACTTGCTTCTCAGAAATTTGCTGGTGAATACCTTCAAGAGACAGCATTGGAGGAACACGTTCTTCTGAAGTCTCTTCTCCCTCAAGAGTTACCGTTTTAGAAACAGGTTCTAATAACTCAGGTGGGGAAGGAGATCGTTTTAATTTTGGTGACTTTTTGGGCTGAACAGCAGCAGTTGTTCTGGAAGATCTTCTTCTTTTTGGAGTTTCTTCCTCATCCTTCTCAACTGCTAGCTCTTTTTCTTCTTCCATTTCTTCCTCCCCTTCTTCACCCACCTCTTCTACTTCTTCTCTTGCAGCAGATTTACGTGCACGTGTTGATGTTCTGCGTGGTTCTGGTTCTTGCACTGGTTGTGTAAATACAGTTGGCTTAGAAACTTTGGTCTGAAAAATAAAGACAAATAAAACTAAGCCTGTGGCACTATTTAAGCCCTAATGTAAGCATTGGAAGGAAGAGTACCTGTTTTACTCGAGATGATCTCCTCTCCCGCTTCTTGGGCAACTCTTCTTCAGACTCTTCTGGGTCTTCCAAAACTGAATGACTTTTTTCTGTAACAAAGAATTTAACCTTCAGTGTCCAAGATAATAATTTCTATGACAAGCATGGTTCTGCTAACAATTCCGGCAAGCTCTGATGGAGTGGTTTAATGTAGGATAAATGAAACAAGTAATCATTATGTATAATACTTAGTGAAATATTAACATAATCAATAAAACATTATAGTAACACCTTTCTGCTCTGTATTGTTAAAATTGCCGTTTTCTGTTTTTAAAAAATGCAATAAAAAGGGATTAAAAAGTCTTATGTAACCCAAGATGTCACAAATCTAAACTACTTGCCCCACAAAAGAAACAATCCCTCATACAGCTCTGCTGGCACAAAAATAAAAATGTTGTGGATCAGCAACAAACAGTCACCCCAGAAATTAATAAATGTTATACAATATATATGTACCCCAAAAACGATGGGTATGTTAAAAAAAAAAGCTTTTGAAATGAGATGGGGGGGGGGGGGGGAATAACAAAAAACCTACTACGCTCTGAAATCCAAAACAGGCTGTATCCATGAATGGGTATTCCAGAATTCGGATATTAATAACCTATTCCCAGGATAGGCCATCAATATCTGATCGGCCAGGTGTTACAGGGCAGCTCTGGTGTGGAAGTTGCATTCATCCATTGTGTAGTGGACGGAGCTGCTACTACTGACATGAATGGCAGCTTACAAAGCCGTACCATACACCTAAACCGACCAGGCAGTCCGCTTTTATCTCTGCAAGGACGTTCCCAAACATTCTTTTCTTTTGCTACCTTCTCCATGGCTGTAACTTTTATTAGCCGTTTCTGGGGGGGAATATGGAAAAAGATATTAATTCCACATTTGTTTTATTGTGTTAAAATTTTGCCCCGTTCGCCATGCTGCGACATGCAGAGACAGCTTCATTCTGCAGGTCAGTAGGATTACGGCAATACCAAATTATTTTCAGATTTTGTTGTTTTCCAACTCTTTGCACAATATAAACAGGTTTAACAAAAAAATAAATTTGTTTCGCCAGAGTCATAACGCTGTGTGATTTTAAGGTACATACGTTTTTTTGGATGACTTTTTAAATCGTTCTTTTTTTTTTTTGAGAGGCAAGTTAAAGAGGACCTTTCATGGTTTTACATTATAGTAGGTAAATACCTTTACTTGCAGGGCACCCCCCGCTGATGCTGCCACCCGCCCAGGTTTTTCAAAATAGCGCTCCTGCGCCCCCTGTATTTTTCCTGCTCAGTATGCTAATACTGAGCATCGGTACAGGGAGGAGGAGACGCTCAATGGGCGTCTCCTTCTCCCTGGCTGTGCCGCGATCCAATCACATCGGAGAACGTCACAGCCAAGGAGTTTTTTTCTCTTTTTTTTTTTTTCCTCTTTAAAAAAAAAAAAAAAAAAAAGTCTGCCATGTTTTATTTTTTACAATGCCCACCATGAAGGATTAAATAATTGTCATTACAGACACAGCAATTCTTATTATGTCTGCTTCTTTATTTCTTTAACACAAGAAAGTGCAGAAAAGTGAGTTTTTTTGTGTTTTATCCTTTCTCAAACATTTTATAACATTTCTTTTTAGTCCCACTATAGGACTTGGACTTTGGATTCCCTAATAACTGACAGAATTCACTGCAACACTAATAGCCTAGATCTGTGATGGCCAACCTCCGGCACACCAGCTGTGGTAAAACTACAACTCCCAAGATGCAAACTTGCTTGGCTGTTCTCAGAACTCCATAGAAAGGAGTGGAGCATGCTGGGAGTCGTAGTTTCACCACAGCTGGAGTGCCAGAGGTTGGCCATCCCTGGCCTAGATCGTGCCTCTCTATTGATAATAGGCCTTTATCTCTGATGCCAGATGGTCCAGGGAGACTCTGGTTGTCAGTTACCACGTGCCAGTCAGCATTTACATGTACGGCACTGTGTGGCAAGTAGAGCCTGCAGATGACAGACACGTAAGTCAGTCAATATGCGTAAAAGGGTTACAGCAAATTTTATTCTTGTAGTGCTACACGCTACAATATATTCCATGTTTTGGCTGATTTATTGCAATAAAATTAAAGAGGACCTGTCACCATCCCTGACAGGTCCGTTTTAGTAGCTACTTGCATTCCCCATGTAATAATTCTGGGACACCTATTTTTAGGACTCTATGCTGTGACGTCCTTCTCTTATTCTTGCTATTAGTTTATGTATAAAGGTAGAGAGGCGAGTTACCAGTTGGGGGTGTGTCCCTGCACAGTCTGACCTTGTCCAATCAGTGCTGCCAGTGTCAAACTGTACAGGGACACACCTCCAACTGGTAAAACCCATCTGTACCTTTATCCAAAAAAATCTAGTAGGGATAAGAGAACCACGGTACAACATAGAGTCATAAGACTAGATACTGCAGAATTGATATTACACAGGGAATGCATGAAGTTACTAAAACAGACATGTCAGGAGGTGGAAGGTCCTCTTTAATAGTGTTACATCTGTAATTGTCAGTGTACTCAGAGGCATCAACTGGGTGCTGAATGAAGATATGGTATTTTTTCACAATACTGCAGTTATATACATACTAGGTGTATGTTTTCCCAGTTCTACTTCTGGCATTTTCAGAACATCACAGATAATATCAGGAGGTTCTGGCACTATGTCAGGGTTCATGTTTTCATCCTCAGACTCTGCAAAAGTTTCTGTAAAGCAAAGAGATATTTCTGTAATCATCCAAAGAATCAAACAGTCCCTATTAAAAGTTGGAGCAGAGCAAAATGGAGATATTAAAGGGATAGCAGAGGACCTGTGAGCACTGCGTCCTCTTCTTACTGTATCAAGCACAGCGCTGTACATTGTATAGTGTAAGTCACCTGTGAATAATGGACGTGACACTGCATGATCAGAGGGGGTGCAGGGAGTCGGACTCTCACCCATCAGATATTGATAATCTGACAATTGCAGAAAACCCCTTTAAACACTGAATCCTAGTTGTTCATTGATTGTAAAGCGCTGTGGAATATGTTGGCGCTATATAAATGAAGATCATAATTATTCATAGTAAAAAGAAACAAAACACTATAGTCCTAGGGCAGCCCCTTTAACCCCTTAATGACTAGCCAGTTTTAGGCCTTACTGACCAAGCCTTTTTCTTCATTTTTTTCCTTCCGAGAGCTATAACTTTTTTATTTTTCTGTCGATGTAGCCATAGGATGGCTTGTCTTTTACAGGACAAGTTGTAATTATTAATGGTGCCCTTTTGGGGTACACATATCTTACTGATTAACTTTTATTAACTGTTTCTGGGAGGGGGATGGGAAAAACAGCAACACTGCCACTGAGTTTTTACGTTAGAGATTTTGCAGCGTTCATTTTTCGGCATAAATAACATGATATCTTTATTCTCTGGGTCGGTACGATTACAGCGATACCATATAATACATAAAGTTTTTTTTACATTTTACTACTTTTGTGCAATAAAAAGCGTACGTTTTTATTTAATAAATGTTTGGCTTTTTAATTTTTTTTTTAATCACTTAATAGTCCCGCAAGGGAACTTTTGATGGCCTCTAAAATACAATGCACTATTCACTATAGTGAATTGCATTTTAATGTTAGTGCTCTGGCGCAGCCTGCTAGAGAACACTATAGCAGATAACACAATTGCAGACCATAAAAATAAAATCGAAAAGCAGTATATTCTCTCAGGCTACAGCATGTCTTCCTCCTCTGATGCTAGTGCACGTGAGCCAGGAAGTATAGGAGGAGGGGGCTGGGTTTAGTACTCTGGATAATTATTATCTACACAGTGCACGTAGCCAATAGTAATAGTATAAAACACATTTGGGGACAGTGCCAGCCATAGTACCAATAGCACAAGCTTTACGACTTACATAGAACCAGCCATAGTGCCAATATTACCAGCTGTAGTATATACATAGTACATACAGCTGAATAGCTAATCTGCCCAGTTACGCAGTGATAATCCTTTCCTTTACGGCATAATTGTGCAGATTTGCTTTTCAGCTGTTTTGGAAATCAAACTACATACATCGTATATACTCACAGTTGTCCTGATATTATATTTTTGGATGTAGTGCATACAGATTCAATTATATCTCTGCAGAGATTGTTACTCAGCTTTCCAAGACTGCTGAATTCCAAATTGCCTAGTTACATAGTGATAAATCCCTTTGTATATCTAGACCAATTTGCCGTTAAGGGTCCTGGAAAAGCTGTACAGTTGCAATGGTGAAAATAGATTGTGTGATCCTGATAGACTCATACAGTGTATCATGGCAGTGTTGTGTAAATTATACCAATATGCCCCATTATCGCCCCCCCAGAGATTTTCACCCAGCTTTCCCAGTCTGCTAGATCAGACTACTTATGAATTGGTAAATCTCTGCTATTGTAGAATACCTTACTGAATCTGTTAGCCAGGAAAAGCTGAGGAAGAATCCCAGTGACAAACCCTCCATACTGCAGCATAGCTACACAGATCTTGTAAAATGCAAAAAACGTATCCATTTTCTATTCAAATAGACGCAATGAAACGCACACTTTTCAACAAGAAAGTATGCGGTTTCAGTGCTTCTTTTTGAATAGAATATATCTAGACAGATCTGTTATTCAGGGTCCCGGGAAAGCTGGGTAACAAACTTTATAGACCTGTAATAGGGACTGCCCAATACGGTCTACCTACATAAATCCCTGTTTTCACTCCCAAATAGTGCCACAGTCAGGAAATCTTGATTACAACCATCTACCAAGATAAATCCCCCTTCCCACTCCTAAATAGTGCTATAACTAGGCAGATCTGCCATTTAGGGTCCTGGGAAAGCTGGGTTAAACCATGTGAAACTATAATAGCCTGCAGAATACTAAATCTACCAGGACAAATCCCTCTCCTGACACCAAAATGTCAGGAGAGGGATGCCTTTGGGGGTCCTGCGAAAGCCGAGTAACTCGCACAATGTGAGGGTAATATTATTTGCCTTTATGGGCAAACTTGACATTCAGGCACCTGGGAAAGCTGGCTAACACTTTCTGTAGTGTTGGTGCCCTGGATCTGTAAGTTATACCTGCAGACATACAAGGGGATGTTTTGTAAGAAGCTGCTTTTGCAGTTTCCACCTCTGTCACACTGCTCCAGGAGTCCATTAAAGTGAATGCAGTGTTGAGCCCTTTGTCCCCAAACTTCCAGTTTGGACTGTGAGCTCATGTGAGTGCCCTGCAGAAGGGAGAATTGGGAGAATGTGGCACTTCTGACTGCAGGAAATCTGCTAAAACTGCTTTCTGTAGACGCTGGCAGATGTCCATGCAGAAAGAGTTTAATTAGCAGGTATGCTTTTTTTCTTGTTTTTCAGGGTTTATTGGCCCTTTAACAGCCACAGGTTAATCTACCCTTTAGTTCTGGTATGAAAAAAAATAATACAATGGAGATGGGACAAAAGAGAACAGGGACACTTGTGTGGTTAGAAGACATATGATGTCACTAGATAAACAATTACTGGTGTACCTTCTGTTTCTTGTGCCTCTCGTGCTTCTTTCTGTAGACGCTGCCTGAGCAGCTCCTGCTGTTTCTCCAGGTACTGCTTTATGAAACTGTTTTGTCCCATTTCTTCCCCCATCTGCAGGAAAAAATATATATACATAGCTTAAGTGCTCAAACAAAGCACAACAGGTTCCGAACTTTGCAACATACATTATGTTTCCATTGTGGTCATTGCACCTAGGCATTGTTGAAAAATGCATCAAAATATGGAAAACATCAGCATCAAGTTTTAGACACATTTATGAAGCAAATGCACCAGAAGGAACAGTCCAGTGCACCTTGCTTGAGGGGGTGTTAGCAAGAAAAAAAAAAAAAAAAAAAAAAGACTGTGGCCACCAAAATTTGGGCTTACTTGCACTAAATTTATCATCCAGTATGCGCTACTGTGATATATTTGGCACACCGGACACCATCCTGCTTCCTAGAAGTGAGAACTGCACCGTCAGATGATGATAAAGGTTCCCCCATCCCTTTGTCAGTACTGCGATCTGCACCTGAGGAAGGCATCCAGCAGGTGATCACAGTGTGCGGAAGTCTAAGCCTGGGTTCACATGACGTTTTTCCCATCCGTTTAACGTATACAAAAAACGTGTACGTTAAACGGATGCCTCAGATTGATGCCATACAGTGGCATCTATTCACCAGAGTTCCATTGTTTAAAAAATTTTTTTTTAAATATATACTTTTTTTTTTACCAGACTCTGCAGGATACAAGAATATGATGTGCTGCGTTTTTGTATCCTTTTTTTTCCCTAACTTATACGTCAAACGAAGGCATAAAATGTGATGTTAACCCATTCTAAGCCATTTTTGTCCTATAACTTTTTATTTTAAAGTTGAGGCAGATACAGTACAGACCAAAAGTTTGGACACACCTTCTCATTCAAAGAGTTTTCTGTATTTTCATGACTATGAAAATTGTACATTCACACTGAAGGTATCAAAACTATGAATTAACACATGTGGAATTATATACTTAAAGGGAACCTGTCATCACCTTTATGCAGCCCATACTAACGGCAGAATAAAGTAGAGACAGGCGAGTTGATTTCAGCGATCTGTCATTTATAAGTTAAAAGTAAGTGGTTGCCGAGAACCAACATCACAATCATTGCAGACTGAGCCTGTAAAAGAGTCAAATCTTCATGAAAAGAGTCATGGTTATTCATAAATTCTTGCTCTCCCTGCCCTTCTGCTGACGATTGACAGTTTTCTACCTAGTTTTCTCCCTTTCTCTCTAGGAGATAACTGCCAATCATCACCAGATAGGTGGGGAGAGCAGAGATTATGAATAAGGGTCCATTCACACGTCTGCAGAATGTGTCCGCATCGGTTCCGCAATATTGCGGAACGGGTGCGGACCCATTCATTTTCAATGGGGCCGCAAAAGATGCGGACGGCACACATTGTGCCGTCCGCATCCGCAACTTCCAGTCCGCTGCCCCGCAAAAATATAGAACATGTCCTATTCTTGTCCGGAGCCACGGACAAGAAAAGGCATCTCTATAACAGAGCCGGCCATGTGCGGTCCGCAAATGCGGAACGCACATGGCCGGTGTCCGTGTTTTGCGGACCGCAAAGCACACACGGACGCGTGAATGGACCCTAACCATGACTCTTCTCAGGTAGATTTGACTCTTTTCAAGGCCTACGCTGCAATGATTATGATGCTGGTTCTCAGCAACCACTTACTTTTAGCTCATGAGTGACACACCGCAGAAATCAGCATTTATGTCACTAATTTATACTGTCCTCAGTGAGGTCGGCATAAATTTGATGACAGGTTCCCTTTAACAAAAAAGTGTGAAACAACTGAAAATATGTCTTATATTCTAGGTTCTTCAAAGTAGCCACCTTTTGCTTTGATTACTGCTTTGCACACTCTTGGCATTCTCTTGATGAGCTTCAAGAGGTAGTCACCTGAAATGGTATTCCAACAGTCTTGAAGGAGTTCCCAGAGATGCTTAGCACTTCTTGGACCTTTTGCCTTCACTCTGCGGTCCAGCTCACCCCAAACCATCTCGATTGGGTTCAGGTCTGGTGACTGTGGAGGCCAGGTCATCTGGCGTAGCACCCCCTCACTCTCCTTCTTGGTCAAATAGCCCTTACACAGCCTGGAGGTGTGTTTGGGGTCATTGTCCTGTTGATAAATAAATGATGGTCCAACTAAACGCAAACCGGATGGAATGGCATGCCGCTGCAAGATGCTGTGGTAGCCATGCTGGTTCAATATGCCTTCAATTTTGAATAAATCCCCAACAGCGTCACCAGCAAAGCACCCCCACACCATCACACCTCCTCCTCCATGCTTCACGGTGGGAACCAGGCATGTAGATTCCATCCGTTCATCTTTTCTGCATCGCACAAAGACACGGTGGTTGGAACCAAAGATCTCAAATTTGGACTCATCAGACCAAAGCACAGATTTCCACTGGTCTAATGTCCATTCCTTGTGTTCTTTAGCCCAAACAAGTCTCTTCTGCTTGTTGCCTGTCCTTAGCAGTGGTTTCCTAGCAGCTATTTTACCATGAAGGCCTGCTGCACACAGTCTCCTCTTAACAGTTGTTGTAGAGATGTGTCTGCTGCTAGAACTCTGTGTGGCATTGACCTGGTCTCTAATCTGAGCTGCTGTTAACCTGCGATTTCTGAGGCTGGTGACTCGGATGAACTTATCCTCCGCAGCAGAGGTGACTCTTGGTCTTCCTTTCCTGGGGCGGTCCTCATGTGAGCCAGTTTCTTTGTAGCGTTTGATGGTTTTTGCGACTGCACTTGGGGACACTTTCAAAGTTTTTCCAATTTTTCGGACTGACTGACCTTCGTTTCTTAAAGTAATGATGGCCACTCGTTTTTCTTTACTTAGCTGCTTTTTTCTTGCCATAATACAAATTCTAACAGTCTATTCAGTAGGACTATCAGCTGTGTATCCACCTGACTTCTGCCCAACACAACTCATGGTCCCAACCCCATTTATAAGGCAAGAAATCCCACTTATTAAACCTGACAGAGCACACCTGTGAAGTGAAAACCATTTCAGGTGACTACCTCTTGAATCTCACCAAGAGAATGCCAAGAGTGTGCAAAGCAGTAATCAAAGCAAAAGGAGGCTACTTTGAAGAACCTAGAATATAAGACATATTTTCAGTTGTTTCACACTTTTTTGTTAAGTATATAATTCAATATGTGTTAATTCATAGTTTTGATGCCTTCAGTGTGAATCTACAATTGTCATAGTCATGAAAATACAGAAAACTCTTTGAATGAGAAGGTGTCTGTACTGTACATGAGGCCTCGCCCTTGGCTGGACGATTAGTACTTTCTAGACAAACCATTTTCAGCACCTTTAATTTACTGTCTCTAATACACACACACACACACACACGTACTTAAACCATCATCATGAGGTATAATATACAACCCTTGTATGTACTAAAGTTAAATACATGATTTGTACATATTCAGCGGATGAGTACATACAACAGCCTTGACTAAAATAAGACTGTAGGTGGGGAGAAAATTCCTGCGCCTTTAACGCCCATCTGAATACAACCCAAGGTAAGTTATGTTATATACATTTGGCATACAGAGAGAGCAGAGCCTCTAGGTGTAACGGCAACGCCCCCATTGCTTCTAGAAGCTCATTATCATATAGTAAAACTTCTTTTTTCACCAATGCGAGCACATATGAACATAAGACTAGCACAGATGTCTTCAGCTGCCAAGTGCACATATAACAGGTCAGCCAGTATCATAGCTACAAATCTGCTGACAGATGTCCTTTGATGGGAAAACTCCTTCAACATCTACTGATTCTTACCTTCACCTCTAAATATGTAGGATATCCATAGAGACTGTCAAAGTAAACAGGGAACGGGTTATTCCATTAAAACCAATTATGAACCAGAACGAAGAGCTGGTTTGGTGAAGAAAGCTTGTCTAGGAGTTACCATAATGGAGCAAGCAAGGCTACATGCTCATAGTACGATTACCCTGCAGTCACTCCAGGGAAAACAACCTCTTTAAAGGATTTCATGCGTCAATAGACAGTACGGCAATACATACCTGTGAGTTTGGCTGGAAACCGGTGTGAGGAGTAGACTGTTTCTGCAGGTTTTCCAACATTAAAGCCTGAAAAATTGAAAAAGAAAATGTATTACAACATGGTAGACAAGATCAGTCCTATACACAGAGGTCTCCTCCAGATTCTCATCAGTCATAGGAAAACTGTGGATGGATCTACACTTCAATTATCCCCTGACTTTCCTAGGCTGGAAATTCCTCTTTAAGTTTCCATGAAGAATCACGTGCGTACTCCAAGGAGTAAGGTCTATCCCGTAGAGTTGTCACGATACCAAAATTTTGATTCGATTTCGATACCAAGAAAAAGTATTCGATACTCGATACCATGCCGAAAAAATAAAACGCAAAAAAATCAGGGTGCCCCCATCAGACCTCAGGGCAGCCCACTGTGCCCCCATCAGACCTCAGGGCAGCCCACTGTGCCCCCATCAGACCTCAGGGCAGCCCACTGTGCCCCCATCAGACCTCAGGGCAGCCCACTGTGCCCCCATCAGACCTCAGGGCAGCCCACTGTGCCCCCATCAGACCTCAGGGCAGCCCACTGTGCCCCCATCAGACCTCAGGGCAGCCCACTGTGCCCCCATCAGACCTCAGGGCAGCCCACTGTGCCCCCATCTGACCTCAGGGCAGCCCACTGTGCCCCCATCAGACCTCAGGGCAGCCCACGGTGCCCCCATCAGACCTCAGGGCAGCCCACGGTGCCCCCATCAGACCTCAGGGCAGCCCACGGTGCCCCCATCTGACCTCAGGGCAGCCCACGGTGCCCCCATCTGACCTCAGGGCAGCCCACGGTGCCCCCATCTGACCTCAGGGCAGCCCACGGTGCCCCCATCTGACCTCAGGGCAGCCCACGGTGCCCCCATCTGACCTCAGGGCAGCCCACGGTGCCCCCATCTGACCTCAGGGCAGCCCACGGTGCCCCCATCTGACCTCAGGGCAGCCCACGGTGCCCCCATCTGACCTCAGGGCAGCCCACGGTGCCCCCATCTGACCTCAGGGCAGCCCACGGTGCCCCCATCTGACCTCAGGGCAGCCCACGGTGCCCCCATCTGACCTCAGGGCAGCCCACGGTGCCCCCATCTGACCTCAGGGCAGCCCACGGTGCCCCCATCTGACCTCAGGGCAGCCCACGGTGCCCCCATCTGACCTCAGGGCAGCCCACGGTGCCCCCATCTGACCTCAGGGCAGCCCACGGTGCCCCCATCTGACCTCAGGGCAGCCCACGGTGCCCCCATCTGACCTCAGGGCAGCCCACGGTGCCCCCATCTGACCTCAGGGCAGCCCACGGTGCCCCCATCTGACCTCAGGGCAGCCCACTGTGCCCCCATCTGACCTCAGGGCAGCCCACTGTGCCCCCATCAGACCTCAGAGCAGCCCACTGTGCCCCCATCAGACCTCACAGCAGCCCACTGTGCCCCCATCAGACCTCACAGCAGCCCACTGTGCCCCCATCAGACCTCACAGCAGCCCACTGTGCCCCCATCAGACCTCAGAGCAGCCCACTGTGCCCCCATCAGACCTCAGAGCAGCCCACTGTGCCCCCATCAGACCTCAGAGCAGCCCACTGTGCCCCCATCAGACCTCAGAGCAGCCCACTGTGCCCCCATCAGACCTCAGAGCAGCCCACTGTGCCCCCATCAGACCTCAGAGCAGCCCACTGTGCCCCCATCAGACCTCAGAGCAGCCCACTGTGCCCCCATCAGACCTCAGAGCAGCCCACTATGCCCCCATCAGACCTCAGAGCAGCCCACTGTGCCCCCATCAGACCTCAGAGCAGCCCACTGTGCCCCCATCAGACCTCAGAGCAGCCCACTGTGCCCCCATCAGACCTCAGAGCAGCCCACTGTGCCCCCATCAGACCTCAGAGCAGCCCACTGTGCCCCCATCAGACCTCAGAGCAGCCCACTGTGCCCCCATCAGACCTCAGAGCAGCCCACTGTGCCCCCATCAGACCTCAGAGCAGCCCACTGTGCCCCCATCAGACCTCAGAGCAGCCCACTGTGCCCCCATCAGACCTCAGAGCAGCCCACTGTGCCCCCATCAGACCTCAGAGCAGCCCACTGTGCCCCCATCAGACCTCAGAGCAGCCCACTGTGCCCCCATCAGACCTCAGAGCAGCCCACTGTGCCCCCATCAGACCTCAGAGCAGCCCACTGTGCCCCCATCAGACCTCAGAACAGCCCACTCTGCCCCCATCAGACCTCAGAGCAGCCCACTGTGCCTCAATCAAACCTCAGAGCAGCCCACTGTGCCCCCATTAGAATAAAATAAAAAACTCTCTTACCTCTCCTGCGCCGCGGCTCCGCTCCGGGTCCGGCGCTCCTGCGTCTTCTCCTCCTGGCGCTGCACTGTCACCTGACTGCGTGCAGCGTCAGGTCAGAGTGCGCGCACTACGTCCTGACGCTGTACGCGGTCAGGACAGTGCAGCGCTGACAGAAGAAGACAGAGGAGCGCCGGACCCGGAGTGGAGCCGCGGCGCAGGAGAGGTAAGAAAGTTTTTTTTTTTTTATTTTAGCTGACAAAAGTATCGAAAAAGAGCAAATTCCGGTACCGAATCGATACTGGTATAAAAGTATCGATTCAGTATCGAAATTTCGATACCCGCGAAAACCCTACTATCCCGTGTGCGTGGCTCTCTTTATTACAGTCTATGGGAATTATGCTGTTAGGGCTTCTTAAAACCTCTGAGCTGTATGGAGCCTTTAGGCCGGCTGTACATAAGATCCACACAAATTTCTGTACGGATTTGTGTGTGTTTCTCGACACTAAGATCTGCCATTTCTAATTGCAGATTTTGGTGCCAATTTGATGCAGTTTTGCCGCAGTTCTCACCCTTTATTGAAAAGGGTGATATCTGCAGCTCAAACAGCAAACATATTTGACATGGATTTAGAAATCCGCAATGCACATGGAAACAATTTGCACATGGAAACAATCCGCAAAGTGAACACAAGATTTGTCTAATTTCATGCACCTTGCTGGTACTGTACTATGCTGCATTTTCTCTGCACAGAGGAAAACCTCCATTACACCTAGAGGCTCAGCTCTCTCTGTAACTGCTGCGCCCTCTGCACTTTCACAGGACCAGGCAGTGAAAATAGCATCACTCCTGACCTTGTCCATAAAAGAGAAAGCTGAGCTTCTAGGTGTAACAGCAACGCCCCCATTGCTCCTAGAGGCTCATTTGCATATATTAAACCACCATATTTCTCAGCAATGCAGGCACCTATGAACATGGGACTAACACAGATGTCTTCAGCTGCCGAGTGCACATGTAACAGGTCAGCCAGTGTCATAGGTACAAATCTGACAGAAGCTCTTTTAAAAAACACACTCGTACACCATAAATTTCAACATTGTGAGCTCTGGGAATCAACCATCTCAGGGCAGAAACTGTACAATCCGTCGTTTTCACACTGAAAATCTGTTCCATTCACCAGAATAGGGCTTGCAGAAGTCCATGTGTTTGAAAATCAATTTCATTCATCTGTAAGGGTGGCTTTGCCCTCAGTCATAGACTTTTTCTGCAACAAAATCTTCCGCGTGTGAAGGCACAATGGAGTCCTTACATGGATTGAGAGGTCACTCTCCATTGAGATCAACAGAAGCACAGAAAAGCCAGAGCTCTGACACTGTCTAATCAGGGTGGAGAGCGTCAGAGCACCCAAGTTCAGGAGACCGCCCCTGTGACAGTGCATGGCCTCACCAGCACCAAGTGCTCGGGGATGAGTGGGTGGGGAAGGGGCTCGGAGAGAAAACAGCACCGCAATCTGGAGCAGCAGCTACGGCCGGGGGAAGGCCAGAGGACACCACAGGTCCACTGTAACTGGTGAATGGAGAGTACAGCCCACCCTGCTAGGGGCAGTTTGTAGGTCATGGTCCCTCAGAACTGATGGCAAGAAGAGCGCTACATGCAAGTAGAGAATCTATGGCTTCTGTGTGCAGGTTGTAATGTTACAGAATAAAGGATAGCCGCCTGCTAGTGCTCAGAAGTGCCTCATACATTTCCATGGGACCTGACCATGCATGTGACAGACAGTGGTAAATGCATAAATTACCCACAAGGACATTACAGCGGTCGTCCCATCAGGGGAATAAATGGCCACAATGGGACAACCACTTTAACAGGAACCAGTCACCATGAAAATGCAGTGTAAGGCTACATATACACAACCGTGCAGTGTGGTCTGCAAATTGTGGATCCGCAAAAAACAGACAAGAATGGGACATGATCATTTTTTATTTTTTTTCTTTGCGGGGCCACGGAACGGAGCAATGGAGGCAGCCAGCACACGGAGTGCTGTCCGCATCTTTTGTGGACCCATTGAAGTGAATGGGCAAGGGAGAGCATTGGAGAATAATTTCATTCAGTTATATTCCTGCTCATTCTGGGAGTCCAGGAGGCGGTCCTATCAGTGATTGACAGCTCTCTCTGTATACACAGTCATGGAGAGAAGGCTGTCAGTACTGATAGAACCGCCTCCCTGACTTCAAAGGCCAGAACGAGAAGGAACATGAATGAATGAAACTATTCTGCAGGACAATGGCTTTTTTGTTTTTTCCGCCTAGCAGTGTTCCCGGTGACATCACTGGCACTAATGGGTGGGCTTTAGCGCTGCCCTAGCCGGTTTACAAGTACGTCACCGAATCTAATGAAAAAAAAAAACCCTGACCTTGCGCGATTTAGTGCAGGGCAAGGGAGAGCATCGACGAATGAAATGCTCCGATGCTCATATCAGGGGGACAGCCTGGGTGAAGAAGGGGATATATGCGGGTTCAGTTCTCAATCTTTTCTCTGTAAAACCATATAACAATCTGCTCAGCTCCTCCTGCTCTATAACATGCTGCCTGCAGATTACACTGCATTTTCATGGTGACAGGTCCTCCTCCAAGCCATGTATTGTACTTGAATGGCAGTTTTGGCCACGGCACCGTGAAGACTGCATCAAGTTATTATATCCACAGAGCATAAAACACGAAATAGACAATATAAAGTCACCTAGAAACAAATCACATCTTCAAACCCACTGCACACTATATTCCAAAGACTTCACTCAGGCTAATATAAAAGACAAAAAGAACAACATCTAGTCAAAGCTCTGCCTTAGTGTGAACTGGCCGAGCTCTCCATTAGGACACCTTTATAAAGCACTGATGTAGAAGACAATCTTCCTTTCTGGTGTCTATCCACTAATAGATTTCATCTCAAAAATTCCCAGCCTTCCTGTCTGTCTGTTTCTTTCTTATCAGACCAGATTTATCTTATAAGGAGCAATACGAGAACCTGCCATGGTTTCCCCATGGCTCTATTTCAGAGTCATGCTCCTGAAGAAGGAGACCTGTGTATTTCCCCAAAATGCTCCAAGCTTATTGATGTGACCTCGGCGATGGAGGAAAGGGCACAAGTGTATTGAGCTTATCTTGTCCCCCCCCCCTCCCTGGTGAAGTAAGTCCCATCAATAATCACAGGGTTCATTTTATACTCATTATTTGATGTTATTATTAACATCATTTATCATATTTTATGATCCACCATCTCATTATTTATTCTACTCTATCATCTTGGTCTACACCAAGCCGGTCTATTGGCGGCCCCACGACATCCCTTACACCTCCGCAGGTGTTTTGAATTTCTCTTTTTCCGTCTCTCTAGTATTTCAGTTTCACGATACTGAAGACTTATCCTCAGGAGAGGTCATCGGTATCAGATTGTTGGAGGTCCGACTCCAGGCACCCCCACATATTAGCTGTATGAAGGGGCCATGGCTCTTCAGGATTTTAGGACTCTAGCTGTGTGTCCCATTCATGTGAACAGGAGAAGAAGCTGTGATCACACTGCACCACTAATACAATGTAGACAGCGAGCAGGTAAAACCTTAAGAGGAAGCAGCTTTCACACTAGTGCCATGTCTCCTTCATACACCTCCAACAATCTTATACTGATGACCTATCCTCAGCATAGGTCATCAGCATCTGATTGGTAGGGATCTTACTCTTGGGCCCCACAACCGATCAGCTGTATGAAGGAGACATGGCACTAGTGCAGGAGCTTCTTCCTCTTCAGGGTTTACCTGCTCGCTGTCTACACTGTAGTGGTGCAGTGTGATCACAGCTTCTTCTCCCGTTCACATGAATGGGACACACAGCTAGAGTCATTCTGCAGCACTAATACAATGTAGACAGCGAGCAGGTAAAACCTATAGAGGAAGAAGCTCCTGCACTAGTGCCATGGGACCATTCATACAGCTGATCGGTTGTGGGGCCCAAGAGTAAGATCCCTACCAATCAGATACTGATGACCTATGCTGAGGATAGGTCATCAGTATAAGATTGTTGGAGGTGTATGAAGGAGACATGGCACTAGTGTGAAAGCTGCGTCCTCTTCAGGGTTTACCTGCTCGCTGTCTACACTGTAGTGGTGCAGTGTGATCACAACTTCTTCTCCCGTTCACATGAATGGGACACACAGCTAGAGTCCTAAAATCCTGAAGAGCCATGGCCCCTTCATACAGCTAATATGTGGGGGTGCCTGGAGTCGGACCTCCAACAATCTGATACCGATGACCTCTCCTGAGGATAAGTCCTCATCTGCATGTAAGTCAACGAGGATGGATCGTTTGGTATGACACTCATACCAAACGGTTCCGTCCTCACCCGTCTTAAAGTCAGTGGGGACGGAACCGTTTGGTACGAGTGTCATACCAAACGATCCGTCCTCATTGACTTACATGCAGATGAGGACGGATCCGCAATGCCTTTGGGCATTTCACACGGGACCCGATCGTTACAGTGCTCGTAACGAGCACTGCTCGCTCATCTCTAATGACCACCAATCAGAGGATAGGTCCTCAGTAAAAAAAAAGTCTCGAAGACCCTTTTAATAGGTGGTAATAAGGAACAGAAATGGGTTGCATGAAGTAGACATCCCACCAATGGTGCATTGTGAAGCGCCTCAGGATAGAAGTGGCATTGCTATTTCTGCACAGTATTTTCCATGCTTTAGCTTACTTCAGCCTCTGCACAAACCCTGAGGTAAATGGAGGCCGTCCAGTAACAGGTGACTGGAAGGACTATGAGGGAGCCATACTACAGCAGGTATTTCTCGTTCTGGAATAGCCTCCTGCCATTCACTGAATGACTACATTGGTGGCCATATGTCATATGAGGGAAGTAACAGGTAGTCATTTCACGGCCAGAAGCACCGAGCAGATAGAACAGGCTCAGAGGCCAAGCTGCCATATTCTCATCGCCGGCACTTGCCCCCATCACGGTCCCAGTACGCGTCTATACATTTGTTTTTAGATCCTATAATTGCTCAGGTGCGCGCATAGGAGGCGGGGCCAACCCCTAAAGCCGGGGGCGCGCGCCCGTACAAGACGCTAAGTGGGAAAGGGCGGGAAGATGGCCTCTTCAACATCACCGCGCATGCGTTACGCTCTGCAATAACCCAATGTACGTCTGCGCCAGTTAGAGCGCACACTCTGCGCAGGCGCACTACGCCTCACGATAGGAAGAGGAGGGGGTGCCGGGAACGCGCAAGAAGATTGTTGTGGGGAGTGCGCGTTTCCGCGGGATGTGCCGTTATCCCTCTTTAGGTAGCAAGAACTTGCAGACACACTCACCCCTTTTAGACGCTTCATAAGTGTGCTCTTTTGACCGCTTTTAGGTAATCCCCGCTCCTCAAGCGCCACCCGTAAGTCGGTGACCCGAAGGCTGTCCAGCGGCCTCCCGTCTAGCGTCACATCCTCCAGTTCTGCCATTTTCTGCGCCTTCGTGCAGCACCAACCCAGTTAGAAAACGGAGCACCGGCTGCGGGGCGCTATACGACCGACTTCGGCCGATCCCGCTGCGTGACGTCAGCCTCGGGCACTTCCGCCTCCAAGCTCGGCTCTGGTCGGAGAATCTCTTCCCCCTCCTTCCTGTTACGTCACATTCGCTCAAGCTTACTAGGCCCCGCCTCCATTTGCTGTAATCTTGTGGTAAGTCGGGTTGCTCCGGAGTCTTCGCAGTACAACAGCTACATCTAGTGGTCATTTCTGGGTATTGTTTGAAGCTCTGTTGAATCCCATTAGCCTGCAGTGTTTTTCGTTACAATATATCAGTCCTTTTAAAATTCACCTTCAGTTATGTAGGGAATGGATTATGGTACAGTGCATAATAATCCTTTTTGGAAATATGTATAGAAAATTTTCCAACAAATAGCAGCAAATGTCGGTCATGCTACAGACCGCTCCTAACTATACATTAGATCACTTTCTCACAGTCAGTGTTTGATCAGTGATTTCCATCAGTGATTGTGAGCCAAAACCAGGAGTGAATCCTTCACTCAGTGACCAGCACAGTCCACAGCTCATCTGCAGGTTCTTGGACCCCCACGGATCAGCCAGTGATGGATGGGCCATCACTTAATAAAATAATGTTTTTATCCTACAGCAGATAGGACACAGGGTGGCTCCTGCTCCGGCCACTTGTTTTACAGCTTGTTACAGGACGTTGAGGAGGAGTGGGGCATAGCTAATATCCAGATATTTCAGTTTTAACTGTAATATTACACAAAATAGGACCAAGGGAAAGGAGGGGATGAATTGAGGAAGGCTGTTTTTTGTTTTTTGTTTTTTTTGCTTGTTCAGTGTTAAAGGGGTTTTGCCAACACATACAATTGGGGCATATCGCTAGGATATGCCCCAATTGTCTGATAGGTGCGAGTCCCACCTCTGGGACCTGCATCTGCAACGAGAACGGAGCCCCAAAAGTGAAGGAGAGCGCACTGCGCATGTGCAGCCGCCCTCCATTCATTTCAATGGGGTCGCCGAAAGTAGCCAAGTACTGGCTCGGCTATTTCCGTCTGCCCCATAGAAATGAATGGGAGCAGGTGCGTGGTGTGCTCCCATTCGCTTCTATGGGAGCAGTGCTTGGTGGTGGCCGGACCCTGGGAAACCTGGGGTCCACCAGCCACAACTTTCCTCTCTCCTTGTAGGTGCGGGTCCCAGAGGCTTATCTAGCAATATGCCCCCATTGTCTGTGATGGGAATACCCCTTTAATTTAAAATCAGTGCTGATTTGATCATTTCAGCTCCCTGTCATCAGTTACACTAATATAGTGCCAACCCACTGTATTAGTGTAATTCCGTGCAATCTGACATTAAAGGGTTTCTGTCACCAGTTTTGGGCATATAAAACAGGATGACATTTGCAATGTGCAAATGTCACCTGATGCCCAAACTGGTAATCATTTTTTTTACTGGTGTCCCCGTTTTTGTAATAAATCAACTTTTGTCACATGCAAATTAATCTTACTAGGTGCAAGGGGCGGTAACCCTGCACCTAGTAGCGCCGTTTCCCTACCTTTATTCACGCCCCCTTTCTTGTGATGGACAGGGCCAGGCAGCTCGCTCTATCTGCTCCTGGCCCTGTCCGTGCTGGAAATCCCGCGCCTGCGCCGTTCGGACTTCATTCGGCGCAGGTGCAGTGAGTGCCGATGGCTGCCGGCTTCCTCACTGCGCCTGCGCCGATGACGTCACAGTACACCCGGAAGAGAAGGCGGCGCAGTGAGGAAGCCGGCAGCCATCAGCACTCACTGCGCCTGCGCCGAATGAAGTCCGAACGGCGCAGGCGCGGGATTTCCAGCACGGACAGGGCCAGGAGCAGATAGAGCGAGCTGCCTGGCCCTGTCCATCACAAGAAAGGGGCGTGAATAAAGGTAGGGAAACGGCGCTACTAGGTGCAGGGTTACCGCCCCTTGCACCTAGTAAGATTAATTTGCATATGACAAAAGTTGATTTATTACAAAAACGGGGACACCAGTAAAAAAATGATTACCAGTTTGGGCATCAGGTGACATTTGCACATTGCAAATGTCATCCTGTTATATATGCCCAAAATTGGTGACAGAAACCCTTTAAAGGAGTGTCCAGTTTCAGGAAGAAAACCGAAAACACAGGGGATCCAACTGCAAAAAAGAAGTGATCATTACTTAGCTGGCAGAGCCCATGCAGCCGCTGTGGTTCTCCCGCACAGGATCAGTTTACCTGACTGCAGAGGTGATGTCACATTGACAACACGTGACCCTTGCAGCCAATCACTGGCCTTAGTGGTGCACCAAAGAGTCAGTGCGGCAGCCGGGTAAAGAGATCCTGGCCAGGAGAACCAGAGAGCAAGGCCGTAGCTATAGGGGGTGCAGAGGAAGCAGCCGCTACCGGGCCCAGGAGCCTGAGGGGCCCAAAGACCCTTGTGCCACATAACAGAACACCGGTATTATAGAAAGTGCGTGCTAGTCAAGTTACACCTCTGGCTGCAGGGAAGAGGTTAGGTCAAGAATTTGGCATGGGGGGCTGCCATTTCATTTTTTGCCTCAGGCAGCATGAAGGCAATGCGCTCCCCTGGCCACAAAGTACTGAAGGAAGGGGGGGGGGGCAAGCTGAACTCTTGCACTAGGGCCCATGAGCCTTTAGCTACGCCTCTGCCAGAGAGGCTTCTTACCAAGTAGGTAATGATCACTACTACTTTATTGCAGGTATATCTCCTGTGCTGTCCTCTTCCTCCTGAAAGCAAACAACCCCTTTAAAAGGGTGTTCCTGTCTTAAAGGGGTTTTCCGGGTTCAGGGCTGAACCCAGATCTAAGATCTCCTTTAGCATGTATGAGAGTAGCGCAAGGTTTGTTTGTTGGGAGCTAGCGACGTACTGGGATTCACATGACTTCCACCTTGCAACAAGCCTGATGACATCATCAGCACAAATGGGCAGTCTATAGTGCTGTTCTGGGTGGTTTTAGAGGTGGGTATCACTACTACTACTTAGCGCAAGGAAATGCTCCGATGCTCCACTCGTACATGGTATACAACCCCTGGCAAGAATTATGGAATCACCAGTCTCTGAGGATGTTCTTTCAGTTGTTTAATTTTGTTGAAAAAAAAACAGATCACAGATCTGGCTTTAAGAAATACTAAAAGAAATCAAGAAAAATAATTGTGGTAGCCAGTAACAGTTACATTTTTAGAACAAGCACAGGGAATAAATTATGGAATCACTCAATTCTGAGGAAAAAATTATGGAATCACCCTGCAAATTTTTATTACAAACAATAACACCTGCATCAGATTAAATCTGCTCGTAAGTATCCAGGTAAAAAGGAGTGATCACACCTTGGAGAGCTGCTGCAACAAGTGGACGGACATGAATCATGGCTCCAACACCAGAGATGTCAATTGAAAAAAGGAGAGGATTATCAAACCTAAAGAGGGTAAATCATCACGCAGTGTTACACATGATGTTGGTTGTTCAGTCAGCTGTGTCTAAAACCTGGACCAAGTACAAACAACATAGGAAGGTGGTTAAAGGCAAGCATACTGGTAGACCAAGGAAGACATCAAAGCGTCAAGACAGAAAACTTAAAGCAATATGCCTTGAAAACAGAAAATGTACAACAAAACAAATGAGGAACAAATGGGAGGAAACTGGAGTCAACGTCTGTGACCGAACTGTAAGAAACCACCTAAAGGAAATGGGATTTACATACAGAAAAGCTAAAAGAAAGCCATCACTGACACCTAAACAGAAAAAACAAGGTTACAATGGATGACTGGATGAAAGTCATATTCAGTGATGAATCTCGAATCTGCATTGGGCAAGGTGATGATGCTGGAACTTTTGTTTGGTGCCGTTCCAAAGAGATTTATGCAGACGACTGTCTGAAGAAAACATGCAAATTTCCATAGTCATTGATGAAATGGGGCTGCATGTCAGGTAAAAGCACTGGGAAGATGGCTGTCATTATATCAATAAATGCACAGGTTTACATTGACATTTTGGACACTTTTCTTATCCCATCTATCGAAAGGATGTTTGGGGATGTTTTCAAGGGGATAATGCATCTTGCCATAGAGCAAAAGCTGTGAAAACATTCCTTGTAGAAAGACACATAAGGTCAATGTCATGGCCTGCAAACAGTCCGGATCTCAATCCAAATGAAAATCTGTGGTGGAAGTTAAAGAAAATGGTCCATGACAAGACTCCAAACTGCAACGCTGATCTGGCAACAGCAATCAGAGAAAGCTGGAGCCAGATTGATGAAGAGTACTGTTTGTCACTCATTAAAGCGTAACTGCCATTTCAGTACCAAAAATTAAATTCCTAACCTATGTGATGCTGAAGGGCAGATATTCATGAATCTGTATTTTTCAGTTAATTTTACCTTTCTGATATCTGTATTCAGCCCATAGCAACCATATTTCTCTGTGCCTCTATTTCAGCATTTTCCTAAGATGCTGAGGGCCTCTGCTGCTCTTCCTGTGGTGATGTTTGCCCTCTCGTTGAGGTCATCCTGTATTTCCCTCACTTCCCATAAGCCTTTGCTCTCCTCACATGAACTAGCAGGACCAATCAGAATACAGATAACATCCCCACTATTCCAGAGCAGCTCATATACCGATAACCAGACAGAAGCCCTGCATTACATGAAGTCAGTAAGCATTTGTATTAACCTCTTGATAGTCACTTGTCCCTCATTATCTTCCATACTGACAGTGGCTGCTTTAGCTGCTCCTATCTCTGGTTTGGTACTATCTAGAAATATGGGCTTTGTATTGACATAAATCTGTTAACTATAAGGGGAGATATCACTCATAGAAATTGGATACTGTGAATGAAGCTGAAAGTGAAAGCAGACTTTACTCACGATTACTCCCGACTCGTTTTCTAACCGTGATTTCTCCGCTGTTGCTTGGACTAGAGGTCCCATTCTGGTCTCGAATTAAAGCCTGGACTGTCCTCTTTCAAACAAGCCAAGTTGCATCTAGCTGGTACCATTCAGTAGATATCCGCCTCTTTAAGAAGCTCTCCCCCCTCCACTTTCTGCCTCAGCCCAGCACCAGGCACTCATGGCTAAGCGCCCCCCCGCTTCCTGCTGATCCGTCTTCTGCTATGAAATAGAGAAGACGTTCTGCCCTTGACTACAGCTTGAGATAAGACCAGTTGGATAGGGAAGTAGCATGCATCTGTGGGGGTTAAAAGCAGGTAAAACTGAGTGATCAAATTTTAAAGCACAGAAGCACTTATACAGCAGGGTGCATTATACCATTAGGGGATAAAAAATGAAATGGCAGTTAGAGACTGCAAGCAGTTATAAAAGCCAGAGGTGGTGCAACAAAGTACTAGTGATGTGTTGGAGTGTTATTTTGTTTGTTTTTCAGGATTCCATAATTTTTTCCTCAGAATTGAGTGATTCCATAATTTATTCCCTGTGCTTGTTCTAAAAATGTAACTGTTACTGGCTACCACAATTATTTTTCTTGATTTCTTTTAGTATTTCTTAAAGCCAGAAAGTTTCCATTTGAAACGCCTTTAGTTTTTTGTCTTGTCTGTGATCTGTTTTTTTTTTCAACAAAATTAAACAACTGAAGGAACATCCTCAGAGACTGGTGATTCCATAATTTTTGACAGGGGTTGTAGGAGGGAAGGGCAGCTTATATCCAGTTCAGCCCTAAACCTGGACAACCCCTTTAACCATTTGTGGCGTGTCCACAGAATATGATTGAAGTACCTGATAGTTATGGGTCCTACCTCACCTACTGAAAGACAGGCCCTGTAAATCCCTGCTCACTGATTTACAGCAGCTGCAGTCCTTGTAGAACTCAATGGCAAGGTGGTCCCATGTTCCCGGTTCTCTATAATCAGGATGGCATGGAGATACACGGCAGGAATGCAGCCTCTGCTCCAGCCTGGACACAGCAGGCCACTCAGGATGCCCCCACATCCACTATCCTAAGCATAGCTTGTAAGTGCTCTTGGAGGTAAAAGGGAATCCTGTATGTTGACAAGTTCAGATACCTCCTCTATTGAGATGGTGCCAGCAGTGTCACAATGTTGACATACAGTGCTGAGAGCTGGCCCTGGAGCAAAATTATGTGATAAAACAAAAACCTCGTAAGGCAATGGGTGTAAGCTGGCATACAGGTTACATTTCTTTTAGCCAAAACTGACAATTTTATTGGGTTTGGCAGAACATTGGAGATCTAATGTGTATGGTGACCATCTGGCAAATCCTTAATCCTTTTGTTATGCTGCTCACAAGTAGCCCCTCTTTTTGCACGGCTGATCCTACGTGAATTTCACAAAAAGTGCATAATTGTGAATTCTAAAGCTAGGTGCACATCCCGTGGCATCTGTTTAAGGCCCCTTTCACACGACCGTATGCCCTCCGAGACATACAATCCGTGAGCAAGCCATATGTCTCGGAGCGGCATCGATCGTGCGCATGGGAGCGCACAGCATCATAGATGACAATGATGCTGTGCATGTCGGGCCGCCCGTGGGGCTACTGTCCCACACTCATAAAATCATACGAACCGTATGTCTCGGAGGGCATACGGTTGTGTGAAAGGGGCCTAATGGATACAAATTGGTTAAACATGATGTGAACAGAGTCTTTGCCTGTGTTCATATTTGAATTGGAGTCTCTGTGACAAATTCCATCAGATTTGATGCAAAGAATAGCAGCAGGACCTGACATACCCCATTATCAGTCATCAGACTGAAACCATCATACATGTATGAAGAGAGCCTTGTGTTCAGACCATGGGTGGACAGACTGCATGTGCAGCTGCAATAGGGTCCTGAATTCAGCAGCAGTGAGAACTGTATGAGGTAAGTGTTCCTGCTTCATAGAAATGGGGACTGGTTCACTCCCAGTCGCCAACCAGCCCTGCACTCTCCATCCCCAGCATGATGCCCTGTGGAGACAAGTCCTTCCACTATAGTGGGTATGTGGTGTAATCCTACTGTTTTATATAATTTGAAAAAAAGAGTGGCACGTGAGAGACGTCTGCAGCCCATCTCTTTCTCTCTCGTATTTACTAGTTTATCGATCATTATTTATTCTTATAGTTGTCCATATGTGGTGTGGTCCGGCTTTGGGATCCGCCTGCAGATTACCTCTAATTACCGGGTTGTTCCTGTACTTGCTATTTGAAAGCATAGGAAATATAAGTGCAGCACAGAAAGTACAGGACCAGCCTGTAATCTGCAGACGGATCCCAGAGCTGGACCACATTGTGTACCCGCACCCTATTGGTAATGGCATTGTAGCTGTGAACAGGGTTAAAGCAGCAGTCTATTCAGACCATCATGGTGAACTTGATGCCAAGGCTAGATTCAGCTATGGAATCCATTCTTCTATACATAGTGATGCTATCAGAATACATATTCCTTCCAGAGAACTAATGGGGGTAGCAGTAGAATTAGGGCCTATTAAATGGGCTGACACAGCAGGAATGGTTTGTTCTTCATAATTGCCTGCTTATCAGAGGGGGTGAGAGCTGCATTTACATGAAGCAATCACCTCTGCTGCATGGTGCTTGTTCATTGGGAGTTTGGTGGCACCTTTACACAGGGTAGCTATCCTTAAGGAGGACCTTTCATGGGTCCAGACACTGTTAAGTGAGTACAAGGTTATGTATGGCATGTAGGATGGAGGTCAGGGCACTTACTATTTTTTCCGGGCGCCACTCCGTTCGCCCGTGCCCCTGTAGAATTCTCCCGCGTGCTATGCTAATGCATAGCATCAGAACAGGGAGGAGGAGACACCAGGGTTTCTCAATGGGCGTCTCCTTCTCCCTGGCTGTAGCGCTGTCCAATCGCAGTGGAGAGCGTCACAGCCAGGGAGAAGGTGAGTGTTTTTTTTTTTTTTTTTTTTTTTGTTGTTTTTTTTCGCCCTGGCTGTGACACTCTCCGCTGCGATTGGACAGCACTACAGCCAGGGAGAAGGAGACGCCCATTGAGAAACCCTGGTGTCGTCTTCTCCCTGTTCCGATGCTATTCATTAGCATAGCACGCGGGAGAATTTTACAGGGGCACAACGGGCGAACGGAGTGGCGCCCGGAAAAAATAGTAAATGCCCTGACCTCCATCCTACATGCCATACATAACCTTGTACTCCCTTAACAGTGTCTGAACGCATGAAAGGTCCTCTTTAACAAGTTTTCCTACAAATGATCTTTCCCAATCATTGCCCTAATTGTCGGCCCAAAGGTTCCTTTATATTAGGAAAGCAAAGAGCCTGTCACAGTATACTTGCACAAGGGCTTTATATTATCTGCCCCTGGTTCAGATCATATCTCTGACATTCACATAGGTTTCTATACAGTTCGCTTATGTCTATGACAGGTCTATGCTTTGATATTGCAGGATCTTCTGCATTGTACAGGGTGGCCCATGAAAAGGTAGGCCGCCTCCAGCGATAGTATGACAAGATGAATGAGTAATTCACAAAAGTTGTCCCCGTTCTCGTCTATGCATCTTTGGGCACATCAGATTATGTCTGGCTGATACTGACTTGTGGGTTGCTCGTTCATCTTGTCATACTATTGCTGAAGGCGGGCTTCTTTTTCAGGGACCAACCTGTAGTTGCACCACTTTAGATGAACCTGTCTCTTTCCTCAAAAGACCTTGCTAGTTTATCAATTTGAATCTGCAAAGTATGAACTTGGCCTACATTTTATCTTTCTGCCTAGTGTCAATCTCTGATGGTAATCTAATATTAGAAGTACTTTAATCTTTCTTTCTAATGAATATGGTCCTTCTCTTTAGGTTATGACAGAAGAGGCCATTCCTATATCTTTTGTGCCAGCACAAGAAATACGATGTGTTCTTCACTGGTTTACTGAATGGACAGAACATCAACGAAAGCGCTTTCTGCAGGACCTGCTGTGCAAAGCAGTGCCTGGGAAACTGTGCCTGCTTCTCGAAGGACTGGGCTCCTTGCAGCTTTCTGCACCCCCACCAAGCCTTTTTCAGTGTCAAATGAGACTTTGGGATCAGTGGTTCCAAAGCTGGGACGAGGATGAAAGAAATGAATTTTTACGACAACTGGAGCAGCAGGACCCCAGTTTTGTGGCCCAGTTTTACAAGGAAGTGGCAGGAACTGCAGGCAAGGCCTAGCCACTATAGATGAGAGGTGTTCGAGTGCATTTCATAAGTAGGGGATGATAAAACAAGAGCAAATGTCATGGGAGAATATGGAGGCTTTAAATGGTGTTTTCCTGGAGTAAAATATTGATTGCTTGCCCTCTGGGCAGGGGAACTTCACCAGTCAGCTGTTTGAAGGGGCTGCAGCGCTCCGATGAGTGCTGCAGCCTCCTCACAGCTTTCCAAACACTGTATAGCATCTGTCCTTGGTATTGCAGCCCAGGCTCATTCACTTAAATAGGACTGAGCTGTGCCTACGTCATGTGACCAATGAACATGGCTTCACTGGCCTAGGAAGAGGCTACCTTCTCTTCCAGCAGCTGATCGGCAGGGTCTCAGGAGTCAGACCCCCACTGATCAGATATAGGTCATCAATATTCTACTCCTGGAAAACCCCTTTAATGGGTTCATATACACGTAGTATTGCAGATTCTAGTGCCTTTCAGTTGCCTTACTTTTTTTTTTTTTATTAAATAAGAGGAGCAATTTTTTTGTTTTGTTCCAGGTTTATTTTGTAAAACGTTTTAGGAAGAGACCAGTCAGTGCATTTCCAGGAGACTTCGCTGAAATGTGAAAGCAGTTATGTGGAAATTGTTACATAACTTAATTACTTTGCCATTTTCTGGTTCTTTCTAGTAAAATCCGCTTCTGCAGGAGTTTTGATTTCTTTCTGTTAATATCATAAAGGATGAAATCGTATCCTCTCCTCACTCCGGTGTGAAGTGAATTTTCCACCCTCTTTAGAAATCACTCATTGGGTAACTTCTATCTCAGGGCTGTGAATGGTAAATGTCTCTTATTTGCAAGACTCTCGCCCTGTATTTACACCAGCAGATGGCGAGAAGCAGCATTAAGCAAAAGAGGACTCCAAAGCTACCACTGATTAGACCAACGTGACTGATAATGCGGTTTGGAGAGCCAGGGGACAGAAACCTGCAGAAAAGAAAATTAGGTTAGCAAGCAATAAGATGGAATAAGCGTTTTTGTCATGGTGGGGTTTTTTAAAAACACAAATATTGGATGTTTATAGCCCAAAATTAACACAAAATGAGGGGAAAAAAACCCCACACCTTGAACATGCTAAAAGCAAAACAAAAAAGTCTTTATTAGGTATAAACGATAAAAAAAGCTCATACGGGGTAGGAAAATCCTCAATACGTCTGGCCAGGTAAGGCAATACTCAACGGAGGTGAAATGGTAATTAGCCCCAGAACGTGCTGAGTGAGCCGGTGCCTCACAATAAATAAGATGTCATACCTACTTGGAGAGGGCAAAAAGGTGAGTATAGTCAAGTGGCCTAAATATAATTCCCGGACATTCCACACATGGAGAGAGGGTCATAGGATAATGACCAAATCTCCCTAACTGCCCGAGACACCACTTGGAGACAATATATCACCCAATGCTCCCCACCTGCTCACAGAAACCAAACAGTGGTATAGGGGCCCGTTTAGGTAGCGGTTGCCTCACTAGGACACTTTGCCCAAAATACGTTGAGATAATCAAACGCCTGGGTCACTCAGGAGCATAGAACACAGAGTTGTGGAAGGATGCCGCCACCCTGTTCATGGCGGCATTAAAGGGGCCGTGCACAGCGCCTGATCAGCTGTGATTTCAAGGTTAAGTCCCTCCCCAAGGGACGGAGTGAACTATCTCCAGCTGCCAATCAAGGCGGGCGAACCCGCCAGTATACTCCTCCTCCAGAGGGGTTGGCCCATGTGGTAATCATCCAGGTGTCATAAACGTTTATCTGTGGCTGTGTTCATGACCTCAAAACACCAAGAAAAAAAAACTGTGTCCCTGATACATTGAATCTGCTGAAATTACACTGACTGCATTATGTCAGTTTAATTCAAAAGATTTCAGGACTCGCATGGACACAGCATTATAAATCATTGTAATGCTATGTGATTTTGTCAGAGAAGCAGAGTTCAGACTGGCAACTCACATTGCCATGCCCAGTGAGTTTCTTGCACTGGAAGTTCCTTGTGTGAGTGTGGCCTAAGGGTACCCGCACTTGTTGAGGATTACGTGCAGATAAACCGCAGCGTTTATCTGCAAAATGTAGCAAATTGTATGAGATGAGATAACTCTCATGTACACGTTGCTTTTTTTCTTCCTTGCAGTAACTGACCGGCCGTGTCAATCATTTATGCTATTTTTGAAGCAGATTTCAATGGAAGGGTGAGATCTGTGGCAAAACCGCATTAAAGGGGTTTTCAACTATTTTTTTTTTTTTTTTTTTTACTGATGACTTATGCTTTGGATAGGTGATCAGTAACTGATTTGTGGAGGCCGACCTGTCCAGAGGATAGGTCATTAGTAATAAAAAAAAATCTTGGAAGACTCTTTTAAAAAATGCAAATAACACATGAGGTTTTTCATTTGGTTTTGGTGTGGTAATGCACAGAACACCACATGGAAATCTGTGCGGATTTTCTGGTTGTAAACCTGCTCCCGTATGCAGGTAGCCGAACAGACAATAAATTGCACCTTTGACTTCCTAGCCCACGTTATATCTTTAACTTGCTTTAGATAAGACCATAACTTAGCTTCTGACTTATCTTGAGTGTAGAAGTAACTGTTTTCCTGGGCAAAAGAAAGGACGGTGTGGTCAGATCCCATTCTGCAGAAGCTTTACTTAGAAGTTGTTCCAAATTATGAACTGCATGCTGAAGAACCAAATACCTTTTTAAAGGGCTCATTCACACGGCTGTGCCGTGTTTTGGGATGCGAAATTAATAGGGATCCTTTCCATGTGTTTTTAATAGATTGGGCAGCCGTTATGAAAATGCCGTTTTGCGGACAAGAATAGGACATGTTCTATCTTTTTTGCTGGGCCATGGAACAGCGCAACTGATGCAGATAGCACATGGTGTGCTGTCTGCATCTTTTGTGGCCCTATTGAAATGAATGGGTACACACCTGATCCGCAGAATTGCGGAATGGATGTGGACCCGTTCATATGGTCGTGTGAATGAGCCCTAAGGCTGCAGACTGCCCAATGCTGCAACATGCAGATGGCGAAATACTCAGGGCTGAGGCTAATTCAGACAGCTGTAACGTGGCCGTATTTTAGTATCCGTGGTACAACAAGTATCAGCCATAGCGCTTACTGGTTAAGAATTCCCTTAGTACCTTACCTGATTGTGATGGTAGAAAAGTGAGGAGATTCGTATGTTATAGGATAATCTGTCAGATTCATGATTGCTGAATGAGGTGACGAGTCAGTGGGTTGTGGATGGCAGTTGTTATTTCCTCCAGTTGTGAGGACAAATGATAAATCTCTGTCCATCTGAGTGGAAGCACGTAGGACACATCTGCCAAAGCAAATGAAAGGAAATAATTATAGGTCGTTTTCTACGAGAAACATAGGGGGAAATTTATTATATCCCTTCTTCCAGAAAAGTGGCTTTAAAAAGTCGCAAGCTATGTGTTTGTGACTTTTAAATAGAACTTTTTGGGGAAAAAAAGTTGGAAGTGCCTCTTTTTACGCTGCCTTTTTCAAAATGGGCTGGGGAAAGGGGCACAGCCAATACCCAAGACATATTTATCTTCATTTACACCAGTTTTCTGGCACAAATGAAGCCATAAATCTACGGCAGCTCAGATCGTGTGCCTTGTCATAAATTCGGTGCGTCCTCCAGCAGCGCAGGGGATATCAAGTCTGGCGCAGAAAGTGCCGATCTTGATAAATCTCCCCTGTAAAGTGATGCTTGTACACCTCAAAATCCAAGCAATGGGTTCAGGAACTGCCTTCAAGTTGTAAGTCAGGCTCGCCAGACACCTCAGTATTCTCAGAGCTGGTGTCAGCAAATTCTAATAGAATTTAACCCTATATCAACCCTCGGCACCTTTGAACTCCAGCATGTTGAGCGATGACTCCTAGGACTTCTTCTGTTAGAAGTTTCTTCTTATCTGTAGTCCATTGTAGGTTTTGCACAATTGTTAACTGGACTCGTATTTCAGAGCTCGTTATTTGTGGACGTACGCTGTAGAAGGGGGTTGTGGTAGATACAGAGGTTGGGACCAGGGGCTGATCAAATCCCAAGCAGAGCCTTCCTTCAGGACACTGTAAAACACCTTCAAAACCTTCAACCTGCAAGAGGGGATATTATCCAAATAATGAGATACTTCAAATGACTGTCTAATATAGCACAATTGTTGTATGGTTTTATCACATGGTGTTTGTCTTCTCTTTATTATCCTTAATATTTACATTGGAAAGTTGGTAGAAGAGTCTGCACGTCTGGATTAACCACATTAGTCTAATCTTGGTAGATGCCATATACGGATTTGTGTCCTAATAGGGATCCATTGTACAGTTTGTCAGGCACATCTTTCTGAAGAGATCCATTTTAACCCTTTCACGACATCCGCCGTACATGTACATCGGATATCGGGTCTTTAAAGATTGTGCCTGCTCCAAAGCAGAGAGAACACCATAGCTAGTGGGTGCCTGCTGTTTCATACAGCAGACACCCGCAGCTAATGTCAGCGGACGGCAGCAATGCCGATCGTGGACTTTTAAGCTCTCAGATGCTGTGGTCAAATGTGACCACAAATCTTCCGTTTCTCTACAGGACCAGAAGTGTCATGTACTGTCTACAGACACGTCACTACTGCTGGCCAATCGATTGTCTCAGAGGTGACCTGTGCAGGAACGGCTTGTGATCCCTGAGGCTCAGGGGTCACATGCTGTTACTGGGACCACCTACTGGGCCATTTTGTTAAATGTACAATTAATGGGGGTAACAGGACGCTTGTACAGCAGCTCTTCCTAGTGAGTGATGGCAAGGACAAGTCTGCCACCCTTGGTTCTATGGCTTCATCATGGCAGACACTCGCCAGGGCTAGCCTGACAACTCTCTTTTGGTCTCAGCGGCAGAATCTTATGACAATATATATTACACACAGTACTTGTGTGTGTGTGTGTGTGTGTGTACTACATGTATTATATATATGTAATATATGTTTTTAACTTTACAGAACCCAGAAAATTGTAACATGCTCCATTAGACTACTTACGTACAGCATATTTAAAGGAGTTGTCCCACAAAAAATATTCTACAGTTTTCAATCCAGCACCTAGATCTCAATACTTTTGTAATTGCATGTAGTTAAAGATTTTATATAGCTACTCAGTTATTCAGTAAAATGTATCTGTATAGCGCCACCTGCTGTTTGTTCTTTTTCTTATATCTTTGTCCTGCTCACTAAGATGGCCGCACATGCTCAGTTTAATCCTTTAACTGCCTACTGAGCTGTGATAGGGAGAGCATGGACACGCCCCCTTAGCTGCAGCAGAAAAGACACTCCCCTTGAGCTGCCAGCTTCATATAAATCTAGCAGATCAATAAATGTAGAGATCTCTGGATCCATGTGATGTACAAAGCTGGTTCTAGCTTTATTAGAAAGGTATTGTCATTTACTATGTGATCTCTGATTTTCATATTTTACATTATTCATAGGATAGCCCCTTTAAGTAGAGAGTAGCTCCATACATACAGACTCCGACAGAGGCCGTTTGACTCTACTGCCAGTGTGCATGAGCCCCAACATAGTGACTGTGCACATAGGTGGATTATCCCTTACCTCTATCCACTTTCCAGCCGGGCAGTCTGTCCATTCTGAACCTTGAACTTTAATCTGGAAATTGTTTGGAGCTATGCATCGATGCAGATAGCAACGTCCTTTGACCTTTTCATGCTTCATTTCCTATTACGTATATACAGGAAGGAATTCTTAAGCAGATCTGTCTGATTTCATTAGTTTTATTTGCAAGCACTCCATTGAGTTTACCGAATATTAGATTATTGCATTGGTGCTACTGCACGAAACTTAATTTGGCATTTAGGACTGAGGTCTGTGAAGATGCAAAAGTAATGTATATCTGTTGTACTAAAGAGAACGTCCTCTGCCAAGGCTGTGCACTAGCTGGCCAACTTTTTACAACTAAATACTTAAAGAGGACATGTCCCCCTCGTTTTAGTAACTACATGCATTCCCCATGTAATAACAGTTCTGGAACATCTATTCTTATGACTCTATAACATGCCATTCCTTTATTATTCCTGCTAGAAGTTATTAATGAATTGGGCTAAATGGCTGTTTTCAGAACCATTGAATAGCCCATTGTTTATGGGGCTATTCACATGGTTGTTTTTTTAACGTTTTCATATCCAGGCAGACCCCATTGAAGTCAATGGATCCATTTTTAAAAGCCACTTAGAACGGATTGCACCCATCTAATGGCCATTCTGGGGTTGAAATAAAATAAAAAATACCTCATCCATTAGCACGCGCCAGGACATTCGCTGGGAGCATCAGGTTGAGGAGAGCATTTTAAAATGCTGCACTTTATTAATTCTGGGGGCCCCTATGGGGGACATTATGTATCCTAAGGAGGAGGCAAAACAGCCAGAAAATGAATGCAAAAATGTTTGACAAACGGCATGTGAATGTAGCCTTACTAGCAGTTTGAGGTGCATCTTGGCACTATCCAGCACTGATTGGATAGTGTCAGACTGTGCAGTGGCACACCCCCAACTGGTAACACCCTTCTGGACTCGCACTGCAAACTCCTAGCAATTCATTCATAAATTCTAAAAGGAATAATAGAGGAATGGCACAACCGAGAGTCCTAAGAATAGATTCTTCAGAATTGTTATTACATGTAAAATGCAAGGAGTTACTAAAACAGACATGACCTGTCACCTCTCGTGACCTCTCACTTGTAGTGAGATGAGTAATTTCCTCCCTTTTTCCTTCACAAGATCTACAAACTGTCAACCAGACCGCATGCCCTGTAAGTAACAATGTGGTAGCCTGGAGCTTCTGCGATGGAATGGCTTTATAAAGCAGCATGGATGTAAGTGTCACCTTTGTAAGGTTGGAGAAGAAGCAGCGACTTTGGGGGTGGTATATTTCCTCTGATCCATGGCGTTCTTGTTGTAGCCAACACTCCCCCTGCAAACAAAATCAACTTTTTTTTTCTAACCAGGAAGCGATATATTGTGGTGAGAAAAATGGATGAGGAACTTACGACGTACCCCATTCAGCAGGGGCTTATAAATATGGCAGCCATCCATGAAGGCATCTGTTGAGCAGTTACCTTTGTCCAAATGGAGATGGTGACAGCCAATATCACTGTAGAAAGAGACACCATTAGAATTGTCTAGCATCCAAGTGTCTGCGCCTAGACTGCCAGCACTCACCCTTCATCTTTACAGAAGAAACCGTGTAATCTTTCTTGACATATGGAAGGTAGGCCAAAGGAAACACCAGCTCCTGAGAAGAAAGTGTGGGTTAGAATGCTTGGTTATCATTTCAGCAATGTATCATTCCCATGGAATTGAACATGAAATTCTCACACCTTTTCCCCATACAAGATGATTGTCCATACTCGTATTAACCCCATACCAGCCCATATCTTGAAAGGCAGCTAAAGTGATGGGATCCAGGGATGTTAGGTGCGGAGGACTCAGGGAAGCTGTTAGGATGGATCCCTGCATGATTCTTGCTTCCCAGTGGGATGAAGTTGGGCGTTCCTGTTAGAGTCCACAATTAACACAAATTTAAGACAAAATAAAGTTGAAAAAAACTCTCAAAGAAAACATCAGTCTCTTATTATTTCAACTGGTTATTGGCTCCCCCAACACAATCAATTTTAAGCAAAGGCCCTTAATCTGGCCTACAGATTGAAATCTGACCCTCCACTCTGTTGGATACAACTGTACACTTGAACTCCATGAAATATAGTACATTTTAAGCATAAATCCCTTAATCTGGCCTACAGATTATAATCTGACCCTTTGTTCCTGGGTATAAAACTCTCTGCATTTCATATGTACAATGTCCTAGAAGACAATGGTGATGTACAACAAATAATGATGATCAAGAGGTTCATTTGTTGAGTCACTTCAGAATAGTTCACAAAGGCATACCTCGCTGGGTAACCTGGTGCCTCTCCACATACTGGAAATGCTCTCTAAATCAATCAATAGCTACATTGTGGACATATCTCAGTCAACTGAGCAGGCTTTTTCTGTATGTTGAGAGGCACCAGGAAGGTTGAACCAATGAGGACTCAATCATTGGAGCAACAGTGGTGATGGGTGTATGGAGGTGACAGTTGAATATGACTTTTTTTGCCACACTAAGGGCTCATGCACACGAACGTGTGTGCCCAGTGCCCATATTGCAGCATTTTTCAGCATCTCTTGTGGGTCTGCATCCGCAAATGGCGTGAACACAGTGGAATTTGTGGTCCACAGCACAGGCACAGGGTACACACAGGGTTCTTAAAAAAAAGAATAGATTGGCTGGACAACCCCTTTAAGAAGTATTGTCTGCAAGTGTCAGGGAAATCCTCCTCCTCTATGGCATGTATTAGCACTCATGGGGTATAAGGAATAAGGACAGAGGTTGCCCGTTTATAAGTATAGATTATTGTTACAATTTCATCATAAAGATAATTTTTCAGTGTGAATACATAAAATTATTGTTTACGGTGGTGAAAATGAGTTGTTCATGGAAAATAGGTACATGTTTGTCTAGCTGGCACATGGAGATCTTCACAGACCCGCATTCAAAACCAGTATGTACGATTATAACTCTAGCTATTGGAGAGTGTACTTACCTGGTTTTCAAGAGGGGCACCAACACTACTCACTCCTAGGTGCTCTCCCATTTTTTGCATTACATTTGGGGTGTAAATGCGTAGCTGGCCTCTTTCATCTGTGTTTGTCACACGGGATCGGGAAGAACACATATGTCCTGCTGACACAAATGGTTACTTTAAAACATTAAAATCTAGAATATGGAACATGGATCACTTCTAGTGGTATCTAAGGATACATTCAAATTACTGTGCTACCACTGTGCCCGTAAAACACGGCTTTGTGCACTCTGTATTGCTGTGTGGACCCATTGCTTTCAATGGGTCCTCAATCCGCAAGATATGGCGAAAGATAGGACATGTCCTATCTTTTATGGTGCAGAGACATGGACCTAGAAGCCCACAGAAGGGCTTCTAGGTCTATGCCTCCGCACTGCAAAAGATAGAACATGTCCTATCCTTTGTCATAACTTGCAGATCACGGACCCATTGAAGTCAGGGGGTCTGCACCGCATGCGGCCTGTGCTTATGTGAATGTAGCCTTATAGGGTTACAGCTGTGGGTCTGCGTAACAGTTGTAGATTATTGGCACTGCCACTTTGGTGCAGATTTTTATACCGTTCCATTATAGGGTGGGATAGCTTTTTATTTCAGTTTTTTTTTGTTTGTTTGTTTTAGCCAAAGTCAGAAATGGATCCAGCAGGGAGGAGAAGTCCTTCCTGTACATTTATAATTTCCTTCCAGCCCACTCCTAACTTTGGATCAAAAAACTGCCACAAAAACCTGTGTGTGACACCACCCTAAAAAAGAAAAGTTAGAGTAATATGAGGCTAGGGGTACATGGATACTTGTGGCCACACAAAATCACAATCGTGAATGTAGTCGTGTCGAAACCTGCAAGTTACTGTGACACAAGAGACAGCAAATATTCAGGATTCTGCTGTACAGAACAGAAAGTGTCAGCATATTACTAAACTCAGGACACGGAAAGCCAGAAGAAAATATACAATATACAATACAGATTTCTTGCAAGTGAACTGAACTTATATCATCAAAACGTTCTAAGGTGGTATAAGTTTATTACATATAACACAGTTGTCCAACATCAATAAAACATGAGTGGCAGGCTGCAAAGTGTTTTTTAAAAAAAAAAATCTCACCTTTTGAAAGTCCCACCATGCCAGCTCCTGTCTCTGACATGTCATGAGCTAAAGTGGTGATGCTCTAAATATACTTATACCTATCACTGGCCCCATTGGTGACATGTGCATGAACACATACAGAATACAGAATACAGAATACAGAACTACATACAGAATGTCATCACTTCCACTTGGAAACGGTGGAGATGAGAGCTGCAGTGCTAGAACAGGACTTTCAAAGTGTGACTGATGTTCTCTTTTCTTTTTTTTAAACAGTTTTCAGTCGGCCACTCGCTTTTTATTTATGTTGGACAACTGCTTTTTACAGCGGGGGTTTGGGTATTATAGCTACAATATGGCATTCTGAATGGTGGTTCAGTTATTACGCTACAATATGGCGTTCTGAATGGGGATTTGGGTATTGTGGTTTTAATATGGCGTTCTTAATGGGGTTTCATGTGTCATGGCTACAATATGGCGCTCTGAACGGGGGTTTGGGTACTGCGGTTACAATACAGCCTTCTGAATGTGACCTTTTCCTAGAATAATAGATTTAGAAAATTTTAATAACAAATTAGAATAGTTTTATGTCAAAATAAATTTGAGAAATCACCTGAAAAACTGCAGTCTATCCAGTGTTCAAAAAGACTGCTAGAGAACCCAAGGGCATGAAGTATCTCATGTAGACATACCTGAAATGATGACAAGTAGAATGTGAAGACTGAACAGAATATTATGTTATATTCCCACTATTGTTCAGTCAGTAGTAGAGTTGAGCGAACGTGCTCGTAACGAGCACTGTACTGCTCGGATCCCCTGTGCTGCAGCCATCCGGATTCGTCCTCCTCACCCGACTGCAAGTCAGTGGGGACAGATCCGTTTGGTATGACACACTCGTGTGTCATACCAAACGGATCCGCCCCCATTGACTTGCAGTCAGGTGAGGACGGATCCGGATGTCTGTGGCCATGCGAGCGCAGGGGATCCAAGCACTACAGTGCTTGTTACGAGCACGTTCGCTCAACTCTAGTCAGTAGTAATAAGTCGGAGCAACTGGACCTGTATTTTTTTTCTTGAAGACATTTCACTAGTATCTGACTGGCTTTCTTAATTTCGAATAAACGAAAGATCATTCATGAACAAAAAAAATCTTTCTTTGAAAGAATGTTCCCAGAAAGATCTTTCATCCATTGTCTGGTTACATTTCAACTGTAGTGGCCAATACGGACTAAAATGTGTATGGAAGAGTCTGTGAAATGAACGTTCACCTGATGATTGTTCAACTGATGTTCAACTATCAGCTAACTTCTATCTAACATGTATGGCCAGCTTTAGGCCTCATTCACACGTCAGTGTTTGGTCAGTGATTTCCGTCAGTGATTGTGAGTCAAAAACACAGAAGAGGTGCAGATCCTTCCCTTATACCTCCACTTCTGGTTTCGGCTCACAATCACTGATGGAAATCACTGACCAAAACACTGACGTGATTGTGGGCTTTTTCATGTGTCAGTTAATCACGTCCATATGCTGTCTATGTTCTCCATGGACAGCACCGAGATGCCTTTTCCAGCAAAATTAATGTTTTTTTTTTGCGGTTTTATGCCACTGCTGCCACTTTAAAAAGTGGGTGGGGAAACAGGCGTGGTTAAATAAGTTAAAAAGTTTCACTCCAGATTTAATACTCCATCTTTTGTAAAAAGTCTCTAATTCAATCCAGTACATAAAAAAATGGAGTAGCATTTCTAGACAAAAAGTGTTAGATTTAAAGATGTACCAAATTTGACAAACCACGGGCAGCATATGATAATATTAGCACAAAGTAGACCAATGTGGACTCAAGCAAAACTGACCAGTTATCATCCTCATGACAAATTACCCCATATACGTTCCACTGGAGCATTTGTTACTTTGGCCCAAACCTAGCCTATTCAATGGGTCAGTAAAACCCACGTAAAGCACACGGATGACATCAATGACCCATAGCGCAGAAAGGAGTATCTGTCCTCGTGCATGGGATTGAGAACAACTTGGTGCCCGCTCAAATGAAGACCTTTCACCTTTTAGTTGCACTAGATCTCAGAAAAATTCCTCCTTGCATGTCTCTTAGCATACTGAAGAACAAAAAAATCTCTTTAGGCTAGTTTCATACCCATGGGTCTGGGGCTGCCAGATGCGACAGAATGTCTACAGGCCCCATTACGTATAATGGGGTCGGGCGAAGATCCGGCCATATTCAGGCAGATAATGCGGAGGACAAATCATTGCATGCTGAGTTTTGTATCTGGATGATTCCCGGCATTTTCTACTGGAATGGCTCAACAGAATCCATACTGGAAGTGTGAAACCAGCCTTAGGTTATTTTTGCATAAGGCCTTGTACAGAAAGCAAATAGAATAAACTAGGGGACCCGCTGACATGTCCAATCATACTGAATCTATGAAAATGTAGATATTAGGATACCTGAACAATGTGCTGATGCTGGAGTACTCCATCTCTAAGGCGCTTTGGGCAGAATACAATAACCCCAGCTATAGGACGACCCGAGTGGTCCAGCTGACAGTAGGAGGCATAGGCAACAACAGAGGGCTTAGAAGATATGAAACAAGGTAATGAGAGAACAGATATAACAATAAAAGTTCCTTAACTCTCAATGTACAAGTCTCCTGCAATATTATAAGGAAATCTACTGTAAACTGGTTGTACAAGTAGATCTCCAGACATGACCCTGATGATAAACATAGAGGGAAATGTGTTCCTTCAAAAATTACAATACATTTGCATTACAGAAGTCAGGGAGGCAGTGAATCCACAGATACTTTAGGGGGCAACATACACATTGCTTCATAGCTTTATGGTGATAATTATATAGAACATCAACTTAAAATCTTCTAGGTTTACACAGAGACATCAAATGTCCTCTAATAATCTCATTTTTGACAAGTAATGTGTATTAATTGCATTAATGGAGCTTTTAGATGACTGTAATCTGTGCAAGATTCTGATTCCCTACTGTTCGACTTCTATGGTCACCTACAGTGCCTTGCGAAAGTATTCGGCCCCCTGGAACTTTTCAACCTTTTGCCACATTTCAGGCTTCAAACAAAAAGATATAACATTTTACATTTTTGGTAAAGAATCAACAACAAGTGGGTCACGATTGTGAAGTGGAACGAAATTTATTGGATCATTTAAACTTTTTTTGTAATACTAAAACTGAAAAGTGGGGCGTGCAAAATTATTCGGCCCCCTTGCATTAATACTTTGTTGCGCCACCATTTTCTGCGATAACAGCTGCAAGTCGCTTGGGGTATGTCTCTATCAGTTTTGCACATCTAGAGACTGAAATTCTTGCCCATTCTTCCTTGCAAAACAGCTCGAGCTCTTTGAGGTTGGATGGAAAGCGTTTGTGAACAGCAGTTTTCAGCTCTTTCCACATATTCTCAATTGGATTCAGGTCTGGACTTTGACTTGGCCATTCTAAGACCTGGATACGTTTATTTTTGAACCATTCCGTTGTAGATTTTGCTTTATGTTCGGGATCATTGTCTTGTTGGAAGATAAATCTCCGTCCTAGTCTCAGGTCTTTTGCAGACTCCAACAGGTTTTCATCCAGAATGGTCCTGTATTTGGCTCCATCCATCGTCCCATCAATTTTAACCATCTTCCCTGTCCCTGCTGATGAAAAGCAGGCCCAAACCATGATGCTGCCACCACCATGTTTGACAGTGGGGATGGTGTGTTCAGGGTGATGAGCTGTGTTGCTTTTACCCCAAACATATCGTTTTGCATTGTTTCCAAAAAGTTGGATTTTGGTTTCATCTGACCAGAGCACCTTCTTCCAAATGTTTGGTGTGTCTTCCAGGTGGCTTGTGGCAAACTGTAAACAAGGCTTTTTATGGATATCTTTGAGAAATGGCTTTCTTCTTGCCACTCTTCCATAAAGGCCAGATTTGTGAAGTGTTGGACTGATTGTTGTCCTATGGACAGATTCTCCCACCTCAGCTGTAGATCTCTGCAGTTCATCCAGAGTGATCATGGGCCTCTTGGCTGCATCTCTGATCAGTCTTCTCCTTGTTTGAGATGAAAGTTTAGAGGGATGGCCGGGTCTTGGTAGATTTGCAGTGGTCTGATACTCCTTCCATTTCAATATGATCGCTTGCACAGTGCTTCTTGGGATGTTTAACCCCTTCACGCTATATGACGAGTATACTCGTCATGGAGCACTGCTATTTAATGCTCCATGACGAGTATACTCGTCATTACATTAAACTGTCACCATGTCTGCTGACATGGTGACAGTGCTGAGACCCCGGCTGTTACTTACAGCCAGGGGTCTCAGCTTACCAGCCCGGGACCAATGGGGGCGGTCCCGGGCTAGCGATCGCTGTGATTGGCTAGTCTATACAGACTAGCCAATCACAGCGATGGCATGCTTTTTAATGTAAAAAAAATAAATAAATAATAATGAATATGTATATATTATATACATATAATATATATGTATATAATATACATGTAATGTGCGGGGGGGGGGTGTAATGTGCGGCGGCGGGCGGGCGAGCGGGCGGGCGGACGGGCGTATGGCGGCGGCATCGCCGCCGCATTGATTTTCAGGATGGAGAGCGGGTGAAGCAGAGTATCAGCATACAGCTGATACTCTGCTTCAAACTGCTGACATCGGTGCTGGCGCCGATGTCAGCAGTTTAACCCCTTCCATGCCACGGTCCGTAGGGACGGCGGCATGGAAAGGGTTAACAGGGAGGGAGCTCCCTCCCTCTCCCATCGGCGCTGCGGTGCGCTGGCAGCGCCGATGGTGTGGGCTGAAGAGGGGGAGGAAGCTCCCTCCCCCTTCCATCGGGACGCTGTTCTGCTCTGGCAGCGTCCCGATGGTTACCATGGCAACCAGACGCTTTCAGAAGCGTCTGCTTGCCATGGTGTAAGCTAAGCCTCATCAGGCTCCAGCTAAAGGCAGGAGCCTGACAAGGCTTAGCAAGAATGAAAATACACTGCAGTACACTATACAGTGTACTGTAGTGTATTATAGAACAATGAGACCCACTGGTTCTTCAAGAACCAAGTGGGTTTGAGTCTAAAAAAGTGTAAAAAAAAAAAAAAAAAAGTAAAAAAAAAAGTTAAAAAAAGTTTTTAAAAAATCCTATTTTTCCCCCCAAAACTCAAATTTAAAATTAGTAAAAAAAGAAAAAAAATACCCCAATCATGTTAGGTATCGCCACGTTCGTAACAACCTGCTCTACAAAAATATCACATGCCCTGACCCCTCAGGTGAACACCGTAAAAATAAATAAATAAAAACAGTGTCAAAAAAGCCATTTTTTGTCACTTAACATCACAAAAAGTGCAATACCACGCGATCAAAAAGGCGTATGCCCCTTAAAATAGTACCAATCTAACCGTTACCTCTTCCCGCAAAAAATGAGCCCCTACCTGAGACAATTGCCCAAAAAATAAAAAAACTACAGCTCTCACACTATGGAGAGACTAAAACATGATTTTTTTGTTTAAAAAATGATATTATCGTGTAAAACTTAAATAAATAAAAAAAACTATACATGTTAGGTATCACCACATCCGTAACAATCTGCTCTACAAAAATATCACATGAGTTAACCCCTCAGGTGAACACAGTAAAAAAAATAAAATAAAAACAGGGTAAAAAAAGCCATTTTTGTCACTTTACGTCACAAAAATTTTAATAGCAAGCGATCAAAAAGGCGTATGCCACTCAAAATAGTACAAATCTAACCGTCACCTCTTCCCGCATAAAATGAGCCCCTACCTGAGACAATTGCCCAAAAAATAAAAAAACTACAGCTCTCACACTATGGAGAGACTAAAACATGATTTTTTTTGTTTAAAAAATGATATTATTGTGTAAAACTTAAATAAATAAAAAAAACTATACATGTTAGGTATCGCCACGTCCGTAACAACCTGCTCTACAAAAATATCACAGGAGTTAACCCCTTAGGTGAACACAGTAAAAAAAAAAAATAAAAACTGAGCCAGAACAGCCATTTTTGGTTACCTTGCCTAACAAAAAGTGTAATATAAAGCGATCAAAAATCATATGTAACCCAAAATAATATCAATAACACTGTCACCTTATCCCTTAGTTTCCAAAATATGGGCACTTTTTGGTTGTTTCTACTGTAGGGGTGCATCAGGGGGGCCTCAAGTGGGACATGGTGTCTGAAAACCAGTCCAGCAAAATTTGCCCTCCAAAAACCATTTGGCGCACCTTTCCTTCTGCGCCCTGCTGTGCGCCCATACAGTAGTTTACAATCACATGTGGGGTGTTTCTGTAAATCGCAGAATCAGGGTAATAGTTTTTGAGTTTTGTTTGGCTATTAACCCTTGATGTGTTCAAGGAAAAAATGTATTAAAATGGAAAATCTGCCAAAAAAGTGAAATTTAGAAATGTCATCTCCATTTTCCTTTAAATCTTGTGGAAGACATAAAGGGTTAACAAAGTTAGTAAAATTAGTTTTGAAAACCTTGAGGGGTGTAGTTTCTAAAATGGGGTCATTTATGGTGGTTTCTATTATGTTAACCCCACAAAGTGACTTCAGAACTGAACTGGTGCTTAAAAAAATTGTTTTGGAAAATTTCTTAAAAATTTTAAGAATTACTTCTAAAATTCTAAGCCTTCTAACGTCCCCAAAAAATAAAATTATATCTACAAAATGATGGTAACATAAAGTAGACATATGGGAAATGTAAAGTAATAACTATTTTGTGAGAAATCACAATGTGCCTTAAAAGCAGAGAAATTCAAAGTTTGAAAATTACAATTTTTTCCAAATTTTCTGTAAATTTAGGATTTTTTAATAAATAAAGGTGATTTATATTGACTCAAATTTACCACTGTCATGGAGTACAACGTGTCACGAGAAAACAATCTCAGAACGGCTTGGATAAGTAAAAGTGTTTCAAAGCTATTACCACATAAAGTGACACATGTCATATTTCCAAAATTTGGCCTGGTCCTTAAGGTGAAAAATGGCTATGTCATGAAGGGGTTAAAGCTTGGGAAATCTTTTGGTATCCAAATCCGGCTTTAAACTTCTCCACAACAGTATCACGGACCTGCCTGGTGTGTTCCTTGGTCTTCATGATGCAGAACCCTGAGACTATCACAGAGCAGGTGCATTTATACGGAGACTTGATTACACACAGGTGGATTCTATTTATCTTCATCAGTCATTTAGGACAACATTGGATCATTCAGAGATCCTCAATCAACTTCTGAACTGAAAGTAAATGGGCCGAATAATTTTGCACGCCCAACTTTTCAGTTTTATTATTACAAAAAAAAAGTTTAAATGATCCAATAAATTTCATTCCACTTCACAATTGTGACCCACTTGTTGATTCTTCACCAAAATTTAAAATGTTATATCTTTTTGTTTGAAGCCTGAAATGTGGCAAAAGGTTGAAAAGTTCCAGGGGGCTGAATACTTTCGCAAGGCACTGTACGTTCAGCTCACTTGAACCACAAGAAAGTTTGGGTCCTGCAGCCATCATAAGCACTGTGGGCTAAAAAGGCATTTGTATTGTGGTCATGTGAAAGTTTGAGTGCGGACGAGTCACGCTAAAAGACAAGAAAATCTCACAGGTTTTAACTGTGATTACAGCAGTTTTGTGACCAATGTGCTTCACCTGTAAAGATCTCATGGGCATTTACCGCACCGCAAATTTTCTGTTGTGGATTTTTGTTTAGCAAATCTGCAGCATTGTACAGTACTGGCAAAGTGGATGAGATCTTAAGAAATCTTATCCACACATGTAAAACTTCCACAGCGCAAATTATGTTGTCGATTTTCACCCTGTGAAGTGAAATCTACAGCCATTTTCACAGCAAAAAATGAATGTACTTGTCACATCAATAGATATGTATTGAGGAACCTTCAAAATCATTAACCACAAGCAAATAAATCCTCCCAACTTAAAATATAACTTTTAATGAGTCACTAAAACTGTTCACATAACCCCTATAAACACAAAATAAACTAAAAATAGACCAAAGAGGGAAACAATGACCACAAAAATACACAGTAACAGGTGGATATGGAGGAGAGGTGTGGTCAGGGTATGTCCCTGCTTTACTCACGGTTAGATGACCTCAATATTCAGGTACTGTGATCAACATCTTCAGGGACACTGACACTCACCCTAGGTTGATCCTAAGGCTATCCTTGCCTACAGGCAGAGCACCCGCCCCGAAAGGGGCGACCCCACCTCTCGGTGGCTAAACCCTTCCAGACCCTTAATCTCACCCCTACTGTAGTAACGTCCCTCTACGTAAACAGTTCGGTGCCCAGGATCAGTAGTTATCCATCTGTAGCACTTGAACTGCACAAGCAAAAAAGTCCCATAAAAGTCATGATCATCCCAACGCTGCGTTTCCCCAGCATCCACACTGGTTTACCAGGAGAACAACTTTTCTCCAATTCAGGGAAACGATAGGAAATAAAGATGTATTCCAAACAGATATTGTCCTCCCAGTTCAGGACTAAGTAGATATGAGCCAGATGTATACATAGCTCAGAGATATTCCATACTGATAAATGGATGGCTCAGATGCATGCCATGTAGTAGTGGGAGCCCACTACTTTTATAGGACTTTTTTGCTTGTGCAGTTCAAGTGCTACAGATGGATAACTACTGATCCTGGGCACCGAACTGTTTACATAGAGGGACGTTACTACAGTAGGGGTAAGATTAAGGGTCTGGAAGGGTTTAGCCACCGAGGTGGGGTCACCCCTTTCGGGGCGGGTGCTCTGCCTTTAGGCAGGGATAGCCTTAGGATCAACCTAGGGTGAGTGTCAGTGTCCCTGAAGATATTGATCACAGTACCTGAATATTGAGGTCATCTAACCGTGAGTAAAGCAGGGACATAACCTGACCCCACCTCTCCTCCATATCCACCTGTTACTGTGTATTTTTGTGGCCATTGTTTCCCTCTATGGTCTATTTTTGGTTTATTTTGTACAAAAAATGCATGTACTGAAAAAAATCTTCAGTGGACTTTTCCTCTGTGTAGTGCAGTAGTGTATATAGTAGTGCAAGGTCTGTGCAGACATGAAATTAACTAGGAATGCTAAGAGCTCTGAAGTCTGCAGAATTGTGAATGCAGTTCTGGATTACAATAAAGGCTCTAAAAATCAGCACTTGATCTAATATATAAAGCTGAGTGTATGTATGTACGTATGTGTGTATGTCCGCTAAAAGACTCCGCCCGTCGCATTTACAATCACAAAATTTTGCACAGCCGCCTCCTGTGACTCGGGGAACGTCATAGACTATGTTTTGAGTGGAAATTTTCACCCCGCACTTTCCAATTATTTGCTAAAAAATACGCTTAGTAACCAAACCGCCAAACTACGGAAGCCATTGTCTGTTGGCTGTTGTGGCAGTTAGCCTGGAATTTCATCAGGTTGCATAAAGCAACCAATCACAGCTCAGCTTCTATTTTTCCACAGATCATTAATATGAGCTCTGATTGGTTGCTATAGACAATGAAGGACATTCTTAGTATAAGACATCTTATGCGTGAGTTAATATGATTTCGATTGCGACGCTTAGCCAACGTTTAGAGGCTGATGTAAGTCACATGACCTTAAGTGTATACTAATTCTTTTGGGTTTTATATACTGTCAATTAAAGACAATAATTCCCCGCTGTGGAGGTCTTTGTAAGGGGGGCAGGTGGGGTGTTGTGGACGTCACTGTTAAAGGATCAGGCTGCTGTGAAGGTCAAAGTTAAGGGGGTGGGCTGCTGTGCAGGTCACATTTTAAGGAGGCAGGGCACTGTGGGGGGGTAGTGTTAAGTGGTGGGGGACTGTGGAGGTCACTGTTAAGAGGGTGGGGTGCTGTAGAGGTTACTGTTGATATCTTTTAATGACACATACAAACATTAAACGAAATAGATGAAATATACCCGTGCAAAGCCAGAGCCTTCTGCTAGTAGGTAATATAAATGTTTTACAAAGTTACTTAAAGGGGTTCTGCAGTTTTTTAAAACTGATGATCTATCCTCTGGATAGATCATCAGCATCTGATCGGCGGCGGTCTGACACCCGGGACCCCCGCCGATCAGCTGTTTGAGAAGGCAGCCGCACTCCAGGAGCGCCGCGGCCTTCTCTGTGTGTTCCTCAGGCCCAGTGACGTCACGACTAGTATCACTGGCCTGGGCGGGGCTAAGCTCTGTTCACATGAATGGAGCTTAGCCCCGCCCAGGCAAGTGTTACTAGTCATGACGTCACTGGGCCTGCGGTAAACACAGAGAAGGCCGCGGCGCTCCTGGAGTGCCGCTGCCTTCTCAAACAGCTGATCGGCGGGGGCCCCTGGTGTCGGACCCCCGCCGATCAGATGCTGATGATCTATCCAGAGGATAGATCATCAGTTTTTAAAAACTGTAGAAACCCTTTAAAGGGGTTTTCCAAGACTTTTCTACTAATGACCTATCCTCTCTACAGATCAGATACTGATGACCTATCCAAAGGTCTTTTCTTTATTCTAATCCTTGGTAACTACCTGTGAAGCACATTTCTCTGTCTGTGCTACCCTTACGTATAACAAGAAGTCTGTATTAGGAACACCCGTGCCATCTGGTGTCACATGATCAGGTTCCGTCCTATTCATTGGCCACACTTCATATCCACGTAGATGAGAATCTGGGATCTGTAAGAGTTATATACTGAATTAGAATACTAATAGCCATGTAAAAGAACATGACAACTAGAATCATCTTACCACAACATCTAGACAGCGTTCTCCCAGGTAAGAGATGTCTCGAGACCCACACCTGAAGACATGAGGACAACAAAACTAAGTGTCCCAACTAATAAAATGAGCCATAACACTAATTATAGATGGTGAAGGGACCAGAGAGGAGACTTTGGGTTCTTTGAACTAAATCTTACCTCTTATAATTAAGAAGTGAAGGGTCTCCCCAGACAGAGCGACAATATTTATTCATATCACGATTCAGAAAAAGTGGCTCTTCAGATCTGTGTACTGCAAGAAAAAGTTTCCAAAAGTTAAGCCCTGCATGTTTCTGCTGTGGCCCACGTTGTTCTTCAGTTCTTAGTTCCAAATTGGCCCTCTAAAAATGCCAAGAAAAACCCTCTCAGCCATTCACTGGCCATAGCGCTTACCTGCCTTAGCCTGTGATTGGATGAATGGGTCTTTACTGGCATTTCCGCTGTGTCAAGCTCGGACTAGGAATGAAGAACAACGAGGAATGAGCAGTTTTGGAACAGCATTCATGGAAGAGTAATGATCATTTTTGTTTTTAACCCCTTCTAACTGGTATGCTTAAAAAATCTTTGAGAACATAGTCCTGCCACTTTACAAATCACTAGTCAGACCACACATGGAGTACTGTGTACAGTTCTGGGCTCCTGTGAACAAGGCAGACATAGCAGGGCTGGAGAGGGTTCAGAGGAGGGCAACTAAAGTAATAACTGGAATGGGTGGACTACAGTACCCAGAAAGATTATCAAAATTAGGGTTATTTATTTTAGAAAAAAGACGACTGAGGGGCGATCTAATAACTATGTATAAATATATCAATGGTCAGTACAGAGATCTCTCCCATCATCTATTTATCCGAACTGGATGGACAGCTAGTTTCACACTAGCGTTATTGCTGGATCCGGCAGAGTTCAGCAATAACGCTTCTGTTACTGATAATACAACCATGTGCATCCGTTATGAACGGATCCGGTTGTATTATCTTTAACATTGCTGGGACGGATCCGTCATTAACTCCATTGAAAGTCAATGGAGGACAGATCCGGTTTCTATTGTGTCAGACAGAACGGATCCATCCCCATTGACTTGCATTGGGGGTCATGCCGGATCCGTCTTGCTCCGGATCTCCAGGACGGAAAGCAAAATGCAACATGATGCGGTTTGCTTTCTGGCCTGGGGACGCAACTGAACTGAACGGAATGCATTTTGGAGCATTCTGTTCTCTTCAGTTCAGTTTTGTCCCCATTGACAATGAATAGGGACAAAACTGAAGCGTTTTTTTCTGGTATTGAGCTCCTATGACGGAAGTTAATACCAGAAAGCAATAACGCTAGTGTGAAAGCTATAGAAACCAATGTCAGACAGCTGCTGCGAAGGCCAATAAGATAATGGGTTGCATCAAAAGGGGCATAGATGCCTGTGATGAGAACATAGTCCTGCCACTTTACAAATGTAATCAGAGGTAAATTTATGTCTCATTTTAGTGTAAGACCATATACTGTATAATAGATATATGGTATATGTGTATATATATTAATTCATTAGTATGGTCTCTGTGTATCCTGTCAGACTCTGCAGCCATGGGGGAGACCGGTGACCTCTGTGACCCTGACTGAGAATAAAGGTCTGTCTACCGCCATCTGGGAAAGATTCAACAGTCAGGAGTGAACATAAATATTCTCTTATTTCCCGAGAACCATAATGAATGGAGCATATCAGTTACTCGAGGAGTAAGGATGAATATATTGTCAGACTCTGTTTTCCCCAGATGGGGGACATCAATATTCTCCAAGATATTGGGATGTAATGTAACTCCACTCTTTATAGTTACCAGAAGGAAATGTGGTCACTAGGAGTTATTCACACGCTCGCCCCCACCACTCCTCCCTCTTCCAAGGGAGGGGTTGGAGCAGCTACACTGAATAAAGGTCTCCCTCGGAACAATTCAGGCAGCCTCAGCTGGAACAACCACAGGGGTTGTGTCCAGTAGATTGCTGATTCGTCGTCACTATCCTTACCTAGACTGCATTTGAAGCAGATGGGGCTCACTAGGTTAATCATCATTTCCATATTTACACCAAGCTAAGTATAATAAACTTTACTATTTTATTTTTAATCAAGTTGTTTGTGTCTGGGTCATCAGTATACCGTAATTATCATAAAGCAATAACTCATTTGCATACATTTGCATACATTTGGTGTCAGAAGTGGGATGTAATTACAGTATACTGACCCTTGCATAATTATTATTGTAAAGTATTATTGTTAAGGCCTAGTTACTAATATTGAGAAAGTTGTGTATGTTTGTGCCTAGTACCTGAGAATCTGTTGGAGGGTGGGCTATAACATAGGTTCAGATAGAAGGTTAGATATTGTGACTAGGAAAGAATGGCATTTTCATTTTCATGGTTTGGAAGGGGAAAGAATCAGCGCATGGGTCCATCAGCTTATTGGGTGCTTAGCTCCGGACACTGGGCCCCAATCACCCGTGAGTGCAACAGATATGTTGCTCCCCAGTGCTTGGCTGACCCCTGTCAAGCAGCTGTGGGTTTGGAGTTGTCCCGGTATAACCCTTCTGAGCAAAAAGCGGCAGCAAGTGAGGGATGGATTTGCGTGCAGGCTCTTCAGGAGGAGACAGTGAAGCAAGAGGCAATTGAAGAGGAGCTGCTGCAGGCAGCTACTGAGCAATTGGCGCTTTTGCGGACCTGTATGAGGGACATTGAGAAGCATAATGGGGAATTGAGTAATCAGTTTTCCCATTATGTAGTCCGTACTGTGCAAAAACGCAGACGGAAAAAACAGGGACCACTCCCAGGTGACAGAAGTGCTTTTAGAGGAAGAACTCTAATTCAGCAAGATGAATGGGATGCTGTGGGTGAGTGGTCAGGATTGTCATCATCAGATGAGATAGAAATAGAAGAGGAAGAAGTGCGTCCCATTGTAACAACAAAATCAAAAAGAGAGGTTACACCGAGAGTTTCAGCTTCTGGGGATCAGAATTATGTAGAGGAGACCTGTACAAAAAGATACAGGAAATGAGAGAATTAAAATTAAACAAAGGCAAATGTTTTTAGATCTTTTGAACAGTGGAGTCAGCAAGGAGGAGATAGATGGCATTCCTACTCCTGACTTGCTAGAGTGTTGGAAAGATCTAAAACAGCAGGGTAAATTACACACAGTAAAATCCAAAGAGAAGGAAAAAGATGTGAAAAATGCAAAGGAGTTGTTTCAAGAGATAAAAGAGCCCAAGTGTCTACCATCAGCAAGGCACTTGTGTTTAGAAATAAACTGTTTAAGTTTTGTTGAACCTAATGCTATGTGGGTGTTCAAGTAGGAAAGATCTGTGACCATAGCATTAGAGGTTGGAACCGTAATGAAAGAATAAGCATTGTAACCTAGTGTGGGCCAATATGGCTAGCACTAAGAAGATATGTGGGCCATAAAGTATTGTCTGGTTGATGTGAAAGGGGGAAACTGAAGAAGGTTTGAAGTAGGTTGAGGAAAATGGACAATATTTCTATTTCAAGATGGAGGATTTCCTGAGAGAACAAAGGAAAAAAACCCATGTGGCACCCATCCCCCTTCTGTTTCAATTTCTGTTACAACCCCTTTTGGGTTTTCTGTAACTTTTAGTTCTACAAGAACCCCTCCTGTCCTCTGGAATGTGCTCCAACAGGAACACCTCCCATCGTGTGTGGTGTGGGGGCTGGTAATGGATCTGCAGACACAAAAAATTTAGTAGCACATGTATTATCTGTAAACTGTCTGCTAATAACTTTTCTAAATTGAATATCCCCCAACTAGTCTGCTGTTTGTTGAAGTTTCAGGAAAGCTGGATGAATCCTTGCGAGATAAGAGTCAGGAAGGGGGGGGCTGATAGCTGTGGTGGGCTGAGGCAAGAATTTGTAAGTGACTTAAGGTTTAGAAATGTTCCTTTGTTGTTGCTGCAGATTGGTTATATATCTGACACAGAAGAGTAAAGATCAATTAATAACTTTTCTTTTTCTCTTCCTAGCAGCTTATAAATGTGCAAGAGCCAAGACAATAGTTATGTGCCCAGTGGGGGTGCTTGTGTGTCTTTCCCATAACAATGTGTTGTAGTAGTGAACAAAGACAATGGTATTACTTACCAGCAATTGATTCACTTAATGTATGTTTCTTTGTTATTCCCCCAACAGGATGGTTTTCTGTGAGTGTATCTGTATTCAGGAAAGCTGGGTGGATGGGAGTCGACTCACTCAGTGGAATGTGAATGCATGCAGCTTGAAGTTGTAGTTGTGTTGAATGTGTTTGAAGGTGTGAAGACTGATGGATGCTCAGCAGAACTGTGTGTGAACTGGGTGTGGATATGTAGGAAATGGAAGTGAAAATGTGTATGGAGTATAATGCGCATTGGGGATTTTTATTTTTATTTTCTTTCTTGGGATATTTTTTGGTACCAAATGTTTTTGATTGAGCTCTACATTTTTTCCTATTGAATTCAATGAAACGTGTCCAATGGGCCCTTTGTGTTCATGTCTGTATTGTCAGATCTGTTTGTTTCAATGTTTGTGGTTACTTGTTATATGTTAACTGTACTCCTAACATCAGAGATCTGTCCTCATGGACAGTTGAGACCAGACTAATAGAAAGAGGGAGGATCACACAGTCCGACTGGAAGGGGTGGACTTACATGATTTAGGGGGGAGAACAGGGTGGACGTCCCAGACACAAAGACATCCTTTGTGCCCATCCCCTAGTTAGAAGACACCCCCATGACCGACAAGTCCTGTGTTGATTCAAGGGAAACAAAACAGTCCATTCATTTCCACATCCAGGAAAGCTGGGTACTTCTACAAAGTGTGCAAAATACACAGAACAACACATTAAGTTAACACCCAACAGCATTGGGTATCTCAAGAAGGGTCATGAATAAACTGATATTGATGAGGTTGTGTTTTATTTGGTTTAAAAGGTTTTACACTGAAAAAACTAATACCCATGCATTGCTATTGTTTAATGTGCAGTACTGTGTGTACTTAAGATCAAGTTTAGAATTTCAGAAAAGTTTATTTTCTTTGGCAGAGGACTACTGTGGTATCATTGGTAAGAGTTATTTACATACAGTGTTGGACTGACAAAAGTTCTAAGGACATTTGTTTTATTTGATCCATTTGATGCAGAGATGGAGAGGAAATCACCTCATCAACGGCTTTTTCTAATATGAACTGAGTTTTTGAATTGACATTTCCTTGATTGTGTGGAACTGTTCAGTACATCTTTCCTGTGTGCAGCTAAAAAGAGCCAGGACTGGCAACCTCAGAAAGTCCAGGGGCTGCTACGTCAAGTCAACAAGGTGTGGTAAGAGACAGTATTCAGTGACCTGACTGTCACCCAGCAAGAGAATGCTTCAACCACTGGTCTGCTATGCTGATGCAATGATCTGCAGACCAGTGAGGGGGGGAGGTCCTTGTGTCAAAGCTCCTCCCACAGACAAGGTAATGGACTGTCTATCACCTACTGATAAGAGGCTCTAAGATCTGCACTGACATCTACACATGCTACCCCTTCACATACATAAGGAGGGGTCATAGACTGAACTTTGTAACAACAAACTTCAAGAAATGGACATTTGACTTTATACCAGAGACTTTGTTATCCAAGAAGATCAGAAGTGAAGAAGACCTCAGTGAGATACTTCTTGTTAGTCCAACACACAGTTTTTATTTTTGTTTTTTTTGTTTCCAATGGTCCTGTAGTTTTCTGTCAAATGATTAGGCTATACATATAGAATGAGTTCTGTACGAAGTAATTGTGAGCATTGTAATATGTTGCTGTGTACGTATTATTTTTGTAGGTATGTAGTAGTAATACTGTACTAGCTTTTTCTTTGAGAATTGTTTACACTAAAATGAGCCAGGGGTGGAGTGTAATCAGAGGTAAATTTATGTCTCATTTTAGTGTAAGACCATATACTGTATAATAGATATATGGTATATGTGTATATATATTAATTCATTAGTATGGTCTCTGTGTATCCTGTCAGACTCTGCAGCCATGGGGGAGACCGGTGACCTCTGTGACCCTGACTGAGAATAAAGGTCTGTCTACCGCCATCTGGGAAAGATTCAACAGTCAGGAGTGAACATAAATATTCTCTTATTTCCCGAGAACCATAATGAATGGAGCATATCAGTTACTCGAGGAGTAAGGATGAATATATTGTCAGACTCTGTTTTCCCCAGATGGGGGACATCAATATTCTCCAAGATATTGGGATGTAATGTAACTCCACTCTTTATAGTTACCAGAAGGAAATGTGGTCACTAGGAGTTATTCACACGCTCGCCCCCACCACTCCTCCCTCTTCCAAGGGAGGGGTTGGAGCAGCTACACTGAATAAAGGTCTCCCTCGGAACAATTCAGGCAGCCTCAGCTGGAACAACCACAGGGGTTGTGTCCAGTAGATTGCTGATTCGTCGTCACTATCCTTACCTAGACTGCATTTGAAGCAGATGGGGCTCACTAGGTTAATCATCATTTCCATATTTACACCAAGCTAAGTATAATAAACTTTACTATTTTATTTTTAATCAAGTTGTTTGTGTCTGGGTCATCAGTATACCGTAATTATCATAAAGCAATAACTCATTTGCATACATTTGCATACAACAAATCACTAGTCAGACCACACATGGAGTACTGTGTACAGTTCTGGGCTCCTGTGAACAAGGCAGACATAGCAGAGCTGGAGAGGGTTCAGAGGAGGGCAACTATAGTAATAACTGGAATGGGTGGACTACAGTACCCAGAAAGATTATCAAAATTAGAGTTATTCACTTTAGAAAAAAGACGACTGAGGGGAGATTTAATAACTATGTATAAATATATCAGAGGTCAGTACAGAGATCTCTCCCATGATCTATTTATCCCCAGGACTGTGACTGTGACGAGGGGCCATCCTCTGCGTCTGGAGGAAAGAAGTTTTGTACACAAATATAGAAGAGGATTCTTTACAGTAAGAGCAGTAAGACTATGGAACTCTCTGCCTGAGGAGGCGGTGATGGTGAATTCACTAAAAGAGTTCAAGAGGGGCCTGGATGTATTTCTGGAGGGTAATAATATTACAGGTTATAGCTACTACAGATGGGTCGTTGATCCAGGGAGTTATTCTGATTGCCTGATTGGAATTTTTTCCCCTAAAGTGAGGAAAATTGGCTTCTACCTCACAGGGTTTTTTGCCTTCCTCTGGATCAACTTGCAGGATAACAGGCTGAACTAGATGGACAGATGTCTTTTTTTTAGCCTAACAAAGTATTACTGTGAATAGATAACCCTCATCCCATGAGTAACCTGACATTTTCCATAATTTCCACATATAGAACTGTTTGTATCTTATGCTTCAAACGTTTTATTGAAGAACGTAAACAAACCAAAAAGTCAAAGGACTGTAACAATAAATTGCTATTCTACCCATAGGGTGTATAACTTCCGGTACAATAAGGGCATCGGTTCACTATTTGGCTGCAATATGTATGCATGCGACTAGCTTAAATGGAGCATGTTTTAGGCCTAGTGGTCTGTCTCCTAGTAAACAAACAGAAAGGAGGTTATAGATAAATGCACACAACCAATTCCAAAGCGGGAAAGGCCCACCAAATATCATGCATATACTCTATTACATCACAACCTCGCTGCTCATATCTCTGGTTTGGTACCAGCTGGAAATATGGGCTTTGTATTGTCTTAAAGCTGACATTCCGGGCTTTAAGACAATATGACATAAATCTGTTAACTACAAGGGGATATATCACTCATAGAAATCGGGGTGCTGTGAATGAAGCTGAAAATGAAAGTATAAGCAGATTTTAATCACATTTATTCCCAACTCGTTTTCTAACAGTGATTTCTCCTCTGTTGCTTGGACTAGAGCTCTCATCCTGGTCTTGAATAAAAGCCTGGACTGTCCTCTTTCAAACAAGCCAAGTTGCATTCAGGAGATATCAGCCTGTAAAGCAGCCTCCTCCCCTCCATTTTCTGCCTCAGCCCAGCTCCAAGCTCTCAGGGCTAAGCTCCCCCGCTACCCAGTGCTAATCCCTCTCCTGTTACAGTGCCTTGTGAAAGTATTCGACCCCCTGGAACTTTTCAACCTTTTGCCATATTTCAGGCTTCAAACAAAAAGATATAACATTTTAAATTTTTGGTGAAGAATCAACAATAAGTGGGTCACAATTGTGAAGTGGAACGAAATTTATTGGATCATTTAAACTTTTTTTGTAATAATAAAACTAAAAAGTGGGGCGTGCAAAATTATTTTTTACTTTCAGTGCAGAAATGTCACTCCAGAAGTTCATTGAGGATCTCTGAATGATCCAATGTTGTCCTAAATGACTGATGAAGATAAATAGAATCCACCTGTGTGTAATCAAGTCTCCGTATAAATGCACCTGCTCTGTGATAGTCTCAGGGTTCTATTTAAAGCACAGAGAGCATCATGAAGACCAAGGAACACACCAGGCAGGTCCGTGATACTGTTGTGGAGAAGTTTAAAGCCGTATTTGGATACCAAAACATTTCCCAAGCTTTAAACATCCCAAGGAGCACTGTGCAAGCGATCATATTGAAATGGAAGGAGTATCAGACCACTGCAAATCTACCAAGACCCGGCCGCCCCTCTAAACTTTCATCTCAAACAAGGAGAAGACTGATCAGAGATGCAGCCAAGAGGCCCATGATCACTCTGGATGAACTGCAGAGATCTACAGCTGAGGTGGGAGATTCTGTCCATAGGACAACAATCAGTCGAACACTTCACAAATCTGGATTTATGGAAGAGTGACAAGAAGAAAGACATTTCTCAAAGATATCCATAAAAAGTCTTGTTTACAGTTTGCCACAAGCCACCTGGAAGACACACCAAACATTTGGAAGAAGGTGCTCTGGTCAGATGAAACTAAAATCCAACTTTTTGGAAACAATGCAAAACGATATGTTTGGCGTAAAAGCAACACAGCTCATCACCCTGAACACACCATCCCCACTGTCAAACATGGTGGTGGCAGCATCATGGTTTGGGCCTGCTTTTCATCAGCTGGGACAGGGAAGATGGTTAAAATTGATGGGAAGATGGATGGAGCCAAATACAGGACCATTCTGGATGAAAACCTGTTGGAGTCTGCAAAAGACCTGAGACTAGGACGGAGATTTATCTTCCAACAAGACAATGGTCCCAAACATAAAGCAAAATCTACAATGGAATGGTTCAAAAATAAACGTATCCAGGTCTTAGAATGGCCAAGTCAAAGTCCAGACCTGAATCCAATTGAGAATATGTGGAAAGAGCTGAAAACTGCTGTTCACAAACACTCTCCATCCAACCTCAAAGAGCTCCAGCTGTTTTGCAAGGAAGAATGGGCAAGAATTTCAGTCTCTAGATGTGCAAAACTGATAGAGACATACCCCAAGCGACTTGTAGCTGTAATCGCAGAAAAAGGTGACGCAACAAAGTATTAATGCAAGGGAGCCGAATAATTTTGCACGCCCCACTTTTCAGTTTTATTATTACAAGCAGACAGCAGGGGCTAGCAGGAAGAGAGACGGGAGACGGCAGGTGCACACTGCACACGCCGTTTCCTCATAAAGCTGATTGGCGGGGGTGCCAGGTGTCAGACCCCCGCCGATCTGATATTGATGACTTATACTGATAGATCACCAATATTGAAACCCAGGAGAACCCTTTAAAAACAATTATGATTCTCAGAATAAGGCCTCATGCACGCGAAAATGTCTGTTTTACAGTCTGCAAATATGGATGCAGTTCATGTGCTGTCCATATACTTTTTTGTGGACCCATTGACTTCAGAGAGTCCATGGTCTGCATTTGTTGAGCATATTCTTTTTGAGGGACATACGGATACAGAAAGCACACGGATCATCCATTTAACAAACATATAGAATATAGTATATAGACTATACTTGGTCACAAAATGCGGGCCATGGACCCGCTGAAGTCAATAGATCTGCAAAAAATGCAGATGCAACCTAGACAGTATCCTATTTTGCAGATCTGCAATTTGTGGACCGGAAAATACATAGAGTTGTGTGTATGAGGCCTAAGGCAACAGAAGAACAAATATTTATGGAAAACATAAGTGTTATGGCTCTTGGAATGCAGTGATGCAAGGCTGAAAAGGGGGTTTACCAAGAAGCTCCTAGCAACAGTCTGTGTGAATATGGACCGAACACAGAGAGCATTTGTGTTTTTTTCTGTGGTTTTCATGGACCCATAGATTTCTATGGCCATGTTTGTTCTGCAAAATGGACCACAGTAGTGCATGCCTCCATTGTTTTTCTACTGACCCATGGCCAGTGGAAAAACAAAGATGTGTGAATAAACACACTCAATGGATGACTCACTGAGGTGTGAAATAGTCCTAAAAGGGATATTTAAAAAATAATAGTAAGGCCAGGTTCACACATGCGCTGTGAACTCCGGCAGTCTGTTCTGGTAGACGAACAGACTGCCAGAATTCACTGTATCCAGCATATATGCTGGCTTTCATCTGGATAAAAAATAATACACACAGCATTTTTTGTCCGATCCTACGTGAATAGGGATCCAGCAGTGCAGGGGGGTATCTGGCTTTGCCGGATACACTGAACTCCGACAGCCAGTTCCTCCGCCGGAACAGACTGCCGGAGTTCACAGTGCATATGTGAACCCAGCCTTTATTTGGTATGTTGTGTCAGATTTTTAGTAATCTCTTAACAGTGGCAAAGGGGCTTCAGCGCTCTATAGGGCAGTGATGGTCAATGACCAAAGACTTCACCAATGTGATGTTCTTACATATATCTAAAACACATCCGAAGATCTTCGACTGGATTTACCCTTGAACTTTTAGATCTATATGCAGCTATGCAGTGATCATGTATTGCTATGATATTTTTTAAAAAAATCACATCCAACCGCACACATGAACAAATACCATGACTATGTGAACTACTGATTGTCCAAGTATATAAAGCTTATGTCAGAGAATTCTGGTTTCAAATGATTCCTTGTTCTCTTAGCCGCTGCTACATCTTGTGATCCACAGCAATGATGATTGTGAGACAAAGGTATACAGTATTGATGGCTTAGTCTATTACCTCACCTGATAACATGTTGGAGATGATCTTGGTTACTTCCTTCATGGCTGACTGTAGTTGTGTGTTCTGTGATGGTGTAAGCAGAGCGCTCTCCCCTGGTAGGTACCAAGGGGTCACCCTGAGTGGTCGCTGAGGTGCCCATGTTGTACTTCGTCTGAATATACTAGAAGTATGTTGTACAACTGGGGGGGACACTACATGAGTATCTCCTTGTACAGAGTCATGGAGACAGACTGAAGAACATAGTTTTACCATTAAAAAAAAGTAAAAGGTACTGATGACAAGCCTTGACATGAAGAGACAAAATAGGGACTAGCTGGTAAGATAAACTAGAAGATGAGAGACATAAAGATATATAAATGCATTTTGACTAGAAGAGATGCATCCTGAGATATAGCTTCCTACATGGGACAAACATTTGCTCACCATCCACTTTACACTACAATAATAAAGGAGATCCTCTCAGCCGTCCTTCCTGCCTGCCTCCTCTATCTTGTATCATCTGCAGGCTTTGGATGAACAATGCCAGACAAAAAGTTGTGGAACTGGTTTCTGTAGCTCAGGAAGTTAATGATCTAGAGAGAGTGCGAGGGGCAGAGAGCGTGAAAGAGGAGGGGATCTACTGAGAAAGCCTGAAAGAGACAGAGCATGAAACTAAGTGATGAGGCTGAAGTTTCTAGAAAAAACATAGCCTCCTCTAATATAACGAAAATTTCAGAAAATGTTAAACGCATGCAATTTATCTCCATGTAATTACCTCTACTATATATTGATAAGATAATATACAATCATTACCTGGCCTCTAGAGTTGGGATAACAAGACAATTTTGGTGGGATTGGCCAGCAATCTAGGAAAAATGGAAAAGGGCTACAGTCTCCATCAAATAAGATTTTAGCCATATTGGATTTTAGGATGCCAGATCCTTGGTTCCCCTGTCTGTTAGTGGCTTAAGGTCCTATTATCAGGGATATGAACACTTATTCCCGATAATTGGTCCATGTAATGGAGCAGCTGATCAGCTCCTTCATCAGCTGATTGTCATCTTTCATCACGTTGAAAGATGATCAATAATCGGCAGCACATCTCCCTATATAATCAGGGGTGTGCTGCCGATCATCTATAGAAGAGAATGAGCGGGGAACGACTGTGGTGGCAATCATTCCACTCTCATTCAAAGTTTGCATCTGCCAGTGTAATCAGGACAGTACAAATGTGCGCCACTGGATCATTATCATCCATCGCCACCCTTATTCCCCTACACCCATGGAAATAAACATGCAGACTCTCAACATATCCATTCATGTATATTTATAGGAGAGCCAAGTGGCTTTAACATTCTCTACTACCCTAGGACCTTCTGTTCAGGATGCCTGTTGTTAGGACATATGCTATAACAACAGCCTGTGTACACTATACGTAAACCAGGAGTAGAAAATGATGAATGACACAGGCTTGCTGGCCCATTCCCTTCATTGGCCCATGCACACTTTTTTAGACCTGGCATGAGCGGGAAAAAGGCGCAGATCACGGCGCAAATAACCTTTGTGTTGCAATCTGCACCAGAAATATGTCTAATATAGGCGTATTTTTAGATAGTAAATGACCCCCTATGTTCCTATGGAGGATGCACAATCGTTCCTGGTTTTCACCCTCCCAGATGTCATGGTCACATTTGATCACAGCATCTGAGGGGTTAAAAGTCTGCGATTGACATTATCGTCGATCCCATACATTAGTCCCAGGTGACTGCTGTTTAAAACCCGGCAGCTATGGCGGCTGTGATTACAAGCAGGCGCTATCTTTAAACCCCCACCCGCTGATATAATTTTACAGTGGAGCGGAAGGGGTTAAGCTAGCCATAAGTAACATTACAATAGCTATTGGTCAATCGTTCTGGCCAACACCCATCTCTCCCGATTCCCCGATACACATTCACGTTCAGTATAGAGAAACGTGTATGTGTATTCAATGAGGAGATGAAAGTCGCTGCCAGACATTTCTGGTGGAAGGCTATCTTGTAGAACAGGAGGACTGGACGAAAATACTCACTTCTCCTTCTCTCCCCCAACCAGTGGCGTAGCTATGAGGGGTCGCAGCAGTCGCAGTTGCGACCGGGCCCCTAAGCCACTTGCAGGGCCGCACTGCCAATTAGACAAGGTGCGGCGCGGCCCTGCGCACAGTTGGGGGCGGCGGCGGGGCAGAGGAAGCTGAGCGCTTCCATTGTGGAAGCACTCATCTCCATAGTCATCTGTATCAGATGCGTCTCCCCGGCCCGTTCCTCTGATAGGCTGCAGGCACTAGGCCTGCAGCCTATCAGAGGCTGGCTCAGGCAGCGCAATGACGTCAGTACAGCGTGGGACACAGGCCGGAAGAGGCCTGCTTCGCTGCCAGCTCAATGGAGGTAAGTATTAGTGTTTTTTTTATTTTATTGTTGCAATCACGGACTGGAGCTCTATAGGGGGCACTGGGGGCATTTTTACTGACACTGGGGGCATTTTTACTGGCACTGGGGGCATTTCTTACTGGCACTGGGGCATTTCTTACTGGCACATGGGGGCACTGGGGGGCATTTCTTACTGGCACTGGGGGCATTTCTTAATGGAACTTGGGGGCATTTGTTTAATGGCCCGGGAGCACTGGGGGCATTTTTACTGGGCACTGGGGGCATTTTTACTGGCACTGGGGGCATTTTTTGACTGGCACATGGGGGCACTGGGGGCATTTTTACTGGCACATGGGGGCAATGGGGGCATTTTTACTGGCACATGGGGCTACTGGGGGCATTTGTTATTGGCACATGGGGGCACTGGGGGCATTTGTTACTGGCACATGGGGGCATTTGTTACTGGCACTGGGGGCATTTCTTACTGGCACTAGGGGCATTTCTTACTGGCACGGGAGCACTGGGGGCATTTTTACTGGCACTGGGGGCATTTCTTGCTGGCACATGGGGGCACTGGGGGCATTTTTACTGGCACATGGGGGCACTGGGGGTATTTGTTACTGGCACATGGGGGCACTGGGGGCATTTCTTACTGGCACATAATTTGGGGGGCATTTCCTACTGGAACATAATTTGGGGGGCATCTATGGGGATGGGACACTTTTTACTGGCACATGATTTTGGGGGGGAATCAATGGGGGGAACTTCTGGTGCATTATTGGGGCGTTTCTTACTGGAACATAATTTGGGGGGCATCTATGGGTGGGGAGCACTTCTTACTGGCACATTATTGGGGTCAAATTTTGGGGGCACTTCTGGCACATTATTGGGGCACTTCGTACTGGCACATTATTGGGGGGCACTATGGGGGGAATTCTTACTGGCACATTATTGGGGGGCACTATGGGGAGCACTTCTTACTGGCACATTGGAAGCATTATTACTTCTGGGGCACAGTGGGTACATTAGTACTGTTGGGGGCACTATTACTAACAAGTGCACTCTGGCAGAGAATTATTAGTTGGGACTTTGGGGAGCACTATTACTGTGGGGGGCACCCTGGCACAGTATCATCTTAGCACAGTTATTTCTGGGGGACGTTATGTTTACACTATTGCTGTCAGGGACACTATTTGCTGGGTGCAGTTATTTTAGGACACTGTGTGCCAATAATTATTGAAGGGCACTATCTGTGTGGTACTAGTGGCACAGTACTGGGGGTGGTAGGATGATTTGTCCAGAAGACCGGAGGATGATGGAAAAGTAGTAAACTAAGATTTTTTTCTGTCAAACTGCACAGATGAGAAGTGGCTGAAAAATGGCGTCTGGTCTGAAAGGAGAAGTTGTGGAGACGTCACTGGATGTACGAGGTATGGGGCGCTGTATTAGGCTACATTCACACGAATATTGTGTTTTGCACTCTGCAAATTGCGGATCTGCAAAAAAAGGATGATGTTCCGTATGCCATCCGTTTTTTTTGCAGATCCACTGTAACAATGCAAAACGGACAAAAACAGGAATGGACATACAGATGGGGACAGCACACAGTGTTCATTTAAGTGAATGGGTCCGCATCTGAGCCGCAAAATATGCAGATCGGAGGCTGCAAAAACAACTGTCGTGTGAATGTAGCCTTACCCTGTATGTTCTGTAGTGATATACGTAATGTTAGGAGGGAAAAGGTTAGGGTGAGAATTTGGCATGGGGGGGGGGGCAATTTTTGACTTGGCCGGCAGAAAAGCTAGTGCACCAGCGCTAAGGGAAGGGGGGGGGCAAGCTGAACTCTTGCACCAGGGCCCATGAGCCTTTAGCTACGCCCCTGCCCCCAACATCATCTGTCAGTGGAGAGTCGAGAGCTACCTGTACCCCTCAGACTGTCAGCTGAATCCGCCGTTTTCAGTGTTTTGGGGGCCTTTAGTCTATTTTGCCTTTTACCATCTAAAGCTTCTGAACTCTCGATTCCTCTGTGCCCGAGCCCTTGTTTACTCTACTATAATCTCTGAAAACTGCCCACACTGTCTCTGCTTGTTTGACCATGTGTAGAGCACATGCAAACTGACAGCAGATAGTAATTAATTGGTCAAGCTAATCTACCCATCTATTTCATTGAAAGGACTGCGCTCGAAATGCTTTTTAACCCGTTGCTAAAAACAAAACTAAGAGTTCTGTTACACATGAAGATTAATTTGTACAAGCGAGCCCCAATCGCCAAATTAATGAGTTTTAATGTTCAAAAAACATACATTTATATGTAATGATAATCCTATGGCTTATTCCAGATTTCAATATCTTTTCAGATCGCTTACCTTTCCGTCTCTCTCCTGTGCCACCATTAACAGAAGCCTGTGCAGTGTCCCACTTGTGTGTGAAAAGGGGACACAGCAAATGTCTATGTATGCTAGCCATGTCACATATATATTATATTTAATCTTTCTATGCTGCAAGAACCTTTTTAGGCTGAGTAGCTGCCATTTTATTGTTACACCACTAGGTGGTGCTATTGCCTGACATATATATAGCCTTGTGTCAGGTTAGAACAAGGGAGAGGAGTAGTCTAGAGGAGTGCAACCACCATGTAGCTGCCATGTCAGCTTGGCTCTGGCCAAGCCAGGTATCCTGTGGCCCTTACCAAGTCTAAGCTTCTAGAACCTGAGCCAAACTGGATAGTGCGAGTCTGGTTGAGGTGACGACTACCCGAAGTTTTATGGACTCTTCCAGCACAAGTGTTATAGGAGTAGCCTCTGGCGCCTAAACACAATCTCAACTCAAGGTACCAAGTTGTGTGTATCCGCACCTACCCCTCTTTATTCAAGAGCACCCAGTAGTCAAATAATGGAGCAGATGAAGTGATGCCTGCTGTCCAGGGATACTGCCCTGTGGGATGCTAATCTAAAGTAAGAGATATATTCTGTATAATATCCAGAGCCAGGTATAGCTAAGGTGGATTGAAGGAACTAGAAACTAAGCAGGAGGATTGATTACTTGATTATTAGAGGAAAGCACCTATATTTATACTGCTATTGAACATCCAGCCTAATAAGGAAATTCTTGCAGCATTCTTACTTATTGCCAAGTGAAGCAACTGTGAATTGTGATTTAAGAAGGATTTACTCCAAGGCAAAAGTAAAGTTCAACTGTTTTGGATAAAAGCTGCCTCCTCTTTATTTCATTATCTTTACTTTGCACCGCAAGGTGCTGGCGTCACAAATCATATCAGGTACCCTGCCGACCAACACTCAAATATATCACCATCAAGGGCACCTCACCTTACCACCCGGCAGAGCCCCTAAGCCAGAGAGTGCCCCGAAGGACTTGGTGTCCCCTTCCATTCACTGCACGCCGGCCCAGGGAGCTACAGCTTCAGAATTATGAGTACTCTATCCACCGGCACCATCATCACTGTGACAACACAACCTCTCACATACATGCCCCTGTGGCCAGGTCGCTGCACCTGTTTACTTAAAGTGGTTATCCCAGATATCATATAGTATATGACAAGCTCTTTCTAACAAAGCTAGAACTAGTCCTGTACATCACATGGATCCAGAGATCTCCTCATTCATTGCTCCAATTGCTCTGCTAGACTTATTTCAAGCTGGCAGCTAAGGGGGTGTGCACATTCTCAGGGGGTGTGCAGCTACTGCAGCTGGTGGCAGTTGAGGGATGGAACTGAGCATGTGCTTCCATCTCAGTGAGCTGAACTAAACAGCAGGTGGCGCTATACAGATAGATTTAATTGAATAACTCGGTGGCTATATTTTATGTTTAATTCCATGCAATTAAAAAACTATTCAGATCCAGGTGCTGGTTTGAAAAATGTAGAATACTTTTCAAGGGTCAACCCCTTTAAGGGGATATAATGCCGACAAGGAATACATTTCAGGATATCATATAAAAGATTCGATACATGACAAGTGGATTCTTGCTGATCGTGCAGTCACTTTACATGGGTGGAAAGCTTTGTTTGATATAATGATATTTACATGACAGTCGCCCGTGTATTAGGCCCTTAGTTTCTGGTCTACATGACAATATCATTTCCTGCAAATCACAGTAAAATCTCTACATTACACTGGTGCAATCTCAGTGCATTCCTATGGGAAACAAGCCCATGGACCACCTTCTGAACTTCTTTTTTATCAGAGGTAAGGTCATATGTCACCTTATTTCTCATAAGGAAACGTTGAGGTTGCGTTATCGACTTGCTATTTATCAGTTCTTCTTCAGTACTTTTGTTTGAGCTGTAATGCAACCAAATTGCTGTAGTGTATGGACGCGGGTCACAAGATGCTTGCTTTATTCCAGCTAAGGGCGGGTACATATCACCGTTATAGATTCCGTTTTTGTTTTCCGTTATAACATGGTTATAATAGAAAATAACGGAATCCATAAGAGTGAAGTCAAAACGGAAGCCTTTAAGAGGCATTCCGTTTTGATCCTTCATAATACAAGTCTATTGGCAGCATAACGGATCCGTCCTGGTTTTCATTATGCAGGAGTCCAGTCCTGCATAACGGAATCCAGGATGGATCCATTATGCTGCCCATGGAATTGTATTATGACGGAATGCAAAACCGTTTTGCTATGGGCAAGGCTATGGGCAAGCATAACGGATCCGTCTGGTTTCTGTTATGCAGGACTGGACTCCTGCATAATGGAAACCAGGACGGATCCGTTATGCTGCCAATAGACTTGTATTATGAAGGATCAAAACGGAATGCCTCTTAAAGACTTCTGTCTTATGGATTCCGTTATTTTCCGTTATAACCATGTTATAACGGAAAACAAAAATGGAATCAATAACAGTGATGTGAACCCGCCCTAAGTAACACACTGACTGAGCCACACCCAGAACACTGGCTCATAAGACAAATGACAGCCCACAAAAGTTGCCTAAAATATACTACATGCCGCCTCTTCTTGAAAAAAAAAGCATTTTAATAATAAATCAGTAACAGATGGTACATGTGATATTAAGTGTACAGCGAAGCAAATAACATGTTAAACCTGAAACTCCTGCCCATATACATAGGGGGAGACAGCTTTTTATGATTCCCTCTGTGCCACCAGAGGATGCAACAAAGTTATGTAGAGGCACACGTGAAGTGCCCTCAAAGACACTGCTAAATGCTATAATTGTGTTTCATGGAGTTATGCTAACTGTAATGTAAAGTAATGTCACCAGTGCATTAGTAAAGCTGTAACTTCGTATTAACAGGCTGGTAACCACCACTTCACATTAGCCACCACTAGATGGTTCTGGTACGTGGCCCTATTAAAGGAACAGGCTAGACACAGGAAGGGAGAATGTGTGTAGTGAGAGTGAGGAGAGTCAGATGAAAGTCCACAATGTAGCTACCACTTTAGCACCCTTTGCAGTGGCCAGGCTGAGGGAGGTTGGAGGAGGAATCATCAGAAGCTACCCAGCACAGACCAGTGTAGACTGGGGTATAGAGCAAGTCTAGTGTAGACAGCAGCATTCTCTTAGCCACAGCACCAAGTGACCGGGAGAAGCCTCAAAGCACCATTACTACTAAGCGCAAAGTTGTGTTTTACCACATTCCTTTATGGACCGCGTGGAACCGTTTCTATTAGCAACCAGTACAAAGAATGGAGCAGAAGGCGCATGCCTGCTGTTAGGGAGAACCGCCCTGTAGGTTGCAGAAAGGAAGAAAGAGAGAGAAATCTGACTGTTAGTTAGTGGACCAGTTAATAAGCACAGATAAAGGACTCATTGATAACAGCAAAAGGAAGTATATCAGTGAAATCATAACATTGAAGCCTGTTACCTGGAATTACAGCACAAGTAAGAGCAGAAGTGTATCTAAATACCTCCATGATAACTGAACTTGGAACTTTCACTTCAAGGTAAGTGATTCTCAGTAAACATTCAATTTATTTATATTTTCAATCTACCACCACTACTACCACTTATTTTCACTCAAGGGTGCTGGTGTCATGAACCTCAGGGTCCTGCCTTCCGTGCACCTAAAACCGATACCACCAAGGGCACCTCAACCAACATCTGGCAGGAGATCCCTCAACACCAGAATGTGCCCCAAAGGAATTCAGTGCCTTCCTTCCCGTCACTGCACACTGACCAAGGGAGCTGCAGAAATGTGAGTACCAACTACTACACCCATTAGGCCACCACACTCACACATTGCCCCTGCGGTCCCGCTGCTGCATTACTAACATTGACGTCACAAACAGGATCAAATCCTCTGTGTCTTATGTGAACCGGATCAAATCCTCTGTGCTTATGTGATCAGGACAGAAATTGTGTCTATCTATCTCTCTCATATCTATCTATCTATCTATCTATCTATCTATCTATCTATCTATCTATCTATCTATCTATCTATCTAGGTAATCTTCATCTTGGTAAACTTCTGAATGCTGTAGTATAATATACAGCAATGTAAAGCCTCCCAAATTTTAATGACTGATGTTACTGTAGACATTAAAGACAAGATGTAGTAGTTTCTACTGGGAAGGATGCGTTGAATGCTGTGTCACTGTACATAGCACTATGTGTCATATCTTTTGTGTGCCCCTGCAGAAATTTCTCCCTCATGTGTATGTGTGGCTGGGGGAGGCCCTCCCTTTGATGAATCGCTTTCCAGAACAACCCACCCACTTCAGACCAAAGCCACAGCGTGTGACACAACACTGTATAAGTCCCGGCACTCTTCATTACAAGGGTGTGTTGTAGCTGCTATGCCAGCAAACCACGAGCAACATGTAATTCAACATTACTTACATAGCCCTCCGTTATTTTCTAGAATCTTCTAGCACTGGAAGTTGTTGTTGGCCATTAACCCTCTTCCTAGCTGCCTCCTAGCCCTGTCTATTTACTATACAGACCCTTATCGTTTGTGCAAAAGAAGTGAAATCATGAAATGTGGGGTTGTGCAAGGAATCTAATCAATATGTCTCCTTTTCCCAGTACTCATACATGGTTTACTGGGGTTTAGTGCTCAGTACGAAACAAGAAATACTAAAAACTAAGAGGCCAACACAATTGTAACTCAAGTAGCGTAGCTAGCGTAGTAGAGTAGCTCCCAAGCGCGCTCGCATAGTAAGGCGGCGCATGCGCACTGAGTACTGAAGCGCCGGCAACATGAAGAGCCGGGTGCCGGGATCGCGCAGTACTCACTCGCGCAACGCGCATGCGCGAGATTTCTGCGATCCCCGGCACCCCGGCTAACTGTCAGTCAAGAGCAAGTGGGGAGTGGCTTTCTTGACTTGAAGCAAGGAGGCCGCTGCCCCCTTGACTTCAAGCCCACACCGGAAAGACAGCGCAGCAAGATTAAAAGTTCTGTTTCCAGCCTTTTCATCCGGCAGTTCTCTGTTTCAACTACAGCAATAGGATCACACAGGGGTCTACTCTAAGGTACTGTTAACAGCTCATTTTGTAAAAAGGAGGTGACAGGTTCCCTTTAAGCTTCATGAAGCTACATTCCCTGATAGCTTGTGATTTGTGAGACTTGTGAGCTGGCGAATTGTCATGAAGCAGCAACACACCTGTCGACAATTTTCCACTGTGTTTCTCTTTGATTGCCTCAAGTAATACCCTCATTGTTGAAGCATAGGTTTCTCCAAAAATTGTCTTATGTGGCATGAATTCTAGTAATAAAGCGCCTTCTGTATCCCAGAAAACTGTTGCCATGATCTTTCCAGCTAACTGCTGCACACAAAATTTCTTTGGAAATGATGACTCCTTGTGCTTCCATTGCATGGACTCATGTCTGGTCTCAGGATCATGGTTCATCACCTGTAATAATTTGAGAATAGAAGTCTCCTGCATTTTCTCTGAGCATGTCTTAATTCTCTTGGCTAAATTGTTGGCGACAAGTTTTTTTGCTCAGGCATCAACAGTTGTAGTACCCACCTGGAACTGTCCTTTGACATCATCAAAACATCATGAATGATACTGGAAACTGCCAACTGAAATGCATAATTCATGAGCTATAACACTGACTTTGACCAAACGATCTTCCTAAATCAGGGCCTCCACTTTACGGCACATTTCCTCTGAAGACGATTCAATGGGTCACCCTGAACTGGGTTCATCTTCAATTGATTCCCTACCCCATTTAACCTGCTTGGCCCAAAACTTTACTTGTTAGTAGGAAGGTGCATCATCACCATATACAGCAATCATCTTTTCATGGAGTTCTTTAGGCTTCTTGTCTTCCTTTTTAAGGAATTTATTTATGCAACAAGGCTCCAAATCCCTCACTTTCTTTTTAGACCCGCACTGTACTGCACTTGCCATCCTGTCACCTCCAGTGCTTTCATCTGACTGAACTGCTACTGTGTGTGTTTCATGTCCTGACATTTTTCCAGACCTTAATACTAATGTTTAAGGGGTTTTCAGAGACTCCCAGCAAATTTACGAAATTTATGTAAAGGTAGGGAGTGTTAGAAAAAAACCAAATGCGCCCCACTTTCTTGTTCTTGTACTGTTCTGGTGCTCCCTGCTTATGTTTGTGTGGTAGGCGGAGATATCACCCCTGCAGCGCCTCGAAGACTGGTAGTATAGAGCGCCACAGTGCCTTTACTGGAACTGTGGGGAATTGGACAGGTAAGTGTAGGTTCATATAGGTGGCAAACAAATCCAGTAGCCTGTTCCGGCAGAGGACCAGATACCGTTTTTTCACCATCTTGTGCATAGCCGGATACTGCTGCACAACACCGGATCCCCATTGACTATAAATGTTGGCTGACAAATATCACTTCATGAGTTGTTTGTCAGATATGCCACCTAACCTTACTAAGGCATCTTTTGTTATTTTATCCTGCCTTTTTGGGTTATGGTAAACCCCATAACCCCTTAGTGACCACCAATACACCTTTTTACCATGGTCACTAAGGGGCGTTAGGCTGGGCCGTTGTGTTTTTACAGCAGCTGAGTCTAACCGCTGCATACATCTTCCATACAGCAGAGAGCAGGGGCTCGACTCTCACATGAGAGCCTGGCTCCTGCTCTAATGGCTCTGATCGGCAGAATGATGCAGTCGCTTTTGAACAGAGTCCCTCTATCTCCCATTGGCACCCCACGAATGAGATGGAACAAATAAAGAAAAATTAAGGCAACAAGCCTGCCTGCAGTGTTTCCTATCAGGCTGTGCCTCACTGGCGCACCCTGATGGCGACTGTCAGTAAAGCACTGACAGTATAATGCATTGTACAGCATAAACTGTACAAATGTATTATAGAGGCAATCAAAGGTCACCTGTTATGGTCCTCTTGTGGGACAAGTAAATGGTTAAAAAACTTTGTAGAAAAAAGTCTCCAAATTAAAAAATACACTTTTTTCCTTTGAAAAACGCTTTTTAAAGGAGTTGTCCAAGTTATTTTTGTTGATGACCTATCCTCAGGATAGGTAATGAATATCAGATCGGTGGGGGTCTGACACCTGGCAGCCCCGCCAATCAGCTGTTTGAAGGGAAGGTGCACTCCGTGCCAGCGCTGCCTCCTCTTCATTGTTTACCTGCTCGCCATCACATCCACAGCAGTGTGCAGGTTTAGTTACACCTAAGTTGTCTCATTCATTTCAGTGGGATGGCTTGTTCCTATACACTTGTAACTTGGACAACCCCTTTAATGGAAATAATTGCAAAAATGAAATCCCCTCCACATATATCTGTAACGACCCACACTGCGCAATTATAATATAATTTATCCTGTATGGTGAATATCATAAAAAAATAATAAAGTGGCAGAATTGCTGTTTTTTGCGTATTTGACACAAAAAAGAAATAAAAACTTATCAAAAGGTGTTATGTACCCCAAAATGACACCAATGAAAAGTACAAGTGATCCTGCAAAATTCAAGCCCTCACACAACTCTGTAGAACAAAAAATAAAGAAGTAATGGGTCTTGGGATGCTGAGATGCAAAAGTGGCGTTTTTCTGCCAGCTTCACCACTTCCAAAAATAGGGGCGTGATGATGGTGGGAAGGGTGTGGGGCCAGCATGCCGGCCTAATTTATCATCTTTTATGCCAGTTTTCTGACTTAAAAGAACACTGAAATATCAGTAAAGCCACATGGACTGCCAGATGCTGTGCCTAATTTATGATGAATTAGGCCCAGCATCTGGCCGTGCACCTGATTATCATAGACCAGTGGCAATCTGGCCGTATATGTATTTGGTGTTACTATAATCAAACTGACCCAGTGCAAAAAGCACTGCAAAATTTATAATGCAAATCAGTAAGTTATGTGTACCCCAAAATGGTGCTATTAAAAACTACAATTTGGCTTGCAAAAAACAAGACCTCAGCTTTTGAAATGTGATGATGAAAAATGAAAAAAATTGTTTGTCATTAAAGGTTTGTCTGAGTTCAGAGCTGAACCCGAACATAACCTCATCTTCACTCACTTTAGAATGTCTGAGTGGAGCACGAAGCATTCACCTAGGCTTCCATCTAGCAGTAATCCTCTAAACAGACTACGGCAGCGCTAAAACCTGCCCATTTGTGTCGGTGACATCACCAAGATCACTGTTAGGCGGAAGCCTCCCCTTAACATGCTCATGTAAAGCCTGGTACATCACCGGTAGTAAAGAAAAATCCCTTGCCCTGCGCAATGCAGCGCAAAGCAAGGGAAGCATAAGAACAAGAAATGATTCAATGCTCTACTCATACATGCTTAAAGAAGAACTCCCGACAAAAATTTAATTCCATGTCCTGCTAGAAATGTACATGATATAATCTGTAGTGAATGTCATTTTCTTACCAGTGTCTGAATTTTTGACTTATATCATCCTGAAGTTTCTTATCTGTGTCATGTGACCAGCAATTAGACCCACCAAGTCACACAGCACCTTATGTGTGGACAGGAAGTCTAAGTTTCTATGCATTCCTATGGGAGTCTCACTTTCAGTCTCATAGGAATGAATAGAGCAGTTACTGGCTTTCTGTCCTGGGTCAGTTGGAGGTCAGGGAGTTGGTCACATGACCCAGCTACAATAAGAAGAGAGGTTTTTACTCACAGAAACAGTCACTGATAAGAAAATGACATTCACTACAGATTATATCATGCACCTTTCTAACAGGTCAGAGAATAAAAAATTTTGCGGGAGTTCTTCTCTGAACCCCCAAAAAACAAAGAAGACTTGTGATCACCACACGGTACGATTTGGAAGTGATTATTATATCAGAAAATCGCAATCAGACATTTTATCCGAGACAGGGATTCCTGTACACAATGTCAGCCCAAGAAATTAGCAATTAAAAAAAAATGTAATGTTAAACAAAGGTCTTGTAAAATAACATAAAAAAATAATAAAAACACACCACAATGCAGCTTCTAGCCCCACCTCCAACCACTATAATCCATAAATCTTATATATCAAAAGGACCATTATCTAAGGGAGAAATATTAAAAACAAAATATTGTAGTTGCACATTGTGCTATTAACAAAAAAAAGTAAAAATATCAAAAATAGACTATTTTCCTTTTTTTTTACATTTTTCTTTTGGTTTTGAACTGGTTAAGTAATTTGTTTTCTTTGTAAGTAAAAAAAACAACAACAGTCAACACTGTTCCAAATTACAACATAATAAAAAAAATAACATGAAAATAGCCACCACTAAACATCAACCTACAATGTCTCATAACATCCAGGTGTCACACTGCTGGACCATGGTCAGAAGATGGATCACTGTGTAGTGGGTGTGCAAGCGTACTGCTGCTCAGCTCCTGCAGTGGCCGGGTTTGGGGTGGCCCCAACACTACGCTGGGTCCCCCAGACACTGTCAAGGTGTCGCCATGTGTTGCTGCTCTCCAGAAAGGCGTGGTGCACCCCAATGGGAAATAAGTCCAGAGAGTCAGGGTCTGCAGTTAACCAGGGTGCTTCTTTACTGGAGGAATTCAGGTGCAAAACAATACAGGCGAGGCATAGGGCTGGATTCTCCAGTCTCCTCCCTGGCAGAAGGAAGGTTTGATGCTATCTCTCTCTCTCTCTCTCTCTCTCTCTCAGAAGGCTGGCATCCTGATCAAGGGCCCAGGGTCTTTAGCTCAGTAGTCCGGGTGGCTTCTTGGTCACAGGGCTAGTGACCCATGGTCGGCGGCTCAGTGTCCCCATCTCAGTGTCTTCTTCTGGTCACTTATGCAGGCTGGAATGAGTCTTCCCCTCCAAGAACTGGATCCTAACTGCAGCACACTAGGGGCTTTGACTGCTCTCCTTATATACAGTTTTAGCTAGACTAGAACCTTCTAGTGGGAGGGGTGAAGTGGAGAAGCTCAGCACAAACAGATACATTGTAACACTTTCCGTCTCTCATCAACTTACATGATTCAATGATACTTAATGGCAATTTCTAGACATAACAACATAGATAAACCAGACAGTCACAAGGTCAGGCTGTCTGGGTTTGGTGGTAAACAAGGTCTGTTTTTTTTCCCCTCCAAAATATGGTCTTCTTTAAACTCTATGGCAGCTGTGGAAAATTACAAGCTTCTCATTCAAAGTCCTAGCAGTCTCTCAGTATTTATTAACCCTTTCCACAGAGACTTGCAAATACAGTGATAATGAACAAGATATATATCACAATATATAAAATGCAGTTACACAGTAAAAAACTGTATACGTTAACCCTTTTCAAATTAAATAAAGTAAGAAGTTTATAACTTTGTATAGGGGAAATAGACAGACGTCCACAAATGTCCAAAAGTACCCTCTGCTCCAGGGCACTACACTCCTACTCAAGTTATTTCAATATCAGGTAATTAGTGTTGAATGGCGGTTAAAAAAAATCCAAACATACTCACCTCATCTATTTGCGAGCGAAGAAACCATCGCGGCCATTTTGGTTCAGTGGTCGTCAGTTCAGTGGTCAGTGTTTTGCTGTAATGAGCTGTCAGTCCTGATTTACCTTCTGCAGGAGATACACTAGGACAGGGGTCGGCTACCTCCGGCACTCCAGGTGTTGTGAAATTAGAACTCCCAGCATGCACACTTGTTCAGCTGTTCCACAGAAGTTAATGGAGCATGCTGGGAGTTGTAGTTTCACAACAGCTGGAGTGCTAGAGGTTGCTGATCCTTGTGCTAGGATCTGGAACAAAAGTTGAGCAAATGTTGCATATAATAGTAGGGGCAGATTAAGTAGCCCAGAGGAAAAAAAGTATACTGCACAGTATACCCCTCCCACCAGCCATAGTGCTAAAGACATATTTAGATGGACATTCAATTCTGCACATGCAGAATAATAAAGCACCACGTACCTCTTACATCTAGGGACGTGTCCTCTGATGTAGATGTTCTCTCTCCTTATCTTCTCCACTGGAAGCAGACTGCCATGATATTTCAGCCACATCTCGTCTCTGCAGAGTTTACGACACAGACATCTTACATTCCTTAAAGGGGTTTTCCGGGAGTTAACTACTGATGACCTATCCTCAGGATAGGTCATCAGTATCTGATTGGTGGGGGTCCGACACCCGGGACCCCCGCCGATCAACAGTTTGAGAAGGCACCGGTGCTCCCGTGAGCTCTCTCAGCTTTTCCTAGGCCAGTGACGTCACGTTCATCGGTCACGTGGCCTAGGAGCGGCTCAGCCCCATTCAAGTGTATTGGGCTGAGCGTGATACCAAGCACAGCTGCTGTACAATGTACGGCACTGTGCTTGGTGAGCTGAGAGAAGGTCACTGGAGCACCGGTGCCTTCTCAATCAGCTGATCGGCGGTGGTCCCGGGTGTCAGACCCCCACCGATCAGATACTGATGACCCCTTTAATTTTCCAATAATCCATCCCTAAAGTACTTTCAGCAGTTGTAATGCCCCCTACAGCATCCCCTGTAGCCAGTCTCCTCTGTGTGTACTGAAGCAAGGATGCAGGGAGCATCCACGCTCCCATGGCAATGGAGCATGGGGAGGACCCGGCGCTCTCTCTGCTGCCGCGCGTCCGGAGTCCTCCCCACCCCCTTTGGCAACGAGCAGGCGGGGCCCTCTGAGCGCTGGCCGATATAGCCAGCACTCAGTATTATATTATGTATATATAATGGACTTCTGTGGACTTCTTTTAAGCACTGGTGGTTTTTAGCCAGCGCTCATTCTGTGCATATGTAATTAGGGTCATGTGACGTGGCCATTTGGAGGCCTATTTAAACAGGCAACCTGCTGGTCATAGGTTGCCTGTGATTGGTCTTTCCAGCAGTGCTTGTGTTTTGGTGATTAGGTGTCTTCAGTGTGTATCGGACTTCGGCTTGTGTGTTTTGGACTTCGCTTTCTGCTTTATCGCCTGGAATTGACGAGACTTCCTGGTACGACCCTTGGCTTGGCTGACCCTTCTGTATTGTGTTGTGTTCTGTCTTAGTTTGTTATATTATCTCTCTGTTCCCCTTCCCTTTACGTCCCTGCACTTACTTAGGCTAGGGTCTGTCACCCAGTTGTTTAGGACGGGCCGTGTAAGTAGGCAGGGACAGCGGTTGGGGCTTCAGACAGGGCTCACTACCTCCCCCCACGTGACAGAATCACAGGCCATGAGGGAGTACCTTACTGAAAGTCTGGCTAAGGGTCATATCAGGCCTTCGGTATCACCAATGGGGGCAGGTTTCTTCTTTGTCAGCAAAAAGGATGGAGGGTTAAGGCCTTGCATTGATTACAGGGAATTGAACAAAATTACTGTAAAAAACAGATACCCATTGCCCCTTATTCCAGATTTATTGAACCAGGTTCAAGGAGCCTGCTGGTTCTCTAAACTGGATTTAAAAGGGGCCTATAACTTGATTAGGATTAAGGAGGGGGACAAGTGGAAAACAGCCTTCAATACCCCAGAGGGTCACTATGAGTACCAAGTGATGCCTTTCGGGTTGAGTAATGCACCAGCTGTTTTTCAAAATTTTGTTAATGATATTTTTAGGCCATTTATTGGTAGATTTATGATTGTCTACATTGACGACATCCTCATTTTTTCAGCTGATTGGGAGTCACATGTCTCTCACACGAGACAGGTGCTGGAGGTGTTACGCAAAAATCAATTATTTCTTAAAGGGAAAATTGTGTTTATGGTGTCCAAGAGGTGGCCTTTTTAGGTTATATTCTTACCCCATTTTCATGTAAGATGGACCCGGCAAAGGTACAAGCCATCCTAAATTGGGTGCGACCTACCTCCCTAAAGGCGCTCCAACGTTTTCTGGGATTTGCTAATTTTTATCGCCAATTTATTAAGAATTTTTCGGTAGTGGCCAAACCTATTGGTCAATTGGTCCCCTGTAGCTATAAGGGCATTTGAATCACTTAAAAGGTGTCTTATTAATGCTCCCATATTAATTCAACTTGATAAAACTAAGCCCTTTATTGTGGAGGTAGATGCTTCGGAAGATGGTGTTGGAGCGGTACTGTCTCAAGGATCCTCCACTTTAACTAATCTTAAGCCATGTGCTTTTTTTCTTTCGCAAATTCTCTCCTGCCAAGAGGAATTATGACATCGGCAACAGGGAATTATTAGCAATTAAATAGGCCTTTGAGGAATGGCGTCATTTCTTGGAGGGAGCATTGCACCGTGTTACGGTCCTCACGGATCATAAAAATCTGATGTTTCTAGAGTCCGCTAAGCTGTTAAATCCTAGACAGGCAATGTGGGCTTTATTTTTTACTCGTTTTGATTTTTGTGTTACCTTCAGGCCCGGAAGTAAGAACATTAAGGCCAATGCCTTATCAAGAAGCTTTCATGCTTGCCAATCTCCTGAGGGTCCTCCTGAATCCATCCTGCCAGCTGACATCATTGTGGCAGACACCACATCTGATTTGACCGCTGAGATCTCGGCAGGACAACATCTGGCTCCACCTGGTACTCCCAGAGATAAGTTATTTGTTCCCGCTAATTTGCATTTGCGACTTTTGGGTGAGTGCCATAACTCTGTATTATGTGGACATCCTGGTATTAATGCCACTAAAGAGCAAGTCTCTAGGTGTTATTGGTGGCCATCGATTTCTAGAGATGTTCAGGCATTTGTGACTTCTTGCAGTACTTGTGCCAGGTCCAAGAACCCCAAGACGCGTCCTATGGGGGAGTTACAGATCCGTTACCCATACCTGTTAGACCATGGTCCCACTTGTCCATGGATTTTATCACGGACCTGCCTTGTTCTGATGGTAAAACTGTTATTTGGGTTGTGGTGGATAGGTTCAGTAAAATGTGCCATTTCATTCCATTGTCCAAATTACCTACTGCAAAATCTTTGTTTGTTGATCACATTGTTAGGATTCATGGTATTCCTGAGAACATTGTATCATATAGGGGTGTCCACTTTGTTTACAGGTTTTGGAAGGCCTTCTGTTGCAAAATTTATATTTCCTTGTCCTTTTCGTCGGCCTTTCATCCGGAAACCAATGGTCAGACTGAGCGCCTTAATCAATCGGTAGAACATTTTCTTAGGTGTTATGTTGCGGATAACCAACATTTGTGGTCTAGATATCTGTCTCTCGCCGAATTTGCTATAAATAACCAAGTCAATACATCCTCTGGGGTATCGCCATTCTTTTGTAATATGGGTTTTCATCCGCGTTTTGGTTCTTTCTCCTTGTCTACATCTGTGGTTCCAGAGGTCAATTCATTTTCTCAAGAACTGTGCACAGTTTGGGCACAGGTTCAATCGAACCTGAAAAAAGCCCAAGAAATCCAGAAGGTTAAGGCAGATAAGAAGCGCTCGGGTGGTATTGACTTCAAGGTGGGAGACAAAGTATGGCTTTCTACAAAAAACTTACATCTGAAAGTGCCTTCATATAAGTTTGCGCCTCGGTTTATTGGTCCGTATGAGATCACCAAGTTGATCAATCCAGTGTCTTTTAAGCTGTGTCTACCTGACTCCTTTCTCATTCGCAATGTATTTCATAAGTCTTTGTTAACGGGTTATGTCACTCCTGTTTGTCCAGAGGAACAGCCTCCGCCTCCTGTTGAGATGGCAGGACAAGCGGAACATGAAATTTCTAGAATTGTCGATGTAAGAAAGGTCTGGAACTCCTTCCAGTATCTCGTACACTGGAAAGGATTTGGTCCGGAGGACAGGTCTTGGGTACCGTTGACTAGGATGCACGCTGATCCTCTTATTAAGAAATTCCATCTGGCACATCCCAAGAAGCCGGTTCCGAAGGTTAAGGGTCCAGTGGCCCCTCGTGAAGGGGGGGGTACTGTCACAGGGAGCTGGCGGCACGCTCCTCCTGTGCTGCGCCGCTGGTCTCCTCTGTGTGTACTGAAGCGAGGACGCAGGGAGCGTCTGCCCTCCCATGGCAATGCAGCATGGGGAGAATCCGGCACGCTCTCTGCTGCCGCGCGTCCGGCGTCCTTCCCGCCGCCCTTAGGCAACGAGCAGGCAGGGCCCTCTGAGCGCTGCCCGATATAGTCGGCTCTCAGTATTATGTTATGTATATATATATTAAATATTGACCACGCCACGAGACCAACTGTGGACTATTTTGGAGCGCTGGTGGTTTTTAGCCAGCGCTCATTCTGTGCATATGTAATTAGGGTCATGTGACGCTGGCCACCTCACATGACCCATTTGGAGGCCTATTTAAACAGGCAACCTGCTGGTCACAAGTTGCCTGTGATTGGTCTTTCTAGCAGTGCTTGTGTTGTGTCTTCAGTGTGTATCGAACTTCGGCTTGTGTGTTTTGGACTTCGCTTTCTGCTTTATCCCCTGGTATTGACGAGACTTCCTGGTACGACCCTTGGCTTGGCTGACCCTTCTGTATTGTGTTGTGTTCTGTCTTAGTTCGTTATATTATCCCTCGGTTCCCCTTCCCTTTACGCCCCTGCATTTACTTAGGCTAGGGTCTGTCGCCCAGTTGTTTAGGATGGGCCATGTAAGTAGGCAGGGACTGCGTTTGGGGCCTCAGACAGGGCTCACTACCTCCCCCCACATTCTCCCAGTAGTTATATGTTCCCTAGTAGTGCTTATGGTCTCCAATAGTACAAATTGCACCCAGGAGAGCCGATTGTCCCACTATTGCCTATTTCTCTCAGTAGTGCCAATAGCCTCCAGTAGTAACAAGATAAAAAAAAAATACTATATATATATATATATATATATATATATATATATATATATATATTTTTGTGACAACTCAGGGGTCACTTAGCTCTCCAGGATCGCCGTCTTCTCACCTTAGACGGTTGGCACACCTCAAGAAGCCACTCCAACAATGCAGTTTTGGGTGCAAACTGGTCACTACCAGCTTTTATTGTCACTTTTACAGCAATCCAAATAACTCAGAAACACAAATCCTCAGCTGTCTGGCCACTGACTACACAATATTGTCCCTCTCTATCAGGATCTGGGTCTACTACCCAGCTCCCCAAAACACGCCACAGTGCTTACCCCACACAGGGTTCAGAGGGTCCTGGCTCCCACAGGCCTTCTCGCAGCCTGCTCCTTCCCAAGACTGGGAGCCCTGATTGAGGAGCCCAGCCCACCTTTACCTGGGCTCCTCAGCTGGCTGATAATTACCTCTCATTAACAGCAAGGCTGATACACACACTGAGGAAAAACACTATTTTCCCAGCCTTTCTTCTTCTCATCCAGCTTCCTCTGGGTGAGACACACCATTTTATGGCCCTCTGGCAGCTGCACTGCCACAATATATGTGTGTATATATATATATATATATATATATATATTACACTCACTCCCACCATCTGCAATGCAGGCCTGAGGCCCGCGTTGCCAGTTCCCGGTATGGGCGGTTGTGATGACATCATGGCGCTGCCTACACAGGCAGTCACAATTATGTCATAGCACTTGTCTGCATTGCTGTATGGCTTCATAGGCTACAGGCCTAGAGGCTTGTTACTTATGATAGTGAATGGGCTCCCGTACCACGCCGTGGTATTCAAATGCGGGGCACTGGGCAAAACATCCTGGTCCCAAGCCCCGAATGTTTGCCCAGGAATACTTATGGGCATTTTCGGTGGCCATGAGACTCTCAGCAGCATCAGGCTCGAGACAGCCTCCCAAACAACCCTATTGTAATCCGCCATTGTATAATTGAACTTATCCAAATTTTAACAGAGTAAGGGCGCATTCAGACGACCGTAGTGTTTTGCAGATCCGCAAAACACGGATACCGACTGTGTGCACACCTGGCCGCAACTATGATAGTATATGCCTATTCTTGTCCACAATTGCGGACAAGAATAGGGTATGCTCTTTCTTTATCACGGGGCCTTGGAACGGAAATGAGTTGCGGAACGGATGCGGATTCATTCATAAGGCTGTCAGAATAAGCCCTAAGCATGAATATTCAATCACATATTTAAATATGTATTCACCATACATGAAAAAGTAGAAGTCAAAAAAGAAAACTGTACGATCATATCAATTACTAAACACTGAAACAAAACTGTAAATTAAGATATATAATAAATATATTGATACTTATAAAATATGGACCTTTGATTTTGTGTGAGTAGTCAATACTACAAATGTGTGTTCACCAAGGCACACACACAAATGAATGTTCTACACATCTGGCCCATATACTACTTTTTAGACTGATATCCTGTTCACATTTGCCAAATCGGAAGGTCACAAGGTCACATACCTGTAACTATTTACATACAACACGCCTTCCTTAACATCACATTGCAGAAAGATCACACAATGCACCTTTACATACCACAAATAATGACAAACGATAATTTTTTAGTTTGCATGAACAATTTTGGAAGAACTGAATGAGAATTTTCAGTATATACATTCATAGCACACGATTATCATTCAACATGAGTCGTTACCATTCAAATTGTAACGATTAGCTGCGCATCTAAATCTGCCATAACCCTCCTCCACAGATCCCATGGTGTGTAGAATACTATTTCTATGCAACAGGATCTTCACAAGAAAACCCCATCTGTAGACAATCTTAGGCTTTTAAGATGAACGTGATGGTCTGCACAACAATAGAGTAGTTTCCGAAAAGTCTGCATATACCTTTATTGGTTAATAAGAGATAGCCAGCACATTTTATTGCAACATCGAGCAGTTGTCCTTTCACATAAAAGAAATGTGTTAATGGTCAGTACATCCCAGGGTATAGTGCTTGGTAAGTGATGCTGCGAGGGACTGTATAAATAATGATGCTGTGTGCACCACAGAACCACACACTGGGAGGACGGATTCAAGTTCTTCAGATACTGTTTGAGATAGGTTTGTGAGAGCTTGTCTGAATTCTCCCAAAATGTCTGGAGAGGTCCTCCAGATCTGTAATTTTGCTCAATGCCATTTGAGAGGTCGTTATGAGCTCTACAAGTTGATTATAGGAATTTGCTAAACCTCTCAATTTGTTTTCAATGTAGAGAACTCTAGATCCAAGGTCTTATATTGAGGAGTGAATTGGTGAGATAAGTGGCTCAAAGTCCTTGTGCATAGAGTGGCTAAATGTCAGCAGCATTTCTAGCACCAAATGTGCGCTAGATGTAGAGGTTCTCTAATACTGACTAAACCCATCAGGCATATGAGAAGCTGAATGAGAATACTGAAGCTTCTACTTGTGTTTTGCTGGGCTCCTTGTGGAAAGAGAAGATGGTGCCTGCAGCATGTTGGAGCAAGTGGGGCTAGATGTTGCGGGGGGACCTAAAGGCTTTCTTTTTTTGGGGTTCTCAGAGGTAAGGCTGAAGTTAGAACAGGTTTGGTCCCCTTCACCTGCTGGGGATCGAGTAGGGGAGCCAGAGTCGCTGGCGATGAGGAGGAAGATGGAGAGCTTGGGACCACTCCATCATTGTTCCTGTGTTTGTCAAAGTAAAACTCCAACTTCCCTTGCTGATGACTCTCTTCCCATGAGTTGTCATGAGGAGATGTTGCGGTACACTCACTGTAGTTAGCTACACTCACTGTGGTTGCTGAATAGTGTTGAAGGCAAAAAGCACTGGGAATAATTGCTGGATACAGGAGCTCTCTGTTCAACTTGGCAGTCAAGTCATGTACAATTTGTTTTAATCACAGGAACAATTATCTAGACATCCCTCATGTATAACCATCTATCTGAGTGAAAGACTGCAAATTACAGAACTGCTGTTAGTTCATGCATTGTCCATTGTATGTGTCTCACACCAGGCTTATATTTGTTTTTCATTTAATTTGGGTTTCAAAAGCGTGTACAACCTTTCATAGAATGAGATCATGCATTTCACTTCAGTTTGTGGAAACACTAAGGGTAAGTCCAGGCATTCCAGTATTCTTTTCCAGCAGAGTAACAGAATACTGGAACTGCTATATCTGGCATAGGCTAGTTTCACACTAGCGGCACTGGACTCCGGCAGGTGAACAGCCCGCCGGATCCGTGCTGCCGCAGGTGCACGTGTGGGGCTGGAACTACGCTTCGGCTCGATTCACTGTAATAGGGGCGGGCCGCCGATCCAGCCGCAGCACGGCAAACTTGCCGAGAGGCGGCCGGAACAAAAGTACGACATGAACAGCCTGCCGGAGTCCAGTGCCGCAAATGTGAAAGTACTCATAGCTGGACACAACCAGATCCTATTCACTATAATGGGGTCCTTGGGTTTCCATCACAAATGCTGGCATCCTTCCCAACATAAAAACACTGCATGCAGCATTTTTTTTTCGCTGTTAGAATGCTGGCATTTCGTGCCAGAACCTAATGGAACTCAATGGCATCCGGTGGAGTCCAGCTATGCCAGATACAGTAATTCCGGTATTCTGTTCCTCTTCTGGAACAGAATGCTGGAATGCTTGCCACAGGTGTGCACTGTTAGAGGCAAATTTTCAAAAAAAAAAGTTTGCGTAGTGACTGTTCTTTTTGTATAATTATAACTATGAAGGAGCAGGTCTTTTTTGGGCTTCTCTTATGTCTTTTTCAGCCTAATTATTCCCTTCAGCTGACATTTAGATACTTTTCACTCACAAGCAGGGGGCATCGCCCTTCTGTGGAATCTGCCAGCACTGTACTGCTGTGATGTCCTTTCCCTTACTTACCACTATTTTTGTTTTCAACTCCAGAGGTGACAGAACAGATAAGGAGGGGGAAATCACACTTACAGAAAGGCAGGACATTCCTGTGATTTTCAGAAGCAGTGCTCCTATCAGGTTCAGGATCTCAGCTAGTTCTGAACCCCCCCAAACACACCTCCTCTCAGCTGTCTTCTGAGTCTCTGTTACTATGGACGCATCTTGACAACAGGTAGTGGACTGCAAATTAGGTGAGACCCCTAGTGGGCATAACTTTACAGCATAACTTCTTTTTTTTTAGATGGATGCAGGTGTATTTTTTAAATGAAGTGATTTTGAAATTTTCTAGTTACACCATTCTCTATTAAATGAAATGAGATTATGTGAAAGTACAGTGACTCTTTAAAGTCAGTTTCGCTTTAGTCTTATGTGTGGGAGAGGAAACAGTAGCTAGATGTGTGGAGTACAGTTTTGAGACGGATTGGCGACATATGTTCCTAGAGAAACGTTTGTTTATCTGCATGGGCCCAATAAACAACTCTGGAGAGAACTGCAGCTGAATAATATAAATACGGAACCAGGACGTGTGGAGAGTGGTGGGCTTCTCCTTGCAAATCTGGTGAGGTCTGGTCTCAGAGCTGGGAAATTGAGGGCCCAGCTTCACCACACACAGTAGGCCGTCATTTGGTGGCGTTGTCTGTGAGGGCCCAAAACTCTATAAGGCAAGTTGCTGCCCAGGTGGTGGTGAGGTATAAGTGCTGAGATTTTGTGGTGGATTGTGAGTTAGATCAGAGGAGCTGTGATCCCTGGTTCCATCCCCCAGCACGTCAAACCACACCATCCAACTATGACCATTTCTTCACCCACTTTTTGGAATAGAAGATGGATAGATTTTACCAGAAGCTTGCTTATCTGGTATTTATTTCAGTTCTACACAAACTGCTTCAAGATGCAGATGATCCAAGCACACTTTCTGTCTAAGAACCTATCCTGATTTAGGATAATCCATAGAACCCAGCGTACACATACATTTTTGACCAGTATCAGATGGTCATGTATAGTGCAGGAAAAACAGCCCCTGTAATGGCTGCATCTCGATGACCAACATTGGCTCATGCAATGTGCTGCCCCACAGGGCCCTATCGCGTCCCAGGTTTAGTGGAAATGTCGAAAGGTGTGGTGCGGCCTATATGTGTCACGGTGCTCCTACCTGAATACAGCAGGGCCCCAGGCTCCGAAGCATTAAATAGGGGAATAGTTGAGGGATGAAGAATGAATAACTTGAGTCCAGACCTTGATATAAAGTTAAACAACAGCTTTAGTTGGGTAAACTTGCATCCAAATGATTTTCAAGCTTTGTCCTGGTTCCAGCAGGCTTTGGCATAAACTGGCAGGCAAACTTGGTAACTGTGCTTTCTCTTTTTCTGCTGTACTGGCAGGCTTGCTTAATTACTTTGCTTTCTTTCTCTGTGCCGCACTAAACTCTGCTTAGGTCTGGTTACTGAACTTTAGGTCGATTCTGGTATTCTTGGATTGGGGTGCCTTTGGCTGTTGTCCCCCTCCTGACACTCAGTAAATAACTTAACTTCCAACCGAAGAACAATTTCCTCTTGCTGATATCTCTTATGGCAACCGAAGAACAATTTCCTCTCGTCCCTATGGTTTCCAGACATCTGTTTCCATGGTCAGCAGAGCTTAGGCTGCTCTGGCTTACATTGGCATGCTAGGCTGTGACTGTGCCACACCTTACTGGAACTGTTGCCCTTCCCTACTGGTAGGAAGCAGGACTGGCCCACTTCTGCCCAGAGGTGGGAGAATGGAATGGTGAGTTCCATTCTCTCTAAGTATAGCTCTGCCATATACACTGCCACCTGCTGGTGTATCAGGAATTTTATATGTAAAACAGTTGCATAATAATCATATAATTGCACAATGTAAAGGACCTGGAAAAAAATACACTATGGCATTTATGTTAGCTCATTAGAGACAGTAGCAGGGTGTAGGAATGGTAGCACCACTCCGAGGTGTTACACTCATTTGACTTCAGAGATGCATGGTCGTAACTCACTGCAATATAAATCACTATTATGCCCCTTTCACACGAGCGGGAGACTCGCATGTCTCCCGCAACGCATCTACAGGGCTGGACTGTGCACGGACAGGGATCGCAGAGCATTATATGCGATCCCTGTCAGTGCCGAGTCCAGCCCTGTAGATGCGTTGCGGGAGACATGCGAGTCTCCCGCTCGTGTGAAAGGGGCATTATGCTTTAAGTTCGGGTCAGATAAACCTCAATCGGTCCAGGAAATGTGGCCGTCACACAAACCATTTGTCCTGCACCGCACAGGGCCATCCGAGTGCTGATCGGTGCTGGATTTGCTTCTGCAACTCATTTTATCTAGTCTCTTTTTATTGAGGTTTTTCAAGCAATACTATCCACACATAGCAACAAATAGTATCATATAGTTAAAATTACATGTTAACGGGCAGGGGCGGTCTTGGCATTTCTGGGGCCCTAAGCGAAGTTATGTCCGGGGGCCCCCACCCCCCCAATGACGCGTCACGCCCCTGATGACACGCCCTCTGATGACACCCCCCCCCAATGGCACGCCCCCCCACACATCAAAGACTGGGACTAGAGCATGCTCGGGTGGAATTTGCGTGCGCTTTTTCAAATCTGCACGCTAATTCATATGCATATTTTAGTATGTACACTAATGTGTATGCATTTTATAAATTAGTACGCATTAGCGTACTAATTTATAAAATGAGTACGCATTCGGACAAATGCAGTACGTGACAGCTGGGCGGTCGGTCTTGGACACCAGCACAAGAGCGGAGCGTGGAGGCCCCCTTGGACGTCGGGGGCCCTATGCAAATGCATAGGATGTGTGGTGCCCAAGACCGCCCCTGTTAACGGGGTTGTCAGACATAATGAAAAATCTTGGACAACTCCTACAATATCTTAGAATAAAAAAAACATGATGTACTTACCCATTTCCACAGCACTGCTCTCTGCATCACCGGTCCCCTACGGCAGCCACTGTTTGTTTACAGCTGAGGACAGTGAGGCAGTGTTCATGTGCCATATCCAGGTATGTCATCGCCGCTGCATGTCAACAAACAGCGGTGGGAGGACAGGACCAGCAAGTGGGCAAAGGAGTGAGCACATGATGCTTTTTTTATTTTAAGACCCTGTAGTCATTCTCTAAGATTTTTCATTATCTTGGGCATCGACTTTAAAGCTGGATAATAATCATAGGTTGTATGATATACAAATACTAATTCTAAATACTTAAAATAGCAAGAAGCTGACCCAATGGTCTACAAACCATTCCTTAAAACTCTAAACATGAGGACCAACAGAGTTAGCAATTAAAGCTGACTGTGTCTATAAGTCCACAAGTGGCAGATACTGATGTCCAACTGAAGTACACAGCAGGTACAAGGCATGACTCTGTAAGGTGTGGGTATTGAATTAGACAAGTGATGACTTGAGGTCTGGAAATTTCTCTTAATTTTACATGAATATAAAACAGGCTAAATCTGAATAGTGCTGTTCAGAGACTGAGGTTCACCTCTAGCACCCTGCTCAGCATAGGTCATGCACCACATTATAAAGGGACACGATCATCAAAAATGATTGAAGCAAATATTCAAGGGAAGTCCCACATCCTTTCTTTATGTTGGTATTGGCATTCTTTACAATTAAATCAACATTCTGGAGTTGGGCTGTGTTATCATTAGCCCTCCTCAGATAACCCTGGCCCCTCTCTCCCTGGCACCTATGACACATGTATGTAGTGAAATAGACCTGTCATTCTTCATTAATTCTCTAGTGAAAACAGGTAATTTGACTGTAGGATGTAATGGAAGCTGGCTTTTTTGGACCTGTGTGCAGCATAGTATGGGCACTGGATGTCAGCACATTTGAAAAATACAATATTTCATCATCGAGTTGGCTGAATATTTCTCTTTCCACTGGTTTCTTTATTTCTCTCTTTTATTTTATATTTGTCATTTCTAATGGTTTCTACTCAGGGCTGGTCTTTGGTTACATGGGGCCCTGTGTCATAAGTCAGAACCAAGATCATAACATAGATACTGCACCAGAACCAAGTTAATTACATAAATACAGCTTCAGAACCAAGCTCATTACATAAATACAGCACCAGCTCATTACATGAATACAGCACCAGAACCAAGATCATAACATAAATACAGAACCAAGATCATAACATAAATACAGCACCAGAACCAAGCTCATCACATAAATATAGCACCAGAGACAAGCTCATTACATGAGTATAGCACCAGGACCAAGCTTATCATAACATAAATACAGAACCAAGCTCATTACATAAATACAGCAGCAGAACCAAGCCTATCACATAAATACAGCACCAGAATCAAGCTAATTACATAAATACAGCACCAGAACCAAGCTTATTACATAAATACAGCACCAGAATCAAGCTCATTACATGAATACAGCACCAGAACAGAGCTCATTACATGAATATAGCACTAGGACTAGAGATGAGCGAATCTACTAGTTGCTTTGTAGATTCGATACGAATCTACGCAATTTTCTACTCCGAAGCGAATCCGGATTTTTTCAGATTCGCTCCGTTCGAATCTTAAATGTTCTTAACCCTTTGTACGCACACGCTACGTACTTGTCCGATGAATTGTACGCAAATGCTAAGTATCAGTTAATTAATACGCTGATGCGTACGAATTCAGTTAATTAGCGAACTTTTACTGTATGTTCGTTATTCGTTCAGAAATAGGCGGCAAAAAGCCCGGTAAGAAAGCGGTCACCTGACCTAGTGGGAAGGGCTTGCTCTGATTGGTCCATAGGCTCGAGAGAGACAGGGAGAGAGACAAAGACCTGCAGGGCCACAGTCAAGTGAAAATGTCTGGCATGGAAAAGCAAAAAGATGTGTGGTGTGGGTGGAAGTATTTCACCACTCTGCCAGGGAACATCAGCATGGCCATGTGCAATTTCTGTAAACAGAAATTGAGCCGTGGGAAAGCCTCAAATGTAGGGACCACTGCTCTGTGGAAACATCTGAAGCTGCATCATGCCTCAAATTTGTCTTACCAAGGTGGATTAGAGCAGCGCATTAATACTGAAGAGCTGGTTACCTCTCCCCGGGTCCCTTGCGTCAGGCAGACCGCATCCAGGGGCGTAACTAGTACATACACCTCGCCGTCAACCGTGTGCGTTTCTCCACCTCCTCTTATTCGTCAGCTGTTCATCGTCGAGTGCGTGGCCAGGAAGCAAATATACGCAACAAGTAATCCAACAGTGCGCAAACTTAAGTCTCTGACATACAATTTAGTTGACTGCACAGCTTTTAGGGAGCTGATGGCTTGCGCTCAGCCGTGCTGGCAGATCCCTAGCCGGCATTACTTTTCAAACAAAGCTATCCCCTTTTCTCGCACGTGGCAGACAATATAGGATGCTCCCTGCAGCTGTCTCTCTGCAGCATCGTGCATGTCACAGTGGACACCTTTACGGCCCACTGCCTGAATGTATATAGTGGCTGCGAGGCAGGAACCCCCCAGTAACAGGGCCAATTACTTTTGGCACCTCCACGCGCTTTCCAGCCAGGATTGCAGACCACCCAACACTTATCCGCTCCCTCCTCCACCTCCACAGGCAGTCCGCCTGCTGGAGCATCAGGGCAGAGAGTTGACCCCCCTACTTCCTATCACATGTGCCAGGTGAAACGCTGCCACGCTGTCTTAGACTTAATCTGTCTTGGCAACAGCAGTCACACAGGCCAGCACTTGCTGCATTACATCAAGCAGCAAATAGCATGCTGGCTGTCTCCCCGCCAGCTGGAAGTGGGCAAGGTCGTGAGTGACAATGGGACAAATATAGTTGCAGGGCTGAATCTGGGTCAATTCACGCATGCTCCCTGTATGGCACATGTCCTAAATCTAGTGGTGCAGAGATTTCTCAAAACATTCACTGGCCTGCGCACAGTGCTGGCAAAATCACGGAAGCTTTGCACTCATTTGAGTCACTCTTATGTGTCCCACAACGCTCTGCTGGACTTGCAGCGGCAAAACGGTCTTCCGCCACACCGGTTTATAGGTGACGTGCCAACTCGGTGGAATTCCACGCTTCATATGTTGCAGTGGCTCCTTGAGCAGCGTATAGCAGTGGATGACTTTGTCCAGCAGCAGCCAGAGTCTTCGACCATAGGGAGCAGGTGTGGCTTAGATTTCCGTCAGTGGAGGCTGGTCCGAGATGCCTGCACTGTTCTAACGCCCTTTGAAGAAGCCATTAAATTGGTCAGCCGGGACAGCTGCGGTGTGAACGACGTAATTTTACTAATATTTGTCCTTGAAAAGACACTGACGCTCATGCAGCAGGGGGCAATGGGGGAAGGAAATCCTGGACATCTCTCTGCACGCCATGCAGTCACTGTAGGGGAGCCCCAACGACAAAGTTCCATGGAGGTGCAGGAGGAGGATGAGGATGAGGAGCTTCAGGTAGAGGAGGGGGAGGAGAAGGATTTTGATGATGACCAGGAGGAGGAGGAGACACAGCTGGAGGAGCTGGAGGATGACAATGACACTTTCAGGGACACTGAAGTGTCTCAGAGAGAGGCTGAGATGGAAAGAATTGGCTCCTTGGGCACACTGGCCAGGATGGCAAGCTGTATGCTCACATGCTTACGGAGTGACAGGCGTATCCTAAAAATAAGGCAGACTGACGAATACTGGCTGGCGATGCTTCTGGGGGATTGTTTTCCTCCCCAGGAAAGGGAGGAGAAATTAGCATCATTCCGGGAGAAGCTATGTAGTAACCTGGCCACAGCTTTCAGCCAGCCCCAGCCTGCTCCCATCATCTCTGAAAAGGAGGTCCGGCAGAGTCATCCACCTCCTGTCACAACCAGCAGCAGCCAGTTAAGCCTCATGAGTATGATGCAACAATTTTTTTCAGCCTCCCAACAGAGGCCAAGTGAACAGGCCCAGACCACCCGCCTTAACGAAAAGGTTCAGGCTTACCTGCAGTCTGGCTCGCAAAGCCTCTTCTCAGACCCCCTGGACTTCTGGCCAGCCAGAATACAACAGTGGCCACTTGCCCACTATGCACTAGGGCTTCTTTCCTGCCCAGGCTCAAGTGTCATGTCAGGGAGGGTTTTTAGCACCGCTGGGGGGGTGGTGACACCCAAACGGACCAAACTGTCACCTGGCAGTGTCCAAAAAACCCACCTTTATAAAAATGAATAAAGGCTGGATTACCTCCGATTTTCACACTCCTCTTGCTGAGGCAGATGATTAGATCAGGCCTTGCAGGCCGAAATAGTCCAAGTGTCTTCCCACTGTTGCTGTCAGCCAGCCCATAAAGTTGAATGCCAAACGTCTCTTGTGTCATGGGCTGTGCGAACCCGAACTCCCCAAACCAAAACCCCTAAATTTTATTAAAATCCAAAAACTGTCTACCTCTGCCTCCGTTTTCAACATTAGTACTTAGCAGGCGAGCAGCTGTTGCTATACAACGTTCTTAGTTCTATTTAATATTCCTAAACATGTTCTGTTCTGAGCCCCCTGCCCCTATGCTCTCTGTGCTCCCATGTTCTGTGCCCCATGCTATATGCCCCCTTGCTCTGTGCCTCTATGTTCTGTGCCCCCTTGCTCTATGCCCCCATGTTCTATGTTCCAATGCTTTCTGTGCCCCGTATAATAGCTCCACGATCTCACAAAATTATCCAGCGATGCAACTGAGGTCTAATTCAGGCCTGGCCAGCATCTGCAGAACGTCGCAGGTGGCACAACAGAGCACTGAATTGCAGGGCAGGGAACCAATAGTTCCTGTATCCTGCCAGCGCTGAGACAGATGCTTAAAGGGGTTCTGCAGTTTTTTAAAACTGATGATCTATCCTCTGGATCCCCGGTACCCGGGATCCCCGCCGATCAGCTGTTTGAGAAGGCAGCCGCGCTCCAGGAGCACCGCAGCCTTCTCTGTGTCCTCACAGGCCCAGTGACGTCACGGCTAGTATCACCGGCCTGGGCGGGGCTAAGCTCTGCTTACATGAATGGAGCTTAGCCCCACCCAGGCCAGTGATACTAGTCGTGACGTCACTGGGCCTGCGGTAAACAGAAAGAAGGCCTTCTTAAACAGCTGATCGGCGGGGGTCCCGGGTGTTGGACCCCCGCCGATCAGATGCTGATGATCTATCCTGAGGATAGATCATCAGTTTTAAAAAAACTGCAGAACCCCTTTAATCATATCAGATACAATTGAGTGCTGGGGTGCCCAGAAACCAGGTGAATTGACCCAATGACCAGATGTCCAGGAAACCATCTGGCACCCACTTGAGAAGTGAAGAGCGATGCACCCTGTGTGTCCAAACACGTCTTGCTTATTTCCCATTTGATATGTATATTATTTACATTATTTAAGTTGGATAAAATCTACTATGGCTTCTGGAGTGACTATGTTTTTTCGTTGGGTAATATGTTTATGTATATACAGTTCACGTATGTGTATAGGCACACACCTGACAAGAATTAGGCTAAACTGGGGTATCTGGTTTGTCTTCACCATAGTCCTGTCCAATTGATGGCAATTGCCAAAATATGTAGCGACCAGAACAACTGTAGATGGTGAGATTGGAGTCAGGTTAAAACAAAGTATGGGTCCTTAATAGAGATGAGCGAGCACTAAAATGCTCGGGTGCTCGTTATTCGAGTCAAACTTTTCCCGATGCTCGGGTGCTCGTTTCGAATAACGAACCCCATTGAAGTCAATGGGAGACTCGAGCATTTTTGCGGGGGACCAAGGCTCTGCCTAGGGAAGGCTGGGTGAAAACCTGGAAACCTCAGAAAATGATGGAAACACCACGGAAATGGACAGGAAACAGCAGGGGCAGCATGCATGGATGCCTCTGAGGCTGCCTAATCCCACCATTACCCCAAATTCTCAGGCAACAGCCTGGTGGTTACCCTCATGGCAATTGTGCTCACCCAGACCAAGAAAGGCGAGGCAAATACCCATCACATGTTAGGGAAGCACCCAACTAGGTGCAACGAAGGTCCATCACCGCCTGCAGGTGACACCACTACTCATGCTGGCACTGCAGCTAAAATCAAGTTTAGTATCTGTTCTTATCAGTTGCTGTGCCTGCTGGTGGTATAGTGGTGAGCATAGCTACTTCCCAAGCAGTTGATCCGGGTTTGATTCCCGTCTATCGCAGGAGGCAATTCAAAATCAGTACAATATCTAATATGTCCCCCTACCCAGGAAAATTGTTTGGAGAGAGGGCCTGTAGGTGGGAGGGAAGGAGGTTTTGCTGGAAGAGCCAGAGGAGTGCCCCCTGGGCTAGCGTGTGTGGTGGTGACAACAGCCGGACTGGATTTGGGAAAACTGTTGCTTTAACCCGTATGGTATCGATTCTTCTCAGTTTAATACCGTATACGTCCCCTATCTTGGGACCCTATATTTAATGGATTTTTCGAACACGGAAAACGGAAAAAGAGCTTTCTCTGGCCAGGGGAGTGTTTTTCCCACTGCAGCTAAGGGGACGTGTCCATGCTCTGCCTATCACAGGTCAGGAGGCAGATAAAAGAAGAACAAAAACAAACATGAGTGCAACTTCTGATACGTCCCCTATCCGGCTAAATTGTTTGTAGAGTGGGCCTGTAGGTGGGGGGGGGGCAGGCTGGGGCAAGGAGGTTTCGCTGGAAGAGCCAGAGGAGTGCCCCCTGGGCTAGCGTGTGTGGTGGTGGCAACAGCCGGATTGGATTTGGAAAAACTGTTGCTTTAACCCGTATGGTATGGATTCTTCTCAGTTTAATACCGTATACGTCCCCTATCTTGGGACCCTATATTTAATGGATTTTTCGAACACGGAAAACGGAAAAAGAGCTTTCTCTGGCCAGGGGAGTGTTTTTCCCACTGCAGCTAAGGGGACGTGTCCATGCTCTGCCTATCACAGGTCAGGAGGCAGATAAAAGAAGAACAAAAACAAACATGAGTACAACTTCTGATACGTCCCCTATCCGGCTAAATTGTTTGTAGAGTGGGCCTGTAGGTGGGGGCAGGCTGGGGGGAAGGAGGTTTCGCTGGAAGAGCCAGAGGAGTGCCCCCTGGGCTAGCGTGTGTGGTGGTGACAACAGCCAGAATGGATTTTTGAAAACTGTTGCATCAACCGGTACAGTCGTAAATTATGAACTTGATCAAGTGTAGCATGTGTTCTCTGTATTCTTCTCAGTTTAATACCGTATATGGCAGCTATCCGGAAAAATAGTTTGGAGACAGAGAAAGATAGGAAAAAGACGTCAATTGTTTGGAGAGAGGGCCTGTAGGTGGGGGGCAGGCTGGGGGGAAGGAGGTTTCGCTGGAAGAGCCAGAGGAGTGCCCCCTGGGCTAGCGTGTGTGGTGGTGACAACAGCCAGAATGGATTTTTGAAAACTGTTGCATCAACCGGTACAGTCGTAAATTATGAACTTGATCAAGTGTAGCATGTGTTCTCTGTATTCTTCTCAGTTTAATACCGTATATGGCAGCTATCCGGAAAAATAGTTTGGAGAGAGAGAAAGATAGGAAAAAGACGTCAATTGTTTGGAGAGAGGGCCTGTAGGTGGACCTCCGGAAAAATTGTTTTGGAGAGAGGGCCTGTAGGTGGACCTCCGGAACAATTGTTTGGAGAGAGGGCCTGTAGGTGGACCTCCGTTAAAATTGTTTGGACAGAGGGCCTATAGGTGGACCTCCGGAAAAATTGTTTGGAGAGAGGCCTGTAGGTGGACCTCCATTAAATTGTTTGGACAGAGGGCCTATAGGTGGACCTCTGGAAAAATTGTTTGAATAGAGGGCCTGTAGGGGGCCCTCCTGAAAAATTGTTTGAAGAGAGGGCCTGTAGGTGGACCTCTGGAAAAATTGTTTGAATAGAGGGCCTGTAGGGGGCCTCCTGAAAAATAGTTTGAAGAGAGGGCCTGTAGGGGACCTCTGGAAAAATTGTTTGAATAGAGGCCTGTAGGTGGAACTCTTGAAAAAATTGTTTGAATAGAGGGCCCTGTAGGGGCCCTCTGAAAAATTGTTTGAAGAGAGGGCCTGTAGGTGGACCTCTGGAAAAAATGTTTGAATAGAGGGCCTGTAGGTGGACCTCTTGAAAAACTGTTTGAATAGAGGGCCTGTAGGGGGCCCTCCTGAAAAATTGTTTGAAGAGAGGGCCTGTAGGGGGCCCTCCTGAAAAATTGTGCTAAAAGAGTGCCAGTTGGACCTCAAAAAAATGGCGTTTTTTGGGTCAGCGTTAGGCAAAGACGATATGGAGGAGGAGGAGTAGAGAAGAGGAGTAGAGAAGAGGAATCGGATACATAAGTTATTTAAATCTTTAGCTGCTTTCCCCCGGAGGAGATTTGAATTCCGGTGAAATCCAGGCTTTGTTCATTTTAATAAGCGTCAGCCTGTCAGCGCTGTCAGTTGACAGGCGTGTACGCTTATCGGTGATGACGCCACCAGCTGCACTGAATACCCGCTCTGACAGCACGTTAGCGGCAGGGCAGGCCAGCACCTCCAAGGCGTACAGCGCCAGTTCAGGCTACGTGTCCAGCTTTGAAACCCAGTAGTTGTATGGAGCAGAGTGATCGCTACGGACGTTGGTATGGTCAGCTAGGTACTCCCTCACCATCTTTCTGTACAGCTCCCCCCTACTCTGCCTAGACTGGGGACAGGTGACAGTGTCTTGCTGGGGTGACATAAAACTGGCAAAGGCCTTGGAGAGCGTTCCCCTGCCAGTGCTGGACAAGCTGCCTGCTCGCCTCCTCTCCCCCGCTACTTGGCCCACAGAATCATGCACTCTGCCGCTAGCGGCGTCAGATGGGAAGAATTGTTTCAGCTTGTGCACCAGGGCCTGTTGATACCTATTCACTCTCATACTCCTTTCCTCTGCAGGGATGAGAGTGGAAAGGTTCTGCTTGTACCTTGGGTCCAGGAGAGTGAACACCCAGTAATCGGTGTTTGGAAAAATTCTTCTAACGCGAGGGTCACGGGATAGGCAGCCTAACATGAAGTCTGCCATGTGCGCCAGAGTCCCAACACGCAAGAATTCCTCTCCTCACTGACCTAACTCTCCATTTCCTCCTCCTCCTCCTCTCCTCCAAGTCCTCCTCTTCAGCCCATACACGCTCAAGAGTTAAGGACTGAGCACTGGTACCCTCTACTGTCTCGCCGACATTCTCCTCCTCTTCCTCCTCATCCTCATCCCCCTCCTCCGATAGGCGCTGAGAAACAGACCGGAGGGTGCTCTGGCTATCAAGCGACGTATCTTCCTCCACCGTCTCTTGTGACAAGCGCAAAGCATCCGACTTGATGCTGAGCAGTGAGTTTTTCAACAGGCAAAGCAGCGGGATGGTGAGGCTGATAATGGCGGCATCGCCGCTGACCAATCTGTGTTGACTCCTCAAAGTTGCTCAACACCTGGCAGATATCAGACATCCACGTCCACTCCTCATTGTAGACTTGAGGAATCTGAGAGACCTGACTACCAGTTCTGGTGGAAGATGACATCTGGCAGTCTACAATAGCTCTGCGCTGCTGGTAAACTCTGGATAACATGTTTAATGTGGAATTCCATCTCGTGGGCACGTCGCACAACAGTCGGTGAGCGGGCAGTTGTAGGCGGCGCTGTGCTGCCCTGAGAGTGGCAGCATCTGTGCTCGACTTGCGGAAATGCGCACAGATGCGGCGCACCTTGGTGAGCAAATCAGACAGATTGGGGTATGTCTTGAGGAACCGCTGAACTATTAGATTGAACACTTGGGCCAGGCATGGCACATGTGTCAGTCTGCCGAGTTGCAGAGCCGCCACCAGGTTACGCCCGTTGTCACACACAACCATGCCTGGCTTGAGGTTCAGCGGTGCCAGCCACACATCGGTCTGCGCCGTGATGCCCTGTAACAGCTCTTGGGCGGTGTGCCTTTTGTCACCTAAGCTCAGCAGTTTGAGCACCGCCTGCTGGCGCTTACCCACGGCACTGCTGCTGCGCCTAGAGCTACCGACTGAAGGCGCCGTGCCCACGGATGGTAATTCGGTGGAGGAGGAGGGGGTCGGAGGAGGAGGCATAGTACGTCTGAGAGACCGTGACCGAGGTAGGCCCCGCAATCCTTGGTGTGGGCAGTACATGAGCGGCCCCAGGGTCATTCTCGGTCCCAGCCTCCACCAAGTTAACCCAATGTGCCGTCAGTGAGATATAGTGTCCCTGCCCGGCAGCACTTGTCCACGTGTCCGTGGTTAGGTGGACCTTCTCAGAAACAGCGTTGGTCAGGGCATGGATGATGTTCTCCGACACGTGCTGGTGTAGGGCTGGGACGGCACATCGGGAAAAATAGTGGCGGCTGGGGACGGAATACCGAGGGGCAGCCACCGCCATGAGATTGCGAAAGGCCTCGGTCTCTACCAGCCTATAGGGCAGCATCTCCAGGCTAAGCAATTTGGAGATGTGGACGTTGAGGGCTTGGGCATGTGGGTGGGTGAACTGTATTTCCTCTTGCGCTCCAGCGTCTGCTGTAAAGACAGCTGAACGCTGCGCTGGGACACGTTGGTGGACACTGTGGAGGATCGTTGAGGCGAAGGTGTGGTTTCCGGCGGGAGGCGCTCGTGCCGGGGTCCTGGGCAGGGGTTGACTAGCAAGAGGCAGCGAGTGACGCAGGGGGTTGAACTAGCAGAGGCAGCGAGTGACACAGGGGAAGGAGGCAGTGGTGTGACCCGCAGGAGGTGGTGAACGGCCTTGGTTCCATTGAGTGGGGTGTTTAGCACTCATATGCCTGCGCATGCTGGTGGTGGTTAGGCTAGTAGTGGTGGCACCCCTGCTGATCCTGGTGTGGCACAGGTTGCACACCACAGTCCGTCGGTCATCCTCACTTTCTTTAAAGAACCTCCAGACTTGCAAACATCTAGGCCTCGCCACGGGAGCTTCACTACGTGAAACAGTTGCTGCTGATGCACCAGCTCTGGCCCTGCTTCTCCCCTCTGGCCACACCACTGCCTCTTACAAACCTGTTCTGGTGCAGCACTCGCCTCCGCCTCAGAAGCACTGTCTTCACTCGGCATATCAACCCATCTTGGGTCAGTCACCTCGTCATCCTCCGATTCCTCAGTCTGCTCCCCCCTCGGAATTCCTCCCTAACAACAACTTCACCACTGTCTGACAACCGTGTCTCCTCATCGTCTGACACCTCTTTACAAACTTCTTCCACTAACTCAACATTGTCATCATCATCACCCACAGACTGCGACAGTTGGAAAACTTGGGCATCGGGAACGAGGTCAGCAGCAACCTGAGAAGTGGTTTGTGACTCTGGAAGGGTCCAGAAAACAGTTCCTGAGAGTATGCCGGATCACATTCCAAATGTTTCCTGGGAGGGGGCAGACTGGGGGGAAGGAGGTTGAGGTGGAGGAGCCAGAGGAGTGCTCCCTTGGGTAACGTGGGTGGACTGCGTGGAAGACTGACTGGTGGACAAATTACTTGAAGCATTGTCCGCAATCCACGAGATCAGCTGTTCGCACTGTTGTGGTTTCAACAGTCCTCTACCACGTGTCCCTGTAAGTTGAGACATGAAGCTAGGGAGTGTAGCTCTGCGGCGTTCCCCTGCTCCCTCATCAGCAGGTACTGTCTCACCCTGCCCAGGACCACGGCCTCTGCCCCCTGCAGTAATTGAATGCCCACGCCCACGCCCTCGTCCTCGACCCTTAGCCCTGGGGTTCAACATTTTCTGTATATAAGTGTATGATATAAAAAAAAAAAATAAATGGGCCTGGTGTACTGAAACCCACAAACTTGTTCAGTCTGGTAGAATTAAGTGACGTACAGAAAGTGTCACCTGGACAGAATATACGGATTGGAGCGAGTGTGCTGAACTGTGACACACAGAAAGGTTACACGCAGCTGTGTAAAATGGATTTGTATCACTGAGCTAAAACAACTAAAAAACTATTTTTTTAATTTTTTTTTTTATATTTTTTTTTTTGGGAACGTGACGTGCAGGAACTATGGTAGGAACTGACTGACACCCTGTTAACGGTGGCTATTTAGTCTGCGACCCAGAGAAATGTCGCACAGAGAGTTTTCCTGGATCAAGCGGTAGATGATATTGGTAGCAAATGACTTGGTTGTATTGTGTGACGTACAGAAAGTGTCACCTGGACAGTATATACGGATGGGAGTGAATGTGCTGAACTGTGACACACAGAAAGGTTACACAAAGCTGAGTAAAATGGATTTGTATCCTGAGCTAAAACAACTGAAAAAATATTTTATTTTTTTTATATTTGTTTTTTTATATTTTTTTTACAATTTTGTTTTTTTGGGAACGTACGTGCAGGAACTATGGTAGGACTGACTGACACCCTGTTAACGGTGGCTATTTAGTCTGCGACCCAGAGAAATGTCGCACAGAGAGTTTTTCTGGATCAAGCGGTAGATGATATTGGTAGCAAATGACTTGGTTGTATTGTGTGACGTACAGAAAGTGTCCTGGACAGTATATA